>JASPKZ010003882.1:2462018-3693028 GCA_030220185.1 Diploptera punctata
TAACATCCTACTACTAGGGTCTCGTAACACCTCGGTGAAATCATTTTACTTTCACCTGTAAATACTCTAATTGTCAAAGAATAGATTATAAGCATTTGCCATTAGTTCGTGGTAAGTAGGGCAAGGCATTTAATGACCTATAAATTGGTAAAAAATGCGTTTATGACCTAAAAATGCAAAAAAATTATCAATAAAAAAATGACGAATAAAAAGTTAAGAATTACCAATAAAAATACTATTTATTAGATTAGGTACTCACTTGATTACTGAATTATATAAAATTTAACTTAACATCAAAATATTAAAAGAAAAGTAGTTAAAACATACATATTACAGTACCTTTTATTACAGAAAATCCATTTCAATTACACAGTTCACTTTTACAGCAATTTTGAATTGCAGTTAACAATCAGAATAAGGGTAGAAGCTAGCATAAGCTCTAAGAAATCGAATAAAATTCCTAGAAGTGGGCAAGTTCATTATGCACATACCTTGAAAAATAGGGGTAGTAGTTAGCAAAACAAATACTTAATTCCAGGAAATTGTATTGACAAGGAAAAATACTGAATTATAATAAAAATCTTAAATCAAATACAAATAATGTCACAGCCTTCCGGAAAAGTGTAAAAAATGCTCAAAATGACCTAAAAATTGCCAAAAAAATGGCCAATCCCTAAAAAAAGTTAAGAAAATGCAAAAAAGTGCCCTAACAAATTGCTTTTATTTAATCCGTTTTTTAATGCCGTACATTTTCATATATGCAAGCAAAAGATGCAAAACCATTAATTGCTTTGCCCTAGTGATAAGATAATGGGAACAACGTAATGTGTACGGTGAAGGCAAGTCTTGTCGCGCGATGTTTGATGTAGGGTGAGAAGGTCATGCACAGTATAAATGTTACTGAGGAAAATCAATTACACATGGATATGGCAAGACGATTACCGTTATTTGAACTCTGTCATTGGATTTTCTTCACTAATTCTCTTCTAGAGAATATTCTTCTCTGGTCGTCGTTCAAGAATCCGGTAGACACAGTATTCTTCTCCGTTATTACAGGGATTCCCAAAATTTGTTACACGATCAACCGATTAACTATTTGCGTCGAGAGAATATTTATATTATTTGCTTTCGTATTCTTTTATTTACGTTTACTTAGTCACTGCTTTTGGGTGGAGAAATAATACTCCATCACACCATAAATATTAAATTTTATATTCCTTCATTTCAACGAAATATATTAGGCTGACCAGTAAATAATTTCAATAAAAGGAGTTTATATACGGTACTGTATATGCACTCGTAAATAGAAGGTTTATAATTTAAATATATTTAATATAAACCTTATATTCGAATTAATTTATATTATGGGGTAACTAACTCACTGGCACTATCGAATCCATAGGTTCATGGCCATGCAGACATAAGGTCTCCATACATCTCTAAGTTCTCCATATATCTCTATCCTGAGCTAATGTTTTTAATCATCGCCAGTGTAATATATTTCCTTCAAATCATAGTTAATATTATTCTCTCATCTATTCTTGATTTGCCAACTGGGCGTTTTCCCTCTGATTATTCTAGAAAATGTTTCCTTGCCCCTTTTTTCATTCCTCACTCTGGTACACGTCCTGCACATCGCAGTTTGAGAATTAACTTTCTTTATATCTGGTTTCCTATAAAGATCCTGTAGCTCCCTATTTTATAGTATTCTCCATTCGCCTGTCTGTTCATCTATGTTTGGTCAAAAAAATCTTTTTAAAAAATTTACTCTAATATTCGTAGTCTTTTCTCCTCTCCCTTAAAGTAAGGGTCCATGTTTTGCGTCCATAAAACTGGGTTAAAGGTACAGGCCATAGGAGACCCTTGGGGTAGTAGGATGTTAAGGCTCCCACTTTTTCTAGACAATCGGCACTCGATGTCAGGCGTATTGTCAGCCCTGCCGCTTTTACCCCCAGAACAAGCGTCTGGTACTCATTTCCGTTAGAGGCGTATTGCCTTAACCATCTACGCTAAGGCGTTATAACTGGGAGAACAATAGTTACATATATATTTTTTTTCTGGACTATAATTTTAATTTGATTGTTTTTAGGTAGAAATGTCAGCACAAAACTAGACAATTGTAGATATAGAATCTACAGGCGGAATTAATTGCAAGGAGAAAATGTTAACTATGAGAATATCTGTGCAGGCGAGAAGAACCGTACTTAATAAAACCATTCAGTATCACGCAAATAGGCTAATTTCACACTGTATTCAGAAAGTGAATTATCATTTATATAGTCGGGAGTCGAACCAGGATTCGTGGGATGCCGACCAGATATGCTTGAAGTTGCATCACAAGCGGTACCGGTATTTTTAATTTTAACTATTAACAATTTAATAATTAATAATCAAATTATAAAACAAGTAAACCACTAATGTTGTTTAGGATGTGATAAAGATTATGATATAAATATAAAATTAGCCAAATTTCAGAAAACATGTGAAACAATTAATCGAACTTTTAAAAATGAAATACATTTAAAATGTTATGTAGTTATGGCTGTGGCGGTCTTATTTTATTGAAGTGAAATGCAGACAAAACGAATACAGACTTCAGAAATGAAATTATTGAGAGGATGTACAAAACTAGATCACATAAAAAATGAAGAAATACGAGAGGGATTATTTATTTTAAATTTTATTGATGAATTATACAAACAGTAGTGGAAAGAACATTTAGGAAGAATACAAACTACAAGATTGACTAAACAAATATTGAGTCATAAAGTTAGTGGAAACAGATAGGTGGGTAGATTTAGAAGAAGGTAGCTGGAAAGTACTTGAAGACGGAATAGGCAATTCAATGCCTACACCTTGAAGTGAAGATTGTGATGAGGTGATGACTATTAACAATTCTGACAGTATACGAGTAGTTATACATTTAAAGTTTGTACCCCTTCATCGGGTATTTTTTTATTTGTCTGACCTGAGATACTTGTGATTTTGAGAATAAGATTAAGGATTAAACTGGGGAAGAGAGAGAGAGTAAAAATGTGTAATCTTTTGTAAAGTATTATTGAAATGCATTGTACTCTTATAGTCCTCATATATCTATATACGAGTATTAATACGTGAAGGAAAAACTTAGCACCCCCTTTTAAGCACATTGCGTGCACGGAGGAGTGTGATATATGGCATAATTAAAGTTTATTATTATTATTATTATTATTATTATTATTATTATTATTATTATTATTATTATTATTATTATTATTATTATTATTATTATAGGCAACTTTCCTCATTAGAGGATTGCCTCAAGGACAAAGTGATACAATTAATTTTTGGAACTGATGAAATACATTTTGTAAATACATTTAAAAATGTTCAAATTGTAGGCCTAATTGAAGTGTACATACTATAAAGTAGAAAGATAAGGAGTGCAGAAAAATATAATTTATGTATAATATGTGTTATAAATAAATTAAACTAATATAATTTTTCCTAAGGAATTTATGTATCTTACTGATTCATTTGTGCACACACTCGTTTACGTTCATAGCTGAAAGTGCATTGTTATAAAAAGAAAATCGTATAGCAGCAACATGAATTGACTTACTCTCGCGTATTTATTATTAGTGGTTTATTGTTAGTGATTTATTATTACTGATTTATAAAAGTGAGTAAATTTTATTATTTAAATTTAAATTAAACCCTGTCTAATCTTGATGTCAGTAATTACATTACATATATTTTTTTATATTTACATATTTGCGCCTACTTCCAATATGACTCTACATAGAACATTCAGGAATACGGGAGGTGTAAACTTGGGGATAGAAGAATTAAGTGCATAAGATTTGCTGATGATATGACTTTGATAGTAGAAAATACAATGACGCTGAGGAACATGCTGATGAAGCTAAATGATAAGTGCGAGGATTATGGGATGAAGATATATATAAGTAAAACAAAGGTCATGATTATAGGAAGGAAACCAAGGAAGATAAACATGAGGATTAAAGATGAGAGGCCATTTAGCAAGTGGAGAGCTTCAAATACTTTGTTGTACTATCACTAGTAACATGCACTGCGGTCAAGAAGTAAAGTAGAGGATAGCAATGGCAAAAGAAGCTTTTAACAAGAAGAGAAGCATTTTCTGCGGACCATTGGCAAAAGTATTACGGAAGAGGCTAGTGAAGTGCTTTGTATGGAGTGAATGGTGCAGAGACTTGGACATTACGACGGAATGAGGAAAAGCGACTGGAAGCTTTTGAGATGTGGATATGGAGAAGAATAGAACGTATAAAACGGACAGATAAAATAAAAAAAATAAAGATGTGCTACACAGAGTGGGTAAAGGAAGAACAATGCTGGAACTCATAAAGAAGAGGAAAAGAAATTGGATTGGCCACTGGCTAAGAAGAAACTGCCTGCTGACGGGTGCCCTAGAGGGAATGGTCAACGGAAAAAAAAAGTTAGAGGCAGAAAAATACATCAGATGATAGACAATATTAAAATAAATGGTTTGTATGCGGATACAAAAAAGGAAAGCTGAGTTAAAGAGTGGAGAATACTGTGTTTGCAGTGAGAGACCTGCTCTTGGGCAGAACACTGTATGTATGTATATAGAACATTGACGGGTCGGTCATGAGAGGCAAAGAGAAGGGATGTATATATTCCCATACACATAATAATAGGCCAAATGTAAATAGTATAAATAGTATACAAATGTCAAATAAGGCGTTATTGTTTTTTTTACATGTGGCGTAGCCAAACTATAACCACATATTTTCTATCGTTCGTACTTTTAAAATAAATAGAAAATTAATGCACAATAACGTATTTATGACAAATGTAAACATTTAATGAATTGTGGTCGAATTTCGACTCCTGGGCGACCACTAGTAAATATAAATCGTTCCTAATCGTTTATTTTAAGCGCAGTTAATTATGTGGTGAGATTAACGGGAAATGAGGGCATCTGGTCTTAGAGATAGGCGAGTTTGGAAAATCTGTTACAGTATAAAAATGGTGAATGACGCAATTTGTTATGGAGTACGTGGGATGTTGTATAAATAATCAAGATAACTAATCTGCCCTAATCCTCGACAAGGACGTTGTTATGTACTACATATTTACTCCATACTTTAGCTCCTGTACGTACGCCATTATTCTCATACTGTAAGTTGTCCAGATGGAAAATTAAACTTAAAAAAGTAGCCTGTTTTTCTGCTACGTGACACCAGTGGAAATTTGGCCAGGGATGTACCACCCTAATAGGCCTACAAGGGTTGTTTTAATGTCAGTTACAAAACAAATTCTGAACCACAACCATATTTATCTTTTTATCTTTTCCTTGGAAACTATTTTCTTCTACTTCATGAAATTAGGCATTTTGGCCTGTTTTCACATCAAGTGGGATTTAATGAATCTTGCCATCTAGTAAATGGGCGTCCAACACTTCTATATCATATTGGTTTGTACTTTAATGATAGCTAGGGGATTCTACATATAGACATTCTTTTAACGTGTTCATACCACCTTGGAAATTATAAAAAATGAAAATGGATGATAAAGTGTATAAAACTATGATCATGTTTGAGACTTCATTTTTTCATTCCGCGGGCGTAGGTTTTCAGTTTTTTAGTAGTATTAATAGAAATATAAAAACTACGATCGTCCTTCAGGCTCTCTCTCTCTCTCTCTCTCTCTCTCTCTCTATATATATATATATATATATATATATCATCATCATCATGAACAAATTCGTTTTAGGCCATGTGGCCTGTACGGTAAACCTAGCGAAGATGGTCTTGATCTTTCCACCGATGTTTTGGTCTTCCTTGGTCCCTATGTCCAGTTGGGGTATATTGGAATGCCAATTTTGGAAGTCTATTTCTTGCCATTCTTCTCAGATGATTTTTCCATTCTTGTTGGTATCTTTGGATATCTTCATTTAAACTTGCTACTCCAAGTTTTCCTCTGATAGTAGTGTTCCTTTGGTGATCCAGTCTATTAACTCCTAACAATGATCGTAAGAAGCGCATTTGGCTTACTTGAAGTTTATGAGAGTTTCTTTTATTTAAAATCCAAATTTCACTTCCGTATTTTAGAGCAGCTTTTGATGTGACGTTATGTAATCTTAGTTTTGTCTCTGTCCTCATCTGTTTACCAAAATGTCTTCGTATTACCCCATTCATTTTGTTATATTTTTGTAATTTTGAATCAATGTCACTCTTATACTCTGCAAATACACTTCCTAAGTAAGAGAAATCTGACACTTGTTCTATAATTTTTCCATCAATCTCAATTTTCACCCGTTGTATGTTTTTTCCACACATTGCCATTGTTTTGGATTTTGATGTGGAAATTTTCATATTATATTTGCTATATATACTTACTCACTGGCACTATCGAACCCGAAGGTTCATGGCCGCGCGGACATAAGCTCTCCATACATCCCTATCCTGAGCCAATGCTTTCCAATCATTCCCTGTATAATCTACTTCCCTCAAATCATAGTTAATGTTGTTCTCCCACCTCATTCTTGGCTTACCAACTGGGCGTTTTCCCTCTGGCTTTCCTACAAGAAGCTTCCATGCACGTCTTTCATTCCCCATACGTGCAACATGTCCTGCCCATTGCAGTCTACGAGACTTAACTGTTCTTATTACATCTGGCTTCCTATAAAGACCATGTAGTTAAATTGTTATGTAGTCTTCTCCATTCACCTGTCTGTTCATCTCTCTTTGGTCCAAAAATTTTCCTAAGAACTTTATTCTCAATTACTCGTAATCTCCTTTCCTCCCTTAAAGTAAGAGTCCATGTTTTATATATATATCTTTATTTTTCTTTCTTTTTTTTTTCTCCCAATTGGCTGAATGCCTTATAAATTACAATGACTTAGAAAAGCTACTGAATCTTAGTTACTCTTTGTTTTACACATCATTGTTTACAAACTTGTTGGCCACTGTGTTCCTTGCCTCTAGTTCCTAGGGTCGCGGGTTCAAATCCGACCGAGGTCAATGATTTTTTTTTTAGGATGGAAAAAATCCATGGAGCAAGTCCTCTGGGAGGGACTTTAAGCTGTGGGTCCCGAGTCATCATCCACGTAATATCTTAGTTGCCTACAACATATCTCATTGGATCGGTATGTTAAAACCATGCCATTCATGACATCTATAGGGATAAGCGTAACAAAAATGCATCTGTTTAACAAACTTTACGCTAAGGAAGCACCCAATCCCCGCAGTGGAACGAACGGGATCAGTCATCATCAATCAATGATTCCAAAATTTCCTCGAAATACACCATGAAATGTAGGTTGCTCATCAGTCATCGATGTACGATATGGACATTTCTTTATACACTAGCATTGCTTTCTAATTAAGTTGTTAATTTTTCACTCGTCCCGCGCCGTAGCCGAGCGGTTAAGGTAGGAAGCCTTGACGCAGAGCTACGGGACTTGCGCTGGTTCGAGTCTCCATGGGGGAAGAAATTTTCTCATGGTATTTCGGCCAGTATCGGACCGGTGCCCACCCAGCATCGTGAGGCAATTGGGTAGCTACAATAAGTAGCGGCTCCAGGTTGAGGAACCAGCTATAACGGCTGGGGGACTCGACATGCTAACCACATGTCACCCCTACACTGGCTGTTGATCATCTACCTCTGTAATTGACACATGTGGATGTGAAGGGTCAGCAGCCGGCTGGTAAAAGGGCAACCGCTGAAAAGTGGAAAGACCCTCAATCGGAATTTTTCACGAGTTTGTAGACATATCTCTTTACAGTGTACAGTTTACACCTATTCGAGAATTTTCTCTCCGGAAGAAATCGTGTTTTTTAATTTTCTTCACCCACAGTGGCTTTACTCCAAGGTCGACGATACTGTAAATTACTTAGGCCGAGTTAATGCTACATCAAATAAGATTAGTTTAAATTTAGACTTATATAACAGTAGAAAGATGTAAAACCTATTCCATATTACATCAGTCCAATAAGCAAAACCAATATTTCCGAAATGTTTAGACGAGAACAAGGATACAATACTATAAAAAATAAGTTAATGAAAACAAGCAATATATACTGTACGTAGAGATATGTAATCTCTAATACTCAGTTTATGATAATTGAATAGTAGACTGATGCTTAAAATATAATGAACTTAATTTTTGTCGCATTTTATATCATACTTACCGCAGAAAGGATATGAATCTTACATAGTCGCAGATAACCAGGACAATAAATTAAATATAAAACTATTAGGATTCGAACATTACATACGAAGATAAGCACAGAGATTAGCCTCTCACACCTAAAGTGATAACTTATCTAAACATGATAATAACTGATGCGTTGCTGGCAGTACCGTCCTGCATTTGAGCAGCTGAACACGTAATCGTTTAGTCAGTGTTAATAGACATTAAGGGGCCATGGCCTCGCGCCCCACAGACCTTAATTTACCCAACATCGCATTTCAAGGGTTCTACGTATGGCTATGGCAAGTTCCAGTCCAGTAGACTCGCCTGTGCAAGAAATAGCGACAGGTGTCGATCTGAAGACACCAAGTTCGATTGAACAGAAGTCCTATGTCGGATAGGGCACCTTCAACAATGGGAACCAGATCGCCTATCAGAAGTCGTCAGACATCTATATCCTCTGTAACAGATTCTGAGGGTTCCAGCAGGAAACAGAGCCCTGCAACAGAGCGAGCACCAACTGTTGTGGGATATAACTCGCCAAACGTAGAAACGTGGAAACCTCTGAAAAATCGACAATCATCGTCAACTACTATAATTGAATCAGAAGGACGAAACAAGGCACAAACTCCTCCAGTAGTTCGCGGTCTCCAATCACCATCTGTAGAAACTTGGAAATCAAGTTCAATTCGCCATAATTCTGTGCTATCTCCGGCAGATTCAGGAGTTTCTAGCTTTACAGGGGAAGAAGGCGATTCTGAATCGATGACACCACAGGCGGCTGAAAGATCTCCACGTCCAAAATCAACCGGAGTAACGTGGAATCCTAAATTAGTGGAGAGTGAATTTAAAGTGGAGAAGGACGTTGATCAAGTGGAACAAAAAAGTTCGAAAGAAACAGCAAAAATTGTCATGGGACCTAGTGTTGAAATGAGAAAAGGACCAACATTTCCCAAATATGAACAATATTACCAGGAATTTTCTGGCATAAGAACTCAGACGGATGGGGGAAGATTTAGTTCAGTTTATGTGCCTGCTAGAACGACGGAAAGATCTCAGAAAAGTAAGTTACATTTTTATTATTGTAATTCCACGAGTGATTTCCAAATTATCGATAAATTCACGAATTCACGAAGTGAGGAATGAATTTAACTAGAAAATTTAGAAATCAAGAGTGGCATTTATCAGGACTATTTAATGAATAAAATTAAGCTGTTTACTCACAAATTATTATTTAAATATAGTTATTTTAAAATATTTATATATTTAATGTAAATGGCGATGTTTGAAAACAAATGAGAAACTTTGTTTCACTTGTTTATCACTGCAACCAGATCATATTATTTATTGCCAAAGGATCGCAATTTTGTAAGAATGCACCCTAGTGGAGAAAAAATTAAACACATCACAACAGGTTATTAATTAATTTCTGATGTCCTATGATGTAAATATGTCAATTATATTTTTCTGCAACGTTAATTTCTGGGGAATAATATTTTTAATAAAGTGCAAACATTTTTTTGTTGTTGTATAATCAATTGTTACGAATATTTTTCTATAATATCTCGCAAGCAGAATCTGGTTACATTCTTGCACTATATATACAATCTGGGAGCTACTTGATAAAATGAAAGTCATAAAATCGAGGTGAAAAACGACTGATTGGTTGTAAATCAAAATTCGTTGAAATATGATTGGTCATTGACTGCCATTTGGGGCACGAGTTAAATAGTCATAGTAATTACTGTAGAAAATATGATGAAATATGGACTATAGGCCTACACGTTTTTTTGAAACTAGAGAGATACATTTTTAAAATTTATATAAGCTTTGATTTAACTTACCACAGATAGATCTCATATGGGTAAGTTAAATCATTATTATGCCCTATTGTAAGTTGTTGGGAAAGATAGGATAAAATATTGACACCTTATAAATTTTCGACGTAAAAGTAGATAACAGAATTTTATTTATTTATTTATTTGTTTAAAATAAAGCTTACACATGTCCAACAATAAAACTGAAAGAAAATTAGAGGTCCATCTGAATAACTTAACACAGATCTCAAATGAGTAAATTAAATTTTAGCTACATTTTCAACCTGTGATGCAACTTTAATTCCTTCATAAACTGCTGTCAAATTTTATTCCTAGGGTTCATTTTTAAAATTATTTCCCAGCATTTACAATGATTTTTACATGTTTTCTAACGATTATTTGAATATATTCTTTCACGGTATTGAACTACATGAAGACGTGCAGCCATATTGATTTTAACGAATATTCTGTGTTTTAGTGCAGCCAGTATAGAGTCTGTACTAATTAACTTACACTAAATACAATCAGCGCTCATTCTTTCACAGGTTAGAGTACTTAAATTGTGTTAGGTTAGCTTTTAGGTTGGTCTTTCACAGGTTAGCTTTTAGATTCGTTGGCAACGCTAGTTCAAATATCGTGTGTATGTTTGCCGCATCCCTTGATTCCATAGTGTAAACTGCTTCGCACATGCTGTAGGATTGGAACTTAGAAACATTTTTCGCGTCACATGTTGTAAAGTATTCCTACATTTTTATTATTGTAAGTTGCTGAGAAAGCTATGCCAGCTGTATAATTGCTGTCGGGAGGTCAAAGGTGACAACGTGATAAGCCAGACAACCTTGGTCAAAAGACTGACAGTCTTTCATTGTAATAATACAACCGTCAAGAAACGTGGGCATGAGTTTCATTGAAGTAAAATATTCCAGAGATAATATAGTTCCCTGTTCAGAGCTCCGGGCGGGGACTACTTCAGGAAATCCATGGCAGAATTCAGGATAGGAACGTATGGAGAGCTTATGTCTACGCGGCCATGAAGTTACGGGTTCGATAGTGCTAGTGAGTTAGTTATTCCCATTTACCTACTCGATTATGTACGTAGTTATTATTATTATTATTATTATTATTATTATTATTATTATTATTCCTATTATTATTATTATTATTCCTATTATTATTATTATTATTATTATTATTATTCCTATTATTATTATTATTACTATTATTATTATTATTCCTATTATTATTATTCCTATTATTATTATTCCTATTATTATTATTATTATTATTCCTATTATTATTATTATTATTATTATTATTATTATTATTATTCCTATTATTATTATTCCTATTATTATTATTATTATTATTCCTATTATTATTATTATTCCTATTATTATTATTATTCCTATTATTATTATTATTCCTATTATTATTATTATTCCTAATATTATTGTTCCTAATATTATTATTCCTATTATGTCTTCTATAGGTGTAATCATTCAACATAGAAAGAAATGGACCCTATATCGCGAAGAGTTGCCATTTCTTACGTATTCATGCGCCCAAAAGGAAAATGACGTTGCGACTTATCTACTAAGCTTCTAAGCCCTTAACTAGTGAATCGTATATGTTGTGTTACAACATAATTGAGGCTGAATAGGAAATGGTGTTTTATTATTTTTTCTGGTTTGTTTTTGCACGATCTGCAATTTTGTTTTATTATTGCCATAAGCTAATCCTTATTAAAAAAAAAACTCCAAGCTATTTGGAGGTCCACTTTTTACTTCCGTCCCGCGCCATAGCCGAGTGGTTAAGCCAAGAAGCTTTGGCGCAGAGCTACGGGACTTGTGCTGGTTCGGGTCCCCATGGGGAAAGACATTTTTCTCATGGAATTTCGGCCAGTATGGGACCGATGCCCACCCAGCATCGTGAGGCATTTGGGTAGCTACAATAAGTAACGACTCCAGGTTGAGACCATCTATAACGGTTGGGGGACCCGACATGCTGACCACATGTCACCCCTACACTGGCTTATGATCGTCTATCTCTGAATAACACATGTTGACTTGAGGCCAGCAGCCGGATGGTAGGCAGGGCCTTGAAGGCCTGTCGCGCTTGGAGTTTTTTTCTTTCTTTTTTTACTTCCTAACCTTGTATTAATTCCGAATCATTGACAAACTGTAGGTCTACTTTATACAGGTTGAAGAAACATTGACGGACAAGCTCATCACCACGATACTCTAGATGTTTTTAAACAAAATTTTCTACAATTATAATTTTTTTTTCTGTTTTTCCTGTTTTTTGTTAACTTCCTTTTATCCTCACATTTTTTTCTCCTTTTCGTTTTACGCTGTTTTTCCTTCTTGTTTTACCTTATTGTTTTTACCTTACTCTTTCTACCTTTTTGTTAACTTTATTTTATTCTCACATACAGACACAAGAACAGGACACACACCCAGAACCAAGGTGGATATTTAAAATCCCCTATCCCGCCGGGAATAGAACCCGGTCGCCGGAGTAGAAGGTAGGGACTCTACCGACTACGCCACGGCGACGGACATATTAAACCATAGGACAATGTAGCAGTATTTTAAAAATGTATTTTATAATTTGATATCTTATAGTTCATAATCAGAGCCTTCCACAATTAGATTAAAAAAAACATAGTTAATTAACAGCAATAAAAATGGAGTACCTAAGAAGAACAGTGGGAAAGACATGACGAGATAAAGAAAAGATGTCGGACAGAAGATGATAGGGGAAAGGCTTGACGAGATAGAACAAGAAATGATAAAGAAAAGATGTCGGACAGAAGATGATAGGGGAAAGGCATGACGAGATAGAACAAGAAATGATAAAGAAAAGATGTCGGACAGAAGATTATATCAATAGAGGTCATTAAAGAGAGGCAACTGAAGTGGCTTGGACATTTATGTCATATGTCAGAGGAAAGGAAACCCAGACATGTAAAGGAAATGAGAACTCAAGGAAGAGGAAGACATAGAGTTAAATGGGAAATAGACTGGACAGAATAGGACAAATGCGGGGCAAACCAATGGTAGAAATGAGAAGAATGTGCAACGATAGAAACCGATAGAGGAACTGAGTGGTCCGAGGTGAAGCCAGCGACTAACTGCATTAAGGGGCAGACGAAGAAGAACGTCCCTGATTACACTGAGCAACAGAAAAATATATTTTTTTTTTCGTCTCAGAAAGAAAAATATGTGACTCTGATAGTATGTTTTCTCCTGAATTCAAATATGATATGTTTTTCTCCATCACGCAAGGTTTCCGAGAGACAGGCATTTATAATTTTAAACACTTTAATATTTTCTACATTCGTAACTACACAATATTCGAACATCCGGACTCATCCAGAAAGTAAGAAAGGACGATTTTCTGCTATATTTCGCCTGTGGATCATCCCTCTTGATGGTCCAACAATAATCGGCCAGCATATTAGGGTTCCATTTGCCTTGATATCTCTTTTCCATAGCTGAAATCTCCTGATGAAAGTGTTCCCCGTTCTATTTTACAATGGACAAATGGACGAAAAAACGTTTATTAAAAAATAATAATTTAAATCCATTAATTGAAATTGAAATAAAAAAACTGTGGGTGATGGGGAAATTCCGAATACATATTTGAAAACACGATAAAAAAACTGCATTAAGTACAACTATTGGTACTCATGAGACAAAAATCATGTTGACCAGTGTTATTCATTCTTTTAAACATAGTCTACACCTGTACTTTTTTTTATTTAATCAGAATTTCTGTGATTATTCTGTTAATATGCTAGGAATGAGATATTGAGACCAATCTAATTTACAGCTCGGTGAACTTAAACCAATTACGGCGATATAACTAGACCATTGACGAAATTAAATTGTCAGATCTGATATGTAATTGTTCGAAAATTATTGTTGAACTTGATACACAAATGTTTTCGAACACACAAGGCCAGTCTGTCAAAACATTGTTACACAATAAATTAAATAACTTGTCTCCATTTTATTAACATCTTTCATTAAACATTTCATTTGCTGAATCATTTTAATTTCATTCACTAAATCATATTTTTAAATATTGTACGAATTTTGATGTATTTGGACAGACAATTCACTCCCTTCGCTACGATCCGGTATAAATTATCTACAGACGAAACATTATGTGGTGTTGCCCTTTACTAATTTTAAAATATTTTTAAAAAAGTGAACATACAGTATTGTAGCAGTATTTTTTAAAAATATTATTCAAGTTCAATCTTGCAGTTTATAAGCATCACATTTAAACATGGCGACTCCTGTAGATATTTTAAAGGAACATTTCAACTATAATTTTAGGGTATTAAAATGTGAACAAACTGTACTGTAATACTATTTTTTTAAATGTTATTGAACATGACATCTTTCAGGTTATAAGGAACCTGACTGTTCATCCATTTAAACATAGTCTATTCCTGTAAGTTTTATTAAAATATACGTTAATAATGTAAAAAAATTACCAAGTAGAATACAAAGCTTTGATCTTTCTTAGAAGAACAAAAGGCTGCCTGCACAATATGGGATCGGATAAAGAATGAAGATATAAGAAGAGAGTTAAATGTATATCCATTGAATGATAAAGCCAAATAATATAGAGCTAAATGGTTTAGACATGTAGAAAGAACGAATATAACAAGATTACCAAAAACAGCATTTAAGTAACTTAAAAAGCCAAGAGGTTCAAGGAATGTAGAAAGGCCAGTTGAAAGATGGACAAAACAACTGAGGCGGAACAGGCGATTTGCCTAGCCCGTGAAGAATTTAAAAATATTAAACTGTCAACATAAATATAATATATATATATTATCGAATTAAGGATCATAGAGTTCATAAGCAGCCTGACTCTTCACCCACGATTTAAGTCTATTTATATTGAGGTGTAGGCCTAACTAACTAACCAACTAACTAACTCACTGGTACTATCTAACCAATAGGTCCATAAGCTCTCCATACATCCCTATCCTGAGCTAATGTTTTCCAATCATTCCCTGTATAATCTACTTCCCTCAAATCATAGCTAATGTTATTCTCCCACCTCATTCTTGATCTACCAACTGGGCGTTTTCCCTTTGGTTTTCCTACAAGAAGCTTCCATGCACGTCTTTCATTCCCCATTCGTGCCACATGTCCTGCCTATCGCAGTCTACGAGACTTAACTGTTGTTATTATATCTGGCTTCCTATAAAGACCATGTAGTCTTATCCATTCACCTGTCTGTTCATCTCTCTTTGGTCCAAAAATTTTCCTAAGAACTTCATTCTCAAATACTCGTAATCTCCTTTCCTCCCTTAGGCCTATCACATTAAATTGTAGTGCTGTAATATTTTTTCATTTTTATATCCTGCTTAAAAATTAACCTTCATCTAGAATTGTCGATAAAAATATTTAATAACTTTGTATAGAGACTCTAATAGCAATTTCCTCGAGTAGCCTATATCTTCATTCTTTATCTTCTTGCATATTGTAAGCCCATGTTTCCCTTTACAGAGATTTAGGCGCTCTCCCCCTACAGGGAAGAATTTGAACCACACTAATTTTAGTTACACTTGTTTTCGTACAGATGTAATTTGAGTGGTCCGTGGTCAGCGTTTCGCCTCATACTGACATCTAGGAAACCAAGGTAGTACTAGGACGGGAATATTCGGTAAATTTTGCTTAGAGGTCTTTTCATTGAGGCTTAAGGATCTTTTACGAGCCTGAAAATCTTCAGATTCGGGACCCACGGCTTAAAGTCCCTCTCGGAGGACTTGCTTCTAGGATTTTTCCATCCTAAAGAATCGGCCGGGTTTGAACCCGCGACCCTCGGGACCAGAGGCAAGGAGCATAACCACTAGTCCACCGTGGCCGAATCTTCATTCATTATAATAAAATATATTTGCAGCAGCACTCAACATTAAATGTTGCATCACATAATGATATACAGACAGCACATGGGTTCCCATATTTTGACTCGAGTTACATAAAACCACAGCTTGTATTGCTGGGAGCTAATTGGTTCTTCCTCATATTTGACTACTCAGAGTAGCGTGAGTAAACCACATTCTTGTTTTGCAAACTTAAACA
Organism: Diploptera punctata; assembly: GCA_030220185.1. Classification (NCBI taxonomy): domain Eukaryota; kingdom Metazoa; phylum Arthropoda; class Insecta; order Blattodea; family Blaberidae; genus Diploptera; species Diploptera punctata. The sequence goes on from JASPKZ010003882.1 coordinate 2,478,128, forward strand.
CGAGAATAAGATAATTTGCACTTGTCAATCTTAATTTTCTTCTTGTAGGTTGGTAATACTCAAATCCTTGTTTCCAATTGTAATTCCCACTTGTATTACTGAAGATAATGAGCAAATCGTGAGTTATATGTTTCATTTATTTTATTTTGAAGCCCTCGAATATCTTGAAGACAAATTCTTCCCCGTTTTCATTTACGTCGAATAACTTATTGTGCGATTTGTGCAACTTTTTTGGAATTTAAAATTAAAATAATACCCAGTGTTAATTTCGCTAAACATATCAATAAATCAATCTGGGATCCCACACTAGGTATTATTTTAATTTTACTGTCATACAATCCGCAAAGTCCCGCCTGATTCCATTAATCATATTATTTAGAATTAATTTGTATTGCATTTTTAGAGTGTTAAATGTTATGGGATAAAATTGTCATAATGGAAATTCAAGTCTGTATTTTAATAATCATTGTGAAATAATGATTAATGGACAAATGACTTCTGTGATGTTTCTCAAAACTAAATATATGGTCACACGTAGAAATACATTATATAATGGAAATGGACAGCTAATGACAAATGAGGGAAACTTTGAGGAAGTGGCTGAATTCAAATACTTAGGAACAATAATCACAAACAGGAATGAGATGCACAAAGAAATTAAACATAGGCTCAATTCTGAAAATGCGTGCTATTATGAATTCTAAAAATGCGTGCTATTATGCAATACAGAGACTCCCAACTCCTTTCAAATGTTAAATTGAAAATATATAAAACCATTATTCTACCAGTTATATTATATGGAAGCGAAACATGGACTCTTACTTTAAGGGAGGAAAGGAGATTACGAGTATTTAAGAATAAAGTTGTTAGGAAAATTTTTGGGCCAAAGAGAGATGAACAGACGGGTGAATGGAGAAGACTATACATAATAGTGAACTACATGGTCTTTATAGAAAGCCAGATATAATTAGAAGAGTTAAGTCTCGTAGACTCCGATGGGCAGGACATTTGGCACGAATGGGGAATGAAAGACTTGCATAGAAGCTTCTTGTAGGAAAACCAGAAGGAAAATGCCCAGTTGACAGACCAAGAATGAGATGGGAGAATAATATTAACTATGATTTGAGGGAAGTGGATTATACAGGGGATGATTGGAAAACACTGGATCAGGATAGGGGTGTATGGAGAGCTTATATCTGTGCGGCCATGAACCTAAGGGTTCGATAGTGCCAATGGGCTCGGTGAGATAGCCATTGAAATCAGAAATTTCAATTTTTGTGCATAATGTGCGTATTATTATATTATATATAATATGTATAATATTATGTCCAAATTTGAGTTAGGTATTGAAAACTGATAACATTTTTTTAGTACTTTCAATTTTTTTGTTATAAAAATATGGCGAATAAGAACAAATGTAGAACTTAAGAACCTCTACAGAGATATTGACATCATCACAGACATTAATGTAGAATTTAATGGCTGGACCATGTCTGTAGGATGAATTCTGATCGGATACCTAAAAAGATTTTAAACTTCAAACTGGATAGTAAGAGAAGGATTGAGAGACTAGGTTGAGATGGCATCATGATGTACAGGAAGTTATAAAACAGACTGGAAATCTAAAACAAGTGATCGAAGTGAATGGATGGCTATTGAAAGCGAGGTCAAGGTCAGACTGCAAGAACCGTAGCACCAATGAAGCAGGAGAAGAAGGGTAGCAAAATTATCATAAGTTTAGTAGTAGTAGCAGTAGGACTTCATTAGACAAAAAGTAAGATATTTACAATATTATTTACAAATATGGGTCGCACGGACAGTAAGCCGTACGTGCTGTTGAGTCCGTTACAAAAAAATAATAAAAATAAAAAAAACTGGCGCGACAGGCCTACAAGGCCCTTAGCCTTCCAGCCGGCTGCTGGCCTCACATCCACATGTGTCAATCACAGAGGTAGATGATAATCAGCCAGTGTAGGGGTGACACGTGTTCAGCATGTCGAGTCCCCCAGCCGTTATAGCTGGTTTTCTCAACCTGGAGCCGCTACTTATTGTAACTACCCAAATACATCACGATGATGGGTGGGCACCGGTCCCATACTGACCGAAATACCATGAGAAAATTTCTTCGCCCATGGAGACTCGAACCAGCGCAAGTCCCGTAGTTCTGCGCCAAGGCTTCCTGCCTTAACCACTCGGCTACGGCGCGGGACAATAATTGGTAATAGTATAAAAAAACAATAACATTACAATTACATAAAGAAAACACAATAATATTACAATTACATAATAATACAATAGCATTATACACTAATTAAGTTATGTATAATTATTAAGAATTAATGGTATTGCATTTTGATAACATATATTTATTCATGAATGAGTGTTGTTCTAATTTTCCGCGTTTTGTCCAGAAATTTACCCAAGTTTAGCCAATTTTCTGGATTTACCAATAACTCGTAGCATGCCAATCTTTCCCGATTTGAATTTAGAAATCTTTCCGGTAATAACTGACGTTTCCAATATTCTAAATCATCACATTTTCCTAAGTTACCCTATGCCTACTCCTCTATCATAAGAAGTTCAGTGTGAACTGTATACCAACAGTGTTCAGTATTTTTCCAATACGTAGGCTATCAATATATAGTAATTCTGACCGAAGGCAGGTCCTTCACTGCAATCATAGCATTTTCATGCTATGCAGCTTTACTAGGGAATTATAGGTGTGGTAGCTTCCCGTTGCTTTCCACACCGGTGAAGGATGATGATGATGATCATAATGGCCATATGATTTCGGGGACCGTTTGGGCCTTAAAGTTTTCCTGACATTTGTCTTACAGGTGAGGAAAAACCCCGATTAAAACCTCACCCAGAAAAGCTACCCCGACCGGGGACCGAACCCGGGCTATCTGCCTGACGAGGCATCTCGAGACCACAGCGGTGGACTATGTAGACTATATAGAAAGAAAATGTATCAATATATTGAACGTTTTAATTACCAAGAGAAGCTATACGGTTTCTTCGTCAAATATCTGAAGATTACATAGACTGAAGCTAAAATTGCAATGTATTTATTTTAAAAAGTGCATCATTTTGCTCATTTATTACAAATAATTATTTTAGTTATTTTTTTTTAAGTCTGAGATTACTTTTCCATTTAATTGATGTTGACAAGGGTATTTGAGTTTATTTTACGCTTATATATAGCAATGTCTTAAACTAGGTCTAAATAAATGAACGGAAAGTTCCAGAACATATTTTTCTTCATCGTCATCATAATCACTCCAAGGATTAGGCAATTGTCCGTTCAGAATTCATTATGCATCAGCCCAACGTTTTATAGGTATTCCGACATCACATCTTCATCTTGATTGATAATTTTCTTGCTAGCAGTGGATGGATATATCTCCATATTCATTCCATTCATGTAATCAATCCACTTTTGTCTATAATTCGTGACTTTATCCAATAAAGGCTGCACTTTTAATTCTTCTCTTATATCTAACTAACTCACTGGCACTATCGAACCCGTGGGTTCATGGCCGCGCGGATATAAGCTCTCCATACATCCCTATCCTGAGCCATGTTTTCCAATTATCCCCTATATAATCTACTTCCCTCAAATCATAGTTAATTTTATTCTCCCTCCTCATTCTTGGTCTACCAACTGGGTGTTTTCCCTCTGGTTTTCCTACAAGAAGCTTCCATGCACATCTTTCATTCCCCATTCGTGCCAGTGTCCTGCTCATTACAGTCTACGAGACTTAACTGTTCTTATTATATCTAGCTTCCTATAAAGATCATACAGTTCACTGTTACGTATATTTTTCTCCATTCACCTGTCTGTTCAGCTCACTTTGGTCCAAAAACATTCCTAAGAACTTTATTCTCAAATACTCGTTATCTCCTTTCCTCCCATAAAGTAAGAGTCCAATGTTTCGCATCCATATAATATAACTAGTAGAATAATAGTTTTATATATTTTCCGTTCAACGTTTTTTGAAACGAGTTGGGACGTCAAGAGTCTCTCTCTGTAATGCATAATAGCACGCATTTCCAGAATTGAGCCTATGTTTAATTTCTTTGTGCATCTCATTCCTGTTTGTGATTATTGTTCCTAGGTATTTGAATTCAGCCACTTCCTCAAAATTTCCCTCATTTGTCACTAGCTGTCCATTTCTATATAATGTATTTCTATGTGTGACCATATATTTAGTTTGATTGATATTTACTTCCAGTCCCAATTTCTTAGTATTACTCAATGGTGTGTGTGTGTTGGCCTTTAGTATCTCCTCGCTATCGCCCAGTACTACTACATCATCAGCATAAACTAACAGCTTATTAATACCATTGAGTTGTAGGCCTTCTTCATCCTCTAAAGATTTGATGGCATGCTCTAATACAAAATTATATCTTTATTTCTAATTCTATCAAGTTTTGTACAGCCTTTAACTTGCCGGAGGAACCTCAGATTTTTCATTTAGTAGAGAATAGTAAATGTTTTTTGTAGTATCGCCTGCTGAGAGTCGTTATCTATCAATAGCAGGAGTTGCGAGTACTTAAATCAGATGGCCGTAACTCATTCCAGTGTATTTTAATAGCGATCTCTTGTATTTCAGGTTGGTCACACTATGAAGTCATGACGCAAAGGGAAGATGTGCTCAAGTTTGGCAGGGCCGCATTCGGGCGCTGCAGGAGGAACGATTGGCCATCCAGAAGAAAACGTTCACCAAATGGATGAACTCGTTCCTTCTGAAAGCCCGCATGGAGGTGGATGACTTGTTCACTGACCTTGCTGACGGCAAGAAACTGCTCAAACTTCTGGAAATCATCTCCGGAGAGAAGTTGGGGAAACCAAACAATGGCAAGATGCGTGTCCATAAAGTTGAGAACGTCAACAAGAGTTTGGCCTTCCTGCACACGAAGGTGAGCAACAATACTGGTACCAGTTCCTAATGGATCTCGTTTCTTTCAAAACGTGATCCAGTTGCGTAATATTGCAATACGTATAAATATTTCATTGCATGCATAACTATCTTATTACAAGGAATATAATTTATAGGATGTGACAAAACATACCATTTTTCTGTTAAAAAATATTGTATTAATACTACAATCATACATTATTTACACAGAGAGGTAGTGTAGAAAACGATAGAAGTTTCGACAAGAATCTCTGTTTATATGATCTAGTGATTCACAGATCATTTCATTTTCTAGAGGTTTAGGGTTTAAATCATCTTCATTATTGGTTATACAGCCCGTTGCAGGCCTTGACCGCTCCTACAATGCGCCTCCATTCGTCCCTCTTCTCCGACTTCCTTCTCCATTCTCGTATACCCAGTATCCTCAGGTCCTGTTCAACGCCGTCCAGCCATCTATTAATAGGACGTCAAACTCTTCGGTTTCCGATTATACTTGTCATTATGACTTTACGACATGTGTCTGATTCCTCTTCCCTGTAGAGATGTCCCAGCCATCTAATTCTTGCCATTTTTTATTGTTTTATGATGTCAACATCACCATATAGTTTATATAATTCATCGTTATAACTAATTCGCCAGTTTCCACTCTCACATATTGGGCCAAATATTTTCCTTAATATTTTTCTTTCAAATATTCTAATCTTGTTTTCTTGAGTTTTTGTTAGGGCCCAACTTTCATAGCCATAGATGGCAACAGGTCTCAATAAAGTTTTATATATTTTTAGGGTTTAAATCTGGTCCGAATCAATTTATTTTTAGGGTGCAAATATACTCTCGTAAGGAAATAAAGCCGCGAATTTGGCGTTATAAATATATTGGGACGTAAAAGTCTGAAATAAAAAAAAATCTGAGCAAAATTTTCCTGCTTTTTCAAGTCCAATCTTTGAATACGGACGCATAAGACCTGCTATATTACAGAACCTCGTTGAACAAAGTACCATGCTACCTGTCTCGACACTGAATCAATAGGACGATAGTGTATCTTTTTGAATATCCAGAAAGATGGAAAGAAATAAGAGACCTCAAAAGGAGTTTTTTTTTTAGCCTGATATTCTAAATGATATCGGAATAATGAGTCGTTTTTGGATGGGCATCTCAGGGCTTAGCCGATTAGTCTTTTCCATTTGTGTATTGCTTATTAAACTTCCCTCATTGGAAAGAGAATACTGGAACTAAGTAATGTGCATGCAAATAGTCTTATCTCTAATCGTTTTAATAATATAATAATAATAATAATAAAAATAAATGTAATTATTATTGCTGTGCTTACCATAATTTATCATTTTTTGACAAATCAGGGGAGTTAAAAAAATTATATATATATATATATATATATATATAAAGTAACCCCCGCGATTTGTCAAAAAATGTTAAATTATTGAAAGCACAGCAATAAGAAGTACCTTCAAAATTTTTGGTAAACCACCGTTGAGGTTATTGAGTAAGTGTAAAAATCTTAAAATGCATATGTGATGTATCAGTTGTTCTCGAATAAAATAAACTTCTGTTTAAAAACTTCCGTCGAACGTTAAACAATGTAGGCCTTTCAGAAAACAATGTTCAATAATTGAATATCATTTAAATGCTGATGATGGAACACTGTTTTTTGAAAGGCCTGAGACATCGTTTAATGTTTAACGAAGTTTTTAAAAATAAGTTTATTTTAGTTGAGGACGATTATTATATGGGATGCGGATTTTAACATTTTAATAATAATAATAATAATAATAATAATAATAATAATAATAATAATAATAATAATAATAATAATAATACTATTATTATAATTAAAAAGTTAAAATGATCCCACTACATGTCCTAGGACGCCCTGTAATTGTAAGGTATTAAGTATCCCACCTTTCCAGACAATCGGCACGAGATGTCAGTTGGATTGTCAGCCATGCATGGTAGTCGTCTCTATCCTCCAGAAAATAGTCAGTAGCGAGTCAAACCCAGGGATATGCTGCCGCCAGAACTTTATACCTAATTGAAATATCTTGACACTCCACGGGGATCGAACCCACGATTTTACGGCTTGTAATAATAAGGTAGCATGTACAATACCTAGTAAATCAAAATAAATGTGATGCTTCTTCGAAGTTGCTATTTTCTTATAATGTAGCAATCTTCAAAGTTTATCGTACTTCCATTCTAACATTCGTGTGTAATTTATCTATTATCTAGCTTTAAAATTCCTTGTCTCTGAGTCATATGTTATTGTCTTTTTTGATAAATTCATTATAAATACTCTTTATTTTTATTGTGATATCTTTATCCCATGAAATGCTGTTTTATCGGGATAATGTGTCATAAATGGTAAAGTGATCCCACTATAGGCCTCAGGAGGCCCTTGGGGTAGTAGAAGGTTAAGGCTCCCACTTTTTTTCTAGACAATCGGCACTTTGTCAGCCAGGTTGTCAGCCCTACGTGACGACTGTCTTTACCCCCAGAACATGCGCCTGGTAGGCCTACTCATTTCCTGGTACCTTTATTAATTCTTGAATTAATGTCATCTTCATGATTCTTCTTCTTCTACTACTTCATGAAATTAGGCCTTTTGACCTGTTTTCACATCAAGTGGGATTTAATGAATCTTCCCATCTAGTAAATGGACGTCCGACACTTCTATGTCCTATTTGTTTGTACTTTAATAACAGCTGAGGGATTTTATCTGTAGGCATTCTTTTAACATGTTCATAGCAGTTGTTTCTCACATTGTCAATTATATTTGTTAAATTTAAAATATTTAAGTATTTTCTAATACTGTATCTTCATTTATTTTTATGTCGAAACTTGTCACCCCTGCTACTGAACGTAAGAACTTCATTTCCGCATTCCCATTCTTAAATATTTTGACTCCCAAATTTGGTCCATTGGAAAGCTTCATTGGTCCTTCTCCAATGTTCCAATATTAAATCATTTGGTTTGCTACTCTTGCTATATAATTTTAATTTAGATTGGTATTCAGACCCCATTTTTTATATTCTTCTATCAGTTTTTTCCTCATATATAATCGTTAAATTTTTATATTTAAAATAATATTATGAAGCATTTAAACTACATTCAGGTTAAATCTTGTTTCACAGCAACTGTTGTAGAACACAATCTTTCGTGAATCAATGTTCAATTTTAAAATATTATTAGGCCTAATCGAGAATGAGTGTAACAAAAGGCAGTTTATAATGCTTTATTTTCCTACCCAGAGCTTTATTAATATTATTTATGTCCTGTGCATCCATCAAACAGTCGTTAAAGTGTTGCATTTTGCGTTAAATTTAAAGAAACTTTTATCAATATCATAAGAAAATTACCAGTTGATCTTAAAGTCCGACATTTTGTCTAGTTATACATCCTTAAACAAGGCTGAAGGCATGTATAACGATTTCCATGTAAAGTTGTAAAACTCTTATACACTGAACAGCTAATACAGTGTTTATTATTAAGAATTTTCAAATGAGATGTGTATAAACCTAGTATAAAAGTTATATATGGATTATTAGTAAGAGGGATAGTCTTTATGTTCTTCTGTAATTAGTAATCAGTCATCTAAGAAGCAATAATTAATCGATTTTTCTTTTTCTTCTTCTTCTTCTTCTCCTCCTCCTCCTCCTCCTCTTTGCAATAATACCATTTGTGAGCATTTCCTTTTCCAGGAGATCATTGATGCGTTTTGATGGTATACTATAAATAAAACGGGTAATAACCTTTTGTGAAATGAAATCATGTTGAGATCTTGTGCATTTTGATTTTTGTGTAGCTTTCATCATTCTTGTTAACTACTTTTTCTGTGACTTCAAGGCCCTTTCAGTCTAGCCTTAACTTCCCTTGTAATAATTGACCATTCTTTCCTATCTTTGTTTTATTACTGCATCCTTTAACTCCCGGAGCTCTCATCTGCCTCAATATCATCCGACCATATCTATTACTGTCGCCCCACATTACGTCGACTTACGGTTTAGAATTAAATATTATTTTTAAATTCGGTCCTCTTCCATTCTAATGAGATATTCCAACCATTCAAATCTTCGGGCCTTTATTTCAGCTACAATATCATGTGACATTGTATTTTAAATTTCATATTAGGCACGTCTTAATGTTCATTGTCCATTGTCAAGTTTGGGTCCATAGATCTTCCTCAGAATTTTTCTTTCCCGTGTCATTGGATATGACACTATTCTCTTTTTTAGGAACCTTCATTTCTTCCATAGAGTATGCTTGGTGTAATAATCGTTTTATACATTCTAATTTTGATGTATTTATTTATATCTTCTTGTCAGGATGTTATTGAGAGCTCTGATGCGATTAGCACTTGCTACTTCAGCTTTTCTCCTCAACACTATTTATTGAAGTAAAAAACAGTTCACATATTTTTAACAGATTCAATAATAATACTGTTTAATTTGTATTGATCTAATCCCATAATTTTGTCAATAATACACTATTTGTTGCTTTTTTTAAAATAAGTTGTCTTACGATAAAGATGTGATCAACAGTTGACTGTCCTGCCTTAAATCCAACTTGTTCTTCTGTTTCTAATAATGTAATTTCTTAGGAATATTTTAATATAAAAGTAGTTTTTTTACACTAACGAATTTTTGGTTTGGGATTGTAATGATCAAGTTTAATGGAATGGATGAAAATAGTGTTTAGAAGTTTGTGTATAGTATGATGTAAAAATTTTAGAATTTTTTATTTTGTCTATATTTTCATATCTGTAGCTCGGAGCTGATATTATTAGATTACGAAATAATGCATTAAACTTTCAAATGTTTTTCACAAATATAAATAAAACAAAAAAAACTTTGGTGGCAACAGTGGATTTTGTCAGTCAGTGTAATATTTTCATAAATATTCTTGAACATCTAAAAGTATATTCTACTAGCTTTCATAGGTCAAGAAAAAAAGGAGTAATGAAAAATAATTTGCAAGCTTCTCGAATATTGACATATACGTAGATCGAAGGAGTTACGTCCATGTAGTTACAATATCTTAAATGAGATAGCGCTTACCGGTTGGACTAGTTTGATTTAGAACCCGGGTATCTGCGGAAGACAGAAAGACGATTACATCTCGGTTTCTTTGAAATATCTGAATTAGTTAATACTAGGTGTAATAAATTAAACTATGACATGATAGATTAACACTCAGATATCATGTTAATGGATATATAATGAGATCAGAAGTACCCGGACTATTAATTCAATATATACCAGGAAGTATGTGATCCAATTTAGTTTCTCAAGGACAAAATTTCGCGGTACTTTAACAAACGTTCATAAAAAAATACTGTAGTGTCTTTATTTCCTGTGTGCTCCAATGCCGCACAGCACGCTTGCCATAAAAATAGGCATTGTTTTGGGTTGCGGTTCACGTTGCGTCGACGACGGAAACTGCATGATTATGCATTGCGTCAGCCATTGTTGAATATTCTCACGATGTCTTATATCATAACATTCTTGCAGTATCACTTGGAAGGACACGAACGCAGTAGGCCGTGGTCATGTTTCTAGCCCACGCGCGACACGATGTAGGCCATGTCTGATTATTATCACAGTCCTAAATGAAAAATCTGTCACACTCAAATTTGTATACAACTATTTCTATTGATAACTGGTGGAAAACTAGCGTTAATCCTCATTTAATTTAATTCGAATTTTTAAACCCTGTTTGTTGCCAAATTAACTTACTTTTTCACGTACACTTTTAATCCTTCACATCATGGTTTTATACGACACAGAAACCTGAACAATGAACGAACGACATAATAAAAAATATAACTATTGAAATCGATTTTTTAATCCTTAAATTGACAATGTATCCTACAATACACATGCATTTCATTTATTTAATAGTGTATATAAATCAATAGAAAAACAAACGAGAAGAAATTACACAAGATTGTAAGAACACAAGAGGCATTGCAGACTAAAACAAAAGGAAAAATCAGCCGTAGCGGAACACTGGATGAACAACCAAGAACATATAATAAGATTCGAAGAAACACAGGTATTGTCCCAAACATCACATTATTACACCAGACTGTACAGAGAAGCCATTGAAATATATAAACACAAAAATTCCTTTAACAAAAAAGAAGAAACCATGAAGATAAACAAAATCTGGATCCCCGCACTGCACAATACGACAACGAAGCCTATGACTTCTGCTAGCGACAGCCTGGACAAAACAGCACGCAACACGGACCGCGCAGAAAACCGCCTCTCCACCATGGGCGTGCCTATAAATAGGGAGGGAGTTTCCAACGACCAGCCAGTCTGCAGCCGACTGTTGAGGAGTTCACAGAGAGCACTCAGTATCTCCTGATGATGTCTACCGCAGCAGTAGACGAAACGTCGAGTAGAAGAACGACTGGACCACGGCCTATATGCCCGGAAGACGAACCTAATAGGGATCAAGACGCCGGCCGTGAAAGCCTACAGTTATAAATAATAAATTAGTTTTACATGATTTTGTTTTCACTGTGGTCCGGAACATTTAAATAACTGTAACGAGAAATTATTGTTCCGCCAATTTAAGGGTTGATAATATCATCTAGAAAATCAATAATAGAAATAATATAAAATAGAGAAGTAAAAGAATGTAAGCGAAACAATATATAAGTAACGACCACAATTCATTAAATTTTAAGTGTGTTACAAATACGTAATTATGCATTAATTTTCGATTTATTTTAAAAATACGAACGATAAGAAATATGTGGTTATAGCTTGGCTAATCCATTTAAAAACACAACGCGGTCATTTGACATTTATATACTATTTATACTATTAAAATTTGTATTTGGCCTAATATCATGTGTACGGGAATATATATCCTTTCCTCTTTGTTTATCACTCCAACCTGTCAATGTTCTATGTCGAGGCATGGAAGTAGGTGCGAATATCTAAATATCCATCCATAGTAATTCTGCCCGAAGGCAGGTCCTTCACTGCAATCATAGCATTTTCATCCTATGCTTGCAGCTTTACTAGGGAATTGTGTAGGTGTGGTAGCTTCCCGTTGCTTTCCACACCGGTGAAGGATGATGATGATAATGATAATGGTAAGGATGATAATGATGATGGCCATATGATTTCGGGGACCGTTTGGGCCTTAAAGTTTTCCTGACATTTGTCTTACAGGTGAGGAAAAACCCCGATAAAAACCTCACCCAGAAAACCTGCCCCGACCAGGGATCGAACCCGGGCCCGCTGCGTGACAAGGCAGCACGCTACCTGGAGACCACAGCGGCGGTTAATAAAAAGTAATGAAATTACTGAAAAAAAAATAGACAGGATTTAACGTAAATTTAAATAATAAAATGTACTCACTTTTTTTAAATCGCTAATAATAAACCACTGATAATAAATACGCGAGAGTAAGTAAATTCACATTGCTGCTGCACAATTATCTTTTTGCAACAATGCACTTCCAGTATGAACGTAAACAAATGAATGAGTAATATACATAAATTCCTTACGGACAGTTTATTTTATTTTGTTTCATTTAGTTTATTTATAACACATATTATACATACATTTTATTTTTCTGCACTCCTACGAACTTTAATTATCACAATCCTCCGAGCGCGCAATCTGCTTAAAAAGGGGTACAAAGTTTTTCCTTCATGTATTAATATATAGAGAATAAATCCAATGGTATGGACACACATCGATAATACAGAGAGAAAGGGTCCCTAAATTAATCCATGATTGGGAAATAAAGGAATAGTTGACTTGGTTAGACCAAAGAATATTTAGCGGAACAGTGTTGAATATTCTGCACAGTGTTGAAGAGAAATGTTAGTTTTAATAGAAAAAACCTCTATTCAAAATAATATTAATAATAATAATAATAATAATAATAATAATAATAATAATACTTCATTTGTTTTTCTACTTCCTATTAAGTCTGTTATGAAATATCATGAATAGGTTTTTAGCATCTATAACTCAATGTTGAAATTGTCTTGTTCATTATTTAAAATATGTGGTTTGTCATATATTGTTAATTATGCCGAGCAACAAAAATTAACCTTTTTTTGTCTCAGGAAGAAAAATATGTGATTCTGATAGTATTCTTTCTCCTGAATTCAAATATGATATCGCGTTTTGTCCATCACGCAAGGTTTCCGAGAGACAGGAACTTATAATTTCAAACACTAGTATTTTCTACATTCGTAACTACACAATATTCGAACATTCGGACTCGGCTAGAAAGTAAGAAATGACGATTTTCTACTATATTTCGCCTGATGAGCATCCCTCTTGGTAGTCCAAAAATAATCGGTCAGCATATTAGGATTCCATTTGCCTTGATATCTCTTTTCCATAGCTGAAATCTCCTGACGAAAGTGTTCCCCGTGCTCATCGCTCACTGCGCCAAGATTTTCCGGGAAGAAATCTAGGTTCATTAAAAAAATAATTATTTAAATCCATTAATTGAAATTGAAATAAAAAAAACCGTGGGCGATGGAGAAATTCCGAATACATATTTGAAAACACGATAAAAACTGCTTTAAGTACAACTACTGGTACTCATGAGACAAAAATCATGTTGACCAGTGTTATTATAGATCTAATTAAGATAAATTGAATAAACTAAATTTTAATTTAAAATCGAGATATTACAAAACTAAATGTAGGCTAAATTATGACTTCATTACATCGACCACATAGAATGCGAAGCCTTGGGCAATCATCCACCCTTTTTAACGCAACTAGGGATTATCACGTACTAATTATATGTAAATGATATAAGTATTCTTGGTTTTAGTGTGTGGCAGTTGTTTAGTTTCATTTTGGTTGGGCAACTTTCCAAGGAAACAACGATGCATTGTTTCGAAATGTGGAAGTATGTGTTGGGGCGCGGCGCGCGATGCCTGGGTTTTCACGGAACTTCCATGTTTACACATGAGACGTGGCGGTAACGACATATTAGGGACATGTTTCGGTTAAAATTAGAAACGTTTTACTAAAGGAAGAATTCATCTCGCACACGAATCGTCTTGTTACGATACCGTGACAATGTACATTCGTGACATATGGTTATTATTCCGCTTCGAAAACGATTCTAGCCAAAATATGTTTCGTGTTATCATATTTAATTCTGAAGTTTCATATTTATAGACCTTAGTATAACTAACTAACTCACTGGTTCTATCATAGCTTCATGGCCGCACGGGCATAAGCTCTCCATATATCCCTATCCTGAGCTAATGTTTTCTAATCATCCCCTGTATAATATACTTCCCTCAAGTCATGGATAATGTTATTCTCCCACCTCATTCCTGGTCTACTAACTGGGCATTTTCCCTACCTACAAGAACCTTCCCTACCTACAAGAACCTTCCATGCACCTCTTTCATCCCCCATACGTGCCACATGTCCTGCCCATCGCAGTCTACGAGACTTACCTGTTCTTATTATATCTGGCTTCCTATATACATGTATATCATGTAGCTCACTATTATGTAGTTTTCTCCATTCACCTGTCAGTTCGTCTCATTTTGGTCCACATTTTTCCTAAGAACTTTATTCTCAAATACTCGTAATATTCTTTCCTCCCTTAAAGTAAGAGTCCATGTTTCGCATCCATATACTGTAACTGGGAGAATAGTTTTATATATTTTCAGTTTAACGTTTTTTTAAATGAGTTGGGACGACAAGGGTCCCCGTAATGCATAATAGCATGCATATCCAGAATTGAGCCTATGTTTAATTTCTTTGTGCATCTAATTTCTTAAAGTTTTAAGATATGTAAAACAGTACCTGATATCTCAGTCGTCCTCAATGATTTATATTTGTAATTATTTTTCCTAGATACTTGAAATCAGCCACTTCTTCAAAATTTCCTTCATCCGTCATTAGTTGTCCATTTCAATTATACAGAATATAATGAATTTCTATGTATGAACATACATTTAGTTTTATTGATATTTACTTCCAGTCCCAATTTCTCAGTGTTACCAAATAGTGTTTGTGTGTGATCAATGATCATAGTGTAACAGAACAAAAAAATTAAACATCCATCTTTCACTTTACTGAGCTAAAGGAGCACTCACAATGAAAATATAAAGAACTGAAACTCACAATTACTTAAATGAACCTTTCAACGTCATTCTATTGACGAAATTCAGCATAACTATATCACTGCACTATTGAATCCATGAGTTCATGGCTGCGCGTACATAAGCTCTTCATATATCCCTATTCTAAACTGTTTTCCAATCATCCCCAGTATAATATACTTCCTCAAATCATGGTTAATGTCATTCTCCCACTTCATTCTTGGTTTCTGGGCGCTTTCTCTCTGGTTTTCCTAAAAGGTGTTTCCATACTCCTAGTTCATTCCCCTTTCGTGCCACATGTCCTGTCCATCGTAATCTATGAGATTCAACTCTTCTTATTATATCTGGTTTCCCATAAAGATCATGTAGCTCACTGTTATATTATCTTCTCCATACGCCTGTCTGTTCATCTCTCTTTGGTTAAAAATTATTTCTAAGAACTTTCTTCTTCTTCTCCCTTTCAAGTATTTAGGCCAAGGCCTGTTACGATCCTGTAGAAAATTTTCCCTCCAGCGCTTCATAAGACGGCCCAGAGATCTTCGTCCTCTTGGTATATAATTATAAACAGCTTTGGGGATCCGATTTGAACTCATTCTTTCAAGATGGTGTTTCCAATTTAGTTGGTACTGTTTAATATATTCCAAAATTGTCGTAGTCTTCAATTCTTTTAAGATATCGGTGTTCCTTTTCCGATCCCATCTGGTGTAACCCGCAGTTTTGAGCATGAATCTCATTTCACATGCCGTTATTCTGCTTTCATATTGTCTTTTTAGTGTCCATGTTTCACTACTATAGGTCAACACTGGTCTAGCCAAAGTGTTATATAAACGTAATCTGGTGTTTTCTTGTACAAGGGATGGTTTCATAACTTGATTAACAATTCCCAAACTTTTATTATAACTAGTAATTTTTTGAGGGATATGCTTTTCATCCCAGATAGAGAGATAGTATCCAATATATTTAAATTGATTAGATCTCTCTAAAATTTTATTCTGGAGACGGATATTACTTTGTATGGGGTCCTTCCCATGAAATTCCATAATTTTAGTTTTGTTAATTGATATTTCCATATTAAATTTGGCAGTTATTTTTTGTAAATTATAAATTGATCGTTTCAAATCATTTTTGGAAATTCTAAGAACTTTATTCTCAAATACTCATAATATTTTCTCCTCCCTTAAAGTAAGAGTTCATGTTTTACATTCATAATATGATTAACTTCTTCCTTTACACATTTTACTGTTGAATTTTTATTATACATATTTTGCAACGTAATTAAAAATAAAAATGCATTAATTTTAGCCAGTTTCCCTGGAGCTCTGCTGTTTATTTCGGTTTATTTTTGATAATATGAGCAGTAGTGATAATGTACTTACATACATTTTGGACAAGCTTTAGAACATTGCTTTTCAACTAGGAGAAAACACTGAACGATTTTATTATCTCCCAGTGAGAGACTCTATTTGCCTGTGACACGAGCATTTGACGTCAGTGAGTACTCAAGCTACAGTTGTTACAGCTTATCTGTTTAACAAAACTCAACTTTGCCATATTTAGAGCTGAAAGTAAGTTTTAAGTAGATACTACTTCATGTTCTAAAATTTCCGATGGTATAGATGACAGTATAAATTATAGGATTATAAAATTTATTAAAGCTCCAGTTGGCGACTTCAACATTTTATGTTTAGGCTCAGTTGAGCCTGTTCCTATATCTTAAGATGCTCTTTAGTTTCTCCACTTTTTTTTTGTCCAGGTTGGTACTGGAATATCTTCATCGATAAATGAATTGAATCCAATCAGGTTTTCTTAAAGTTCTAAAATGTAATACTGTAAATTGCACCGAGTCGTCTTATTTCAGAGAAATAAGGACTTTATTAAGGAAGAATTAATCAATTAAATTCTAATTATTGTTGGAAATAGGGCATGTTTATACTTAGATTAAATGGGATGAAACCAGGAATTCGTTGGTAGCTTAATCAAAGTGCTACGACTGATCATAAAAAAAATTCATATGTAATCAATAAAACTCCAGTGCCAGGTAATTAATGTAGGTCATAGACCTGATTCTTTACTATTGTGGTCAAACGCACTAGTGAACAGAATACAATGAAACGGTAAGGCCCTATACTATAGATAAAAAGTTTGCAGTTCTCTCTGTAAAAAGGAATTACAAGACTGTGCCATTATTAGCAAGCAATTCATCCATAATAATTCTGCCCGAGGGCAGGTCCTTCACTGCAATTATAGCATTTTCATGCTATGCTTGCAGCTTTACTAGGGAATTATAGGCGTGGTAGCTTCCCGTTGCTTTCCACACAGGTGAAGGAGGACGATGATAATGACCATATGATTTTGGGGACCGCTTGGGCCTTAGTTTTTCTGACATTGTCTTATAGATGAGGAAAATCCCGATAAAAACCTCACCCAGAAAAACTGTCCCGACCAGGAAGAACCCGGGCCCGCTACGTGACAAGGCAGCACGGTACCTCGAGACCACAGCGGTGGGTTAGCATGCAACAACAATGACTAATTCCGAAACTGAGTACAAAGGGCTGGGCAGCAGCGAACAAACAACTGGGTTTTCCAAACTAAGCTAGGAGGAAGAGTTCTCCCAAAGCAATTTAACAAATCATGCCTGCGCTACACAGAACGAGATAGATGCCGGCAGACAAAATTCGTTCTATTAAATATAACTCAGTTTGGACAACCCTGCACAATTGATGTAGGGCATAAATAATTTAAAGGTGGGGTATGACCTGAAACGCCTGAGTTTGACACCAAAAAAAAAAAAACGCCCTCAAGAAGGGAATAGCAAATCAAGAAGATTGTAACATCTAAACTTTACTTTTGAGAAGCTGAAGGCCATAGATGAGTGGGAGAATTACTGAGAAAATAAAATATACATTCTTGACGAAAATTGAAGTTACAAGCGGGTGCGCCAACAGTAAAGGCGCTGCGCGTAAGTGAAGTTACAAGCGGGTGCGCCAACAGTAAAGGCGCTCCGCGTAAGTGAAGTTACAAGCGGGTGCGCCAACAGAAAGGGCGCTTCGCGTAAGTGGGGTGCGCCAGCAGTAAAGGCGCTTCGCGTTAGTGAAGTTACAAGCGGGTGCGCCGCGCAGTAAAGGCGCTTCGCGTTAGTGAAGTTACAAGCGGGTGCGCCAGCAGTAAAGGCGCTTCGCGTTAGTGAAGTTACAAGCGGGTGCGCCAGCAGTAAAGGCGCTTCGCGTTAGTGAAGTTACAAGCGGGTGCGCCAGCAGTAAGGGCCCTTCGCGTAGGTGAAGTTACAAGCGGGTGCGCCAGCAGTAAGAGCGCTTCGCGTAAGTGAAGTTACAAGCGGGTGCGCCAGCAGTAAGGGCGCTTCGCGTAAGTGAAGTTACAAGCGGGTGCGCCAGCAGTAAGGGCGCTTCGCGTAAGTGAAGTTACAAGCGGGTGCGCCAGCAGTAAGGGCGCTTCGCGTAAGTGAAGTTACAAGCGGGTGCGCCAGCAGTAAGGGTGCTTCGCGTAGGTGAAGTTACAAGCGGGTGCGCCAGCAGTAAGGGCGCTTCGTCTAAGTTTCAGCGCTATCAGTTAGAGCGCACTTTATATATTAGTGATATACATAAGATTACTTCAGGCCCTCAGATTATAGGGACTTATTAAAGTCAAGAAGTTATCGATACATGATAAGCGATAGCGAACGTACTTAACGCAGGCCGCTAGCATAAAAGTAGACCGAGTTACACAGTGGAGAGATAATAGTTACTTTAACACGTGTAGTTACTAATCAATATAAGATTCTGACCACCTACAGCCTTCAGCGTCGTGTTAAGTTGTCAAATACGACAAAGTATAAACATCTAAGTGATAATAAAATAAGCGTTTAATTCAAGTCATCACATTCCTGAGTGAATGGTCATCCTCACGTGTACCTGAAATAAGAATCTCGCTCTACCTAACTACCAAATCTGAACCCAGCTAGTCCGGCGCACCAAACTGTCCTCATGCTATATCCTGGACACCTAATTAAACCATCCAGAGCAAAGATCTCCTCTCAAAATGTGTAATTGGCTCTAACTCTATGAATGAGAGCAGTCTTATGACTGCTTGTCTTGAGTATATCTTTAACATGACAAATCAAAATGAACAGTCGACATCAAACATTTGGCAAATTGATAATGATTGCTATTGAGAAGTATATACTGATGTGAAAGGGAAAATCCCCATTACTGATGAAAGTAGACTAGTTCAGATGGTTGTTGCAATACATTGTCAGTTCCGGATGGCAAATGTTTGTATAAGAACTACAGTGAAACCAGATAAGACGCGCCCTCTCTTTACCTAAGCTATTCTGTGTATTAAATATGACTATTTGGTCCCTGCACATCATATATTCAAGACCTTACAAAATACTTAAGATAAAAGGTTTTTATCGTGGAGCATTTTCAGTTCATTGTCAGCAATATAAAAAAAATGCAAGTCCTTGTCATTCGTATGTTTATAGTGTCAATAAAAAACAGGTAAACAGTCCAAACTTAACGTTGTAAAAAACTCACATTTAACCCTTAAATTGGCAAATAGCCAGACTATCTCACATCTGTTATCTGAGTTTCCCGCATTTGATTCCAAAAGACATGAATTTATTAAAACATTAGGTTATTACCATAATAGATTTCAACTACCTTTGTCAAATATTTTATGTAAGAAGTGTTGCTATAAAAAGCAGTGTGACTTTATCATATTTTTTTTAAGATACTTTGAGTTAGTTTTTTGGTTTAATTTATTTATTTGTTCATATTACGTTATTATGTAACGCTAGAAATTAAGCATACTCTAAATTACTGTAAATAATTGATTGTATTGTAACTAAAACCTTAACATAACGGATGGTGAAATAGGGTTCG
Organism: Diploptera punctata; assembly: GCA_030220185.1. Classification (NCBI taxonomy): domain Eukaryota; kingdom Metazoa; phylum Arthropoda; class Insecta; order Blattodea; family Blaberidae; genus Diploptera; species Diploptera punctata. Next base: position 2,498,059 of record JASPKZ010003882.1, read on the forward strand.
CATTATTGGAGATTCAATAAAAATAAATAAAAATCGGCAAATCATTTATTTTATTAGTTATTTAAATTTGGCGGACCACAGTGAAAACGAAATAGTGCGTAACTGTTATTATTAGGTAAATTTTGAAATTAAAAAAATAAGTAATCTCTTCTCATTAGTTTTCATCTGTTTTTATTAAAATTATTAAATGAATGAAACAAATTGGTGTATCTTATAGGATACATTTTTAATACAGTATAAGGATTAAAGAAGGGTTATATTTTAGGAAGGATTATTTTAGGTTAATAAGGGTAGAGGTTATCTTCAGGCGATAGAGGATTACATTTGAGAAAACGCTTGTTGAATAAATAATTGTTTTACGATGAAATAGTAAAATTTATTGTATTTCGTAAAATTTCTACTAATTTAACTAGTAATAATTGATGGAATTAAAGTTAACCATTATTAATTCTATCCATCTTGTTGAATTCTCGTCGATTATATATTTCCTGCTATGTAATTTTACTATTCTCTCAACCCGAGTATCGGCCACCTTGTAACCACTGAAATGCATACATTAGGATACAAAACATTTCAAACGTCTAACAATAACATAAAGTGAAGTTGGAAGGAGAGAAGTGATTCGATAGGCCGACATTGTTTTGTTCTTGGAATTCGAGCAAGGATGAAGTACGCTTTAAAAAAAAATGATGGCGCAACTCTTGATGGTGGAAAGTTAAAGTTTTGAAGAGCGATTCATACTAGTAAGTTGTTACGTGTGCTGTCTCCTTTGAGGTCAAATCCGGCAGCGTAAGTCTTCCTTTATGCAGCATTCGTATCGTTTGCTTCAGTGGAGCGGTCGGTAAGATGCTCTCTTACGACGACGCGGACCCATGTTCGATCCTGGTCAGGAAGATTTTTTTTAAATAACGTCATTAATTTTCATAATGCCTACATGTTACCAGGCTTAGTTATATAAATACATTTGTATGCACAGGGAAATAAATTAATTAAAGAAACAGGTCATGTATAGATAATTAATTAAGTTTCTAACATCTCATTATTTTGTTTACAAAACACAAGGCATAACAAGATTGTTCATTTCCACAACCAATGCAATGTCTGATTAATTTAAATTAAGTCGAGTTAATATCTAATTTCATTATACAAGTAAGTCCTCGAGTATTGCATCGCTTCATACAGACCCTTTTTACCAGGGGCGATTGTAGTCCAGTGGAGGGAGCTTCTGTTTCCCATGCATGAGGTCGCGTGTTTGATTCCGCTGTCATGCTTAATTTTTCTCTCTCTCGTCCTTATTTCAATTAATTTTCTTTGTTTTGTTTTATTTGTGACGTATGGGAATAGTTTTAAAAAAATGTTGAACATAATGATTGAAAACAACGAAATGAAAATAAATGTTCTTCCTTTATTCTCTTGTTATATTTACAGCATTTACCGCACTTCTTATTTATGTGAAATTATTTTTCATTGCACGACACACAACGAAATAGAACGGATTTTAGTTTCTCAAATAGTTGTATACTTGTGAACCAAATAGTTGACCTCTGATCATTCGCACTGGCTTCGTTCTGGGACTTGAAAAATTATCTGTGCGCCATCAATTATTTCAAAGGCTGTACATCAATACTAAAATTTCACTGAGCGGTGTTAGTGGAGGTCGACGTGCATTAGGAAGTGTAATTTTTCACTACTCATTCCGGTGGATTTCAGCCGTGATTGTATACAGACACAGTCTTTAAACATATTCTGTAATATATTGATGATCATATTATATGGAATAATCTGTTTAACGGTATTATCGTCTCACTATGATGGTTGTCCAGCGGCTCGCTTTGTTTCCCCGCAGCTGTTATATATAATTAAATACAAAGATGCCGACTACCGTCACTATTATATTCCGCATGTTATTTATTGTCAATCATTGTCGCGCGGCACCCGCTTTTATGTAAACGGACACCCATCATAGTAAGACGATAATACAACTAGTGGCATATTTTTAAACATACATAATTGGTTGTGAATATTTAGAATAGTAATATGCTATTAAAACTATATAGTTGGTAGTAAAATTAGTTTTTATCTTCAAAATATATGGCTGAAAGTTATGGTTGCGTGACTTAGATAAAACAGGACATGGCTGATATATTTGAAAATGTGTCACTCTTCCATCTAATGAATTGTGCCACATTTTGTTTGGCGACTACTTAAACAGATATCGCAAAACCAATGCTTTTAGAACTTGTTTTCCTCATTTCTGTCCCAACTCTGATAACCCAGATAGTGTTGGAAAATAGTAACAGAACTTTAAATATTGTGATTTTCTAATTTAAATTGAGAAATATCATCAATGATAATTGGCCGAATGAAAATAAAATTACGATACTTGAATAAATATCAATATAATTTTTTTAAGACTAAAATAAGACATGAAACAAGAATGAAATTTTATATCATGGCAGTTCCTATGTTTTTTATGGACATGAATGCTGGATACATACACAAAGGACAATTAGAAGAATAAAAAATTGTGAAATGAGATTTTTTAGGAAAACAAAAAGAAGTACAAGAGAAGGCACAATTTGAAATTAAGAAATAAGAAAAGAGTTAGAACTGGAAGCTATCAACTCAAGAATGAATAGATACAGAACAAGATAGTTTGAATATTTTTGGAAGGATGAAAGATGCCAGACTGTCAGAAATAGCTTACCAATATGATCCTAAAGGAAAGAGAGCCATAGGGAGGCCGAGGAGGAGAAAGGAGACATGTGATGACGGAACAGGCGGTTAGCCTAATCCACGAAGTGGAGAAGAAGAATAAAAGTAATTAGTGCCTACTTCTTCTTTTTCATTCTTTTGCGTAACTAGGACAAATGAATGAGGAGGATATAAAATATTTAAAATATAAAAATAGATGTCTTCTTCAATTTTGGTTGTAACATGTGGAGTACTTTCGGAGCCTATGCTCCATCATCAGCTTGTAAATTGGATCAAGCTGACCAATTTAGAAGCTGATGATGGAGTAAAGACTCCGAAAGTACTTCACATCTTGCACCCAAAGTTGAGGAAGGCTGAGATCTCAGGTAGGCTATGTATGTTTATATTTTAAATTTTACAAGTGACCTCAACGGTGTTTCGTCATGTGTTTTAAAAGTATCGATAAAGTATTTAGGGCCTATTGTTTTTCGTTCTTTTACCCTCCCTTCTTTTGTAGGAATTGCATTCCCCATGTGATTCACAAGCCAATTTCCTGGGCAGTTGCTTTAGGCAGATAGAAGGAAATCTTGAAACATACATTATATAGGAACACAAAGGAGAACTTCCCTTAATGCAGTTAGCAGTATGTCAGAACTATCGCTGAAGACAGTACAGAACGACACAAGTCAAGGGAGTTACACATAGACCCAAGGTGGAGATTTAAACTTCTCTATCCTACCGTGATCGAATCTAAACTGTAGGAGTAGGCAGTAAGGAAGTCTATTGGTCACGCTATGACGGTATATATGCTAACAGCGCGATCATGGATCTCCGGGTCCTATAGTATCAATGAGTTACTTACGGGCATATAAACTGGTAAAAAATAGGGGACATTTCCAGCATTCTTAGATTACATTACAATATCCCCTAATTTTCTTTTGACTAGTGTATTTATATCATCTTGGATAGGCGCCTTTTGTTACTTTATAATAATAAACTGTATATTATGTTTCTCGAAAGGGTTACATTAGAAATGCTTTCAAATTTTTTTATGGAAAACCCTTGGGGAAAAGATTATTTAGGTAGATCTAGGCCTAAATAGGAGAATAATATTCATATGGGTTTTAGGGAATTGGATATCGGTAATATAAACTCTCTCTCTCTCTCTCTCTCTCTCTCTCCTCTCTATCTCTCTCTTTCTCTTTGCCTTGCGTAACAGTTCATTGTTGAGTCTTAGCCTGTCTTTGTTAGGAGTTACTAGACCAAGTTAATTTAGTTACTCTTATTTGCCCACAGATGTCATGAATGGTATGCGGTCAACATACCGACACAATGAGACATCTAGTAGGCAACTAAGGTATTAGTAGCATAATGAGATCGGAAAAGTTTGCTTAGAGGCCTTTTTTTCTTCAGGCTTAAGAAACTTTTACCAGGCTGAAAATCTACAGACTCGAGACCCACGGCTTAAAGTCTCTAGGAAGTTTTCATCCTAAAAATATATCGATCCCCACCGGGTTTGAACCCGGAATGAAAATAACCACTAGTCCGCCGCGGCCGACATTTGATCGACTGAGGAAAGCGCGATTTGAGAACCTGTGGGTTCCATAAGTTGTGTAGCCAGTTATATATTTAACTCGTTAAATAGTTAACTCTTTTATCTCCCAGAAAGGTCATTTGTCCATTTTTTGAATATTCGATTAATTTGGTAAACTGAGCCTCGTCTATATTGTATATTAATCCTTTTGTTGGCAGAATGAATGAATATCTGCACCTTCAATCGGAAAAAATATATATAATTTAATAAATGATAATATGCTTGGGCCCACAGACCCAGATTACCACCCAGTTTTCCCCAAATATTACCACTTTAAGGTATTAATCCGTACTGTAACAACGTTACAGCCACAGACAGAATTTATTGACTTCGTTTCGAATTACATGACCTTGTGGCCTGTGGGCTAGGTGCCTCATTTAAAATACTCCTACAAATTAAATCATAAGTGACAGAAACAATAACAAAGTATGGAATGTAAATTACAAGGATGCCGATACTAATGGTAGGGAACTAGCACAATGTAATTAGTCTACAGTATAACTGCTTCCTGTGTTTGAAGGATTCCAATGAACCTTTTCAAGCTCCATTCTTTACATACCAGTGCTTGAATCATAGTACAAAATGAAAACTAGCTGCTAGATGAAGATATTAATAATAAATGACTGTTGTATTCAGAGACGTACGGTGGTCAGAGCAATTACCCCAGCTGTGTGACGAAAATATGACTTATCTAATAAATAAAAATTAATGTTTGTTTGTTCGTACGTTATGCGCGGCCATACCGTTGATCCGTTTGTGATGGGGCTTTTTGCAAAATGTTCAGGAGATTCCCGGGATGAACATAGGCTATAAGAGAGTTGTGATACTCAACTCCTACACCCTTAAAAATCGCCCTTTGTGGTGGAAAACGTAAAAAAAGTAGCCCTTTGGACGCTTAAATGGCTTACTGTGCCTAAACCATAACAAATACACAAAAATAATGTACACAGAATTGAATATCTCAAAAAGTTCTACAAAAAAGTCCCCGACAGCATATGTTTATCTCTTAAGGATAACTCACAATAACCATTTTTGTCTTTCATTGATGCCAAGAATATCGAGACAAGTACGTAGATTCCTGTGCAAGCATAGCAGCACATGGCGGGTATTCTTTTACGGATAACTCACAATAACGAATTTTGTCTTTTAGTTCATTTATGCCAAGAAGATCGAGATAAGTAGATTCCCGGGCAATACCGGGTAATCAGCACGGAGAATCTTAAAATAATTACTATATACATTTATATTAATTTGTGTATTTCTTATGCTTCAGGCAGCGTAAGCCATTTAAGCATCCAAAGAACTACTTTTTCACGTTTTCCACTACAAAGGGCGATTTTTAAGGGTGTAGGAGTTGAGTATCACAACTCTATTATAGCCTATGTTCATCCCGAGAATCTCCTGAACATTTTGCAAAAAGGCCCATCACAATCGGATCAACGGTATGGCCGCGCATAAAGAACGAACAAACAAACATTCACTTTTATACCCATCCATCCATAGTAATTCTGCCCGAGTGCAGGTCTTTCACTGCAATCATAGCATTTTCATGCTATGCTTTGCAGCTTTATTAGGGAATTATAGGTGTGGTAGCTTCCCGTTGCTTTCCACACCGGTGAAGGATGATGATGATAGCCGGGTGATTTTCGGGGACCGTTGGGCCCTAAGCTTCCTGACATTTGTGTTACAGGTGAGGAAGAACCCCGAATAAAACCTCACCCAGGAGCCTGTCCCGACTGGGAATCGAACCCGGGTCCGCTGCGTGACAAAGCAGCACGCTACCTCGAGACCACAGCGGTGGACCATTTTTATATATTAGATTATTTTAATTACGTCAACGTATAAATTAATAACAATTGGGTTATTATTTGACCAAATTAACATAAAATTCTGTTCCATTGATGACTAAATACAAAACAATTCTGTATTTTCCACCCAGATGTTACATACTGCGAAGTAATTAGATAATATTAAAACATATTTTTGGTGCAAGTCATTCTTGAAATAATGAACTGAAGATTACTGATATTAGACCTACGATATCTCAAAGGCGAATAATGCTCTTAAAATTATAAATGAAATTGAATTATCGCGAACAGATGGTGGAGTAGAAGCGTTATCATACAGTATCTACTGATTACAGATTTATGGATTTAATGTGACACATATCCAGAACAGCGATTCCCTGCAGCTTTTATTCACAATAATGAAAATCTTACGTGTTAATAGTGCAGAAAATGGAACCTTTCGGTATTATAGCGTTAAAATTAAAGAAGTATCGTTAATGGCCAGAATTAAAGAGGTCGCCGCGCGTCATCCGCAGCTCGATTGACGGTCAATTTGATTCAATTAGCGGCTTCTTTTGAGACGAACTTTTAACAATAACAATTAAAAATTGTATACAATTACGGCATTCTTGGCCCTAAAATTAACATTTTAATATTCTACTAATTCACTGGCACTATCGTACCCATAAGCTTATGACCGTGCGGGCATAAGCTCTCCATACATCTCTATCCTGCGCTGTTTTCAAAAATCCCCTGTATAATCTACTTCCCTCAAATAATGGTTAATGTTATTCTTCCACCTAATGTTTGGCCTACTTACTGAACGCTTTCCATCTGGTTTTCCTACAAAGAGTTACCAAGCTCATCTTTCATTCCCCATTCGTATCACATAACATAATAAACTAACTTAACCTCATAAACTAACCTAACCAAATCTAACCTAACCTAAGCTAATCTAACCTCCCAAACTACGATATAATTCCATACTAACCTAATATATCTAATCTAACCTACCAAACTAACCTGTCCTGACCTAACCTAACCAAACCCAATCCAACCTAACCTCTCAAACTATTTCTACCGCCTATATTAACTTGACCTCTCCAACTATCCTGACCTCCGAAAGTAAGCCAATTTCCCAAACCATCCTGACCTCAGAAACTAAACCTAGATCCGAAACTAGTTTGACCCCCCGAAACTGAGCTCCGACAGTAACTTGACCTGACCAGACAATACCTAACTTAACCGAACCTAATATAACCTCTCAAACTATCTCTAATTCGTATATTAACCTGACCTGCCAAACCATCCTGACCTCCGAAACGAAACCGATCTCCCAAACCATCCTGATCTCAGAAACAAAACCGACCACCGAAACTAGCGTAACCACCGAAACTAGCGTAACCTCCGAAACTAGCCTCACCTCCGGAACTAGCCTCACCTCTGGAACTAGCCTCACCTCTGGAACTAGCCTCACCTCTGGAACTAGCCTCACCTCTGGAACTAGCCTCACCTCTGGAACTAGCCTCACCTCTGGAACTAGCCTCACCTCGGAACTAGCCTCACCTCTGGAACTAGCCTCACCTCTGGAACTAGCCTCACCTCTGGAACTAGCCTCACCTCTGGAACTAGCCTCACCTCTGGAACTAGCCTCACCTCTGGAACTAGCCTCACCTCTGGAACTAGCCTCACCTCTGGAACTAGCCTCACCTCTGGAACTAGCCTCACCTCTGGAACTAGCCTCACCTCTGGAACTAGCCTCACCTCTGGAACTAGCCTCACCTCTGGAACTAGCCTCACCTCTGGAACTAGCCTCACCTCTGGAACTAGCCTCACCTCTGGAACTAGCCTCACCTCATAATCCAGCCTGATCTCCGAAACTAGAGTAACCCGTCACTAACCTGACCTGTACTGAGCAGATTAAACCAAACCCAACCGAACCTTATCGAACCTAACCTAATATCTCAAACTATCTACCTTCTATATTAACCTGACCTCCCAAACCATCCTGAAATTCAAAATAAAATTCAGATATGTTAGTTACGGAATGCAGTGAGTCAGTCAGTCACACATAACATATTAGGCCATACTCCACAATTAAATGTGATTTAGGATTCTTTTTTATTTAGAATGTAACTTGAAATGTGCCGTCCAAAAGGTATTTAGGAAAATTTAACTAAGAATGACGTTTCAGAGAATTTGTAGATGACAATGTTATGCAGCATGATGACATTTATGTCAGTCAGTCAGTCACACACACTTTGGTAGATAATAAATAACATTGTTTTTCTTCAGAATGTGTGTGTTTATGCATAATCTTAATCACACACTCTTCCTTTATCATATCACATTTAGAACACCTCTAATTTCAATCAATTGTATTATTTACGTAAGTATTTTGGTGCAAAAGTATACTCAGTCACATGTGGAATTGCTCTATACCACCTACCTCCCACTCCGACGACCCGGGTTCGATTCCCGGCGGGGTAAGGAATTTTTAAAATCTCAACCTTGGTACTGGGTGTGTGTCGTGTCCTAGTTGTACCCATTGGGTTTAATTCCTCTAAAAAAATTATTAGCAGAGAAGAAAACAAGCCGCCCGTCATAGCCATAGGTGACGGTATAATACCACATCCATATAACTGCGGCCAGAGGGTAAACATTCGTAAGTCTGAAAAAAATATATTTTCACGAGAACCTTTAAATATTCAAACAACTTATTAAACCGGATATTTTAATTATTTCTGACCAAAATATATCTACCACAGGAAACTAGCTATGGCTTAAGAACTTTACACTTATGATAGAGGAAGAAAATGCCATATTTCTGACATACTAATCAACAAAACAAAAGTCACTAAAATCGGACTTATGTACTTTTACCCTAATGCCACAGTTAACGTCAGTATTTTCGAAATTTTGAAAACTGCAAGAATTGAGTCTATAGGGTGCATCCGGGATTTATAAATCCAAAAAATCCGGTCTAAATCTGCCCACCAATTTTTGTCTTTCGATATCTTCCAAAACTCCATCCATCCTCCTAGTTTTACGTCTTCCATCATTTCTTCTTCCATCTGGATGGTCCATCATTATTTTCTTAACCGTTTCACTATTATCCATTCTCTGGATATGTCCTGCCCATCTCTTCTTCTTCTTCACTTCACGGGCTAGGCAAATTGCCTGTTCCGCCTCACAGTTGTTCTGTCCATCTTTTCACTGGCCTTCCTACATTCCTTGAACCTCTTGGCTTGTAGTTGAATGCTGCCCGTGGCAATCTTGATACATTCATTCTTTCCACGCGTGTAAACCATTTCTCTCTATATTCTCTGATTTTCTCATACAATGGATATATACTTAACTCTGTTCTTATATCTTCATTCCTTATCCGATCCAATCTTGTGCAGCCTTTTGTTCTTCTATGGAAGTTCATTTCTGCGCTTTGTGTTCTACTTTGCAATTTTTTTGTCATTACCCAAGTTTCGCTCCCATAAAGTAATGCAGGAAATGCGGAAGTATACATAAAGCATTAAAGAATAAAACAAAAAGAGATGCTGCTACATTGAAGTCCTGCCCATCTCAATCTAGCTAATTCAATGTGTGTAACAATATCTGGTGATTTATACAAGTGATATAATTGTTATTAATATTATGATAGTATTACAGAACAACCAATACAATAAGGGAATATTATGCTTATTTCTCTCTGATTCCCTCATATTCTAATGGGTTGTTTTGTAATACGTCTCTTTTATACAGGGTGTTGCAAAAAATCGACAACGGAGGTGAGGTAGTATATGATATGTTAATCATTTTTAATAAGGTACCAATGTCCGGAAATGATGCGTTTTCACACTATGAGCAGCTGACTTCTCAAGATTTCCGTTAGTTGGGTTTCAAGACTCAATACCTTACAATACTCGCACTGTCACAGTCACATCAAGTTTTCAAAATATCCATCTCCCATCTCATTGCAGATTGTACATAGGCGGTGTAGTGATTGGCGCACACGTTCAAATACGCCCTCCTCGTTTGAATTGTCTCTGCGGCAGCGCGGATTGAGGCTATAAGATCCATATGTGACTCTACTGGAGTATGATAAACTGCATTTCGCCCCACAAAAAGTAATCGAGAGGGTTAGGAACAGGTGATCTCGGAGGCCATGGGGCTGGTCCCCCTCTGCCAATCCATCAACCTGGATATATGGTATCCAAATGTTTCCTCACATTGGCGTCGAAGTGGGCTGGAGCTCCGTCGTGTTGCAGCCACATTCCGTTGTGAAGCCACGTATCACAGGTTCCATACCTGTGAGGCGTTGTCAAGCAATGAGTCTTCAAATCATTCATACTAACAATGGTATTAAGACATAATTAACTAGGCATAGTGTGAAAACGCATCATTTCCGGACATTGGTACCTTATTAAAAATCATCAACATATTTCAATATACTACCTTACCTCCATTGTCGGTGTTTTTTTTGCAACACCCTGTATATATATATATATATATATATATGTGTGTGTGTGTGTGTGTGCGTGCGTGCGTGCGTGCGTGTGTGTGTAAATTTGAGTTTATTTAGTTTCTATATAACAATTTCTATCCTCATTTCGTTAGATTCTTTAATATCTGATTCCGCTGTCTCTGTACTTCATTTTCTGTAATATTATTATCTCAATGCATTATTAGAATTTTGTAAAGAACTGTTTCCATCTATTTTTTGTATCTGTAGAAATTGTACCACCCTTGTAGCTTCTAATTTATTATAGGCTATTGAGATCTTCATATCAGATTGTAAACAGTAATCTCACAAGAGGCTGTGTTTTCTGAAAAAATCACGAACGACAAAGTCGCGAGTGGCTTTGTCTAATGAAAAACTCAACTTAGCGTTGGATTTGGAGTGACTATTTAGCGAATAATACAACATGAGAAGCTAAAAATAATTATAAAGTTTAATATTTACCAAATGTGAGGTTATGTATTCCGATCTTACTTCGGGTGATTTCTAAGCCGGCTGTATAGTTATACTCGTAAGTAGCATGTCTTTATTGTTAAATTTCTTTGGGCTTGGGGAAAATCAATAACATATGATTGTATGAGAAATAACTATTAACAGTAATGCAGATTCATTATACAACATTTAATAAATGTTTTAGAGCAACACAACTTTTTTTTTTGGTAATTTTTGAAGTTTTTTATTTTGGCATTTCTTGCTGTACCATATCGATCGTACATTGTTGAACCGATATCCTTGTCAAATAAGTTAATTTGCGGAGATATCTCTCATTACGAACAGGAAGAGGCAGAATTATCGGTCTATGAGGTAAATAGTTATAAGTAATGCTACGAGTGATTTCCAATTTATCTAGAGGATTTGGAAATCAAGAGTGGCATTTGTTAGGACTATTTAACAAATAAAATTAAGCTGTTTACTCACAAATCATTATTTAAATATAGTTATTTTAAAATATTTATATATTTAATGTAAACGGCAAGTCTGAAAACATATGAGAAATGTTTGGTTATGCTTCTTTTGTTCATCGACTGCAACTATATCATATTATTTATTGCCAAAAAGGATCTTGTAAGACTGCACTCTAGTGGAGAAAAATGAAACAAATCAAACTGTATATTATAACGAACATTATAGGTTATTAATTATTTTTGGGAAACAACTCCGTAAAACCATTATTTAAAACATATTTATTGAACACACAGTTATCAAACGTGTAGTTCGTTGGAATCTGTCCACTATTTGCAATATACAACGTATTTGTTTGAGAGTCAGTGGCAGCAAAATAATGCTCTGACCTGTTCAGAATATTAAAAAGGAGGAACTTTCTTTAATATGATAAACCGAAGTAGATAAATATCGAGGTGAAACACGACTGTGATTGGTTGTAAAACAAAATTCATTGAAGCGTGATTGGTCATTGACTAACATTTGGGGCATGAGTTAAATAGTCATAAGTAATGCCACGGGTGATTTCCAAATTATCGATAAATTCACGATTCACGAAGTGAGGAGTGAATTCATCTAGAGAATTTGGAAATCAAGAGTGGCATTTGTTAGGACTATTTAACGAATAAAATTAAGCTGTTTACTCACAAATCATTATTTAACTATAGTTATTTTAAAATATTTATATATTTAATGTAAACGGCGATGTTTGAAAACAAATGAGAAACGATAGGTACGCTTCATCTGCTTCTTTTGTTTATCACTGCAACGAGATCATACTATTTATTGCCAAAGGAACGCAATATTGTAAGAATGCTCTCTAGTGGAGAAAAAATGAAAAGCATGAAATTGTATATTAATTCATTTCTGATGTCGTATGATGTAAATATGACAATTATATTTTTCTGGATTATTACCTGGGAAAAAATACATTTGAGAAATGCAAACAGTGGTTTCTTTTTTTGGTGGTATAATAAATTGCTACAAATGTTTTTATATTAACTCCTGCAAGCGCTATGTGTTGACATCTATGCACTATATATACAATCTGGTAGCCGTATTTCTTATAGGCTTAGTCACTGCAAAATAATGGTCAGACCTGTTCAGAATATTAAAAAGGAGGAGCTTTCTTTAATATGGTATATATAACACTGATAAATATTTCGTGAAAAACGACTCTGATTGGTTGTAAACCAGAAATCATTTAAACGTGATTGGTCATTGACTGCCATTTGGGGCATGAGTTAAATATTCAGTCATTTGTAATATGATCATAAGAATTTTTAAAATCGTTCTTTTGTTGATTACGACTGAATAAAATTTCTGATGTTTGCATTTTTAAGGAGTATTTAATTACCTAGATGACATCATATTTTATAGTACTCATTTGAAATGTTTAAGTAAGTTCATAAAAAATTTGTTTGCACAACAAGTACAAACATTGCAGCATGGGTGGATTAAAAGCAACATGATAAAAGAGATAAGATATAAAATATACGTTGGACTACAGTATCTCGCTGAAAATATGTGACATGATCAGAATTTCAGTTCAGTTACTCAGATGTTATTCTTAGAATGATTGACGACGTTCATTTGTCGATAAGAAATGCAAACTTTTTACTTAATCTCTCCTTCTTGACTATATAGGGACATCGATTTATTTTACCAATATTTTTTTAGCATTAACTTGGCTGTGTGTATTTTTAAACTGGTAGTTTTTCTACTCAGTACGCGAACATAGATGTCATGTTACTAGTAGCCCAAGAGCTGACGACAAATTTAGGGAAGGTGTTTTACCCACGTTGAAATACTAAAAAACAGTGCTATTACGATGGGTGTATCTGGAATGGTGAGTCTGGCAGAGGTCTTGCGGTTATTTCGCTACTGCGCAGCCTATTACATTTGCAAAAAAATAAACCCAAAAAATATATTTTAGGCAATTTGAAATTTTGTAATGTGCTATTTTAGTAGCTATATTTTCCATTTAATAGCTGATTAAAGTAACTTTTCCATCTATTTAATATACTCCTAGAATCTGCATATTCTCTTTTTTCTATTCTTTTAGAATGTTAATTACCTTTTCATCCTAAAGCGTCGGTCTTTCTTTTCTTTGGGTTAAAAATTCGCCTTTTACATTTCATACTGTGTCCACCACTGTGGTCTCGGGGTAGCGTGCAGCCTTCTCACGCAGCGGGCCCGGGTTCGATCCCCGGTCGGGACAGTTTTTCTGGGTGAGGTTTTTATCGGGGTTTTTCCTCACCTGTAAAGACAGATGTCAGGAGGGCTTTAAGGCCCAAACGGTTCCCGAAGTCATATGGCCATCGAGGTTTTTATCGGGGTTTTTCCTCACCTGTAAAGACAGATGTCAGGAGGGCTTTAAGGCCCAAACGGTTCCCGAAGTCATATGGCCATCGCAATCATCTTCATCATTCATATTCATCTTAGATTAAGCTTAGGATTAGGGACTCTCCTGGCGCACCATTATCATCACTCATCATATCATCGGGGCAACGTAACCCCGCCTTCCAGGCGCCCCAACCTCAGAAGTGGGTTACAAGTACGCCATGCCAGGAGAGAAACCAGGAATATCGAAAGACAACCTGGGGCATTAAAAAAAAAGAAGAAAATAATTTAGAAATAATACTCCCAGACTATTTTTTGAATTTTAAAGTATGACCTGACCCCTCCGAATTTATTTAATGAATATACCCAAAAAATATACTTTAGGCATTCTAAAATTTGTATGGCATATTTAATAATCAATTTTAAGAATACATGTTTATTCGCCAGACGATTTGAACTGTTTTTAACAACCTCCTGACGTCTGCCGTCAGCTGGTGCGGCCCCTGGCTCCTCGGGCTGTGATTGGTCGCGGTAAGACCACGTGACCACTGTTTACCGCGTGATTCGAACTCAGCATACACAACAGAATATTTTGGAGTAGCTAATTTTTCAATAAAAAATAGCAAGTATTTCATAAACTCATTTTTTCTCTGATAACGTGTTATTAAATATCTTGCGAAAGGTAGACTTGCTATACGAAGCATTATCTGAGATATCTGTGAAACGATCTTAAATAATTTATTTTTGACACTATTTTTTATTAAAATAATATCTATATTACAGTTTACAAAAGTATTAATTTTTTCATCGTTTAAATAAATTTATAAAGGTGATGAATTTATATTATTGTTCCTCTTCACTGCTTTCCAACGATTCATCCTCTGATAGTTCGTCTCCACTATTTGACAGATTGTCCTCACAGTCCGGTAAGTCAGCTTCAACGTCTTGGGTTGCTTCAATGTCCTCGGTATTTTCTTTATTTTCTTTTGATTGAGTAACTGTAATATTATTCTTAAATGGAATTAAAAATATTGAGAATTGTGTACTTTTCTATTACTTACTTAGGTATACATAAAACATACAAATATACAACGTGTCCATAAATATAGTGTTATAGCCTCACTGTGATGGTTGTCCAGCGGCTCGCTTTGTTTCCACGCAGCTTTTATATATAATTAAATGCAAATATGCCGATTACCGCCACTATATAATTCCGCATGTTAATCATTGTGAAGCATTGTCGCGCGGCACCCACTTTTATATAAACGGACAACCATCATAGCGAGGCGATGTCATCATATTTTAAACTACTACTACGTCACTTTGGATAATCATATCTAAATGAAATTGGTGACAATCAAAAGAGAAACTCAAAACTATTTTGCTGTACCTCATAGGCATTGAATGTGGCCCCCATGAGTGACGCAATTAATTAACAAAACATTCACATTTAACTAAATATCCAACAATGAACCCATATCGACCACAAACAACATGATTGAATTTAGTTTAGTTTCTGTGTTGTTATCCACTATTCTCTATTGTTAACATGCACAACACTTTTTGAGTTTCTCTTTTGATTGTCACCAATTTAATTTAGATGCGATTATCCAAAGCGACGTGTTAGTAGTTTAAAGTATGGTACTATATTTGTGGACACGTTGTACTATCAACTAACCTGAAAAAAAATTGTATTCTAGTATCTGGTTTTATCGGAGATCTCCCGACACTTGAGGAATTACGATCACCTTATTTGAACGCTAAAGACAAAACTGAAATACACAAAAATCCAGAGGTTAAAACTATCGATTAACCTGAAAAATTGTTAGAGTACCTGTGTTTGATCGGAGATCTTCCGACACTTGAGGAGTTCCGATCACCTTATCGAAAGCTAAAACAGAATCTGAAATACGCAAATATCCAAAAGTTACTGTCTCTTCGAACAAAAATCACACACGTAATTCTTTGTCATATGAACTATATTCTGCATAAACCTTTTGAACATGAAGTGCACCTGTACCAGAATTTGCTGTCCCGACCTACATCATAACACTTATCATTAGGGCAAGGCATGTAATGACCTATAAGTTGGTTAAAAATGCATTTATGACCTAAAAATACAAAAAATGACCAATAAAAAAAAGACAAATAAAAATTCAAGAATTGCCAATAAAAATACTATTTATTAGATTAAATACTTAATTGATTACTTAATTGCATAAAATTTAACTTGATATCAAAATATTAAATTGAAATTATTTAAAAAATACGTATTAGGGTACCTTTTATTGCAGAAAATCCATTTCAATTATACAGTGCACTTTTAAAACAATTTTAAATTGCAGTTAGCAATCAAAATAGGGGTAAAAGCTAGCATGAGCTCTAAGAAATTGAATAAAATTCCTAGAAGTGGGCAAGTTCATTATGCACATACCTTGAAAAATAGGGGCAGTTAGCAAAACATCTACTTAATTCCAAGAAATTGTATTGACAAGGAAAAATACTGAATTATAATAAAAATCTCAAATCAAATACAAATAATGTCATAGCCTTCCGGAAAAGTGTAAAAAATGCCCAAAATGTCCTAAAAATTGCCAAAAAATGACCTATCCCTAAAAAGTTAAGAAAATGCCAAAAAAAAGTCCTAACGAATTGCTTTTATTTAATCCATTTTTTAATGCCATTCATTTTCATATATGCAAGCAATGTTTCAACCTTCATAAGAAAAGATGCAAAATCATGAATTGCCTTGCCCTACTTATCATTAATCAGGTGCTTGATTAGATTGTTTAAACGTCAATAATAAAAATAAGAAATATCCGAACAATGAACAGCAATTTCTACCACTCGGGATAATTTCAATCAGTATTGATCGGATTTACCCTAACGTGCCATGTTAGAATTCGTATTGGAGTTGTGTGTTGAAGCTGTAATTATTTCATGTTAATACCGGTATTAACTCTATTATCACAATCTGAAAATAAAAGATAAGATAAATACCTAACTTACCTGGGATAAATCAGCTTAGTTTTCTATCAAGCAAGAAAAGTGTACGAAATATAAAAATATTCACCACACTGCAGAGATGCTGGTCAACTAGATTGAAATTATATACCACGGGTCAGCAATTGGCGGACCGCGGTCCGGGTCCGGACCCTTGGGCTTTCGTTTTCCGGACCGGTTAAATATCGAATTAATACAAATTTTTAAAACCTCTTAAACATCGAATACAACCAGTTGTTCTAAATTCCATGGCATGATAGTATTATTGTTGGCTCGGTTGGCAGTACTGCTTATGGTCGGAGATTTGACTGAAGATGAACATACCGTTTGAAATCTGGTGTCGTTAAAAACACGAAATCTGCGAGTTTGGATATTTAAATACTATTCTGGCCATATGTTAAGTTTATCATAAACTTATTAATAATAATTGTTGAATGCAGGCTTTCACGGCCGGTAATCATAATGTTGAGTGATTCCGGGTTATGTGGCCGTGGTCCATAGTTGGTGTTGATACCAGACGTTTCGCCCTCAACTGCGGAGGGCATCTTCAGTGGCGAGTGCTTCTAGGCGTGTTTCCTGGTCGGAAGATCTACTTAGAGTGAGCGCTGCGGACGTTGTGGACGTTGTATTAGTGGTGCAGACAAGGAGAAATGGATAAATCAGCTGTAGCAGAACATGTCCATTATGAATGGACACCAGATTCTATTCGACGATACACAAGTTTTAGCCACAACTTCCTACTATTTCCATAGATTATACCGAGAGGCTATAGAAATATACAAGCATAAGGGAAATATCAACAGAAAAGAGGAAGGTATCAAACTGGCTAAGGCCTGGTATCATACACTAGAAAATAAATGCATTAACACTAGGGACAACAAGGAGACGACCATTAGCCAATCAGCCAGAGCCACGCCCACTCACCCTGCATCCACCACTAATACAACGTCCACAACGTCCGCAGCGCTCACTCTAAGTAGATCTTCCGACCAGGAAACACGCCTAGAAGCACTCGCCACTGAAGATGCCCTCCGCAGTTGAGGGCGAAACGTCTGGTATCAACACCAACTATGGACCACGGCCACATAACCCGGAATCACTCAACTTATTAATAATTATTAGAATTAATAACTGTGTACTTCTGTGCTGTATATTTTTAGTTTTTACCATGTGTTTTGTTTAATTTGTGCAATTCATACCCATAACATAATTTAAATAATTAATATTGTAATGTAATGTGAGCCCATGTTTTCCCTTTACAGAGATTTGGGCGCTCTCCCCCTACAGGGAAGAATTTGAACCATACTAATTTAATTATACTTGTTTTCGTATAGATGTCATTTGAGTGGTCCGTGGTCAGCGTTCCGCCTCATATTGAATAACTAATATTAATTACTTAATAAAAGCTTCGTATGTTTAATCAACTGTGGTTCCGGATCTAGATATAAATTACTACTTTGAAAATGGACCTCCATGAAATCTAATTGGTGACCCCTGTTATATACAATACTTGAAACACTTCGCGGAAGATGCAAGCAAAATGCAGAACGCGGCTCTAATAGTAGTTCCTGAATAAAATTGTGATCGGAATTCCCTCCATGATTGGAATTCACACACTTTACCCTAATTGAAATCACTTTACTTAGTACGCAGGATGATTATGTAAGAGCGTGCATAAATGAAACATGGCATAGGGGATGCTCCACTGAACAATTTGAGGTAGGTGACCTGTGAAGCCAGCCTTAGGAGATATGGAAGTAAACTTGTCTGCTTTCCAGCTGATTTACAACCAACATGCGTACACATTTACAAGAGTGTGTTGTTTATTTAGGTGTAGTACATCCTTTAGTTCCTGCAAGGAAGAGCCTGATGACGAGGGAGTCATGATGCAGGATGTGACCTGATCCCTCTTCATTATTTCCTGTGGGGATATCCAAAGTCACTTGTGTTTGAGACTCCAGTAGAAACGGACACATTAGTTGCCAGGAATGTAGTTGCCTGTGATGTGATTCGAAATACACCAGGGATATTTGCCAGGGTGCGATAGAATATTGTACGCCGATACCATGCTTGCATTGAGGTTGGTGACCGTCAGTTTGAGCAACTGTTTTAAGATACAAAATGGTACTTTAATTGTGTCAATGATCGTACTTGCAGTTAAAATTCCATACTACAAGAAATGAGGGGCTGCCAGACATTTGCATCTTTTAAAATAAATCTAAATGTATGTCTGCTCTAACATTGACTTCATCATTGCCCAGTATAAGGTACATATATTTTCATATTGGTGTTTCTTGTATAATTTATCATAAGTAATGCCACGAGTGATTTCCAAATTATCGATAAATTCACGACTCACGAAGTGAGGAGTGAATTTATCTAGAGAATTTGGAAATCAAGAGTGGCATTTGTTAGGACTATTTAACGAATAAAATAAAGCTGTTTACTCACAAATCATTATTTAACTACAGTTATTTAAAAATATTTTTATATTTAAAGTAAACGGTGATGTTTGAAAACTAATGAGAAACGATAGGTAGCCTACGCTTCTACTGCTTCTTTTGTTTATCACTGCAACCAGATCATACTATTTATTGCCAAAGGAACGCAATATTGTAAGAATGCTCTCTAGTGGAGAAAAAATGAAACACATCAATCTGTATATTAATTCATTTTTGATGTCGTATACATTTAAGAAAGTGCAAACAGTGGTTTCTTTTTTTGGTGGTATAATCAATTGCTACAAATGTTGACATGTAAGCACTATTATATACAATCTGGTAGCCGTATTTGTTATAGGCTCAGTCACTGCAAAATAACGGTCAGACCTGTTCAGAATATTAAAAAGGAGGAGCTTTGCTTAATATATGATAATCCTAACGTTGATAATTATTTCGTGAAACACGTCTCTGATTGGTTGTAATACAGAAATCATTGAAACGTGATTGGTCATTGACTCCCATTTGGGGCATGAGTTAAATAGTCATATTTATACTATTATTATTATTATTATCATTATTATTACTATCATTATTATTATTATTATCATTAATATTACTATCATTATTATTACTATTATTACTATTATTACTATTATTACTATTATTACTATTATTACTATTATTACTATTATTACTATTATTACTATTATTATTATTATTATTATTATTATTATTATTATTATTATGTCCACCACTGTGGTCTCGAGGTAGAGTGCTGCCTTGTCACGCAGCGGGCCCGGGTTCGATCCCCGGTCGGGACAGTTTTTCTGGGTGAGGTTTTTATCGGGTTTTTTCCTCACCTGTAAGACAAATGTCAGGAAAACTTTTTAGGCCCAAACGGTCCCCGAAATCATATGGCCATCGCAATCATCATTCATATTCATCTTAGGTTAAGCTTAGGATTAGGGACTCTCCTGGCGCACCATCATCATCATCACCCATCATATCATCGGGGCAAAGTAACCCCGCCTTCCAGGCGCCCCAACCTCAGAAGTGGGTTTTACAAGTACGCCATGCCAGGAGAGAAACCAGGAATGTCGAAAGACAAACCTGGGGCATTTGAAAAAAAAATGCTATTCTCATCACTTGAGATTAAATGCCCAAGTCATGTCGGTCTTTGTTTTTAATCGCTTTTATTGTATCTGGCTGAACAGGTTATAAAGTTCAGTATTATATCTTATCCGTGAAATTACTCTGTTATTTATCATAACAAAATAATATTTTCTTCTAAGCTTTTATCTTAATTATTAGGAATCATTTAATGTTTTCCTAATTCAAGATATAACTTTGTGATTCCTACGTGGGCCTAAAGAGAACAGATGTTAATTAATTCATTCTTGTGCACCAACCCGAGAATCCTCTGCAGGCATTTTTTTTTCAGAAATTTTATTTTAATTAGCGTATTTACAAACTAAAATAATATGCTATTTATTTTCATATAACTAACTTACTGGCACTATAAAACCCATAGGTTTATGACAGTGTGGACATAAACTACATCCCTTCTTGACCCACTGTTTTCCAATCATACTCTGTAACTCAAATCATAATTAATTGAAGACTACAAATGAAAAACAATCAAAGTCACATATTTCTCATTCTGAGAAAATTTGAAAGAAAAATTAGAAATGCTCTTGAAATAAAATTATTTTGATCATGAAATTGTATCAAACACTGTTTGTATAACAATTTATTATTTTATTGGAATTTATATTTGTGTCGTCCAATGAAGATTAGTTAACAATGAAAACAACAATGGTAACACTGTCAGCACATTTTTATATGAAAGAACAAACAAAGTCCACACCATTTTCTTCTTTAAATTGCAAAATTGGGAATAGCAATGAACAGTAATAGGTAAGAAAACTCGCATAGAAAAATGCGCTACTGTTTCAATGCAAATACACCAGAAATGTTACGTTTCATACTTTAAATTTGAGAAGCAGAACTTTTTCAGTTTTTATAAGTCGTTATATTTCTGTCTGGGGCACGCCGTAGCGTAGTGGTTAAGGCACTGAGCTACAAGCCGAAAGGGCGAGGGTTCTAGTCCCGGTGGGTCAGGATTTTTAAACTGACCCAAACCTTCTGGCGGCACTATGGCCCTGGGGTCGACTCAGCCCCTAACGGAAATGAGTACCAGACGCTTGTTCTGGGTGTAAAGGCGGCCGTCACGCAGGGCTGACAACCCGGCTGACATCAAGTGCCGATTGTCCAGAAATAGTGGGAGCCTTAACCTCCTACTACCCCAAGGGCCTCCTGAGGCCTGTAGTGGGATTACTTTACTTATATTTCTGTCTTGTTACTAGGATGGGCATCTTGTGCAAATTAATATAGTGTTGTCCCTTTTCAATAATTAAAATTCAGGTTTACAAACATTTATAACGAAAATCAGTTATATTCTATAAGATTTCTTACTTATAACTGGGTGGACCCTGATTTATTTAAACATACAACTCAACTGTGCGACTTCGATTGATCTTCCATTGTACACTTTATTTTGAAATCAATTTTACGTGGGATACGAATGATATTTTCATGTATTGACATTTAAAATATTAGTACTCTTTGCCAGGAATGATAATATAGGGCCTACCCATAACTCAATTTTTTTGAAAAATCAACTTTGATTGTTTTTCCTTTGTAGTCTTCGATTACTGAAGTACGTAGCGATATACTTTTTTCCAGGGCCAGGTTGCCAGCCTGACGCCTAACCCCCAGACACGGAGGACCTGTTCTTTTTTTTTTTTTTGAGTTTGCTCCCTTAGCCGACAGTTCTCAGTTTTAAGGCGCTGAGAAGTCGCCTTTCGTCCCATCCTGTTAGCTACAGTCTATTATGACTGCAGTCAGGGAGCACGACGAGAACGTAGGGTTAGGACTTGCTGGCAGAGCTGCTAAAAAAAAAGTCGTAGTGGCATTACTCGAGATTTATTATGGTATACATAGTCGGCATCTGTACCGTTCTCGAGGCAGTACAAACACATTTGGAAAATGACCAAGATGGCCAAAACAAAAAAATAGTATACCAATGGTCCCCCCCCTGGAAGAAATAACGTGGTTAGACCGAGATGGAAATGGAAAACCTACGTCAGAACTATAATGGATGATAGGAATTTGGAAGAGGGAGATTGGAATGATAGGAATTTGGAAGAGGGAGATTGGAATGATAGAGCTAAAGGGAAAATGAAGACGGCAAACCTATAAATGGGGAAAAGGGGGGACCGAAGAAAGAAGAAGAAGAAGAGTTTTCAATTATATTCTCCCACCTCACACTCTTAAGGTTACACAGCTGATCTACTTAATATTTTGCAGAACATGTTTGCTCGTTTCTAAAATTGCGACATTCTCACATTGCGTCGCTAGCATTCAATTGTCATTAAAAACGATGTCCGCATTTATTTAACGATGCTCTTTCACAGTTAAGACCATTAGCGTCGCAATTCACATCTGGGCGTGAAAAGACTAACAAATTTTGCCCAGAGATAATGTTTTTTCTTCAGATTTGAGATATTTTACGTGCTGTATATCTATTACACGGGGGGACCCACAGTATTAGTTTATTTCCGCAGGAACTCACAATCTGGATTTTTACGCCATGAAAAATCAATTGACCTCGGCCGAGTTTGGATTAGGGAACTTTGGAAACAGAAGCGAGCTTGGAAACCATTAGTCCACCAGCACCGATGTAAATATGAGAATTTGAACTTAAGTGAATGGAACTAGCTTAATCTTATCTTTACAGGAATTTATAGGCTTCCTACAACAATTATTATTTGAAGCAAATAATTGCAAAAATTGTCCCGCGCCGTAGCCGAGCGGTTAAAGGTAGGAAGCATTGGCGCAAAGCTACCGGACTTGCGCTGGTTCGAGTCTCCATGGGGGAAGAAATTTTCTCATGGTATTTCGGCCATTATGGGACCGGTGCCCACCCAGCATCGTGAGACAATTGGGTAGCTACAATAAGTAGCGGCTCCAGGTTGAGGAACCAGCTATAACGGCTAGGGGACTCGACATGCTAACCACATGCCACCCCTACACTGGCTGTTGATCATCTCCCTCTGTGATTGACACATGTGGATGTGAAGGGCCAGCAGCCGGCTGGTAAAAGGGCAACCGCTGAAAAGTGGAAAGACCCTCAATCGGAATAATTGCAAAATTGAATTAAAGAAACAATTGAAGAATACAAAATTAATCAGTTGAAAGAGAAAAAAACATATTTGTCTAAGATATTAAATCATTTGTATTTTTTAATACATCGAGAGATAACCTAGTTTTTACAGATAACTCAGAGATATGATTGCCTAATTACGGTGTATAACACCTTTGTTATTCAGAAGTGACTGGTTGATTCAAAATGAAATAGAATAGGTCTGATCATTGTAAACCATGTAGGTACCATCATCCCACAGTAGACCAATAAGCACTAGAAATGAAAATTATGTAGTAAAACAAGCACATTAAACATTTAGAAAATGTCAGTCCTGATGGATTACTCATCTCTGGTTTCAAGAGTCAAACCTAGCCAGAGTCAATGAACTTTTAAGGTCTAAAAGTCCTGAACTTCCTTCAGAAGAGAAGAAAAGCTTGCATTCCATGTCATAGATTTATGGCATATAAAAGAATCCGAAGTTTAAAACCTTTGAGAAAATGTATTCACGTAGACTTTGACGGCCGGAGTCGCTATGATGATCTTGATGAAGATTTTTGGGCTGTAGGCCGTGGTCGTGAGGTTTGTAGTTCCCTGACGTTTCGCCAGAGACTGCGTCACAAGACAACCCTTGAGGATGCCAGACGCAGTCTCTGGCGAAACGTCGGGGAACTACAAGCCTCACGACCACGGCCTACAGCCCGAAAATCTTCATCAAGATCATTATACCTTTGAGCAAAATTTGTGAAGAGTTAAAAAATACATTCTGTTAAACCTTACTATAAAGATTAAATTTTTAATTTAAAAGTTTACTTTTTTCACAATTTGAATGATACTAGAGAAGCTTCTTTGTCACTTTGAGTATAATTACATGTCCAGTGTAATCCCAGAATTGAGATGAGAAGATAATGTCTATGATGTACAAGGATGTCAGCTGACCAAGCATGTTGAACACTACAAGGGCAGATGAAATGAAATGGAACAAAATGGAAGACATGAAGTGATGGAATTAAGTTTTTGGCAGAGGAAAATGGGAAACAATTTTGAGAAAAATCTGCTATGGCTTCAATTTACATGCTGGAAACCCCATATGGAGTGACTGAAACCAAAAACTGCAGCATATCGAATATGTATTATTGGTACCAGCATGTGGGCACTTTGATCCATTAATTTGTATTTAGTATTTTCTCTTTGTTTTGGAAATTGTTGTTGGAGTTTAGATAGGCCCCCTAATATAACTTTACTTAGTTTTTAAATTTTGATTACTTCAAGTATTCTGCTCTTGTCAGGTTGTGGGGGGGGAGGGGGGGTTCTATGGTGTGGTCCCTATGCATTGTGTAGTGGATCAATGGCTCTTATTAGTGGGTTTGCCTGTGTGTGTGTGTGTGTGTGTGTGTGTGTGTGTGTGATAATTTCTGTTTTGAATTTCTTTACTGTTATAATGATGGTTTTTCTAATGCATTTGAGATTGAGTTCATTGTGGAGGTGAGCTATTCTGGTGAATCTGTTTGCTTTTCTTATAATCATTTCAGCTCTGTTTTGCACCATTTGTAATCGGTTTATGAGTTCTTCAACTGCATGGCCCTAGTTTGGGCATGCATATGTGATTTCTGGTGGTATGTAGTCTGGAATAATGTAGTTTTTGTTTTCTGGTAAGTTCTTTTGACATCAGTACGGGGTCAAGTTGTCTGATTCTAATAGTCGCGTTTGCCCTCATAAAGTTATTGTGGTCTGTGAAGGTGAGCTTTCTTGTCCATTGTTAGGCCAAGGTATTTAATTGTATCTTTGTACTCTAGTCGTCTGTTGTTAAGTGTAAGTTGGAAACACATGTCCCAGAGGTAGAGGGTGAGTGTATAACCACTTGTTTAATATATGCAGGAAATAACACTATGAGGTTTCTTTTAATTATTGAGTTGGTTATTTTAACTCGCCTCATAAGTCTTGATTTTTATGTAGACCAGGGTTTTGTCACTTTTGCGTGACATTGTCAATGCATTCCAACAGTAAGTACCCAGTAAGAACAAAAAATATTAATTGAAGATGAAGTGTTGGAACAGGTTTCACACTACCAGTATTTGGGCTGCGATATAACTTATGAAGAAGATCAAGATATAAAGAAGAAAATGTAGAAATTTCAACGTGGCGTATTTGTGGAACAATCAGAAGAACAAAGTAACAAAGCATACGCAGGTAAGATTTTACTCAACGATGGCACTACCAGTGGCACTGTATGGAAGTGAGGCCTGGATCCTGAAGGAAAGAGAGAAAAAGAATAAAATTCAGGCAGCGGAAATGAGATTCCTACGGGTTGTGAAAGGCTGTACAAGAGAAGAACGTATTAGAAATGAGAATACTGAAGAGGAACTACAACCACTTCTTCAACAAATAGAAGAACACAGGAACAATTAGATCGAACATCTGCAAAGAATGACAGAGTATAGGATACCAAAGATGGCACTGATGTATAATCCTGGAGGACAAAGATCGGTAGGAAGACCAAGAAAGCGCTGGGCTGAACAGATGTAAGTTCGGAACAGGCAAATACCCAATCCATGAAGTTTGATGATGATGATGACCACTTGTTCCGTAGTTCTCTGCCTTTTATTTGTGTAACTTTTCAAATTCTGTATATCATTGAACTAATATGAGACATTTTAATGTAGTTGAATAGGATTTACTTTATTTTAAAATACAATAAGAGGTTTGTTCAGTAATTAAAACATTTTGTCTGTTCATTCTTACCTCTTAGAATTGTTTTCGTTGAACACGTTTCAGAGCTTCTTAGCCCCATCGTCAGCGTTTACAGACTGAATTTTCTCATGTTGTCGGCCCTGATTCTTGATTCCTGCTCTTTGCCTCTGGTCCAATGCATTTACTAATGAGGTTCCTTTCAAGGAAATTCATTGGACCAGAGGCAAAGAGAGCAGGAATCAGAATCAGAGCCGACAACATGAGAAAATTCAGTCTGTAATCGCTGACGATGGGGCTAAGAAGCTCTGAAACATGTTCGACAAAAACAACTCAAGAGGTAAGAATGAACAGACAAAATGTTTTAAGGATTTACTTTATTGGGAACCATATGTCTTTGCCATAATATTTTTAGAAAGTCATGCTTAGCCATTTATTTTGATTGCCCTTGCTCATGGAGGATAATATTCGCATTACACAACAGCATTAAAAAAGAAAAATAAGAGTAACTAGCAGATTCATTACAGTGAAGGTTGTTCCTGGTGAAGTTTAATGACACCGTTCTTGGGAAATAAAATTCTTTTGTTTTCCTCGAATCAAGGACTTTCTCAGTCCTCAATATTGACTATAATACCTGTTACTTAACGTTTTCTCTACTAGGTGTCTCTATTGTTTTGTTGGAACTTAACAACTAGACACTATTTAGTAAGGTAGACTTTTTTATCACTCACCTCATATTGTTCTTCTGTCGGCCGCGGTAGACTAGTGGTTATGCTCCTTGCCTCCTGGTCCCGAGGGTCGCGGGTTCAAACCCGGCCGGGGCACGCCGTAGCGTAGTGGTTAAGGCACTGCACTACAAACCGAAAGGTCGAGGGTTCGAGTCCCGGTGGGGTCAGGATTTTTAAACTGACCCAAACCTTCTGGCAGCACTATGGCCCTGGGGTCGACTCAGCCTCTAACGGAAATGAGTACCAGACGCTTGTTCTGGGGTAAAGGCGGCCGACATGCAGGGCTGACAACCCGGCTGACATCAAGTGCCGATTGTCAAGAAAAAGTGGGAGCCTTAACGTCCTACTACCCCAAGGGCCTCCCGAGGCCTGTAGTGGAATCACTTTACTTTACTTACTAGTTTTGGAAAATAGTTTCTGTTGCATTCTCAGTATCGTGACAATCGTTGTTTCTGTTGTCTTGAAGAGCTGTCCTTCGCTCCTTCCATTGATTGACTGAAAAACTTCGAAACCAGTCATTCTCACCGGGAATTTCAAAGTTAGTCAATTCTTCTTTTCGCTCTTTTGAATGTAGATCTTTTCCCAAACAGTAAGTTCTTTTGGTTTTTCTATTTGTTTTAATAATTTAGCTTCTTTCTCGATAAGATGTTTTTTAGACCATGCATGGGCAGCCAGTTTAGATTTTTCTACTTCCCCTTTCTTGATATTCCCGAGATGTTCTTTCACTCTAGTTTTCAAATTTCTCTTAGTTTTTCCTATGTAGAATTTCTCACATTCTCCACATTTAATCTGATAAATCCCTGATTTGTTTTCTTATTTTTATTAGGTCTAATCAGTCTACTGATGCTGTAATCATTTTTGGGTGATAACCTTATGTTGAAATCTTTTTAAAAAATTTGAAACTTGTGGTGTTTTAATGGATGATATGTGAATTTTACATTTTCTTCTTTTACTTTTAGAAGAGTGCTTTGATTAACAAGTAACTATTTACTAACTTAGACAGTTGCATAATAATGTGCCAAGTTCAAATTGTGGGTCTGGATTAATAAGTCCCCCACTGTGGTCTTGAGATAACATGCCGACTTGTCATGCAGTGGGCCTGGGTTTGATTCCCAGTCAGGATAGGCTCCCGGGTGAGGTTTTTTTTTGAGTTTTTCCTCATGTGTAAGACAAATGTCAGGAAGCTTAGGGCCCAACGGTCTCCGAAAATCATCCGACCTTCATCATCATAAAAGTAAAAGTAAAGTGATCGTACAACAGACCCGGAGGCCCTTGGGGTAGTAGGAGGTTAGGGCTCCCACTTTTTCTAGACAATCGGCACTTTATGTCAGCCGGGTTGTCAGCCCTGCGTGACGGCCGCCTTTACCCCCAGAACAAGCGTCTGGTACTCATTTCTGTTAGAGGCTGAGTCAACCCCAGGGCCATAGTGCCGCCAGAGGGTTTGGGTCAGTTTAAAAATCCTGACCCTCGACCCTCCGGCTTGTAGCTCAGTGCCTTAACCACTACGCTACGGCGTGCCCCCCTTCATCATCATCCTTTTCATTATCATCATCATCCTTCACCAGCGTATAAAGCAACAGGAAGCTACCACACCTACAATTCCCTAGTAAAGCTGCAAAGTATAGCATGAAAATGCTATGATTGCAGTGAAACACCTGCCCTCAGGCAGAATTACTATAGAATAGAGTACAACATTTAAAAAGCTGGGTACAAAATTCATCAGTGAGACTGTATCAGGCCTATAGGCTTAAGACTTGGTTGGATGAAGAAGAAGAAGAAATTTAATAAGCACAGGAGAAGTGGGTAGACTTTCAATGGATTCCATCTGACGTCGGAATAATTGGCAATAAAATATCAAACACTCTTGCCAAGAAATGAACTGAAATAAAAATTGCAGTGATTCCTGAGCCACGCCAGAAACGGAAGATAGATGACATTAAGAAGGTACGGATGCCGAGAACACCAAAATATCCCAAAAAAACAGGCAAAGGAAAATTATGGAAAAAGCAGACCAACTCACAAATGAGGTTAAAGTGAAAGGACATAAGGAAACTGTCGCCAAGTTCAGGCTGATGACAGGACATGACTGTATACCCCACTACTTCCATCAATTGGGAATGTATTCATCCACCTGCTTCCCACATTGTGCTGATCCCCATCAGGAAATGAACCAACAACATCTGCTCCACTGCTCACAGCTGAGCCAAGCAGCCCAAAGAAGACAGAATTTTGTCAGCTTGTACTGGGAGGCCAAAGGGAAAATGGCAATATTGTCAAATCCTACCATTTGATAAATGAAACATTTAATAAGCATGTGTCCATATATATAGTACTATACTTAAATATGTTCAAACTAATAAAAGAATTGGAACTTTTATACTTTATCTCATAAAATGAAATCCTTTCACCTGGCAGCAGTCGGAATCTAGTTGAGAATGGGGATAATGGTCTCCAAAACAAGCTTCAATTGAGAAAAATCTTATCTTACCAGGAGAATTGTTAAACTTCAGATTCATATTTTTGTTGTAATCTGTGTCATTTTCCATTGAGTATTTATGAATCTACAAACTATTTACATAATTATACTCTAAAATTCTGGATGCAGTGTGATCTGAAATGTTGAAGCAAATTAAAATTAAATAAATTACATCAGTTAGGAAAAACCAGATAAGTCTTCAAAGTAATTTTTACAGGAGAGCAAAAACTAGTTCAATGACTTACATTAAGGAGTGCATACATCGAAAATTCAATGCTTAATAACACCGTCACTATTCGCTTGACAACTTACCCGTTTTTACTGAATGTGCATCTGACCAAAAGCGATCGAGAGATGTTAATAACTCTTTTCGACCAAAAGTTGACTTACCGGTTTTTGCTAACTGATGTGAGAAATATACTGCAATTTTGGTTTTTATTCTTTTTCTGTTGAAGAAATTAATTTTTTTTTTAACAAACTTACTCTTAATGCAATGAGATATTTAATGTAATGTATAATGTAATTTATATTTTTAATGAAATGATACACTTATTCTTACTCTGTAATTCAGAGGATGTAGTAGACTGTAAATAGTGAATTTAGGATTCATCCTGGTCTAAAAATCAGCAAACTGTATTTCACAGAAAGTAGCGAAAACTAATGATGCATGTATATGAAGATTGTATTTTTTCAATCTACAAATAAAACTGATTAAATGAACTTAATTTGGTAATAAAAATTGTGTGATTTGTTAGTGAAAGTTACATTTTCTAGATAAGTCTAGAATCAGACATTTTGAATGTATTGCTCCATGTTCTGTATAAAAGAAATTATACTTTCTTCCAACAAAATTTGTGTATCGTAAGAAAAATTTACAATCACTTAAAGATGAAAATTTCTATGAAGAATGAGTAATTTTTTATAGTTTTTTTTAAACATGTGAACTACAGTTTTTAAGAGGAAACATCCCTCCCATTTTCAACCATCATAATGTCGGTTGAAAAATGGGAGGGACATTTCCTTTTGAAAACTGCAGTTCCCATGTTTAAGAAAACGTAAACTATGAGGTAAGATATAAAAATGACTTACTCTTAATGAATAAGAACCTCATAATGTCATTTCCCATATTTAACTATGAAGAAAATTTCTACATTAATTAATTATAGGATTTTATGTTTCACTTTCCCTAAAAATTGTTTTTGACGTATTTAGCTTTTGCATCAACTGTGGTGGTCTAGTGGTTAAGTTCCTTGTCTCTAGTACAGAGAAATATGGGTTGAAACCTGGCCAGAGTCAATGAATTTTTAGGATGGAAGAATACAATGGACAAGTCCTCTGGAGGGACTTCAAACCATCGGTCCCAAGTCTGAAGATTTTTGGACTTGTAAAAAAAACTTCAGGCACTAAATTAGTGCATCTGAACAAAATTTAACTGACCTTTCCCATTCAAGTAATTCCGTAGTTGTCTATTAGATATCTCATTGAGGCAGTTTGAGACCACTTGTCACTCACTGACATCTGTATGGAACTAAGCATAACTAAATAATAATAATAATATATAGGGCTATTCAGAAAGAAGGAACAGACTTCAAACATTTATTTCTTCCAAACTACAAAAAAATAGAAACACAATTCCAATATTGCTGGAAAGGGAAAAGTTCAAATTTCACTATTTTATGCATTCAATATGAGCACCATGTGTTACACTACAAATATCAGAACGGTTGCTTCTTTTCTTGCCACACACGATTCAGCTGGTCTCTGGTTACCAAATTCACAGCTTCAACAATTCGATGTTGCAGATTTTCAAGAGTGTCAGGCATAGGGGGATAAAAGTACAATCTTTTCATAACTCCACAGATAAAAATCACACATGGTTAGGTCTGGGAGACCACCGGTGATGAAATTGATCTTGTGCTAGTCCTCTTCCAATCCAACTCCTGCAATGGTGTTATTCAGGTAATGTCGGACATGGTTAGAGAAATGCAGCCATGATTGGAATTTCAAACTTTTCTCTTTCCAGTAACATTGGAATTATGTTTCTATTTTTTGTAGTTGGAAGAAATAAATGTTTGAAGTCTGTTCCTTCTTAACAAATATCCCTGTATAATATATAATAATAATATAATATAATCTTCTTCCTTCCAAGTATTAGGCCAAGGCCTGTTACAATTCTGTAGAAAATTTTCCCTCCAGTGTTTCATAGGACGGCCCAGATATCTTCGACCTCTTGGTATATAATTATAAACAGTTTTGGGGATCTGATTTGAACTCATTCATTCAAGATGGTGTTTCCAATTTAGTTGGTATTTTTAATATATTCCAAAATTGGCGTATCTTCAATTCTTTTAAGATATTGGTGTTCCTTTTCTGATCCCATCTGGTGTTCTGTGCATGAATCTCATTTTGCAATCTGTTATTCTGCTTTCATGTTGTCTTTTTAGTGTCCATATAATATAATAATAGTAATTATAATAATAACTGTGTTTAAATCCCAGTGTGAGCGTATCATTTAAAAAAAATATATAACAAAGTTAGTTTGAACAAGAAACTCCTGGTAGGGGATCACTAGAGGTATATGGGATATGTACATACATATTTAGCTTCTGTAATGAACACTTCAATATGCTTAACCATGTTATCAAATGCTGAACCTTGGCAATGGAGCCATTAGCGTATATGCTTAACCATTGATTACATTCTCATAGATATTGAGATGGTAAAAGCTATGGTACATAATAAAATTGTATGTTGATTTTTGCAAACAAGGTTTTTACTGTGCTAAGTATGAAAACAGAATTTGTCAACAAATAAATATTAAAGTATAAAGTTTATAACCTTCAGTGTGGAGGCCAATGACACCGTTATGTACCTTCAGGCTTTGGTACCCGGTAAGGTAAAAATGATGAAGATCGAGATAGTGCAGATCTGACATAAGCATTTATCTTGTAAAGTTACACAAAAAAATTAAAAAGAATTATAAGAAGAAAAATCCTTTTTTAACATTTTCAAGTTTTAAAAATGTGTCATATTTACGTGTCTACAATATAAAACTAAGAGATAAAGTGACAATTTTCTTCATGAGTTGCTTAAAATATAAAAAAAAAAAAATAGCTTTATTTTGCCTGGCAGAGAAAAGACCTTAAAAGGCCTTGTCTACCACTCAACCAGGTCTGAAAAAAATATATAAAAATTACTGTTGCATCTAAATTGCAAAAAAAAAAATACATAGTATATCTACAATACAATTTTTGTTTATTATAGATGTAAAGAATGATATATAAAATGTACATGATAGAAAAATGGGGGAAAAACTATTAATGACATAGAATAATATTAGCAATTTTAGTATTATTCTAAAAATAAATAAAAAGTTATGTTGTTGCACTTCGAGATTTTTATTATTTTATGATAAAATAAAATATCTTGTATCTCTTCTTGTTTTGTTATTTAATATTTTATGTATAGTTCTGCTGAATTCAAATACCTGGGAACAATAATCACAAACAGGAATGAGATGCACAAGGAAATTAAACACAGGCTCAATCTTGGAAATGTGTGCTATTATGCATTACAGAGACTCTTAACTTCCCAACTCCTTTCAAAAAATGTTAAACTGAAAATATGTATAACTATTATTCTACCAGTTAAATTGTATGGATGCGAAACATAGACTCTCACTTTAAGGGAGGAAAGGAGATTATGAGTATTTGAGAATAAAGTTCTTAGGAAAGTTTTTGGACCAAAGAGAGATGAACAGACAGGTGAATGGAGAAGACTGCATAACAATGAATTACATGGTCTTTATAGGAAGCCAGATATAATGAGAACAGTTAAGTCTATAGACTGCGATGGGCAGGACATGTGGCACGAATGGGGAATGAAATACATGCATGGAAGCTTCTTGTAGGAAAACCAGAGGGAAAACGCCCAGTTGGTAGATGAAGAATGAGGTGGGAGAATAACATTAACTATGATTTGAGGGAAGTAGATTATACAGGGGATGATTGGAAAGCATTGGCTCAGGATAGGTTTGTATGGAGAGCTTATGTCCGCGCGGCCATGAACCTACGGGTTCGATAGTGACAGTGAGTTTGAGTTATGTATAGTTCTGTGTATCCAAGTTTCAAATGATATGTGGAACTATACATAAAATATTAAAGAACAAAACAAGAAGAGGTACTAGATTGAAGTTTTATAAAACAATGGCAGTTCCTGCATTACTTTATGGGAGTGAAACTTGGGTAATGACCAAAAAATTACAAAGTAGGATACAAAGTGCAGAAATGAACTTCCTTAGAAGAACAAAAGGCTGCACAAGATTGGTTCGGATAATGAATGAAGATATAAGAACAGAGTTAAATATATATCCACTGAATGATAAAATCAAAGAATACAGAGATAAATGGTTTAAACATGTAGAAAAAATGAATGTAAGAAGACTACCAAAAGCAGCATTTAACTACAAGCCAAGAGGTTCAAGGAATGCAGGAAGGCCAGTGAAAAGATGGACAGAACAACTGTGAGGCAGATCAGGCAATTTGCCTAGCCTGTAAAGTGAAAATAAAATAAATTAATTTTTTATAGCAAAAACTGTTATTATGATTGAAATAAGCAAATTAAATAGCAGTGCCTTTAAAACTTTCAAACAGTATTCTTTTATTTTCTATATCTATCTATATATCTCTATCTTCGGGTTTTTACAGCTGCTGCTGTCTTCCCGTGCCAAACCTCCAAAGCCTACGGTCTTGGCATCTTCGATGCTTAGCCCTCTAGCTTGCATTACTGTCTTCATGTTTTCCTTCCATGTTAACCTTGGTTTCCCTCTTTTCTTCTTTCTGTTCGGATGCCATTCATATAGTTGCTTCGGCCATCGCTCATCTTCCATTCTTAAGACATGTCCTAACCACTTTAATTCCTTCTCCTCAATTCTTTCAATTATGCTTTCTTCTGCTTCCATTATGTTTCTAATTTCCTTATTTGTGACATGTTCTAATTTAGACTTACTGGCACTTCTGCGTAAATAATCCATTTCTAGAGCTATTAGTCTATTCCTGTAGTAATTATTGATTGTCCATACCTCACTTCCATACATTGCAACAGATTCCACCAATGTTTTACCAATATATTTTTTTGTGTCTTTCCAAATATGCTTATCCCACCATATGGAATTTAATGATGATATTATTTTGCTACTCAATTCAATTCTATGTTTTATGTTCTCTTTGCCTCTTTTATTTTCTGCTTTTAAATTAAGCATATAACTATGTCAAGTATGATTGTCAGGTTATATGTATGAGAATGTATAAATAATAATTATCGACTATTTTGATTTAATATTATGCATGGCAAAAAAATGAGAATGTGTCTGTATATTCTCTCACAGCTTGCTTATTGTTTTGCATTGCTATATTAAGACAAAAACTATGTATAAAAATTAAATAAAGGAGGGAATTTATTAAAGGATGATTTTTGTAATCATACATTTTTTCAAAGCTTACTTTCTCTTCTTTAAATCCATATGGAACCACATGACTCAATTATATTATTGTTTTTAATTTAACAATAAGAACGGACTGATAAACATATTGAACATAAAAATTGAAAATCAAATTTCCAACATAAACTTATGTAGACTTTTATGAATTTATTTTCTTTTTTCCATAGGTCCGATTAGAAAGTATTGGTGCAGAAGACATAGTGGATGGAAATCCTAGACTGATCCTTGGTCTTATTTGGACAATTATCCTTCGATTTCAAATTCAAGAGATTGAAATAGATGTGGTGAGTATGATAATTGGGTGTACATATTGAAAATTCTGTAATACTTTAGAGAGATGTCTTGCTCTCTGAGCTGCCTGGCCCATAAAATTAATAATGTAGTGATATTAAATTTTAATATAAAATTATAACCTACGCCTCATCTTAATTCCGTTAATTCTTGGTATTAATTTGTCTAAATAAAAATTTAATATGCATCAATGATTAAATTATTTATTTTAAATATAGCGTGTATATTCTCCAGATATCATGAAAATAAGTGGTAATACCAAATAAAGCAAATTTTTAGCACTATTAGGGTTATATTCATGCCATAATTATACATAATGAATATACTAAATTATATGGAAGTAACAAGTTAATTAATTTAAGTAATTTTTCTCTGCCTGTTCTAATTTGAATAAGTCAGTAGATTATAATTTTTGGTTTAAATATTTTAAACTGAATTTTGTATTATATATCTAATGTCTGTAATTAGGCAACAATAAAACTACTAATTACAATTAAATGGTGGGTTATTTTATACTTCATCATCATGAACAAATTCGTTTTAGGCCATGTGGCCTGTATGGTAAACCTAGCGAAGATGGTCTTGATCTTTTATTTTATTCTTCCTTAATTAATATGTTGTTTTTGATATAGTTTGCAAACACATCCAAACAGCAACAAAATATCTGAATTGATGTATAAAAGTATTATTTTATACGTATTATTTTATACTTTTATACATCAATTCAGATATTTTGTTGCTGTTTGGATGTGTTTGCAAACTATATAAAAAACAACATATTAATTAAGGAAGCCAAAGAAATGCAAATACTCTAGTAACAGCATTAAAGGGGATGATACAATTTAATATGGCTTGGAAGCCATTCTTAAAACTTTCCTTGAGGTGAATACAGTTAGCATACTAAAACAGTTGTCATGACTTCACTGTTACCATTATAGTTGAGACAGTCATCTTAAATATTTTGTATGTACTCTAATAAAAGCCACAACAAAGTTAGAAAAGTTCTGGCACCTGCCTTTATTAAACTATCAACCGTTAAAGAGAAACTTAAAATCTTCAAATTTTTTTAAGGAGAAAAAAAGTTCATCATAAAATAAATATTACAATTATATCCAAGTGTAATTTTCATTTTGTAAATATATTTACTATTAAATCTTAAATGAACACATTCCTCTTCATCTAGTCTCGTATCCTTGTTTCAGGGGTTGATTTTTTAACAAAAGCCTTTATCTCTCTGGTGATTCCATGTCTTCACTTGTCATTTCCATCCATTCATCTTCTCTTCTCCCAAAATTCTTTTTTAACTTGTTCTTTTCATTTGTATCTTGGCCAAACTCTTCATTTCTTCTCTCCTAATGTAAATTTTATTGCTTGTCGTAATATCCTTCAAGTATTTGTTCTTTTAATGTGACCATATCATCTTATTCTATTATCTTTCATTTCATCTTGTATTTTATCCAACTTTAAAATTTCTCTTACTTTAGTGTTCTGTATTCTATCACATATGGCTTTTCCAGCATGTTTCTTAAAATCTTTATCCCTGTTTCTTGAATTCTACTTCAGTCCTTCATTACTATCCATGTTTCATCTCCATAAATTAAGGTTATATAAGGCTATTTTGAAAGTTTGCATTGTTGCTAGAAAACAATTAATATATAGGAATTTCGCACAATGTGCGATGTATACGAGTTCACTTGCTGTAGAACTGTGTTAGTAAGATCATTCTCTGGGGGCACCAATATACATGGTATCTGTCGCACACCATTTCATATAGTTCACGCGCACAGTTTTCGTCTGGTTGGTGGATGTTCTTTGTTGACATAGAGCTTTGCTGTCCATGGACTTCATCACAAGATCTGCTAGAAAACAATTTTAAACTGGTTACAATTAGCATTTGAAATTTGATGTAGTAACACTTCATTATTTATGAAGCATGGACTTCTTTCAGTAGAATAACTGTTTTATGTGAAAATAACATCTATTTAGTAATGAGCTAAATAGGTTTACAATGTTTAGTCATTCCTTTCTGTTTTATGTATATTGATTGGAATTTATGCTTTCATATACATTTTTTTATAAATTAGCCAGAGCATACTCTGCTTCCTTTTTTTTTAAGGGTGAGAGTATTGTGAAATCAGACCTGGCCGACATAAATTTCTTACTTAAGGTCTATGATATTTGCATCCACCCATTTAGTTCTTAAATGTTTTGAGTCTATTACATACTCAATAATTCATTATAATGAGTTAAAATTATGGATATTATTTTTAGTCTGAACATCTTACCTCAATATTAATGTTGATTTGTTCTTGAACATGTTTCAAAACAATTCTGTTTTATCGTCAGCTTTCCCAGACTGGTTTTATTTATGTTGCATTATGTTGCACAACCTGGATGGCGATGTCAGCTCTATCCTATGGTTGGCCAAAGAACCTCCAAACAAGGTCACGCTCCATCGGTATATCAAAATTCATAACTCTGTTTCTGTTCTTCTGAATATAAATTTTTTCCCAAATAGTCAACTCTTTTGTATATTCAAAAGAACAGAGAGTTATGAATTTTGATATACCGATGGAGCGTGACCTTGTTTGGAGGTTCTTTGGCCAACCACAGGATGGAGCTGACATCGACATCCAGGTTGTGCAACATAATGCAACATAAATAAAACCAGTCTGGGAAAGCTGACGATAAAACAGAATTGTTTTGAAACATGTTCAAGAACAAATCAACATTAATATTGAGGTAAGATGTCCAGAGTAAAAATAATATAATTAAAATAACTCAAAATATAACTTTCTAAAATTAAATATTAAAATTATGGTATTTATTTTTGTGAAATAACTTAGTGAAGAATCTCATGAACCAACATTTCATTAAATACATAATGTAAATGACATTTTTTCATTATTCTGGCCTATTAATGCCAGTGTCACATATTTCAGTCCAAAGTGACCCAATATCAATGGTTAGCAAAAGTTTTCTATGAAAAAGGCTCAAAAAGTTATATATATGTCTATTTTTTATATAACAACTTATTATACTTGCTCGAAAATTAACGATTTCAGACTTCGTGGCATGCCAATTGGGCATATCTATATGAAAATTTGTGTCCACTTTGATTGAAGAATTTGAACTGACCTAGACAGTATATCTGATAATGAATTATTTTATGGGTGGCAACAAACTAACTTTTAAGATTAAAAATTAATTAATTATCTAAAGTATTTGTAAAACTTATCTTACTTGCATTCATGTGACACTCTTATAGTAAATATTAAACATATTGAAACCAAAAACCTAACTTTATCAGATAAAGTTTTGCTTTTAGATTAAATTTATTTCTAGTTCATCATCTATATTAATATTTTACATGATTTCATATTTTAAGTCACCCTTTTTAAATGATTATTTATATTTATAATGATCATGTTTTCAGGATGAGGAAAATGAAAGCAGTGAGAAGAAATCAGCTAAGGATGCATTGCTGTTGTGGTGTCAACGCAAGACTAATGGCTATCCAAATGTCAACATTCAAGACTTTACAGGTTAACATTTACATAGCAGATACCAATATAAAACACTTCATGCTATGAGTGTAAAGCTTAGTATTTAAGATTAAATTAAAATTCTTTATACCTCACCTCATATCTATCTATCTTCAGGTTTTTACAGCTGCTGCCGTCTTCCTGTGCCAAACCTCCAAAGCCTACGATCTTGAGCATTACTATCCTTATGTTTTCCTTCCATGGTAACTTTGTTCTCCCTCTTTTCTTCTTTCTGGTCGGTTGCCATTGATGTAGTAGTTTCGGCTATCACTCATCTTCCATTCTTAAAATATCATCTTCCATTCTTAAAATATGTTCTAACCATTTTAATTCCTTCTCCTCAATTCTTTCAATTATGCTTTCTTCTGCTTCCATTATGTTCCTAATTTCCTCATTTGTGACATGTTCTGATTTTGACTTTCTGGCACTTCTGCGTAAATAATCCATTTCTAGAGCTATTAGTCTATTCTTGTAGTACTTATTGATTGTCCATACCTCACTTCCATACATTACAACAGATTCCACCAATGCTTTATTAATATATTTTTTTGTGTCTTTCCAAATATGCTTATCCCACCACATGAAATTTAATCCAATATTATTTTGCTATTGAATTCAATTCTGTGCAATGTTCTCTTTGCCTATACCTTCAATGTTTTCCATAATTATTCCCAAATATTTAGTTTGTTTCACTTGCTTTATTTGAATTCCTTCTTCCAACATTAAATGTTCTCTTTCATTGCTATTTATTGCCAATAATTCTGTTTTGTGTAAATTTACCGTGAGACCCCCCATGATTCATATGTGTTTTTCAACCTTTTTATCATGAATTCCATATCAAATTTGTCTTGTCCTAAAATCAGTTGATCATCAGCAAATTGTAATGTCAGCAAAAATCTGTTGCCTATTCGTATATCACCTCATATCCAGTCTTCTAATTATACTGGTTTGAAAACCTTCTGAATTTTGAAATTCCTGGTGAATTTGATTTGGAGGTTCATTCCACCAACAGAGGGAGTACGAAGTAGTTCTCCTGAATGACATAACATCAGTCGATGAGATATTACTGAAGATGGAACCACCTAGGTTTTGAAACCGATATAATTAGAAGACTGGATATGAAGTGAGGTATAAAGAAGTTTAAAAATTAAACCTCAGTGATTTTTCCTATAAAAGTTCAGCTTAATACTCATATTTATTTTATCATTCTTGGAATTTGACTTGATATCTTAATAAGCATTTCTAGAAAATAAGTATTGATAAAGTTAAATACCACTCTTGATAGTTCATTATCAATGGAGACAAGGTCTCAGGTTCAGACCTCATTCAAATTAATCATTTATAAGTTTATTAACAATCCAGAAAATCCCAATTATACACCATCTTGAGGTCACATCACAATATGTATCTTAGCAGTTGAAGTGACTACAAATGACCTTAATTTAAATGTTACATCTTTGAAATAATGCACAGGAGGAAATTGAACATAGACTTAATTATGGGAACACATGCTATTGTGAGTTTAGGGACACATGTCATAAATTCTCTAAAAAAATTGTTAAACTAAAAATATATAAAATGGCGATAAATTCCAATTGCATTATATGTAGAATGTGAAACTTCTTCTCATACTTTAAAAGAATAGAATAGGTTATGAATGTTAAAATTTATGTTGGGAAGTAAATATTATGAGGTAGTTTAAATTAATCGGAGATCATTTTTTGAAAAACTCGCCTTATAAATTTTGTGATTTTTCACGATACCGCAGTTTCAGATGACATCTCGTCCATCCTCAATAGGATTTGTGACTGATGATGGATGAGATGTCATCTGAAACTGTGATAATCATTAAAAGCATGAAATTTATAACGCGAGTTAAACATTTTTTCCGATGAATTTAAATAGGTTATGAGTATTTGAGAATAAAGGGCTTATGAAAGTGTTTGGTCCAAAGAGAGGCAGACAGGTGAATAGAGCGAAACTACATAACAGTGAACTTCATGACATTTAGCCTATGGAAAACCAAATGTAATAAGAACAATTAAGTCCCTTAGACTGCAATGGATATGATATGTGCCATGGGTGGAGAATGAAAGAGGGCCATAGAAACTTCTTGAAGGAAAACAAGAGGGTAAGCATCCAGTAGACAGGTTAAAAATTATATGGGAAGATAACATGGAACGTGACTTGAGGGAGGTGAACTATGCAAGGAATAATTGGGAAATATTAGTTGAGGATAGGGATGTATGGAGTGCTCAAGTTTACAAGGCCATGAACCTCGGGATCTAAAAAGTGACAGTTAGTTTAATTCATTTTCTTAAGTTACCTTCTTGTTTTGTAAATTCTTTTATTCCTTTTTATTATTTCTTTAATTGGCCGCGGTGGACTAGTGGTTATGCTCCTTGCCTCTGGTCCCGACGGTCGCGGGTTCAAACCCGGCTGGGGTCGATGGACTTTTTTAGGATGGAAAAATCCAAGGAGCAAGTCCTCTGGAAGGGACTTTAAGCCGTGGATCCCGAGTCTGAAGATTTTCAGGCTCGTAAAAGATCCTTAAACCTGAATGAAAAGGCCTCTAAGCAAAATTTACCGAATTTTTCTAGTACTACCTTGGTTTCCTAGATGTCAGTATGAGGCAGAACACTGACCACGGACCACTCAAATGACATCTATATGAAAACAAGTGTAACTAAATTAGCATGGTTCAAATTCTTCCCTGTAGGGGGAGAGCACCTAAATCTCTGTTAAGGGAAACATGGGCTTACAAGATACAAGGAAGATAATTTCTTTATTACTTGTTTTAGTATTTTCTGGTTCATTTTTTTATTGTATATGATTCTTTTTGTTCTTTCTTTTATTCTTTCTTTTATTCTTATTTATTTATTCTACTTATTTTTGATTCTTGTAAATGTAAGCAATTATGCCATTGTTGATGTAGAAAAATATTTAACAATTATCACTAATATTAAATGAAGTGACACTTCTCATTGAAGGATAAATTATATTTGAAGAGAAAAATTTTCACCCAGACTAAGACTCGAACACGGAACCTTTGGCTTTCCAGGCCAATGCTTTACCAACTGAACTACTGAGGTGAGTTGCGATCTAGATGCAAATTTTTCTCCTATATACATTGTAATTCCCTCATGCCAAACGCTTTAAAACCTTTGCAAAGATAGATGCAAAGGTTTCAAAACATTTGGCGCGAGGGAATTAAAATGTACATAAGAGAAAAATTTGCATCTAGATTGCAACTTGCCTCAGTAGCTCCGTTGGTAGAGCATTAGCCTGGAAAGCCAAAGGTCTCCCGGGTTCGAGTCTCGGTCTGGGCGAAAATTTTTCTATTCAAATATGACACTATGAGGTTTATTTCAACTAATAAATTGAGTTAGATTTAACAACTCAATTTATTAATTGAAATAAAGCTCAGAATCACTTCCATAGATTTAACAAGTTAATTAATATGTAGCAAGTTTACAGTAAAATACTTTCTTTCTGTGAAAATTTTTAACAAGTTTGCAGTAAAATACTTATTTCTTACAAATCACTTTGTTTTAAGTGAAATAGTATTAAATATTTTGTTTATTGAATTGTTGGTACAAAACTTATAAAATTACTAATTACGTGTCTTTTATTTTCCCAGGATCGTGGCGCAGTGGTCTTGGTTTCAATGCACTTATTCATGCTCATCGACCAGACCTAATAAACTTCAATGCACTGCAGCCATCAAAACACATAGATAATCTTAACAATGCATTTGATGTTGCAAACAATGAACTTGGTATCCCACGTTTATTGGATGCTGAAGGTTAGAAATTTATAATTAGATAATAGTTAAATATTGATAATAAAAATAATGGTGTGTAGGTATTCAAGAGGCTTTTACTTAATCTTACAGTAATGTTGAGAGATAACTTTCATCCCTCTCAGGTTCATTTATACATGAGCTACTTTCATTGATTAAGAAAATTTATTTAACTCAAATTTTTACCTAGGTCCCATTTCACAATTTTAATTTTAATATTTTCATAATGAATGAAGCTGTATGATGTTCTGCATATAATCACTTGTCACCCACCAAAACAATTTTATCAGTAATCTTTAGAGTAAATCTTTCATATTGAAATGTCCTATTAGCAGAAAAGTGTAAATAATGCACAAAGACTAGCATAAGCCCTAGCCCCCTATTCCATCAGCTTTTTTTAGTATTGCTAGAGTATATTGTAGTTCTATGTTTGGACATGTTTGTTATCGTGGATTAAAACACTGTAGTCTATTTTGTATATTTTTTTGGTACATCAATGCATTATGAAGGTGTATTTTGATTTTTATTCAATTTTACAACGAAGTAATATTTTTTGTAAAGAGGATATATTTTTGTCATCTGTGGTACTGCAGTTTATTGAGGAATAGTTTTCACTAGCAATTCTTGTCTGACTTCAGATATTGTTTTCCTTTCCATCTTCTGACTAATAATTCTCTCATATCCTTTTTCAGTGAATTCAACCAATGAAGCTCTGATCTCCATATTACCAATTTTTTAAATTTTGTTTCTTAATACTTCTGCTTTTCTCAATTTTGTGAATTTAGCTCAACTATTCTATTTTGTAATTAATTAAATAAAAGTAAAACTGTAAATTTAATTATTGAATATGGAATATGGATTTTCATCAAGTAAACACAAACTCAATCTATTTTTTGCTTGTTTAATAGTAGATATTTTATATTTAAAGTTAAATAATTAATATGTATTTTGTACAAATCTTTCTTTCATTATTTTTGAAAACAAAAATTTACGTTTGAACCAGGATTTTAATTTTTTTTTTCAAAATAATATTGTCCAATATTGGAAAGTAATAATATTTAAATATAACATCAAAAACATCCTTTCATTATTTATTTTAGGAAGTAATATTCTGAGGTTCTTTCTATGAAGTTTTTTTTGAGTCTAGAGGTGTCTTACCTCAATTTAACGTTGATTTGTTCTTGAACATGTTCACAACATAAAACTCATCAGTCTAGTAAAGCTGACGATGATACAGAAGAATATATGAAACATGTTCGAGAATAAATCAACATTAAATTGAGGTAAGATATCTCTAGACTCAAAAAAAACTTGATATCCTTTCATTTCTCATTTTCATACTTGAGTCCATTATATTGTACACTATCAGCTTAGTACTGATAGTTGTTGGTTAGAATAAGTGTGTCCACCATAAATTATACATATCTTAACAGTTTCGTAGGTTTATTAGTTGTTATATTTTCTGTCACTTTTTTTTTTCACCAGAAGTTGTCAAAACAGTATGTTGAATAGTGTGTATGGTATGACACAATCTATATATAAAGATTGTGCCAATAGAGTAATTGTAAAAAATTTTCCTGTCAATAATTTGAAATTATTTTGTTCATAGATGTGGACCAGAGTCGTCCAGATGAGAAATCTATTATTACCTATGTAGCATCATATTACCACACATTTGCCAGAATGAAGAATGAAATGAAGACGAGTGGTCGTCGTATAGCCAATGTAAGCTACATGATTTGTCATATTTATACTGATTTATATGTTACATAAAAGAACATTTTTAATGCACTACATGTGATATGTTGTTATAGATTGTTGGGCAGATGATGGATGCTGATAAGATGAAGATCCACTATGAAAGATTGACTACTGACTTGCTTGAGTGGATCCGACTGAAAGTGATTGAACTAGAAGATCGCAACTTTCCTAATTCTTTAGAAGGCATTCAGAAAGAGCTTTTAAGATTCAAACAATACCGTACCATCGAGAAACCTCCTAAGTTAGTAGAGATTTATTTTATGTTTTTATTTTTCGTTTTTAAACATCTTAATGATGGACAAATTATATTTGAAAAGAAAAATATACGTCTAGACTGGGGTTTGAACACAGGACTCTGTATGTCAATGCTCTTCCAAGTGAGCTACCTAGGCCTCCAATCTAAATGCGTATTTTCTCTCGTACATAATTAATTCCCTAACCCCAAATGCTACGAGCCGTTGCTACGATTTTTGCAAATGGCGGCTTCTTTATTAAGAAGACTTTTTATTGGGAATTTAAACCTTATTTATAAAGCCAGTAGTGCTTCTTTCAATGATTTTATTA
The DNA here is from genome assembly GCA_030220185.1 of Diploptera punctata. NCBI lineage: Eukaryota > Metazoa > Arthropoda > Insecta > Blattodea > Blaberidae > Diploptera > Diploptera punctata. The sequence continues at coordinate 2,542,935 of JASPKZ010003882.1, forward strand.
TTCGTTTTTAAACATTTTAATGATGGACAAATTGTATTCTTCTTCTTCTTCTTCTTCTTCTTCTTCTTCTTCTTCTTCTTCTTCTTCTTCCTTCCAAGTATTAGGCCAAGGCCTGTTACGATCCTATAGAAAATTTTCCCTCCAGCGTTTGAGGGAAATTCTCGTATAAGACTTGAAAGCATAATAATAGTCCCTTCGATTGGTTGCTGGCCAAAGGATTGAAAAGAAAAATATTTTATAATACATATAGGGCGTGTTTAAATGAAAAAAAAAATAGAGCTTTTCTTATGAAATTTTGTAAATTTCTCGCTTTTAAATGAATGACTATATTGTCTTCCATTGAAGATTCAGTGTTAGTGTCAATGGGGAGCTTAACTAAGAGTCCCCGAAGACCAACGATTTGGGAGGCCCATGGGTTCAAGGAGACCAGGAATCAATTCTATATTATAACTCTAATGAAGATATTGTTTTGATTATATTATTTTTGGTCTGGACATCTTACCTCAATATTAATGTTGATTTGTTCTTGAACATGTTTCAAAACAATTCTGTTTTATCTTCAGCTTTCCCAGACTGGTTTTATTTATGTTGCATTATGTTGCACCACCTGGATGTCGATGTCAGCTCCATCCTGTGGTTGGCCAAAGAACCTCCAAACAAGGTCACCCTCCATCGGAATATCAAAATTCATAACTCCGTTTCTGTTCTTCTGAATATAAATTTTTTCCCAAATAGTCAGCTCGTTTGTATTTTCTAACTGTTTTAATAATTTAGTGTCTGAATTGATATTATGTTTTTCAGACCAAACATGAGCAGCAACTGCAGATTTTTCAATTTCTCCATTTTTTAATATTTCTTATGTGTTCTTTGGTTCTAATTTTTAGGTTTCTTTTTGTTTTCCCTATATATATCTTTTCACAACCCATGCATTCAATTTGATATATTCCTGACTTTTTATTTTTATCAGTTTTTTCATTTTTGTTGGTTTTTATTAGTTTATTTAAACTGTAGTTATTTTTTGTGTGCTAATTTAATATTAAACTTCTCAAATATATTTTGAAATTTATTATGTACCCAGGGGTGATATGTGAATTTCCTATATTTTTTCCTTGGTGGTTCTTCTTTTTCAAGATTACTTCTGTTTATCATTTTTGTTTTTTTTATACTTTCTATCCTTTTATGTACCATTTTTTCATCAAACCCATTTTCTCTTGCTACTTTGATTATGTGTTTTTTCTCATGTTTGAAATCTTCTCTTCGTTTAAGGGTAAGTTTACCAATCTATGAGTTAAACTATTAAATGCTGCTAATTTATGTCCAATTGGATTGAACCCTGTTGATTTTATAAAATTTTCCGTATGAGTTTCTTTCCTATGAATCCTGAATTCAATTTTTCTTTTTTCTTCGTTTCTGACCAATTTAAGATCCAAAAAAGTTATTTGTTTATTGTCTTCTATTTCTTTGGTGAATTTAATGTTTGTCCTCTGTAAATTTAATAGTTTTAGGGAATCTTCTACATGTTTTTCTTTAACAATACAAATTATATCATCAACATATCTACTCCAAAATTTAAACATTGTGGGATGAGAAACAAAAGAAAAAGATAAAGAATTTGTTAACTAAATCAAAGGGAAAGAAGAATACATCAAATAAAATCAAACATCAGAATAAAACCAGAAATGAAGAAAAATCAGAATCCACCAGAAATTATGTTAAAAATTTTTCAAAGGCAACCTTTAACCTAAAAGAGACAAAATTGTTAGAAAACGGTCTAAAAACAGCAATAGATTATTCCAATAGAATAGAAGAATACATAGTGGACATTGAAAATTCAATAGAAGGGTTAGTTACAGAAGAAAAAATAATCATCAGAAAAAAATGTGAAGAAATTTTGAATAAAATAAAGAATACAAATAAAAACCCAGTTTGTAAGGAGAATTTAAAAACACTCAAAGAAATATAATAACAAAAATGTTGTATATACAAAATCAGATAAGGGTAACCAAATTATAATTCTGGACAAAGAAGATTATCAAAATAGAATGGAAGAACTTTTGAAAGAAAAAGAGTATGAAAAAATTAAGAATGACCCCCTACCAAAAACCATAAAAAAAGTGGAAAACTGTTTTAAAAATGTTAAAATTCTATCCAAGAAAGAAAAATTTCAATTAAAAGTAAGCAACCCAAGAAACCCTAATATACATGGACTTCCAAAAATTCACAAACCGGGAAACAAAATGAGGCCAATAATTAACAATATTGGATCACCAACCTACAAAATTTCGAAATGGCTGAATAATCAATTTAAAAGAATTAATAATTTTGAAAGTCTGCAGATTGAAAATTCATTGGAATTAGTTAAGAAATTAGAAAAAGTGGAAATTGAACCCACAGATAGGTTGGTTTCGTTTGATGTAGTTTCACTATTCACAAATGTACCGAAACAAAAAACTTTGGAGATATTGAACAATTGGTTAAGAAAAAACAACATAGACAGAGAGATCAAAGAAGATTATTTGAAATTAACTGCGTTATGCATTGATCAAATGTTTTTTACATTCAATGGGAGTTTCTATAGACAAAAATCAGGGCTCTCAATGGGAAACCCATTATCACCTTTCCTGGCAAATTTATTTATGAGCGATTTTGAATGTAAAATCACTAAAGCACATCCCACAATGTTTAAATTTTGGAGTAGATATGTTGATGATATAATTTGTATTGTAAAGAAAAACATGTAGAAGATTCCCTAAAACTATTAAATTTACAGAGGACAAACATTAAATTCACCAAAGAAATAGAAGACAATAAACAAATAACTTTTTTGGATCTTAAATTGGTCAGAAACGAAGAAAAAAGAAAAATTGAATTCAGGATTCATAGGAAAGAAACTCATACGGAAAATTTTATAAAATCAACAGGGTTCAATCCAATTGGACATAAATTAGCAGCATTTAATAGTTTAACTCATAGATTGGTAAACTTACCCTTAAACGAAGAAGATTTCAAACATGAGAAAAAACACATAATCAAAGTAGCAAGAGAAAATGGGTTTGATGAAAAAAATGGTACATAAAAGGATAGAAAAGTATAAAAAACAAAAAAATGATAAACAGAAGTAATCTTGAAAAAGAAGAACCACCAAGGAAAAAATATAGGAAATTCACATATCACCCCTGGGTACATAATAAATTTCAAAATATATTTGAGAAGTTTAATATTAAATTAGCACCAAAAAATAACTACAGTTTAAATAAACTAATAAAAACCAACAAAAATGAAAAAACTGATAAAAATAAAAAGTCAGGAATATATCAAATTGAATGCATGGGTTGTGAAAAGATATATATAGGGAAAACAAAAAGAAACCTAAAAATTAGAACCAAAGAACACATAAGAAATATTAAAAATGGAGAAATTGAAAAATCTGCAGTTGCTGCTCATGTTTGGTCTGAAAAACATAATATCAATTCAGACACTAAATTATTAAAACAGTTAGAAAATACAAACGAGCTGACTATTTGGGAAAAAATTTATATTCAGAAGAACAGAAACGGAGTTATGAATTTTGATATTCCGATGGAGGGTGACCTTGTTTGGAGGTTCTTTGGCCAACCACAGGATGGAGCTGACATCGACATCCAGGTGGTGCAACATAATGCAACATAAATAAAACCAGTCTGGGAAAGCTGAAGATAAAACAGAATTGTTTTGAAACATGTTCAAGAACAAATCAACATTAATATTGAGGTAAGATGTCCAGACCAAAAATAATATAATTAAAATAACCTCAAAATATAACTTCCTAAAATTAAATATTGTTTTGATGTTTAATATTACATTTTTCTCTTCTCGCTGAATGTCAATTAAATTTGAAGAGAAAAATATATGCCTAAATTGTCATTTGAACCCAATATCTCTGGTTTTGTATACTAGTGCTCTTACCATCTGAGCTCTTAGGCTTCTGATTTATTTGCAGATTTTCCTCTGTATTAATTGAAATAGTATTGTGATAATTTTATTATTAATTTAACACTTCTCATAGAAGGATAAATTATATTTGAAGAGAAAAATGTTTGCCTAGACCGGGACTCGAACCCGGGACCCTTGGCTTTCCGGGCCAAGTGCCCTACCAACTGAGCTACCGAGGCGAGTTACGATCTAGATGCAAATTTTTCTCTTATGTACGTTGTAATTCCCTCGTGCCAAATGCTTGAAACCATAGCTTCTATCTTTGCCTCGGTAGCTCAGTTGGTAGAGCACTTGGCCCGGAAAGCCAAGGGTCCCGGGTTCGAGTCCCGGTCTAGGCGAAAATTTTTCTCTTCAAATATAGTATTGTGATAACTTTTTTATTTGATTGAATATCATTAATGTTTATAGGATTTGTATTTTTTATTTCTTGTCTAGTTATTCTTTATAGAAACGATTACATGCATGGTACTAGTAAAATTCCTATGCACAGAAAAGTCTAATTCACTGCTTTCTTGCGTGTGGGAATTGTATTAGTAAAGACAAAAATCTGCAAATAAATTGGAAACCTAATCATAGCTCAAGTAGTAAGAGCACTGGTGTACAGAACCAGATATATTTCTCTCTTCAAATATTGTTTGGGTTTTGAATAACAAATTACATTAATACATTCTCATATTTACAATATTCGACCAGACTCATGGGCTAGTGGTCAGCGTTTTAGACTACTGTTCATGAGGTCCCAGGTTCGATTCCCAGTCAAACCATAGGTATTTTTTCTTAAAGGGAATTATTCCTGTGGTTGCCCATGGTCTGGAATTTAAGTTAAGGTTAGGTTAAGAACTCTCCTGGCGCTTCATTATCATTTATCATTGGGGCAATGTAACTCCGCCTTCAAGGTGCCCCAACTTCAGAAGTGGGTTACAATTATGCCAATGCCAGGAGAGAACACCAGAAATGTCGAAATGACAACCTGGGGCATTGAATAAAAGAAATAGAAAACAATATTCTTATTAGAGTTTTGTTTCTTTCAACAATCACTTTTAAAAGTTTTTTTCTTCAATTATTCAACATTTAAGCATTAATCTTAACTCCCTCCCCCATAAAAGATACATAGTTAACATGACAATACGACTTATAGCATGAGTATATATGAGAAGGAAAGGGGAGGGGTTCTATGCTTTCTTACTTATGCTATCATACTTTTCTCAAGCTTGTAGAGTTCTTAAATTACATTTCAACAATAGTTGATATAAGCTTGAATTTTCATTTATTCACCATTATTAAAAATGTTCAGTGTTTCAGTTGTAAGTTCGGCTAAACACAATTTTTTTTTTAATTCCTTAATAAACTCCTGTCAAATTTTATTCTTAGGGTTTCATTTTTCAAATTTTTATTCTTAGGGTTTCATTTTTCAAATTATTTCCCAACATTTACAATGATTTTTACATGTTTTCTAACTATTATTTGAATATATTTTTTTCATGATATTGAACTACATGAAGACGTGGCAGCCATATTGATTTTAATGAATATTCTGTGTTCCAATGTAGCCAACATAGAGTTTGTAGTAATTAACTCACACTAAATAAAATCAGCATGCATTCTTTCACAGGTTAGAGTACTTAAATTGTGTTAGGTCAACTTTTTAGGTTGGTCTTTCACAGGTTAGAGTACTTAAATTACGTTAATTTGCTTTTAGGTTCATTGGCAATGCGAGTTCAAATATTGTGTACATGTTGGCTGCATCCCATGATTCCATAGTGTAAACCAGTTCACATCTGTTGGTGCATGCACATGGTGTATGCTTGGAACTTGGAAACAATTTTCTTGTCACACGTTGTAAAGTCTCTCCAAATCTATTAATTTCATTGGCAACTGTAATCTTTCTTCTACTTAAATATATTCAGAATTAAAGTAAATAAATAAAATGTAAAAAAAATTACTGAAAGAACTTTAAATTAAAATTACACTTGTACTCGTATCCCTAAGGTTATTTATAGTTTTTAATCAATATAAATTAATTAAAGTATATCCTTAACCCATTTAAATCGGATGACGAGCTGAGGTCGCATGACATTCTTAAGCACTAAAATCATATGACGACCTGTGGTCGCGCAGTGCAGAGATCGAAAAAACGCATTTTTAATTTATTTTGTTGCTCATAGATATCTGTTACATACACTTTTTCTTCTTCTACACATTCACAAGAATGCTATTTCATCCCCTCCATGCCATTTAGAAATTTCCGGAACAAGTTTTACCCTCAGAAAAAAAATGTGTCAGTAGTAAGAAAAATGGCGCCAAGAAAAGTTAAGGGTATTGACAGTGATGGAATTAGGAAATTATTAGAGTGTGAATTAGGCAGTGATTCAGAAGTTTCTGATATATTTAGTGATGAGAGAAGTATTCATGAATCTATAAGTGATTCAGAAGCAACTTCTGCTGAAGAAGAGAGCGGTGAGAGTGATAATGAACTTATTGTCCCGCCACCTGCAAAAAAACAAAGCCATATCACGCCAAGTGATTGGAAGTGGGTGAAATCTGAGAATAGCCCTGTTGTATATCAGTTTAGTGGTTTTTAAATCCATTTTTACTTACTGGAGGTAATATTAAGTTGCTGTGTTACATTTAAATGCCATGCAGTAGGACTTGGGATTTAAATCAGATTTCTGGGGTAGCAGAGCTCGACTTTAAATGAGAGGTGGATGGGTTAAGGAAAGAGAGGTTAGAGACAAGTAAACATTTTTTAAATGGTATTTCGTATTAACTTGCTATTGCCGTTGGTAGTCAAGAAGAAAAAGGAATTTGAGCTCTTTTTGTTATAGCAGCTAAAACAACTAATAAACTAATTAATTCTATTTCCACTCTATTTTTCATGCAATCCAAGTAATAAACAAGATTCCATCTACCAACATTTAATATTCAAGCTGTATGTAGATTAGTTTTATCTGTATTACCCCTAATTCTATTTTGGTTGAAACCAAAATAGAGGTATATTACTGTTAATAATATAATTGAATATAATTCCAACCAAGGAAATATGGGGTCAGATGAAAGCTATTAATAATTTTTTTCCTTATTTATAGAGGAATTTTTTAATTTGGGGTTTTTCCCCCCCTTTACTACTAGTGAAGAATTTGGTTAAATCATTGATTAAATTACTGTTTTTCAATATATATAAAAGGCAGGAGTCCAGTGTTGATCCAGTATTTTGAAATAAATGGTCAAATAAATAAAAAAAAAAGCATAGATGCAAAATTTATTGAAAATAAATTTAACTTACTTAATAAATTATTAATATAATTATGCCATTTTAGTATGTTCATTTCCATAGGAAATTTAGATATTATTAAAGATAAAAGAATTATTTCCTTACACCTATAATGTTTACATTAATTGTGTTCAATATTAATATTGAGTGGATAACATATTTTTAATAATTCACCTCATAGAATTTCAAATTTCTTTTGAAACCAATGGTCTCAAAAGAAATTTGAAATTGTGTGAGATGAGTTATTAACAATATGTTCTCCACTCAATATTAATGATATAACCTCATGTCATAATGTTTACTTCCCAACTTTAATTTAAATATGTATTCAATATGTTAATGTCATTTCTTGACAGATACAAGGAGCGCAGTGAGATAGAAGCCCTTTATTTCCACATAAACACACAGCTTAAGTCTTTAAATCAACCAGCATTCGCTCCACCAGATGGTCAGCTGGTACATGACTTAGAACGCAGCTGGGAAGGACTTGAACGTGCTGAACACAGAAGAGAAGTAGCTTTGCGACAAGAACTGCTGCGTCAAGAAAGATTAGAGCAACTTAATTATAAATTTGAGAGGAAGGTGAGTTTTGTGTCTATATTATGGACAACCCTCTGGTTTTTAACTTACACATATCGGCTATTCTGTACCAGTAAAATTCTCTTCAGTTATAATATACAATGAGCACATGTTTTATATATGATTTTATGTCTGTGTTTTCACTAATATTTGACAGAAATATATGATGTGACTATCATGGATAGAGAGACAGTTGTTCTGCTTCACCATGTTAAAACTGCTTCACGTGAGGTTGTTCAGGAATGTATGTTGACATAATGAACCAATTATCTCTATTAAAGGGTAGCTGTAAATATTATGAAATACAGTGAAAGAAGGAAATGACATTATTTCTTCTGAAATTTGTATTATAAAGCAAATCACATGAAATGATTGAAGATATCCATCAATTTTATTTTTATTGTTAATAATTTGTCAGTATCGGATGTCAATATATGGAGTTCTGCAGTGAAGGTGTAGATAGTTTATTATTGGTATATGTTAAGTTATGTAGATAGGAAATAACACTATGAGGTTTTTTAATATTGTTTATTTTTTATTTCACTCACCTCATACTTCATAACTCCTAGCAAGCATACCCAGGGTTTCGTCACAAAGGATGTGACGAAACCTTGGGTATGCTTGCTAGGAGTTATGAAGTATGAGGTGAGTGAAATAAAAAATAAACAATATTAGTATATGTTCTAAGAACTTTTTAGTATTTAGGTTTTGATGTGGGAGATTTTAGCAACATTATTGTGACATGATGAGCTAAAGAACATAATAGGCGTACATATCTTAAACATCAAAATCAAATTACTCTCTAGATATCATTGGTTTCTTAAATCAATATACTTGGTTAATATACCTGAACAACTTACAAAATTGTCATTTGAGTTTCTGTCTCTTTTTTTATCCCGTTCGAACACGGACGGGGTCGATGAACTGTTTAGGAAAAAAATCCAAGCAGCAATATGTTTAATACATCTAGATATACACATAAACAAAAGTAGAAACAAATTATACTGAATATAAATGAGGTAGAAATAGGTTGCGAAAACCAGCATGCTGATGTAGTCAGCCCTATACTGCCTGGATGATCATCTGCATCTGTGATTAACAAATGTGGATGTAAGGCCAGGAGCTGGCTGGTAGGCTAAGGACCTTCTAGACCTGTTGCACTATGCAGCAAAAAAATCAAGGTAAAATGAACTTTACCAAAACATACACACACACACACACACACACAAACACATGCATATAAATAGGTATATATAATTTTTTTTTCACAATTATATTTTAATCCTAAACACCTATGGAGCCTCTTTTAATATATCAGCATTGTGGAGGACAAAAATTGTACTGCCTAAGTGAATTAAGCCATTTATATATTTAGCAGAAGTAAAACTTACTTGGCTGTACCTTGTGTTAAACCTTTCATTTACATATAAAACATTTCATGATTCACTAATTCTTTAAATAACTGTAATTATAGAGCCTAAATTAAATCTCTTATTGGTTAAATATTAAAGTAGCATTTGTTATGAGAGAAATATTGGATTTGTAATAGTATTTAATGAACAATATATCTATTTTGAGATAAGTAATTAAAATTGTTTCTGTTTCATAGAATTAGGAATATCATGAAATTTGGTTGGTTACCCCAAATATATTATTTTTCTTTCCAAATTGATAATTTGTCTTTTTTAAACAAATATATAACTAAATGTGTTTTTCAATATTTCTCTCATATATAATTTGTTCTTCTTGTGCTTGTACCAGTTAAAAAATAAGACATCAAAATTCTTTTTGTGAAACTTATAACATATCTAAGTTATTATCGTTTAAAAATAATTAAACCTTGAAGATAATGTGCATTGCATATCACTTAAGTATTCTTGATTATTCCAGAGTGTACTTCGTGAAGGTTACTTGAAGGAAATGATTCAAGTGTTGTCAGATCCTCGTTATGGCAGCAATTTAGCTCAAGTTGATGCAACTGTCAAAAAGCATGAAGCAATCAGTGCTGATATTCTTGCCAGGGTAAATATTATTTATTTTTCTGTTTACGTTTTTCATAGATGACATTGTTGTCGTTGATCATGATAGACTAGTGGTAACGTGCTAGCCTCTGATTCCCAAGGTTCATGGATTTAAACCCTGCCAGAATCAATGGATTTTAAAGATGTAAAAATACTGAATATGACTTCATTCAAAAAGGAAATAAAGTTGTGGATCCCAGATCATAGATTTTTGGCATGCCAAACCTGAAATAAAAGTCCACTGAGAAAAATTTGCTACCCCTTCAAACCCAGATTTGAAACCAAATACTGGCGATCTTAGTTGTTGCATAATGTCTTTAATTAGTAACTAACATTATTGTTCATAAGTTAATTTATTACGAAAATTATTTAGAATTTATTCTGTATTTAAAATTAATGTTGAGAAGTAAACATTATGCAGTAATATTCATTTAAATATTACTCTAACCATATGTTAATAGAATTTGTTTCTTCAAAATTATATGATATACGGAAATTTGTAATTTATTAAATGTAGTAAAGAAAGTAAAAGATAGTATTTTTATATCTTACTGCTTCTACTTTAGGTTTTAGATGTGAGATTAAATTTAAGACATTTTCCAAGATCAAATAAATGAATAACATATAAATAGTGAAGCATTGGAGACTATTTTAAAGATGAAAAAGAGATGTAATAAAAGATAATGGCAAATGCAAGAAAAAACCATGTTAAATCAGGAAGAAAAATCAGATAGAATTGTAGGCAATAAACGTATGTGGAATAAAAGAAACCAATATAAAATCCATTATAAAAAATAGTCTTTCATAAATAAAGTTATGCTTTCATTTTAGCAGCAACACACAGCCCTAGTCAAGTCTCACTTTCTTTAGGATTTTCTTCCATTGTTCCTTGCCCTTAGCGAACACTCATTTTTTCTAACTCAATCTTTCTGTATCTTATTCTATTTATTCATCCTTCTTAACATTGCCTTCCATATAATTCTTACTTCTGCTTGAAACCATTTTTAGTGATGACAGTAGTAGGTAAAGGGAATTAACTAAGGATTAAATTATTTATATTGGTATAAAAGTTCTTTCTGTTCTTTTAAATCATGTACCCTCAGAGTTCAGAGTTTGATAAGAGTTTACAACAATTGTTTTCCTTCCATGTATCTCTCTCCATTACATCTTTCCATTTCTTTCCTCCTGTTTCAACATACAAATTTTCTTGCACTATATACTGTCTCTTGGTGTTTCTCTAGATCTCGCATACATATCTTAAATTCTAAAGCTTTTGTTTGAATATTATTTTTGTAATAAAATGTTTGATTTCCAATAACCATGTTATATAGAATATTTGTGTAGTTAGTGATAATGTAATCAATGGGAAATAGAAGCTGTGAAATTTTGTTTGCAATAATTCTCAATAGTCTTGTTTGGTGATCTGTTACATTCCAACCTTTCTACATGATCAAACTACAATTTTGCAATCTTTATTATTCTAATGTCATCCTCAAGTCTTCAAAAGTGCCTCTTTTGTATTTTCAACATTTCTGATTTCACTTCTTCTGTTCTTGCCTATCATTTCTGTAAAAATTCCATATCTGCGCCCTTTAATGTACTAAACTTCTGTTTGTATACATTAACTTTTGAGCACATGCAACAAAATTAATGAGAGTTTTGTTTGTATAATTTTTTCAGTTTATTGAAATATAATTTAGGTAAAACTTTTATCACTCACCTCATATTCTTCTTCTTTTTTATACTAGTTTCGGAACTTTACAATTCAGTTCCATCTTTAGTAATTTCATGACCGTTTTCTGTCGTCTTGAAGAACTGCCTCTCACTCCCTCTGTTTGTAAAATGAAATATTTAATATTAGGAAGAAGTAACACTATGAGGTTTCTTTTATTATGAGTTAGGGTTTTAGACTCACCTCATATTTTTTTTATATTTCTTGCAGACTAGTTTCTTCAGACTTGTGTGACATTGTGACAGTTGGGAGGTATGGACAATGTCACACAAGTGTGAAGAAACTAGTCTGCAAGAAATATAAAAAAATATGAGGTGAATCTAAAACTAACTGATAATAATTATTGAAATGTATTTATTTGACAATAGGTCATTTATGAAAATAACATTTGAAACTTACTTGTATCCTTTAGTTAAACTAATGACCAGCTTAGAATTTATGTGTGTTTAATATTAAATTTTGACTTAATTTTGCAGGAGGAACGTTTCCATGACCTGACAAACATGTCTCAAGAGCTAGTGCGTGAGAACTACCATGGAAAGGAACGTGTTACTAAACGTGAAGAAGAAGTGTTGGAACGCTGGAAGGAACTTCTGAAACTGCTTGAAAAACACAAGACCAACCTGAACATGCTGTGTGGATTGATGGCAATGTTGAGGGAGATTGATACAGTCATGGGAACAATTGCTGATTTACAAGTATGTTCATACAAATTTTTCTGGAGTTTTCTCAAAAAAAGAAAAAGAAAAGAAAAGAAAGATGATAGGGAACAGTGAATCGAGCAGTGAAACTGTAAATTTAATATGGAATAGAGTTAATTAGTTCCTCAAGAAAGATGATGTCTCTAGCAGGATTAAGGTAGAAATTAAATGGGGAAAAAGAGGTTAGGAACATAAGACAGTTAATCACATTTGATTTTTGCATTTTTACAATACTATATTGCCAGTGAAAAAAATACAGTCATAATACATTTTTACCTTGACTGTACATCTCTTCTATGCAGACCAGTGTTCTTTTCTGTTTCTCTTTTCCAATCAATCAGCATCAAACACTCGTTTCACTTCGGGAAAAAAAACACCATGGCACAACAGGCCCAGAAGGTCCTTGACCTACCAGCCAGTTGCTGGCTTCACATCCACATGCTTAATCACAGAGGTAGATGATCATCAGCCAGTGTAGGGGTGACATGTGGTCAGCATGTTGGGTTCCCCAGCCGTTATATCTATTTTTCTCAAAATGGAGCTGATACTTATTGTAGCTACCCAAATTCCTCATGATGATGCGTGAACACTAGTCCCATACTGGCCAAAATTCCATGAAAAAATTTCTTCCCCCATGGAGTACCGAACCAGCGCAAGTCTCGTAGCTCTGTGCCAAGGCTTCTTCTCTTAACCACTTGACCATGGTGTGGGACATATCACTTGAATTGGTGGTAGTATAAAAATCAAAACAATACCACTTAATAACCAATAAAAATCATGTTGATGTAATTGAACACTTTTTTATTATTATTATTATTATTATTATTATTATTATTATTTGTTGAAGTTATATTACAATCTGTGTTTTACCATCGGGTATATCACAGGAAATTTACAGAAATGTATACAAATTACAAAGCATAGAGTTCAGTTTATTGAATGGAGCGGAAAACATTCTTGAGGAAGCTGGTGTTCCGTATAGTGTTGATGTGCAACTTTAAAATGAATGGCAAATATACTAACTTCGGGACAGCTGGTCTTTTTTTTTTTTTTTTGCATATTCAGAGCACTTAATTTGGTTGCAGGGCTGTCTGAACTATTTTCTTGCGACAGTTGTAATTTGGGGAAGTTATTTTATTCATTATAAATAGGTAGGATCAAAAACAGCCATGATTGGTTAGGAATTGGGTAAGAACAAAGTTTGGACAGAGGGATTGGGATAGCCCTTGGAAGATGTTTGTGATGAACAATTTGGTGTGAGTTGCAACTTCGGAATCTGTGTAGATTGCATTCCACAAATTGATGTAGTACTAAGAATCAAATGAATTGTGAATTCTTCTTACCTCGTACATCTACAGTTTTTAACACAGATGTATGAGGTAAGAAGAATTTATGATTCATTTGATTCTTATTAAGAAAACCTCATAATGTAAAAAATTCCCAAATTTATTATATTGATGTAGTACTCTATGAGTAACTTTTTGCCCCTGGACAAGGGAATTACACTGTAGTCAATTGTGGATTTGTACTGGCTGCTGTCTTTGCTAGGTAGTCTGCTCTCTCATTGCCCCTATGACCTACGAGGCCTTTGAACCAGTTTAGAGTAACTGATGTAGTTTTCATGATGTTGAGTATGGCTCTAATTGAACACTTGTCAAGGTTACAAGTAAATCGTATTATTACGAGAAATTCCCAGCAAAATATGACAGGGAGGGAAACATTTATATCGTAGAATTCTAGCACAAGGGCAGTGTGAATGGATTTTGTTCACTACTAAGCTTAAACTTTGTGGGAAAAAACGGCTTAGAAGGCCCTTGGCCTACCAACTGGCTGCTGTACTTATATCTACATGTGCCATTTACAAAAGTGGAAGATCATCCAGGCAATATAAAGGGTGATATGTGATTAATTATGTCAGATCCCTAAATCATTATAACTGATTTCCTAAATCTGGAATTGCTACATATTATAGCTCCCCAAATTTCTCACAATGCTGGGTAGACATTGGTCCAATACTGGCTGATACTCCTTGAGACTCGAATCAACCCAGTGTCTATACACCAAGAGATGAATGTTTTAGACTACTTGCATATGGTGCAGGACACTATAAGCAATAAATAATTTGATAAAAATAATATTTTTGAATAAAAATGTTATGTTTTATTATAATTCAAATTCATCATCTTAAAAATTTAAATTTAAAAGAAATATAATCAGAAACAAATATAGAGCTAAAAAAAAATTGTTTCATTTAATATTTCAAATAGTCACTGCTGTTGTCTTGAGATAGCATCACTGCCTCATATGCAGTGGGCTGAAGTTTGTTCCATGGTCAGGACAAGTTTTCTGGATTATATATATATATATTTTAGGGTTTTTCTCACCTATAAGACAAATGTTATGAAACTTTAAGGGTTGAATCTTTGAATGCATTACACCGTAAAAGGCGTTCTCTGCTGAGAAAGTTTTATCCTAATATGATTTTGCTTACTCAGAAATCTATTCATGCGATAATAATTCGTAAGCTACCTGACGAGGTAACTTAAGATCATAGCTAAGATAGAAACTTATCGTGAGAATCCCGAAGGGAACCGATGGTAACCAATGTAGTTTGAAACCTTGCCGCTTTATCCAAGATGTCTGACCTTGAAGACTTCGATCATGTTTTCGGTATATGCGGAGAAGAGGAATTTGATAGAGTCTACCAAAGAATTCAACTGGAAGAACAGGAGAATCGGCGTAATATTGCACGATGCAGACGTCGTTGTATATGGTATTATTTGCAGGATGCAAGCGTAAATGTGTTCCTCTATAGCAGACAAAAATAACAAGTAGTTTTATCGCTGAGAATTCTGTGTAATTTCTTGCCAATATTACGAAAACGACGACTTTTATGCATGACCAGTTTGTGGATAGCTAATTCAATCTTTGCACTTGCTCATGGTGAGTCAGCTCACCAGTGATTGGAAGTAATTTGAGTAAAGACTAATGTATTTGCATGTGGCCCTAAGACTCAAAAGGTCTCTGAATATCACATTATCATATTCACCGTGTTCATTATGAATTTGTGAGTAAGTGTAGTTTTTCTTAAATGTTATGTTTTGGAGGAAGCCCTGGATTGAGCTGATAATTCTTTCAGGGAACCATTCCATGTCCTTGTGTGATCAAAACAAGTATGTCGACGGTAGGCAATGAAAACCTCGTAACTCCACCAGTCATTGAAAACCACATAACTCCAGTAGCCAGCACAGAAATATATGATGCATAACCTGTTGAGAACACGGACTACAAATTTATTAATACCTTGACTTGCATTCTGCAGTAAAATATGTGGGAATTATTGCTTATCAGTTTTCATAATTATTTAAAACAGTTATTTGTTTCTCCTGTAAAATTTACTAAAATGGAGTTACGAGGTTTTCATTACTCACCATCAATGTGTATTATCCAAATTTTAAAATCCCTTTATCAAGAGGTTATGCCATTTAAGGCCTGGCAATGTGGGGCACATAAAATTTTCTTTAAGATTAGAGGTTAAACTACGATGGAGAAGAAGAAGAATATTCCAAATACATATGTAATATAATTCAGATTTATGATAATTAATTAATTTAGTGTAATATTTTTATGAACACTTATCATCCTTACAAGTATTAAGCTATATGATTGATTATATTCATGATCTCATAAATTAGGAATTTTACTTCCAGCTTTAAAAAAACCCAAATTAAAGAAATTCTCTTAAATAAGGAAAAGTTACAGATAGTAACACAGATAAAATTAATCTATATACGGGAGGAAAATAATATGAAATATCATAAGAAATATTCACTTCTCTCTAAATCCCTTTATTTAAGGATATATTTTAATCCATTTATAGTGATTAAAATACTATAAATTACCTTAGGGATAAAAGTGTAATTTTAATTGAAAATTCTTCCAATAATTTTTTTACGGTACTTTTTTATTTATTTTAATTGTAAATATATTTAAGTAGAGGAAATATTACATTTAATAAAGAAATTAAAAGATTCTTCTCATGACTTGGGATTCTATGGGATCTCATCCATTGTAATTTACACATTTGGTTTTTTGATAATTTTATATAAAATAGAGCACTAGTTCTGGACACAAACTCTCATTTATGTTATTAGGTATAACAAGTCTCTTTTCATGGATTTTTCCAGGATATAAACATCTGGGTTTTCTTTGAGAAATAATAAATTAAAGTCTGGATCCTGTGTCATAGATTTAGGCACTTTAAAAAACATCACACCTAAATTAAGAAGACTCTGAGCAAAATTACCAGTCCTGTGAGTGCTTAAGGCAGGATGCCTTGGCACAGTGCTACAGGACTTGTGCTGGTTTGAGTCTCTATAACAATTATAATTCCATGGTGCGACAGGCCTAGAATGCCCTTATCCTACCAACTGGCTGCTGTCCTCACATCCACATGTGTCAATCACAGGGTAGATGATCATCAAGCCAATGTAGGGGTGACATGTGGTCAGCATGTCGAATCCCCCAGCTGTTATAGCTGGTATTCTCAACCTGGAACCGCTACTTATTGTAGCTACCCAAATGCCTCACAATGCTGGGTGGGCATCGGTTCCATACTGGCCAAAATACCATGAGAAAATTTCTTCCCCATGGAGACTTGAACCAGCACAAGTCCCGTAGCTCTGTGCCAAGGCTTCCTGCCTTAACCACTCGGCTACAGCACGGGACTGGTTTTGGGTCTCCATGGGTGAAGAAATTTTCTCATGGAATTTCACTATGGGACCTGAGCCACCTAATATTGTAATGAATTTGGGTAGCTACATTAAGTAGCGACTCCGGGTTGAGAAAACCAGCTGTAATGGACGGGGGATCCGACATGCCCACATGTCACCCCTACACTGACTGGATGATCATCTATATTTGTGATTAACACATGTGCTTGAGAGGCCAGCAGCTGGCTGGTAGGCCAAGGGCCTTCTAGGCCTGTCGTGCCATGGGAGCAGAAGCAAAATTACCAGGCCTTTCACACCAACTAATGTTGTGATACTAATGACTTGAGATATTGAACAACAATATTAAATAAAATACTTTACTAACATATTAATAGTATAATATAATGTACGGTTAAAAACTATAATATAGTTACCTTGTAGGTCCGTCTCCTCAACTTAAGTTCTTTTAAAACTCTGTAGGCCTTTCGCGACTAGTCCCATCATCAGCAGAATGCATTAGGTCCATTCTTTTATATATTTTGTCGTCACTTACCATCCTGAAGTTCATAATAAGTTTCAAAAAATTTTCAGAAATTTTAATATAACATTAGCTCCAATTAACAAATTCAGCTTGGGTAATCTGCTGTTAACTAATAATAAATGTAATACCCCAGACAACAAAAAATCTGGGATTTATCAAATTGATTGCAAAGATTGCAACAAGATATATATAGGAAAAACAAAAAGGAACTTGGAAACTCATAAAAAAGAGCACTTCAGAAACATGAAGAATGGAGAAATTGAAAAATCAGCTATAGCAGCACATAGTTTATTAGAGCATCATAGGATTGAAAAAGAAGCAAAACTGTTAAAACGTCTATCTAAACCTTTGGATTTAACAGTTTGGGAAAAAATATATATTCAAAAAAACCATACTAGAACTATGAACTTTGAGATTCCGGAAGAATCAAGCTTGATTACAAAGTTCTTCAAAAATACAACAGATAGCAGTTTAGGAAATGATTCATTCAAAATAACACCAGATGGCAGTTTGAAGAGGAATTCCTTAAAAAGAACACCAGATGACAGTCTAGATAATTACCGGCAAAAAGGAGAAAAAATTGACAGTTGTGAAAACAGCTGACGATGACGACAAAGTGTCGCTGATACTGCAGTGCTGTGTTTAAAGAAACATAGATGTATGAGGTAAGAAAAAAATCACAATTCATTTAATTATTAGGTCCGTTCTTGTTGACCCTTGTTGAAGCACTGACTTGGTTTTGAGAATTTTGTACAGAGGATTGTGTGGATTAGGTGTGTATTCATTGAGAATCAGGTTGCTGTTGATTTCTCTTAGGATTGCGATTTCCTCCAGTATATTTATTCTTGTTGGAATGTTTTCTCTATGTACTATTGTGAGGGTGTTATCGATGTTATGCATATGGTGTCCAGCTTGAATTGCATGTTTTGCATAACTTGATTTTCCTCCATTGTGAACGAAATCTCTGAAATGTTCCTTGAATCTAATGTTGAAGCTTCTGTTAGTTTTCCCAATGTAGAATTTATTGCAGTCTGTACATGTTAATTTGTAGATGCCTTTATTGTCGAATTCATCTATTTCTTCGATGTTGTTGTTTATTAAATTGTTTAGTTTGTTGTCAGTTCTGTAGGATATATTAATATTCTTATTGAGCTTTTTTAGTGTGTTGGCCAATTTTAATGTTTCTTTACCAGTGTACGTGAGAGTTATCCATTTTTTGTTGTTGTCATTGGATTCTATTTCAAGTTTGGTTATGTTGGTAATGTTGTTTTTTCTTTTTTGTTTATTTATAATTCTATTTATTATTTGTTTGTTGTAGCCGTTAATTTTTGCAGTGTGTTTGATGTAATATAGTTTTTAACCGTACATTATATTAATGTGAATTAATACCTCAACAGAAAATCACCATGAATTTTACTAGTATCGATATTAATAGTATTTTTATTTGTGAATTTCATAGGGAAATTTCCAATCTGAAGATGTGGGCCCTCATTTATTGGCAGTGGAAGATTTACTTCAGAAACATAGTCTTGCAGAACTGCAGGTAACATCACTTGGAGAAACACAGAGGCGACTTGGACGTCAAGCACAACAGTATGTTAGCAGTGGCCATCGAGAGGCTCCTCTGCTGCAACAGAGATTGGATCAACTTAATTCTGCATATAATAGGTAAATTGGTGCAGTAGTTAAAAACCACGAATCAGATGTATGACTTGTTAAATATCCCTCAATATGAAAAACATATCCCTTACAAAATTTCCAAGTTTATGACCTCATCCTTTATTGTTGTACAGTAGAAACCACCAGATAAAATTTTAGAGAATGATGGGTTTTCATTGGAAAAATTTCAATTTTGTATTGAACATAAAGTAACAAAATATTGTAGCACTAAATCCCATCATACTTACTTATTTACTTACTTACTCACTGGCACTATCGAACCCATAGGTTCATGGCCGCGCGGACATAAGCTCTCCATACATCCCTATCCTGAGCTAATGCTTTCCAATCATTCCCTGTATAATCTACTTCCCTCAAATCATAGTTAATGTTATTCTCCCACCTCATTGTTGGTCTACCAACTGGGCATTTTCCTTCTGGCTTTCCTACAACAAGCTTCCATGCAAGTCTTTCATTCCCCATACGTGCAACATGTTCTGCCCATCGCAGTCTACGAGACTTAACTATTCTTATTATATCTGGCTTCCTATAAAGACCATGTAGTTCATTGTTATGAAGTCTTCTCCATTCACCTGTCTGTTCATCTCTCTTTGGTCCAAAAATTTTCCTAAGTACTTTATTCTCAAATACTTGTAATCTCATTTCCTCCCTTAAAGTAAGAGTCCATGTTTCGCACCCATATAATATAACTGGTAGAATAATAGTTTTATATATTTTCAGTTTAACGTTTTTCGAAAGGAGTTGGGACATCAAGAGTCTCTGCAATGCATAATAGCACGCATTTCCAGAATTGAGCCTATGTTTAATTTCTTTGTGCATCTCATTCCTATTTGTGATTATTATTCCTAGGTATTTGAATTCAGCCACTTCCTCAAAATTTCCCTCATTTGTCATTAGCTGTCCATTTCCATTATATAATGAATTTCTACGTGTGACCATATATTTTGTTTTATTGATATACTTTTTTATTTTCAAATATAAAGTAGTCCATTAGTATTTAGTCTGAATTATTATTTTAATATAGGCCTACAAGTCGGGATAGGGATGTAATTCTTATAGATAAGTCGAGTCTGGATTCAAATTGTTCGGGAAATCATTCACAGTGTTGTGGGTCATATCAATAAATCAATATTTATAACCCTCTAGGAATTTATATCATAATCTAATAAATTACCAATATCTACATAGTGGAGTGTCATTAGACAGCGAACCTTTTTTCTTTGTGAACAAGTGAACAGGTGGACTGATACAAAATGAAGTAAAGATTGCAAAACTCATTGTCCAGTGAGATTACAACCATGTCCCATTCATAGACAACTAGTACAATGACTTTAA
Source organism: Diploptera punctata (assembly GCA_030220185.1). NCBI lineage: Eukaryota > Metazoa > Arthropoda > Insecta > Blattodea > Blaberidae > Diploptera > Diploptera punctata. The sequence continues at coordinate 2,563,479 of JASPKZ010003882.1, forward strand.
CCCTATCTGTGGACAATAAGTTTGACTTGAACTTTTATAGGAATAAATCGCTATGTGGTTTAATTTAAGATATATCAAATGTTTCCTACCTCTCCTCATATTAATCTTCTAAGTAGATAGCGATTTCAAGACCATTGTGGTCCCATCTTCAGTACCTTCTTGATGACTGATGTTGATCGGAAGAAACACTTCTTCCCTCTGTTGGTAGACCGATGAACCTCTGGATCAGGTCAGTTTAAACGTATGAACTTCAAAATTCCTGCGAATCCTGACAGTTCTGGAGACACAAAGATGACTGAAATGCTTTCTGTCATTGGCTAGCAGATGATAACCCAAGAAGTTACATGTGTTTAACTATGATTAAATACTTGTAATTCAAGTTTTATTAACCAGGTTTTGGTAAAGTGATTTCTCAGTTATTCTTACAAGAATAGTCCTGTTCATAGGATGCTCCTTGTGTGGAGAAAATGTTCTCCTAATTAAGGAACATTTGCTAAATTGCAGGCAACTTGACCCTGAGAAAAAGGACAGGAAAGACATTGCAGGGCTTTATTGGGAAGCAAGAGGACTAATGGTGTAAACCAAGCTCCAGCCATTTGAAAACAACAACAACAACAGAATAGTTCTGTTCTAGACTTTCACAAAGAAATAATCTACATTTTAGTTAGGAACCAAACTTAAGTCTTCTGAGAGCCAGTCAGAGATGTTAAGCTAATAAAAATTTAGGTAATCTATTGAGATTATTAAGCAATATTAGCTTACCCATTCTTCTGTTACATAATAGGTGATAAAAACATAATATATTTACAATTTGTATATATTGTAATTTTTAGTCTGATGGAGAGCAGTAAAGCTCGTAGAGCACGTCTGGAGGATGCTCGTAACTTCTTCCAGTTCCTGCAGGATCATGAGGAAGAGGAAGCATGGCTTGTAGAGAAGCAGAGGATTTGCAAAGCTGGCATCACAGCCAAGGATTTACGTGCTGTTCTTAGTTTACAACAGAAACACAAGGTATTTCTATCATATTGTGTTAGTGCATGCAATTAACAGCATTTCTGGCGTACAGTAGAGCATTGGTGATGGTAGTAGTACAACATTGTTAGTAATGGGCCTGTGGTTGAGGTATTTACAGAAGATCTAAACTGATTGAATGTTTATTGTTTACAATAATAAAAAAAAAGACTTCTAGTTTTTATCATCATCATCATCATCAAAAATTTCACATACTGTACTTACTTTGTTATAGTCTCTGTACCCGTAGTTTTTTTTGTTTGTTTTTGTTGATCTCATGTATAAGATAGGGAATGGATTTATAAGATTCTCTCTGTTCTATCTACTACTGATCCCAATATAGGCCTAGAAGGCTCTTGAAGTGGAAGGTTAAGGCATATGACAGCCATCTTTACCAACAGAGCATTTCTGGTACTCATTTCTTTAGATGCTGAGTCAACCCCAGGACCATAGTGCTACCAGAATATTTAGGCCAGCTTATAAATTGTGGCCCATTGTTTACTATTGAAATATCACAACTATTTTGGTTAATAGTCTATATAAATTTAGTTGCTTATAGTCAAACCCGCTTATATCCTTTTAGTATATACTTTTTTTAATTACCGGTAGTATATTGTATGACAGTCGGATATTATACAGAATTAATTTGAGTTGTATTTTGACTTGCCTCATATTTCTTGTTCGAATTTTGGGGTGATTTCCAATTCTAAACATTTGTTGATGAATTTTATATCTGCAGCTCCGTTGTTTCTAAGTTCTTCTGTTTTTAAGTATCTTTTAATTTCAATCTTAGTTTCCAAAAAGTGTTCGTTAAATTTTTGAATTTTTTAAACCGCCATCTTGTTAAATTTTTTTACCATTGGTTCTTGTTTGTTTTCCTTCTGACTTGACAGCCAACTTCATTAAATTATGTAGGTAGGAAATAACACTATGAGGTTTATATTAATTAATTTGAGTTGTATTTTGAGTCACCTCATATTTCTTGATATAAAATTCATCAACAAATATTTAGAATTGGAAATCACCCAAAATTTGTACAAGAAATATGAGGTTAGTCAAAATACTACTCAAATTAATTAAAATAAACCTCATAGTGTTATTTCCCACCTACATAATTTAATTATACAAAATTATTCATTGAATTATATTAATCATTGTGAATGTTAAATTTAAATTATAACATCAAATTATGGAGAAGGTGTATTTTCTATTTCTTTTCTGTTCATAGCCATTGAACATTTAAGAAAAATATTAATTTCCTTATATCTAAACTTTATTAAATTGAAAAAGTTAATCACATTAAATGTTTGTAGGAAATAACATTATGATTTGTTTTAATTATATTTCAGTTGTAAAGCATAGAGAATGTCGCACAATTAGGGGTAAAACTAGTCTGCATAAAAATCAAGAAATATAATTAAGTTAGTCATATATTCAGGCCTGAATTTAATGGATATATTTATTTTTTATTTATTTGTTTTTTGCCATTTAACTTCACCAAATATCAGATACAAGTTTTTTTCAGTAATTCAATCCCAAGCTGTATCTTTTTAAAACTACTGGTTTTTAAAAGTAGTGTTTAAATTCCTAATAAATGTCTTCTTAACTAAGAAGCCGCCATTTGCATAGATAGAAGCCAAGGCTTCAAGTATTTGGTGCACGGGAATTACAATGTATATAAGAGAAAAATTTGCATCTAAATTGAAACTCGCCCTGGTAGCTCAGTTGTTAGCGCATTTGGTATGGAAAACCAAAGGAACAGGGTTCGAGTTGTGTTCTGGGCGAAAAATTTTCTCTTCAAATTTACTGTATCCTTTATATTTGAAAGAATTCAAATTTAAATATATTCATTATAAAATTCAATAGGCTTCTATAAAGTGAATTTATGACACAAATTATGTTATCTTATTTCAATGTTTACATACTTATTGCTATCATAATCTTAGTTTTAATTCAGCCTCAATTCAGTACCAATTTTTCCTACAGTTAGTGTATTTTGAGATTATCATTCTTTATCATTGGGTTTTAGGTGAGATATTTAAGTTTAGGCTTTTGTGCTTGGTTTTATTGTAAGAAGGAAGCTACCATTATGATAGCATTAGGTACTTGTAAACTTTTTTATCTACATCTGACGGTCATAATAAATAGTGATTTTAAGTTTATCCTGGTGACTGGACTATTCTTAACAATCTAAATGTTTTCTTACATTATAATAGCTTTATGTAGAATTCATTATTGATTCTGTCAGTTATAAACATTAAATGTTTGAAAATGAACAGATATTTAAGTACTATATTTTAGTAGAATAAAGTTCAGCTTTAGAAAATTGTCATACTTCACTGATTCTGAAACATAAAATAGATTCATAATTTGATACGGTAATTGGTTATGGTTACAAATGACTGGTGATCTTTCTTAGTTTAATTGGATGATGAACTGGTTATGAATTATCTTATATTAGCTACCAACCTCATAGGCTAGTGGTCAACGTTTCTGACTACTGTTTATCAGGTCCCAGGTTTGATTCCCGGTCAAACCATAGGAATATTTCCTTAAAGGGAATCATTCCTGTGGTTGCTGATGGTCTGGAATTTAAGTTAAGTTTAGGTTAAGAACTCTCCGGTAGCTTCATTATCATTTATCATCCATCATATAATCGGGGTAACGTAACTCTGCCTTCTAGGTGCCCCACCTTCAGGAGTGGGTTACAATTAAGCCAATGCCAGGAGAGGACACCAGAAATGTCAAAATGACAACCTGGGGCATTGAATAAAACATATTAGCTATGGAATTCATGATAAAAAGGTTGAAAAGCACATATGAATCATGGGGTCTCACAGTAAATTTACAAAAAACAGAATATCTGGCAATAAATAGCAATGAAAGAGAAAACTTAGTATTGGAAGATGGAATCCAAATAAAGCAAGTGAAACAAACTAAATATTTGGGAATGATTATGGATAACATCGAAGGTATAGGCAAAGAGAACATAAAACATAGAATTGAATTGAGTAACAAAATAATATCATCATTAAATTCCATATGGTGGGATAAGCATATTTGGAAAGACACAAAAAAATATATTGGTAAAACATTGGTGGAATCTGTTGCAATGTACGGAAGTGAGGTATGGACAATCAATAAGTACTACAAGAATAGACTAATAGCTCTAGAAATGGATTATTTACGAAGAAGTGCCAGAAAGTCTAAATTAGAACGTGTCACAAATAAGGAAATTAGAAACAAAATGGAAGCAGAAGAAAGCATAATTGAAAGAATTGAGGAAAAGGAATTAAAGTGGTTAGGACATGTTTTAAGAATGGAAGATGAGCGATGGCCGAAGCAACTATATGAATGGCATCCTAACAGAAAGAAGAAAAGAGGAAGACCAAGGTTAACATGGAAGGAAAACATGAAGACAATAATGCAAGCTAGAGGACTAAGCATCGAAGATGCCCAAGACCGTAGGCTTTGGAGGTTTGGCACGGGAAGACGGCAGCAGCTGTAAAAACCCGATGATAGATAGAGCTATTGGCTTACTAGGATTTGTTGTTTGAGCCCATCATATAAGGGAGCCAAAATTTCATTATCTTCTAATATTAGAGGGGGAAGGTAAATCAATCAGACATCAATTAATAATAGAATTATATTACATATGTGCACCCTGGGTACTTTTTTTGACCTTGGTAACCAAATATTTCAAAACCACGCGATCAGCTACCAATTTGTGCCCTGGTACTTTTTGAACCCTGCACCATTATCCAGCTTACTACTACCATATTATGCTGCCATGTTTCGATTTACTACCTTGTGTATATATATTAGCATAGAGTTCATAACAATCAGTACTATTCAAAATCCTTTGCCCGGGCCCATGAGAGGCAAAAATTGATTCATCCTTCCTATCCAAATACATAAACATTAATCAACAATAGGTCTTAAAACATTATAGTAAATTATGATACTTAGCTAATCATGAAAGCTAGATGGGAAAAACGAGCTCATATGACTTTTGAGCAAGGTTATGTACAGGAATATGCAAGACGCTGTAGCGTAGCTAATATACAGTAATTAAACATAGATTCTTACTAAAAAAAAAGATATTCAATATTAAATTGCACGTCTGAAGTTTGAAAAATGAAATTAAAGAAAAACATGACTTTGATCATTCATGAATTAAAAGACAAATAATAATTAATACCAAAAATAACGTAACTCACACAATCAACCTCTCATACATACTTTTAGTTCTTGCCGAGGGTGTCTTTCCCTGGCTTGTCAGAACCAAAACCAAAATGCGCAGCTCGCGTCCTCCAGACGACAAAGCAGTGCTCGAACCAAAATCTCCGATCGAATGATAATGTTTGCAATGTGTGTAGGCTATTTGAGCATTCCGAGGTAGAAGGGGAAGTTGCACACTACAAACAGAGCAAAGGGAGGGGTAGAAAGGAGAGTGGGGGTAGATACAGAGAGAAAGGAAATTGGCATAGTTCACGAATCTCGCTATGGAGGGTAACAGCACTGATGTAACGAACCGAAATAGCACTTTCGGTTCACGTATATATTTTTTTATTTCACAAATGAGTTATTGTGATTTTATCCTTAATTAAAATAACTGAAATTATTGTATTCACTTTTTATTGAAATTATTTAAAATGATTCTTTAGTGAATCACAGATAATTTGTAAAAGTTGAAGTTTCTTTATAGCATAATAAATAAATTGGGTCTGCTTCATCTTACCTCATGTTTTGTTGTTTCTTGTAAGACATGCTTCAAACATGTCTGTCCAAGTGAATAAGGAACAAAGATGCTTTGAAACATGTCTTACAGGAAACAATAAAATATACCAAAATAAGAGATGAGATGATGCAGACCCAACTTATTTATTAAGTAGAACCTCGTAATGTTACTTCGGGTATTGTATTTTCGTAATTTTATAGCACATAATTTTCTCTCAAATCTGAAGTAACATTATATTTTTTAAATTAAATTTTTTTATATATATTTTTATTTGATTTTAAATTATCAATGGTTTATGTGTCTCCAGATGTGGACTGTCTGGTTTTATTCCAGGCATATAATATTTTTCGGATTAAAATTTGTAGAACATTTTTAGAATTTGACAAATGTACAAGTTTTTAGATAAATTATCATTTTATATCTCTGCCTATAAATTTAACACATTCATGATATTTTCAAAGTTCTAGTTTTTACATGAGAAGCAAAGTATATTAATCTTGCCTGTAATCTATATGAGTTAAATGTTATCAGCATATTGAAACCTGCCATGTAATTCTTTTTTGGGATTTTAGCACATTTATTTTGGGTTTTACAAATTAATATTAAAATTTATATTCTAATAAAATGAGATGTTATTATTTTGTTGTTGCCAACCAGAAATATGTAAGCTCGGTATAGTAGGAATAGTATAAAATGAGAGGACAGGAATTCATGGTTAAAAGCCGACATTGCCAGATGTACTCTCCTTTTGTATTTCAAAATATGTTAACTCTGACTCATATCCAACAAGGACTAGAATTAAAAATGAAGTGTGATTGTAAATAGCAAATGTGTTAGTCCTTGTATAGTGGATTCAGTATTTTAGTTTTCAGGTGCTTTGCTTTGTGGTTAGGTAGGTCTATTTTGCATGGATAAGTATTTAGCATATCAAGCGGTGTTGTCATGTTTTATTCACTGGCACTAACATACTATATTATAATAATACTGCAAAAGACAAAAGTTGCAACGCTGTTAAGATAATTATATCCACGTGGAGTTGACATGTAAATGTCATTTTATACGTTAATTATAATGCAAATACATTATTGGCAGAGAACTGTTTTTAGTTTTTGATGATTGGAGCGGTGTCTTAGAAGCCTCTAACAACAACTCCCTGGTGCTGCCTGGCAGTAACAATGTATTTTTTAAACCAGAGGAAAACAGTTGCTTTTGATGCCACTAAAAATTAAAATACTGAGATCACTATACAAGCTTCGTACTTCTCTAGTGGTTTATTATTGAAAGGTGAATTGTTTATTTCTGACAGAATTAAGTTTTCATTTGTACTGTTGTAGAATTGATTGCTGTAGATGCTTTTTTTTTCTGTAATGTTGCATGCTTTTTCTCCTGTTGCATGCTGTTGCTGCACTAACATTCATCTGCATACTGTCAACAGACTACTGCATTTGAGGTACAGTATTCCATAATTTTAGTAAAAAAAGAATAAATTCTCATTACATAATTGAATTAACTATTATGTTGTAAATATTTTATCAATGCATGGATGAAATACTGTATACTAAAATATTCGTAATTAAATTGCCTGGCACTTCTTTTTAAACCATCTTCTCAATTACAAGTTTATGAGGTGAAGAAATTTTAATACTCTCACATATTATATTTTGTGATAAAATACTTAGCAGTTATGAAATTATGAAACATAACTTCTATCCTAAGTATCCAAACATGAATAATAATTAGAGAATTATCCTGTAAGAAGCAATGTTTTAAAGCAAATATATACAGTAAAACTTGTTCAAAGCAGAATTGCATGTGACCAATTTTTTTTTATCCACATTAGACAAAATTCCACATTATAAAAAACAAAAAAATGATTAACCAATCTTAGATTATAGAGTACCTACTTACTTATTTTAGGAATTCTCACTATTAGGTATATTCATTAAGGTAGAATTTTTTATCACTCACCTCGTATACTGAGGATGGAACAGAAACTATGTTCCAAAACTAGTTTATAGTCAGATAAGAAGAACAATATGAGGTGAGTGATAAAAAATTCTACCTTAATTATAGAGTACCGTTTGTCTTTTTACGTACCTTGGATTAATTGTAGTTCTGCTGTTGTTGAAAAGTGGAGTATAGGATGTACGAGCGACTTTGATGGTAATGCGCAAAAAACAGTCCCGTTTCATCAGCGTTAAAAATGTCTCTTAAGCGTGTATCCTGAAATAAAAGTATGCAGTTTCGGTTTCCACTCACTAACTATACTTTCGTCCACATCCTTCCTGCAAATTTCATTCCACACTACATTGTGTCGTCTTTTAAAACTGTGCAGCCAACCTGAAGATGCCTTGAAATCTTTATTCCCTAGGGATGTAGCAACAGCTAGAGCTTGACTTTGGAGGATGAGTTTGAAAATTTGGAGATTTTTTGATCGTGCACTTGTAAAACATTCCCACATTACTTCCATTGATTTTTTTTTGTCTTCATTTGATCATTTCCTTGCATCCATTCATTAATTATTTTGTCTTTGTGTTTTAAAATCTCATAAACTTGGGTTTTTCCACATTTAAATTTAGTCATTATTTCACATACTGAGAGTTTTTTCTTTATCTTCAATTACGTTCACTTTTTTGTTTAATGACAATGATACATATAATTTAGCAATCTTTATTCCAGAAATGCAGAACGCTACCTGTGAAAGATGCATACACAATCGGTTCAGATCTTAAATTAATTTTAGATTTTACAGTGCACTGGTTATTTGTAAGACAGATGTCACACACCAGATATTTGTTAAATGAACCTGTATTTCGCATAATGGGTGTGCAGTGAGGCCGAAAGAAATTTCAGATACAGGTAGAAGCTCTACTTCTCATGACGACAGGAATCATCCCTTATTGTTATTTTGCCTAACAGCAATTCAACGAATTGGAAACTAATTTATTTCTCTAGCAGTCTTTCCACCTTATAAACAATTTTTTTTCATGAATTGTGTAAAAATATCCTTCTGTTTCCACGTTGGACAGATTCCATTTTATACAAAATAAATACATGTAAAATTACTATTATTTCACTGGGACCAATAAATTTGTTCACATTGGACAGATTTCCGCATTATTCATGTTCCGGATTAAAAAAGTTTTATTGTATATAAATCTCTTTGAGAATTTATATTTTGTTAAAACCGTATATTGTCGGACCATCGGATCTGTGAACCTTTAGTGCTGCAGTTGTTTTTTAGAAAAGTTAATGCCTATAATCAATTCATTCCACATGCTTCCCTCCCACCAGCAGTCATGAACATTTCTGAGTAGGGATGTTGTCAAACTTCCCCCAAACAGTGTCATGGCTCTTGAATAATCAATAATATAATGTTAATTATTACTTAATTATTATTTAATTAATAAATATGGATTTTCATCAAGTAAACACCAACTCAATTGATTACTTAATTATTACTTCTTCATATTTAAGTAGGTCTATTGACGCCGATTGACTTCTATTATTTGCTTAATAATATTTGTTTCACCACTGCGTGCTACAGTATTCATGTTGAGTTGACAACACTGGACTGCAGGTGCAAATGATCTGTTCCACAAGAAGGTTCAAAATTATGAGTAGTGGGAGGGCAAAAAGGGAGAGAAATAGAAAAGAGAGGGATAGGAATACAAGGAGGGAAATGATTTATCGAGGCAGAAAAGGAATTAGGATTCTGTTTGCATACCTTATGGGGGGACAGATTTGTTAGTCCGACAATACTAAAAAGTCTGTTGTATCTTTGTGTTTACATGCAATAATATATAATGAGTTTTAAATTAATTATATTTAAAAATTTAGGCATTGCAAGATGAGATGAAAGCTAGACGTCAGAAATCTGAGCAACTATGTGACACAGGACGCCAATTAATCAGTGACAAACATCCTCGCTCTGCAGAAATACAATCACGCATTGATAGTCTGCAGGAAGAATGGAAAACTTTGCAAGAATTGGCAGCACTACGCAAGAAACAGCTTGAGGATGCTGCTGAAGCCTATCAGGTAACAATATTTAACACTTTCATTAATTGGACATTTTTACTCAATCAATTTTATGACCAATTATCTAAAATTCTATATATACGATGAATATTTAAAAGTCATAGTGATGGAGAGCATTATGGACCTCTATAACTTTGTCATATAAAAGGAAGCATTAAAATGTTTGAATATAAATTTGAATTAAATTAAACCTCAAAATGTTACTTCCTAATGATTTACAAATAAATTGGAATGTTGGCTGCAGTGGACTATGTTCCTTGCCTCTGGTCCCAAGGGTGTGTGTTCAAACCTGGCCAGGATTGATGGATTTTGTAGGATAGAAAAATCCAAGTAGCAATTCGCTCCCGAGTTTAAATATTTACAGGCTCATAAAAGAACCTTAAACCTGAATAAAGAGGCCTCTTAAGCAAAATTTACCGACCTTTATCATCCTAGTAATACCTTAGTTACCTTCTAAGATGCCTCATTGGGTTGGTATGTTGACTGCATACCATTAATAACATCTGTAAATTAACTTTGTCTTGTAATTCGTAACAAAGGAAAAGCTAGGGCATAATATTGGGTTGTTATGCCATTTTAAATACAAATAAATTTAAACATTGAAAAATTCTTGTGTAAATAGTTGCACATGCTTGAATATTATGTCTTTATCTTAATATTGTTATAAAGAATTGATAATGATACGTAACATATCGAAACTAATCTTCAAGAAATCTACAAATGTGAGGTGAGTCGTGAAAATTTCTAACTCTATATTTTAATTATGTCCATCGCTGTGGTCTCTAGGTAGTATGCTGCCTTGTCACGCAGCGGACCTGGGTTCAATTGCCGGTTGGGACAAATTTCCTGGGTGATGATTTTTTGAGGTTTTACCTCACCTATAAGACAAATGTCAGGAAGTTTTGAGGCCCAAATGGTCTCTGAACATCATCTGGCTATCATCATCATCGTCATCCGCAGTGTGGAAAGCAGTAATTCCCTAGTAAAACTGCAAAATATAGCATGAAAATGCTATGATTGAAATGAAAGACCTGCCCTTGGGCAGAACACTGTAAAATAAAAATAAAATATTTTAATTATGTCTTTACTTCTAAGTATATTTGTTTTTCCAGTATTATACAGATGCAAATGAAGCAGAATCATGGTTGAATGAGAAGATGGCACTAGTAGCATCTGCAGACTATGGAGAGGATGAACCAAGTGCACAGGCCTTGTTGCAGCGACACAGAGATCTCCAGGGAGAGTTAAATGCATACAGTGGTGACATTGCTAGTCTGAACAGCCAGGCCGAGAAGCTTGTGAAGGCTGGAATAACTACTCTGGAGCTGTGGAATGAACCAGAACCTGTGCAGGAGTTAGAGCAGGAGGAATGGGTTAAAGAAGTGCGACTTGTACCGCAGGAATCTTGGGAAGAGGAGCCATTTGAACGCGTTGAACATAGGACTGTTCTAGAGGAGCGCCAAGTTCCACAAGTAAGAAAACCAAATTATTTACTGTGTTTTCCTACATAATAGATGCAACTTTTTTTTTCCTTTAATTGAAAGAAATGAAGGAAGTGCCTTCATGAAAAGTCACCATTAAAGATTGAAACTACATACAGGGCAGTTATATTCGGCTCAGTTATTTAGTTTACAGGCGCTATCCTTTGTGATTAGGTAGGTCTATTTTGCAAGCATAAGTATTTAGCATATCAAGCATCATTGTCATGTTTTATTCACGAGAACAAATTTTTACCAACTAAAGATACTGCAAAACAAATTGCAATGCTTCTTCTTCTTCACTTCCGGGTTTAGGCAAGAGTTGCCTGTTCCGTCTTCACTAACAGATCTAAGACCATCTCTTCCGAGGACGTCCGACATCTCTTCTTCCTCTTGGAAAATAATGCAAGATTTTATTTGGTAATCTACTTTCTTCCATTCTTTCTACATGTTCTTTCCACTGTATCTTGTTGTTAAATATCTTTTCTTTTAAAGTTGCAATGCTTTTAAGATAATTATATCCACATGGAGTAGACATGAAACATAATTTAAAAATGCGAAGACATTATTGGCAGAGAACTGTTCTCAGTTTTTGGTGATTGGATCGGTTTCTTAGAAGCCTCTAAAGACAACTCCCTGGCTCTACCTGGCAGTAACAATGTATTTTTTTAAAACCAGAGGGAAATGGTTGCCTGTGATGTTGCCTGTAAACTAAATGGCAGAGCTGACTATACAAATGATTCATCACATTTTATTCGGATGTATGAACCAAAGTATAATACTTACAACAATGAATGATACATCAAATGAAAGAGAGACTCTGAAAGTTTACTTTCTCATATTTTGTTTTGATGGTTTTGAAAATGGTGACTGAAAAGCAAAAAGTGTTTTCCATTAAGTTATGTAGATAGGAAATAACACTATGAGGTTTTTTAATATTGTTTATATTTTATTATCGAGAATATCACAAATGATGTGAAGAAACCCTGGGTCTGCTAGGAATTATGAAGTATGAGGTGAGTGAAATAATAAAAAATAAACAGTGTTTTCCATATTTGAAGAGAAAAATTTTCGCCTAGACCGAGACTCGAACCTGGGACTCTTGGCTTTCCGGGCCAAGTGCTCTACCAACTGCAAAGATAGAAGCAATGGTTTCAAAAGCATTTGGCGATAGGGAATTACAACATATATAAGAGAAAAATTTGCGTCTAGATCGTAACTCACCTCGGTAGCTCAGTTGGTAGAGCACTTGGCCCGGAAAGCCAAGGGTCCCGGGTTCGAGTCTCGGTCAAGGCGAAAATTTTTCTCTTCAAATATAATTTATCTTTCAGTGAGAAATGTTAAATCAATAATAAAAACATCAGTGTTTTCCATGTTGAGATATGATAATACATTTTCTTTTATTACCGTACAACGTGCATTCTGGAAAAAAAATACCCTGGTAATCCAACTCCAAGTAAACAAAGTATTCATCAATGGTATCGTCAATTTAAAAAAAACTGATACCATTGTTAATGGTAAAAGTAGAGGACATCCAAGAGGTTTGATGGTTACCAGGGTTATGCTACTCTGCATATGGGACGAACTTCAGTATTGCTTACATGTGTATCATGTAACTAAGAGTAACCATGTAGAACACTTGTAAAAAGTAAACTTTCAGAGTTTCTCTTTCATTTGATGTATCATTCATCATTATCAACAATCACAGATTAAGCCCATGTGGCTTGTTCCGGTCTCATAGATTCTCATTCTAGAAGTTGAATCCATTTCTTTTTCAGTCTAGTAACATTCCTGTCACCTTTTGGTTTGTAATTAAATATAATTTTTGGTATGCATTCATCTTTCATTCTTTGAACATGTTCTTTTCAGTTTTTTCTAGATTCTTTTATTTTCATATAAAAGTTTACAAATATTTAGCTCATTTCTAATATCTTCACTTCTTCTTTTATCTAGAAGTTTGCAGCCAGCTACACTTCTCAGAAATCTCATTTCAGCTGCTTCTATAATCTTCTCTTCTCTTTTTTAGTTAAAACTCAAAATTCACTATCATACAACAGTAAGGGGACTGCCACAGCTTTATACAATTTTAGTTTTATTTCTTTTCTTGTATTTTTAAATATTCTCTAATTGTGCCACATATATAATTAAATTGATTAATATTTGAAGAGAAAAATTAACATCATTGAGATGTATGAAATGAATAATAGAAACATTAAATTTATTAACTTTATTAAAAGGATCTTCATTTCTAAAATAAGAGATTTCATAACCCAGGTATTTTAAATGGTTCACTTGTTCAACGGGTTTCTCCTCCAGATGTTATAAGTATTATAGTTTGGTGTGTGTGTATATATATATATGATATGAAAAGAAAAATGAATGCTTGAGTCGGGATTTGAACTCGAGTCTCTAAAGTCTGTACCTTTAGCGCTCTAACCAACTGAGCTACCCGAGAATTCCAAGACAAACATACAATTTTTCTTATACATGTAGTATTCTCAATTCACACAAGAGGTAGCAGAAAGATCTTCCGACTGCCATCTAGCAGCTAACATAACAGTTAAGCAAATTATTAAAGAGAATATTTACTTTATAGCAGTAACGCTTGTATATATAGATATTATAAATATATTTTTGACATTTGGCAATGAAGGCAAATATGATATGAAAAGAAAAATGAATGCTTGAGTCGGGATTTGAACTCGAGTCTCTAAAGTCTGTACCTTTAGCGCTCTAACCAACTGAGCTACCCAAGAATTCCAAGACAAACATACAATTTTCATATATAATTGTATGTTTGTCTTGGAATTCTTGGGTAGCTCAGTTGGTTAGAGCGCTAAAGGTACAGACTTTAGAGACTCGAGTTCAAATCCCGACTCAAGCATTCATTTTTCTTTTCATATCATATTTGCCTTCATTGCCAAATGTCAAAAATATATTTATAATATCTATATATATATATATATATGTACAATCAATTAAAATGTGATGAATCATTGTAATTGCCGTATCTTGTTTTGTAATAAACACAACAGATGTTCATGTAAAATTTCACAATAACTTTATTTAATTCAGTGACACTTCAGTAACAAATTTCTACATTAATGGTTGGTTGGTATCTAATGTGAGCACTTGGCAATGAAATCATTTGCTCTCTTGCACTCCAATATTGAGCAGGAAGACTGGTCTCTTCTACAAAAACTGGACAACGGAGCAGATAGCTTCATTTAAATTGCAAAAAAAAAATAGATGAATTTGGAGTACTGTGGCGAGTATATTTTAGAACACTAACCACGCTCTGCCAAACCATTTGTAGCGTGTTATTATTATTACCCCGCTCTGCTTTAACTATTAGTACGTAGAGAGAGATTACGATGCTGCTACCTTCCGGGATCGCTGGGTTATGGTAATGCTGTATTTTAGTAAAGTGTTCTAGATATCTAATGAAGTTATTTACAAGAAAACAGCCTGCCTCGGGCCCATAGAAGGCGGCTAACCATTCATCTTTCTTTCCTAATTGAACATGCATATAAACATAAATACTGACTATAACTTGCATGGATTGAACTAACTTCGTTATAGGATAGAGAATGATAATAACTCTTAAATAAGACCAAGGGGCGTAACATAAAAGATAAGCTTTTAATAAGAAAATAAGTGTGGACTGTATAAAAAACAAAATAATGAGTACATAACAAAAATTAATCTTTGATCCATCGATCAAGCACAAATAATAACCAAAATATAACAGAACAATAACGTACCATTTAAACTATCACACGCATACTTGTCTAAGTCCTATTGGAAATCCTTCTTCCATGTTTACTTAGACGAAATCAAATCTAACCGTTCCTCGGTTATAATCCACTAGCTCATCTTCTCAATCACCATATTAACCTCGCCAGTTCATGGTGCACTTGAGTTGGATTCACACACTGAATCCCCTTCTAAAGAACCAAACGCCACTTAGTGAGCCGATCGAATGATGAAGTCCGTTGCGATAACCGAGCATTTATCAGGTTCGCGAATGGAAGGGATGTGCGCAGTAGAAATGCGCGAGGAATAGGGTGAAAAGGGAAGGGGTAACCACACGGAACACAGGAACATTGGCAGGCTTCACAAATGTTCTTCAGTAGGGAGGAGCACACAGATGTATAACTGAACCGAAAAAAAGGCACTTTCGGTTCAATAGCTCTCCCTACACCCTCCGGGTAACAGAAAAGAGTCCATAGGCTTCCAAGTAATGTCCAAAGAAGCAATCCCACGTTGGGAGGGGAACATAAACACTATTGGATTCCAGCGGTAACTTCAAAGCAAATCTTCCATCGTCCCCAATATCACGATCACCACACCTGCTTTCATGTAGACTATTCCAGCGCTGAAAAATATACTCCAATTTGCTTCAGCCGCCATAGCACCACATTGCGGTGTTCCAGGTGAAGACTCGGGTGACGATAATCATCGGATTGCCGGATCGCAATCCCGTTCCACCGCTTTCCAGGAATCCATAGTTCCAAAGCCACTATGTCGGTCAGCTGGGCACTCGGGGGTCGGCCGGATCCTCCAAGCGCTCGACTGCCGAACACTCCAGGCATACAGACTGTAGAACTGCCAATGTTTAAGGAAAGGTAACTGAAACAAAGAACAGGCGCAAACAGGAAAGCAGAACCATAGATATGCTAATTTAACATGTGTCATTATACAAAGTATTTAGCTTTAACATTCAGCTCTTTTCATTTATAACAAACATGCTTGAATTTACTCGATAGCATTACATATTTTTTTGACCTGCCTAAGATGTTATTTTACAATGTGGTCATGGACGCCGACTAACTTCTACTCACTCTTTTCTAGAATTTAGTTTGCGTCACATTAGTAAGACCTGAACCACCTATACAGAAACTCATTCTAGTAACTCAAAACATCGAAAAGAATGACACAATCAGCCCAAATACTTATATTCATCAGTATTATATTCTACTATCCTAAACGAGCATATATACATATATAAATAAACTACGTAAACTAAGATTGACATTCTCTAGACAGATGCCCATACCGCTGACATTTCCAACATTGAAGATTCTTTTTCGACTGCCAAGAAGGACGATTCGTCGAAGTATTAGACTTACTTAAATTGTCAGTTTTACTTCTTTCACTAAAGTCCCTCTGTCTTTCAGCAATTTCAAAATCCGCCACTTTCCTGGCTAAGAGACACATTTCGGCTACATTCTGAGGTCTTGTAGCAAAAATCAAATGCTGTCTAGTAGCCGGGGACATATTTTGCAGAATAAGATCCATTAACTTTTCTTCAGAAAATAAAGGATTCAACACAAGTGCAGCTCCTTGTATATTGGCGATAAATTCCAACAAAGATTCCTTAGGCATTTGGAATCGACGTGACACAAATCTAATCCAAAAGTCTTCCAACAATCTAGGAGGCAACAACGAACACTTCACATGTTCTAAACTTTCCATCCAAGAGAATCTCGACTTAACAACTTCACTCCAGATTTTCAATAAGATTCCTCCGATGCAACTCAAAATTGAGTTCACAAAATACTCATCGGGAACCAATTTCAATTCGAAAATCGAGTTAATTTTGATGAGGAAGACCACTAGCGATTCCTTATCTTCACCATCACAGGGATCTACCTTTCCAATCAACTCTCGGAAAATCCGCTGATTATTCTGCTCCATAAAAGAAGAAAGGTTGGAGACAGTTCCACTAGATAAATCTTTGATAGAGCTAAGTCTACGATCACTCATATCCTTATGCTGTTCTGCGAAATAATCCTCTTGAGTTGCGTTATCGACAATGAACTTACGTTTTATTAATATTTGTTCAGGCTGGGAGAGAGAATTCATATGATCTTTAAGCCGCTGACGTAATATGTTTACATCACCTTCAACTTCTATACCTAGCAGGCTTAATTCACGAACGAGCTTATCTTTGGATATTATATCTACCCAGCTAGGCATGTTTACTAAGTATAATAAACACAAGATGTAAACAACTATAGGCAAACGTAGTATTACATACATAAATCAGTCTCTGTTCTAGTATAAAGAAAGATGAGTTGATGTTTACGTAACATAAAACAAACACGTAAACTAATGCTTAATAACTTCAACTTAAATACAGCATATCTTTCAATATGAAAAGCACAAAGCGAATGCCTTGCTACCATTTGGGCGCAATTAAACCCCAAAAAACCAAACCCTTAACCACGCTCTGAAGAAACCATTTGTAGCGAGTAGTTTAGAACGAACGCTGCTCTGCCAAACCATTTGTGGCGAGTATAGTTTAGAACACTAACCACGCTCTGCCTAACTATTTGTCGCGTATTATTATTATTACCCCGCTCTGCTTTAACTATTAGTACGCAGAGAGAGATTACGATGCTGCTACCTTCCGGGATCGCTGGGTTATGGTAATGCTGTATTTTAGTAAAGTGTTCCAAATATCTAATGAAGTTATTTACAAGAAAAACAGCCTGCCTCGGGCCCATAGAAGGCGGCTAACCATTCATCTTTCTTTCCTAATTGAATATGCATATAAATATGAATACTGACTATAACTTGCATGGACTGAACTAACTTCGTCATAGGATAGAGAATGATAATAACTCTTAAATAATACCAAGGGGCGTAACATAAAAGATAAGCTTTTAATAAGAATATAAGTGTGGATTATATAAAAGACAAAATAATGAGTACATAACAAAAATTAATCTTTGATCCATCGATCAAGCACAAATAATAACCAAAATATAATAGAACAATAACGTACCATTTAAACTATCACACGCATACTTGTCTAAGTCCTATTGGAAATCCTTCTTCCATGTTTACTTAGACGAAATCAAATCTAACCGTTCCTCGGTTATAATCCACTAGCTCATCTTCTCAATCACCATATTAACCTCGCCAGTTCATGGTGCACTTGAGTTGGATTCACACACTGAATCCCCTTCTAAAGAACCAAACGCCACTTAGTGAGCCGATCGAAAGATGAAGTCCGTTGCGATAACCAAGCATTTATCAGGTTCGCGAATGGAAGGGATGTGCGCAGTAGAAATGCGCGAGGAATAGGGTGAAAAGGGAAGGGGTAACCACACGGAACACAGGAACATTGGCAGGCTTCACAAATGTTCTTCAGTAGGGAGGAGCACACAGATGTATAACTGAACCGAAAAAAAGGCACTTTCGGTTCAGTACAATAAACTAGTTGTAACTGTAGTAGGCACCACATGGGGCAGTTACATCACCCGTCGAGAGAATGTAGGTTAATCTTGCTTTATAGTTTATTTGTCGCACAGTTACTTCCAGTCAATAATTATTTCACTTGATTGCAGTTTTTTTCTGATCATAGTTCACTGTATCGCTGTTCAAACACAATTGACTGTCTTCCACCCTAGAAATGCTTATATAAGCTAGGGAAGGAAATTTCTTGGCTGGTCATTGAGATTGTCTACATCAGAAGCTTCATAGTCATAGAGGACCACCATATTTTGTGCATTGGAAAGAACTTGTCAAAATTAGAATTTTCACATATTAAATTTGAAGAGAAAAATTTTCGCCTAGACCGGGACTCGAACCCGGGACCCTTGGCTTTCCGGGCCAAGTGCTCTACCAACTGAGCTACCGAGGCGAGTTACGATCTAGACGCAAATTTTTCTCGTATATACGTTGTAATTCCCTATCGCCAAATGCTTTTGAAACCATTGTTTCTATCTTTGCAAATGGCGGCTTCTTAGTTAAGAAGACATTTATTGGAAATTTAACATTACTTTAAAAGCCAGTAAGGCCTCTAATGATGTTTTTATTATTAATTTAACATTTCTCAATGAAAGATAAATTAAATTTGAAGAGAAAAATTTTCGCCTAGACCGGGACTCGAACCCGGGACCCTTGGCTTTCCGGGCCAAGTGCTCTACCAACTGAGCTACCGAGGCGAGTTACGATCTAGACGCAAATTTTTTTCGTATATACGTT
This sequence comes from Diploptera punctata, assembly GCA_030220185.1. Lineage (NCBI taxonomy): Eukaryota > Metazoa > Arthropoda > Insecta > Blattodea > Blaberidae > Diploptera > Diploptera punctata. The sequence continues at coordinate 2,582,748 of JASPKZ010003882.1, forward strand.
GTAATTCCCTATCGCCAAATGCTTTTGAAACCATTGTTTCTATCTTTGCAAATGGCGGCTTCTTAGTTAAGAAGACATTTATTGGAAATTTAACATTACTTTAAAAGCCAGTAAGGCCTCTAATGATGTTTTATTATTAATTTAACATTTCTCAATGAAAGATAAATTAAATTTGAAGAGAAAATTTTTTTTCGCCTAGACCGGGACTCGAACCCGGGACCCTTGGCTTTCCGGGCCAAGTGCTCTACCAACTGAGCTACCGAGGCGAGTTACGATCTAGACGCAAATTTTTCTCGTATATACGTTGTAATTCCCTATCGCCAAATGCTTTTGAAACCATTGTTTCTATCTTTGCAAATGGCGGCTTCTTAGTTAAGAAGACATTTATTGGAAATTTAACATTACTTTAAAAGCCAGTAAGGCCTCTAATGATGTTTTTATTATTAATTTAACATTTCTCAATGAAAGATAAATCGCCTCGGTAGCTCAGTTGGTAGAGCACTTGGCCCGGAAAGCCAAGGGTCCCGGGTTCGAGTCCCGGTCTAGGCGAAAATTTTTCTCTTCAAATTTAATTTATCTTTCATTGAGAAATGTTAAATTAATAATAAAAACATCATTAGAGGCCTTACTGGCTTTTAAAGTAATGTTAAATTTCCAATAAATGTCTTCTTAACTAAGAAGCCGCCATTTGCAAAGATAGAAACAATGGTTTCAAAAGCATTTGGCGATAGGGAATTACAACGTATATACGAGAAAAATTTGCGTCTAGATCGTAACTCGCCTCGGTAGCTCAGTTGGTAGAGCACTTGGCCCGGAAAGCCAAGGGTCCCGGGTTCGAGTCCCGGTCTAGACGAAAAAAATTTTTCTCTTCAAATTTAATTTATCTTTCATTGAGAAATGTTAAATTAATAATAAAAACATCATTAGAGGCCTTACTGGCTTTTAAAGTAATGTTAAATTTCCAATAAATGTCTTCTTAACTAAGAAGCCGCCATTTGCAAAGATAGAAACAATGGTTTCAAAAGCATTTGGCGATAGGGAATTACAACGTATATACGAGAAAAATTTGCGTCTAGATCGTAACTCGCCTCGGTAGCTCAGTTGGTAGAGCACTTGGCCCGGAAAGCCAAGGGTCCCGGGTTCGAGTCCCGGTCTAGGCGAAAATTTTTCTCTTCAAATTTAATTTATCTTTCATTGAGAAATGTTAAATTAATAATAAAAACATCTTCACATATTGTTGTTTAAAAACTTGAAATCAAACATAAAAAAGCCATCAATTTTGAAATTCTGAATATGTGTTGCTGAAATGTTGGAACTTGATCCAATACTTGTCATAGCATGATATGGATATAGTGTGGGACAATTTTATTTCATTATAATTTTCACTTTTTCAACATGACATCAGTTCAAATTATTGCATTTCCACCATCCTATAAAATCTTTTGAAAGTCTTCTTCCAACCAAGCCTTAGGCATATAGGTCTGTTACGATCTCACTGATTAATTTTGTACCCAACGCTTCCTTGGACAGCCCAGAGATCTCTTTCCTGTTACTTTGGAACTCTATCTGAACTCGTTCATTGCAAATGATTCATCCCGTTCTGGTTTTCATGTATGTATTTAATGACTGGTTCTAAACTTTTTTCCTTAAAGACATCATCATTGCATTTGTAATCCCATTTGGTGTACTCATCTGTATACCTCATGAATCTCATTTCACTAGAAGTTATCCTGCTCTCTTCTCCTTTCCCCAAAGCCTCACTGCTGTAGCAAAATGCAGGTCTTGTTAAGGTTTTGTATAACCATATAACCGTACTCTATCTCTGAACTAGTGAAGGCTTCATTACATTATTCCCGTGGTTTCATTAAAATCAATCATTTTATTTGATATGTCTACTTCATCCAAATATGTTAATGTATTAATTATATGTAGGAAATAACACTATGAGGCTTATTTTAATTTATTTGAATTGTTTTTTTGACTCACCTCATATTTCTTAATTTTTATGCAGATCTAGGTTTCGTTGCTACACTTTGCGACATTCTCGAAGTATAGCGACAAAACCTAGGTCTGCATAAAAATCAAGAAATATGAGGTGAGTCAAAAAAAAACTCGGTTAATTAAATGTTAATGTATATTCAAAATGAATAAATGAATATACTTTTTCCAGTATTTTCGAATTTATACAAATTTTTCTTCAACAGGATATTTTCCATGAAAAGTCATAGCTTCTTTTGAAAGTTATTTTGGATATTTCCACTCTTATCATGTATTCTTGTATTTAATGTTGAATGAATATAACATAATCATAAATTTTAACAAAATATTTCAGTTTCAACATATAAAAATATTATTTTGTTTGTTAACTGTGTTATTTGCTGATTATTTTACAGGTTCGCAGTTTGTATGCATTTAGTGGACAGGGCATGACAATGGCAAAGGGTGAAGTCATGTTCTTACTGAACAAAACAAATCCAGATTGGTGGAATGTGCGTAAAGCTGATGGCTCTGATGGTTTTGTACCTGCAAATTATGTACGAGAGATCGAGCCCAAGGTGGTGCAAGTACAAGTTCGACGTCCAGAGAAAGTGGTTGAGATGAGACGTGTCAAGAAAACAAAGATGGTGAAACAAGTGGTGCCAACCCGCAGAGTACGATCTGTCAAACCTATTGGTAGGCATTAAATCTATTCATTTTAATGTGAGAATATGTTAGCATTGAGAGAGAATTGTAATATAACTTTTTCTTTTAGGTCGACCAACGAAGAGAAAGTTGGAAGATGAAAATGAAAATGTGGAGAAGAGACAAAAGAAGATAAATGCAACATACAGTCAACTTGTGGATCTTGCTCAGGTGAATGACATAATTTCATATGGTTAAAAATATAACCAACTCGCTGGCACTATCAAACTCATAGGTTCGTGGCCGCACAGACATAAGTTCTCCATATATCCGTATCCTGAGCTAATGTTTTCCAATCATTCCCTGCATAATCTACTTCCCTCAAAAGATAGTTAATTTTATTCTCCCACCTCATTCTTGGTCTATCAACTGGGCATTTTCCCTCTGGTTTTCCTACAAGAAGCTTGCATGCATGTCTTTCATTCCCCATTCATGCCACGTGTCCTGCTCATTGCAGTCTATGAGACTTAACTGTTCTTGTTATATCTGGCTGCCTATGAAGACCTCGTAATTCATTTTTATGTAGTGTTCTCCATTCACCTGTCTTCATCTCTCTTTGGTCCAAAAATTTTCCTAACAACTTTATTCTCAAGTACTCGTATCTCCTTTCCTCCCTTAAAGTAAGAGTCCATGTTTTGCATCCATATAATATAACTGGTAGAATAATAGTTTTATATATTTTTATTTAACTTTTTAAAGGAGTTGGGATAGTTAAAAATATATTAATTTAAATTTATAATGCATATAAAAAAACAGATGGTAGGACGCTGCATTTTCTCTTAAATATGGAATTTCTATCTTCAATAAATGTACTTAAAATACAGTATATGGTTTTATATTGGTAACTGATGTAACTGTAGAATGACATCATGTTTTACAGAGTGAGAGCAAAATAATATTATACAAAATAAAAGTAACTGACATAACAACTAAAGCTTCTGCATGGTGTAAGAGTTTTAATCAAAATAAATAACAATTCTTTGTTACATATGAGTTTGTTTGTATTCTACAATATTTTGGAATGTAGGCACTTGAAAACCTTTTTAATAGTCCATATACCACTTTCAGAAACAGGGAAGAGATTTAAATTTTCATATGTTACCTCAAATTTAATGTGGGATTCACCTATATGGTTAATCCAGTTTTTATGGGGTAGTTGTAAAAAATACTCTTCTAATTGCCAATTTACAATATTGTATAAGTATTGTGTGCAATTTTGAACTTTTATAGGAAAAAATCACTGAGGTTCAATTTAAGATTAAATTAAAATGCTTCATACCTCACCTCATATCCAGTCTTCTAAGTAGACCGTGGTTTCAAAGCCTTGGCGGCTTCATCTTCAGTACAATCTTGTCAACTGATGTTATGTCAATCAGAAGAACTACTTCTTCCCTCTGTTAGTGGACTGATAAACCTCCAAATCCAGTCAGAATCTGTGGGATTTTCGAAGTTCATATGTTTTTCTTTCTTAATAATTAAATTAATCATGATTCCTTCTTACCTCATACTTCTATGTTTTTTTAAACACAGCACTGCAGTATCGGCGACATGTTGTCGTCATCATCAGCTGTTTTCACGACTGTCAATTTTTTTTTTTCCTTTTTGCTGGTAATTCTCTAGACTGCCATCTGGTGTTCTTTTGAAGGAATTACTCTTCAAACTGCCATCTGGTGTTATTTTGAATGAATCATTTTCTAAACTGCTATCTGTTGTATTTTTGAAGAACTCGGACGAACCGAACTTGATTACAAATTTCTTCAAAAATACAACAGATAGCAGTTTAGAAAATGATGCATTCAAAATAACACCAGATGGCAGTTTGAAGAGTAATTCCTTCAAAAGAACACCAGATGGCAGTCTAGAGAATTACTGGCAAAAAGGAAAAAAAAAAAAAAAATTGACAGTCGTGAAAACAGCTGATGATGACGACAACGTGTCGCCGATACTGCAGTGCTGTGTTTAAAAAAACATAGAAGTATGAGGTAAGAAGAAATCATGATTCATTTAACTATTATTAATTGAACCTCATAATGTTAAAAATTCCCAAATTTAATATATAAATTTTTCTTTCTTGTTTTTTTTTGAATGTGGATTTTTTCCTAAACTGTGAGTTCTTTTTGTTTTTCTATTTGTTTAATTATTTGTGTGCAATGTTTTACAGAGAAGACATGCCTTATTAGAGGATGCAATTCGTCTCTATGGATTCTTCAGAGAATGTGATGACTTTGAGAAATGGATTAAGGATAAGGAGAGGATGTTAAGAGCAGATGATTCTACTGAGAATGTAGAAGCAGCAAAGAGGAAGTATGAAGTGAGTAAAATTGGTGTTGCTTTTTAAAATTGTTATATATTTAATTTTAGGAAGTTATATTTTGAGGTTCTTTTAATTATATTATTTTTAGTCTGGACAAATCAACATTAATATTGAGGTAAGATGTCCAGACTAAAAATAATATAATTGTTACTTATTTTAGGAATTCTCACTATGAGGTATATTCTACCTTAATATAATTGTTGTTATATATCTTTTGAGAAAATATCTAATAATTATAATATTATGTTCAATGGAGGGGGCACGCCGTAGCATAGTGGTTAAGGCACTGAGCTACAAGCCGGAGGGTCAAGGGTTCAAGTCCCGTTGGGGTCAGGATTTTTACTGACCCAAACCCTCTGGCGGCACTATGGCCCTGGGGTTGACTCAGCCTCTAACGGAAATGAGTACCAGACACTTGTTCTGGGGGTAAAGGCGGCCGTCACGCAGGGCTGACAACCCGGTTGACATAAAGTGCCGATTGTCTAAAAAAAGTGGGAGCCTTAACCTCCTACTACCCCAAGGCCTCCTGAGGCCTGTTGTGGGATCACTTTAAATGTTCAATGGAGATGTCTTATTCAGAATGTTAGATCAAAAAGTTACGAGACATCTAGTAGGCAACTAAGGTATTATTAGGATCGAGAAGATTTCTACATTTTTCTAAGAGGCATCATTATTCAGGCTTAATTCAAGCCTGAAAATCTTCAGACTTGGGACCCATAGTTTAAAGTCCCTCCCGAGAACTTGCTCCTTGGATTTTTCTATCCTAAAAAAAATCCACTGACCCCAGCCTGGTTTGAACCCATGACCCTCAGGACAAGAGGCAAAGAACGTAACCACTACCGGTAGTCCATCACAGAAGACAAAATATTAAATAACCTGTGAAAATTTGAAACAAATTCATTCAGTAATTTTATATAATAAAGTTGAGAATTTTTACATTATGAGGTTTTCTTAATAAGAATCAAATTAATTGTGAATTCTTCTTACCTCATACAACTATGTTTTATTCAGTAATTATTAGAAAATACCACTTTATAAACAATATTCAGTAGTTATTAGAAAATACCTCTTTATAAACAATAATTTAATTGGGTTCAAATCAAAGTTTGAGCGAAAAATATTCTTAATCAAAATTAAAGAGGGAGGTAACATTATGAGGTATTTACAATGAATGAGTTGGAGAAAATGTTTTTTATATCTCACCTCATAAAATTGCATGTTTTCATGATACTGGTTTTTAAAGTAAATTTTACTTCTATCTTCAATCAAACTCCAACTCAGTTGGAGAGATATAAAATACATCTTCTCTAACATCATTCATAAATTGAAAAATGTTCTTTTCAAATATTAATTTGTTTTAGTATGTGTGAAAAATTTAAATAAAAACATTGCAATATGAGCGATATCATGGAAGCATGAATCCTATGAGGTGAGTTGTTTAAACAATATGTTCTCTGATGAATTTTAATGATTATACCTCATAATGTTTACTTCCCAACATTAATTTAATATATGAGCTTTATTGGCTATAATAGTAGTGTTAAAATCTCATTTATAGTCTTGTTGAATAAGAAACTGCAAGATGGCCTCTAGAACGAAGGTTAAACGGTCTTGGGTGAACAGGATTATGTAAGGGAGAGAAAAAATTCTGTATAAAGTGTTATGCCCAGATAACATAGTAGTGTAATGCACTGATATGTAAAACCAGAGACCTTGGGTTCAAAACCCAGTTTGAGCAAAAATATTTCTCTTCAAATATTAATACTTTAATGTAGGGATTCCATTTCATCTCAATATGTACCTACATCTCTCTCAGTAACCAGATAATGGTAAAGTCTTACATTCATTTTAATGTAACTTAAAAGGGAATGGTACAAACAATTGTCATAATGTGTACATCACCTTAGATGCCATTTGAAAGTACACAAGAAATAATAGAGAATCACCAAGTTTTAGGTGCAATGGATGAGAAATGAAAAATAAGTGAAACTAAACAACACTAAAATAGAATGTTTTATTTTAGGAAGTAATATTTTGAGGTTCTATTATTTATATTATTATGAGTCTGTTTATCTTACCTCAATATTGATAATATAACGAAAATAGAAACTCAATAGATCCTGTCAGAAGTAAAATTGTACTTGACAATAAAATTTTGGAGCAGGTGGGTAATTTTACATATTTAGGATGCAATATCTCATATGAAGAAGAAAAGGTTGTAAATGCAAAAATATCTAAATTTTAAAGAATTTTAGGGTTAATAAATTCTATCTTCAAGCCACAGTTAGTCCAAAAACATTCAAGACTAAAAGTGTATAAAACACTGGCTCTTCCAACTCTTTTGTATGGTAGCGAAGTATGGACATTGAAACAGAAGGATATACAGAGACTTAGATCTGCTGAAATGACCTTTGGAGGACTGCAGGATACACACTACTAGATCACAAAAAAATGAAGACATCTTAGAAGAATTACACATGGAACCTTTAGATAACAAAATTTCTGATTATAAGTCAAGATGGATGCAACATGTTCGAATGGAAGATCACAGGATACCCAAACGAATGTTAAAATATCAACCTGCAGGAAGAAGAAGACCAGGACGTCCACTCAAAAGACTTCTGGATAGTTATGTAGATAGGAAATAACACTATGAGGTTTTTTAATATTGTTTATTTTTTATTATTTCACTCACCTCATACTTCATAATTCATAGCAGACCCTGGGTTTCTTCACATCTTTTGTGACATTCTCAATGCTGTGTCACGTTCACAACTGACGTCCAACGGCTTTCTATCCTGCAGACTGACCTCTGCACCATCTGGTGGCCGACCGAAGAATTTCCAAATCAGTCATCTCTCCTTATAACCGGGTATAGTGTTTCTCTTGAGGCCAAAACAGGTCAATAAATGGCCTAAATTCATGAATGTACTATGATGATGATGATCATGATGAGAAACTCAACTGTACAAATTGCTCTGGTTTAGTCGAGACAAACATGTGCAAATCTGTGTTCTCGTCACTGTCAGATGATAATAAATCATCATGGATGAGTGTATGCACCTTCTCCACTATTAGGTCCTCCTCAAGCAATTCCCTCTTTGTGATCAAATTTCACAAGATCAACTTGGCTTGGCATTGCTTCTGATAGCCCGAAGAAATCTGCCAATAGTTTTACTACTATTCCTGGATTTATAGTCTCTAATGTAGTTTTTGTACAAACAAAACTCCCTTTATAGCTACTTTATGTAAAGAAAAGAAAATAGTTGAACATTGCAGTATAACAATAGCAGTATTTTTTCTTTTTTTTTTCTTTCAAATGCTCCAGGTTTGTCTTTCGACATTCCTGGTTTCTCTCCTGGCATGGCGTACTTGTAACCCACTTCTGAGGTTGGGGCGCCTGGAAGGCGGGGTTACATTGCCCCGATGATATGATGGGTGATAATGATGATGATAATGGTGTGCCAGGAGAGTCCCTAATCCTAAGCTTAACCTAAGATGAATATGGATGATGATGATTGCGATGGCCATGTGATTTCAGGGACCGTTTGGGCCTTAAAATTTTCCTGACATTTGTCTTACAGGTGAGGAAAAACCCTGATAAAAACCTCACCCAGAAAAACTCTCCCGACTGGGGATCGAACCCGGCCCCGCTGCGTGACAAGGCAGCATGCTACCCTGAGACCACAGCGGTTGACACAATAGCAGTATATGTACAAGGAAACTGAAGTGCTCATGCATATGACTATAGCATCTCTATCTGTTGTCCATTGCACCTCAAAGTTTGTGTATCAACTGTTCTGGTACCCTTCTCTACAATGCACATATTGTGGTTTCCCAATCAGAGACAACTATTTGTCCTCCATTGAGGTGCTGTTCCCTGGTTAGTATTTACTTTCCTGAGTATCTATTCTTATTGAAATTTTTCATTGTACTATCTTTTAGCTATCATTATTATTCTGCTAAGCCAAGAAAAATAATTGGAGTTTGTTGGAAAGCTATTACAATATTTTAGTGAAAATGTATTTCTTTTATATTTGAAGAGAAAAATTTTCGGCTAGACTCGGGACTCGAACCCGGGACCCTTGGCTTTCTGGGCCAAGTGCTCTACCAACTGAGCTACCGAGGCGAGTTAAGATCTAGATGCAAATTTTTCTCTTATATACGTTGTAATTCCCTTTTATCTTTCATTGAGAAATGTTAAATCAATAATAAAAACATCATGTATTTCTTTTATCCAGTAATTATGTAATGTAGAATTGAAAATATGTCCATTATCAATTCATTATTAGACCATAGTATTGTAAATTATTTTGTCAATTATTAAATACTTTCATCATGTGTTGCAGAAATTTTTGACTGACCTGTCAGCTAGTAGTAAGAGAATTGAAGCTTTAGATGCAGCTGTTGAAGAATTTGTCCGCCAGGGCCATAGCCAGTTGGACAAAGTACGAGCACGACAGAAACAAATCCATCAATTGTGGGATCATCTTAATTGGCTTAAAGGACAGAAAGAACGTAGTCTAGAAGGAGCTTCCAGGTACATTATGATTTAAATATTTCAGTAGGAAATCGTATACCAGTACAATAAATTCTCAATTTATGGACTATTCGGGGCTAACGATTGTCCATAAAACAGAAAGTCCATTAAACTCTACATATTAGAATATTGTTAACATCTTCACAAGAATTATAATATATTTTTTTTTTAACTTTCATCATATTAACTTATGATATATGATTATAGTATTCTTACTAAAATTACTTCAGGAACACCATGCTGGTGCAACTTATTGAAATGGATGCTAGCATAATAATAATAATGATAATAATAATATCCTAATAGTCTTGTGATCAGAGCTTTTGACCACAGTTTATAAGGTCCTGATTTGGACTCCTTTTTCTTAAGACTAATTAATTGTTCTTGTGGTTGCCCATGGTCTGGAATTAAGGTTAAGTTTGGGTTTAAGGACTCTCCTTTGTACTTCATCATTTATCACCTATCATTTAGTTGGAGGAACATAACTCTGCCTTCTAGGTGCCCCAACCCCAGAAGTGCATTATAGTTTTGTCAGTGCCAGGGGAAAATGCTGGAAATATCATAAAGACAACCTTGCATTAGAAAAAAAATAAACTTTATCTGTAAGGAGAGATCTTAGATGTACCCTAGGTTTTAGAAAAAGTCACTGATCTAATTTGAACCTGTAGTCTTCAAATTCATTGACAAGCATGTTATCAGTGAGTTATCCAGACTATTTATAAAGTTTTATTTTCCATGTAGGTTTATATATTATTATTAATTACTAATGTTTAAGAAAAACAAGATTTTTGTTGGGGTTAGAAGGGGACTGCATTTATTCATGTTATAATTTTTAAATGCATTTTATTTAAAGTCATTTTCAAAGAAATAAATAAAAATGTAAGTCTTAAATATTGACCGTTAGTCTTTTTTTTTTATTTAATATTTGAAAGAAGTAAACACTATGAGATTTATTCTAATTATTATGAGTGGGTGATTTTGACTCACCTCATATTTAAAAAAAAATATTGAAAAAAAATGAGGTGAGTCAAAATCCCTAACTCATAATACTTAGATATAGTCTTTATGAATGAATGAGTAATTTATTATATCTTACGTCATAGTTTATGTTTTCTTAAACACGAGAACTGCAGTTTTCAAGAGGAAACATCCCTGCCATTTTCAACCGTCATTATGTTTCCTCTTGAAAACTGCAGTTTGCGTGTTTAAGAAAACATAAACTATGAGGTAAGATATAAAAATGACTCATTCATTCATGAATTAAGAACCTCATAATATTACTTTCCATATTTAACTATGAAGATATATAGTCTTATTTTTTGCAACATCACCGAGAGTAGAAAGGGAATTAATACCATATTTTTTGTTAAAGTGTGGAGCTATTTAATCGCACATGTGATGAGGCTCGTGACTGGATGTTAGAGAAGATGACACAACTGGATACAGCAGAACTCGGACCAGACTTGAAGACAGTACAGGCATTGCAGAGGCGTCACCAGCATCTTGAAAGGGAGTTAGCACCTGTGGAAGAGAAAGTAAACAGAGTGAATTTGTTAGCAAATTCTGTAAAATCATCATATCCGAATGAACGCTCCAATGTAAATGCACGACAGAAAGAAGTACAGGATATGTGGGAGAAAGTTAAAGCAAAGGCGATAGAAAGACGTTCACGATTGGAAGATGCTGTTGGACATCAAATTTTCATGAATAGTTCCAAGAATCTTGTAAGTATACTAAATGATCCTACGCTATTTTGTTACAATCATAAAACTTTTTAAAAAATTAAGGATTTTGTATAAACACACTTATGTTACATAAACATAGAGATATCCTTTTTTTATTTAATTTTCACAGGGGGAAAGAAAACACTATGAGATTTAATTTAAGACTTAAATTAATATTTTTATTACCTCGCCTCATATCCTTTCTTCTTCTAGATTGCAGTTTCGGAGCTATATCTCCATCTTCAGTAGCCTCTCATTGACCAGTGTTATGTCGTTTCTTGGTGATTTTCTTCTTTCTTCTATCGATGGACTGATGAACCTCTGGATCAAATCAAAATTTGCAGGAGTTTCGAAATTCATAAGTTTTTCTTTCACATCCAAAAAACAAGAAAGAAAAACTTATGAATTTCGAAACTCCCACAAATTTTGATTTGATCCAGAGGTTCATCGGTCCACCGATAGAACGAAGAAGAAAACAGCCAAGAAACGACATAACACCAGTCGATGAGAGGCAACTGATGATGGAGATATAGCTCTGAAACAGCAGTCTAGAAAAATAAAGGATATGAGGTGAGGTAATAAAAATATTAATTTAATTCTTACAGAGATATCATATTTAAAATATTTCCATATACAATACACATACTATATTATTGGTTTGTACCATCTGCTGTGATGGCTCAGATGAATATCATGCCTGATTCCTGACTAGCGAGCCCAGGCAACCTGGCAAGGTTGAAAGTTTTAGTATTGTTAAGTTAAATTAATTTAATTGCAAAATTTTCAATCTTGGGGTCAGGAGTGGTGGTGGTGTACAATTTTTAATTGCTAGATTGTGCACTAGATTTCTGCATTAAATTGCAAACCTCTTCGCAGTACACATGTTGAGAAGGCATGTGGTGTTGTTGACAGTGATTTGCCTGTTGCATGGGGACATTAAGGGTCGAATGTTTGAATGCATTTGAAGGCGTTCTCTGCTGAGAAAGTTTTATCCAAATACATTTTGCTTACTCAGAAATCTATTCATGCGATAATAATTGTAAGCTACCTGACGAGGTACCTTAAGATCATAGCTCAAGATAGAAACTTATCGTGAAAATCCCGATGGTAACCGATGTAGTTTGAAACCTTTGCAACTTTATCCAAGATGTCGGACCTTGAAGACTTCGATCATGTTTTCGGTATACGCGGAGAAGAGCAATTTTAGTCTACAAAAGAATTCAACTGGAAGAACAGGAGAGTCGGCGTAATATTGCACGATGCAGACGTCGTATACGGTATTATTTGTGGGACGCAAGCGTAAATGCATTCCTCTATAGCAGACGAAAATAACGGAAGTGGTTTTATCGCTGAGAATTCTGGGTAATTCGTTGCCAATATTACAAAAACGTCAACTTTCATGCATGACCGGTAAGTTGGCCGTTAATTTGATCTCAGCAATTAATCACGGTGAGTCGGCTCACCAGTGATTGGAAGTAATTTGAGTAGAGACTAATGTATTTGCATGCGGCCCTAAGCCTGGTGGCCCCCTTGGTGCTTTTTGACAGGAGTAAGTTATGTGCTGGACTGGGTTTCACATTTTCCCTTCTCTTCATCATCCCTCATGCACCATTCTTTATACTACAACAAAACACACAAACATACAATTTAAATTGAATTAAAACATTTTATGCCTCACTTCATATCCAGTCTTCTGATTATACCAGTTTCAAAGCTTAGGCAGTTTCATCTTCAGTAATTTCTTGTTGACTGAACTTATGTTGATCAGGAGAAATGCTTCTTCCTCCCTCTGTTGGTGGATCAATGAACCTCTGGATCAAATTAGTATCCCTGGGAATTTTGAAGTTCATAAGTTTTTCTTTCTTACTGCATCCACATTAAAAAAACAGGAAAGAACAACTTATGAACTTTGAAATTCCCGAGGATTCTGATTTGATCCAGAGGTTCATCGGTCCACCAACTGAGGGAGCATGAAGCAGTTCTCTTGATCGACATAACATCAGTTGACAAGAAATTACTGAAGATGAAGCTGCCTAAGCTTTGAAACCAGTATAATTAGAAGACTGATGAGATGAAGTATAAAACATTTTAATTTAAATCTTAAATTAATCTCACAGTGATTTTTTCCTATTCAACATAAACATACACTCATCCTGTACACAATACAAGAATACATAATCTACATAAAGTGGTCTACTGAAGTGATGCTTAAATTGAAAATAGACCACATTAATGCCATCTATTCTGTAGTGTGGAACTCAAAGCATGAACAATGCAGTCGATGGCATCAAAACATACACATACACCCATATTATTATTTTTTTTCAAGTAATTCTAAAAATTCAAATTAGACATCTTACTGCATCCATGTGACTTCTGTGAAACCCAAAATGTAAGAAGCGGAGTGTGTTGACATATGAAAAACACTCAAGTAACACACATTTTGTGGCCAGGCAGACTACTAGTAGAAGTTCAGTTTCTATTTCTTCAGTGTAACAGTTCATTGATGTCTTTAGAAGTATTTGATATTTCAGTGTTAGATATTAAATTTAACACTTCTCACCGAATGTCAAATTTTATTTGAAGAAAAAATGTATGCCTGAATCAGGATTTGAATCGGAGGCATCGGGTTCAGGTATATATTTTTCTCTTAAAATAAAATCAGATTTTTACTTAATTTAATAAATGTTTCGTATTTGCAGTTGGGATGGGTGGCTTCAGTCAAGGAGGCTCTGAATGCAGATGAGAGTGCTCGTGACGTGGCTACTGCTGAGAATTTGCTGAAGAAACATCAGGAGTTGGGAGATGATGTACGAGCTCATGAAGATGAGTTTAGGGAGGTTGCAGAACTGGGTGGCCAGCTATTGCAGAGGAACCCAGGTCTTTCAGATGTTGCAGAGAGGTTGGAAAGACTGAATGCAGAACATCAGGCTGTGATTCGAGGCTGGGGAGAGAAAGGAGACTGGCTCAGACAGTGTCTTGATTTACAACTGCTCAACAGAGAGGCTGATCAAATCGAGGCATCAACTTCAAGTCATGAGGTGTTCCTGGCCAATACAGATCTCGGAGTGAGTCATGTTCCATATCTATTTTCTCATATGATTTATATCAAAAGAATGTGAGCGATTAAAATTGAGATTAATATTTTTAGGAAGTTGTACTATGAGGTATTTTAATATAAAATATTGTACATAGCAGTTGTGGTGGATTCATCCTTACATAGTTTATGTAGTAAATAATCACACACAGATGTCATGTAATATTTCACAACCACTTTATTTAATTCTACAAAACATCTGTTATAATTTGTTCACAATTTCCACTAAAAATTAATTTTGATTCAAAATTTATGTTTCACATTTATTTTACAGTCTCCGATGAATCCGCTCTCTACAATTTCTTTATTTTTTACTCTTCACATATTGCTGTTACAAACACGAAACATGACTGACTCACTTCCTGCCTCACCACAGATATATAGGCAGGGAGGAACTTTCTAGGCTTATGGTCAGGACACTTCCAAACATAGAAGTTTATAGCTACCAATCTTTCCCAAAAAGGGAGTAGAGACTCGGAGAGATTTCTGGAATGAGAGCCTAGACATTTCTTTGGTCTGCATGGGCCTTTTGATTCACGACTTGGCGACTCGCAAATCTATTTCAACTAATGCGAGACCACTATTCTCGTCTTTGCCCGATAAATTCAAATGTCGTTATTATGACACATCACAATATTAAGAATCTGAAAGTTGACACCTCATCTCATAATTTGTAGTTTCTTGAGAACATGTTTCAAAAAGCTTACCTTCTATCATCAGTTCATATCAAATTGTTGAATTGTTGGTTGGTGAATCATCAATTCAACAGTTGGATATGAGTTGATGATAGAAGGTAAGCTTTTTTAAACATGTTCTCAAGAAACTATAAAGTATGAGGTGTCAATTTTCTGATTCTTAATATTTATATCAAATTGAGATGTTCGTAAATTCAATATGTGGTTTTCATCAATCAGTTTCTGACCAGTAGTATTAGTCAAGGAGAAGAATTTTATGGAACAATCACAAATATTCCATGGAATTGGAATATACCATTGAAAACCAAGTTCATTACGTACATGGTGAAATTAAATGTTTCTTACCTAATTTCACCATAAATTAAACCTCATAGCGATTATTCAAAGTTAAAAATGGGAAACACATTATGAGGTTCTTAATTAATAAATTAATGAGTCATTTTTACATCTTACCTCATATTTCATGTTTTATTAATGACAAGATCATTTGAAAACTATAGTTACCGTGTTTAATAAAACATGAAATATGAGGTAAGATGTAAAAATGACTCATTAATTTATTACTCATAGTGATTAATTCCTATAAAAAGTTAAATCATTAAGTACAATTCATCTGAGACTTGGTTTCAGACTTGAAAGCAAATATAAATTTTTCCCCAATGGTTTGCTGGCCCAGAGAGGTATTATTGTGGAGTTCCCACAAATGTTGCATTTCCTTTACATTAAGGTAGTGTGGTTATACTGCCAGTACTTGGTCCCCAGAGCCTCATTTGTAATAGCAGATTGCGCCATGAGCAGGTTGAGGATGAGATTTGGATAGGAGAGGTAATGAAATGCACGTCACTATCCCAGGCTATACAAAGAGGGACCATAAAAGAAGTGAGAAAATTACAGAAGGGTTCAGCGTAGAACCCATTCTCCATCATATATAAATCTACCAGAACAACTGGAAAGCCCATCTTAAATGAATGCCATCTCACAGAATTTCAAAAGCTATGCTTTGTTACTACCCCCCAAGGAAAAAGATTACTAGGAGTCCAAAAAAGCGCTGGTTGGAAAATTCCTCTTTGAGACTGTAACAGGCCACATGGCCTAATACTTGCACGGATGATGATGATTATGTACAATTGCTATTTCCCTGTAGACATGTAATAGAACAATTAATTTATTTTCACGATCATGCCCTAATAATTATTGTCATAATTTTAGCTATAGACACACAGAAATTAATAAATTCAGATTTAAGCAAACTTAAAGTAGGTGAAATGAAATATTATATTTGAAGAGAAAAATTTTCGCCTAGACCGGGACTCGAACCCGGGACCCTTGGCTTTCCGGGCCAAGTGCTCTACCAACTGAGCTACCGAGGCGAGTTACGATCTAGACGCAAATTTTTCTCTTATGTACGTTGTAATTCCCTCGCGCCAAATGCTTGAAACCATAGCTTCTATCTTTGCAAATGGCTGCTTCTTTGTTAAGAAGACATTTATTGGGAATTTAACACTACTTTATAGCCAGTAGGGCTTCTATTGACGATTTTATTATTAATTTAACACTTCTCATTGAAGGATAAATTATATTTGAAGAGAAATTTTTTTTTTTTTTTTTCGCCTAGACCGGGACTCGAACCCGGGACCCTTGGCTTTCCGGGCCAAGTGCTCTACCAACTGAGCTACCGAGGCGAGTTACGATCTAGACGCAAATTTTTCTCTTATGTACGTTGTAATTCCCTCGCGCCAAATGCTTGAAACCATAGCTTCTATCTTTGCAAATGGCGGCTTCTTTGTTAAGAAGACATTTATTGGGAATTTAACACTACTTTATAGCCAGTAGGGCTTCTATTGACGATTTTATTATTAATTTAACACTTCTCATTGAAGGATAAATTATATTTGAAGAGAAAAATTTTCGCCTAGACCGGGACTCGAACCCGGGACCCTTGGCTTTCCGGGCCAAGTGCTCTACCAACTGAGCTACCGAGGCGAGTTACGATCTAGACGCAAATTTTTCTCTTATGTACGTTGTAATTCCCTCGGCCAAATGCTTGAAACCATAGCTTCTATCTTTGCAAATGGCGGCTTCTTTGTTAAGAAGACATTTATTGGAATTTAACACTACTTTATAGCCAGTAGGGCTTCTATTGACGATTTTATTATTAATTTAACACTTCTCATTGAAGGATAAATTATATTTGAAGAGAAAAATTTTCGCCTAGACCGGGACTCGAACCCGGGACCCTTGGCTTTCCGGGCCAAGTGCTCTACCAACTGAGCTACCGAGGCGAGTTACGATCTAGACGCAAATTTTTCTCTTATGTACGTTGTAATTCCCTCGCGCCAAATGCTTGAAACCATAGCTTCTATCTTTGCAAATGGCGGCTTCTTTGTTAAGAAGACATTTATTGGGAATTTAACACTACTTTATAGCCAGTAGGGCTTCTATTGACGATTTTATTATTAATTTAACACTTCTCATTGAAGGATAAATTATATTTGAAGAGAAAAATTTTCGCCTAGACCGGGACTTGAACCCGGGACCCTTGGCTTTCCGGGCCAAGTGCTCTACCAACTGAGCTACCGAGGCGAGTTACGATCTAGACGCAAATTTTTCTCTTATGTACGTTGTAATTCCCTCGTGCCAAATGCTTGAAACCATAGCTTCTATCTTTGCAAATGGCGGCTTCTTTGTTAAGAAGACATTTATTGGGAATTTAACACTAAAATATGTTCAAAATATATATTATTTTTCATAAAAGTATTCAATATTTTCTTCCTGATAAAGTAAGATTACAGGATTAAGTGTTCTAATTAATGTAAAAAAAATATATATACATATAATATGAATAAATAAATTTCAGGGTACACTAGATGATGTGGAGGCTTTAATCAAAAGACACGAAGATTTTGAAAACACATTATTTGCTCAAGATGAACGACTAAAAGCATTTAGTGAGCTTGCTGATAAACTTATTGCTGCAGGACATTATGATAGTAAATAGTAAGTACTGATTTTCAATAAAAATTAAATACAATTACTGTATTGAAATTGGGCTATGTTCATTAATAGGCAGATAAGTTAAAATACAATTACAACTCTGGCAAAATTCCCAGGTCTAGAAACTTACTCCTTGGGGTCCATTATTGATACAGAAGAAGTAGATGAATTGGACGATGTTATGTATCAACCAGCTAAGTGCCATTTTAAAAAAATAAAATTTTGATGCCATCTGTTGCACTATCTCATGAAGTAAGTGTACGCACACTTTTAATGTCAAATCTTTAAATATAGCCTTATTATTAAAGAAAAATGTAAATGCCATCAGTCCTATCAGGCATTCTGTTTTTTTTTACAACAAATGGCTATGAAACTAGAACTTCATAAATGTTATTCTAAATTTTGCATCATGAAACTAAGTGCCAAATGTTCCCACTCTTATATTGTTGATGCATAATTGAGTATTGCTAGTTTGGCGATATAGTTTAAAATGTAAAAAAATAAAAAAAAACTTTAAACTTATTTTTATTGAAACTTACATAATGGCACATAGCCGGTTGATGACATCCATTTAAGATCATAAATCAAATTTAGTCAAAATCAGAGTGGGAGGTAAAACACTATGAGGTATTTACATTTTTGAATGAGTTGGAGAAAATGTTTTTATATCTCACATGATGAAGTTGCATGTTTTCACGATACCGGTTTCAAAAGTACTTTTGAAACCAATATTGTGAAAACACACAACTCTATGAGGTGAGATATAAAAACATTTTCTCCAACTCATTCATAAATCATAAAGCAAAGTTTTTGAATATTAAATAAAGTGAGGTATTTTAATTTCCTTTTTTAATTCCATCAAATCTTTTTTTGGTATTTATTCTTCTTCCACTGTGCATAATATTACAGTATTGATGAACGTCGGAACCAGGTAATAGCGAGGAGAGCAGCTGTGAAGGAGGCAGCAGCAGTTCGACGTGCTGCTCTGGATGCAGCTCGCAAGTTCCAGGAGTTCTCAGCAGATGTGGAAGACTTGAGAGGTTGGATGGCAGACAAACTGAAGACAGCCAGTGATGAGTCGTACAGAGACCTTACTAACCTTGAGAGGAAACTGCAGAAACATGAAGCTTTTGAACGTGAACTGCATGCTAATGAAGGCCAGCTCCGTGCTGTGAATAAGGTACTCCTTTTCTCACTTTTCTTGTAAATTTATACTAGCCATCTCTTAAAATAAAAATAAATTTGTATAAATATTGGATTTATTTAGTATACCTATGTACAGCAATCTACTTGTTATATAGAAGATTAAATTTGAAGATAAAAATATACACCTAAATCAGGATTTGAACCCAATATATCTGGCTCTGTACACCAGGGCTTTAATGATTTAAGCTATTAGGCATTCCGATGTACTCATAGATTTCTCTCTCATACTAATATGATTCCTGCGTGCCAGATAGCAGTGAAACTTCGTTCCACTAACACCATCAAGCAGCCTCTTAAACAAGAAGACTTTTAAATGGAAATCAACTCTTACATTTATAGCCAGTAAAACTTAGATTCGATGTTTAATGTTAAATGTATCACTTCTCACCGAATGACTAATTAAATTTGAAGAGAAAAATGTATGCCTAAATTGTGATTTTAACTCAATATCTCTGATTCTGTACACCAGATAGAAGATTATGAGATTTTGTTGTCCTATATTCACTAATATAGTGAAAGACAAATGTTAAAATGTTTTCTTTCAAGAGCTCCCTTTCCACGAGCTAAACCCATTTCACACCCTTGTAAGTACATGTTGAAAAAATTGTTGACAGAGTTGTCATCTTTCCCAGTATGCAAACAAATACTGACAAAAACTGAGGAAATTCTATGGCTGACACTAAGAAGGGTTTTGCTGGCATGTTGCCTTTGTTTAATGATCTCTTCATTAGGGGCAGCTTAGACAGATAAGATTTATGACATCTTGGAAGAAAATATCTTAAGACATGTCCCAAAGTATATACTCTGACATGCTAGCTTGGTTGATAGCATATCTTCTTACTAACATGTCCATATTGTTTATTTTTTATTATTTCACTCACCTCATACTTCATAATTCATAGCAGACCCTGGGTTTCTTCACATCTTTTGTGACATTCTCAATGCTGTGTCACGTTCACAACTGACGACCAACGGCTTTCTATCCTGCAGACTGACCTCTGTGCCATCTGGTGGCCGACCGAAGAATTTCCAAATCAGTCCTCTCTCCTTACAACCGGGTATTTCAAAATTCATAGTTGTAATTTCATTCTTGCATATGTACATTTTTTTCCCAAATTGTGAGTTCCTTCAGTTTTTCCAAGTAATTTTGTTTTGGTTTCATTCTTGCATATGTAAATTTTTTCCCAATTGGAAAAACCGAAGGAACTCACAATTTGGGAAAAAATTTACATATGCAAGAATGAAAATACAACTATGAATTTTGAAATACCCAGTTATAAGGAGAGAGGACTGATTTGGAAATTCTTCGGTCGGCCACCAGATGGCGCAGAGGTCAGTCTGCAGGATAGAAAGCCGTTGGACGTCAGTTGTGAACGTGACACAGCATTGAGAATGTCACAAAAGGTGAAGAAACCCAGGGTCTGCTATGAATTATGAAGTATGAGGTGAGTGAAATAATAAAAAATAAACAATATTAAAAAACCTCATAGTGTTATTTCCTATCTACATAACTTAACATGTCCATGTTTGATTGCTGGTGGTGGGGGGGGGGCTAGAAAATTTTAATTACAAAATTTTCGATCTCAGATTTAAGAAGAAGTGATGGTGTAAAATTTTTAGTTGCTTAATTGTATACCAGATGTGTAGATTAAAATTATTATGAGTTAGGCTGTTTTGACTCGCCTCATATTTGTAGTTTTATTGCAGACTGCAGTTTCCACACTCTGTGTCATTGTCGATGCTTCCTAACTGCTGAATTTGTGGTTGGCAGTCTTATAGGTTGATTTCTGCATCCTCTGTTGGCTGACCGATAACTTTTTTTTTTTTCCCTTTTTTCTTGGAGAATTAAAAGATTCATTATTTTCTCTT
The DNA here is from genome assembly GCA_030220185.1 of Diploptera punctata. NCBI lineage: Eukaryota > Metazoa > Arthropoda > Insecta > Blattodea > Blaberidae > Diploptera > Diploptera punctata. The sequence goes on from JASPKZ010003882.1 coordinate 2,603,869, forward strand.
TATTCTTGTAGATGTAAATTTTCTCCCAAATTGTGAGTTCCTTCATTTTATCTGTTTCAGTCAATTTGACCTTCGTTTTGATTCTGTAATTTTCTGACCATGCATGTGCAGCTATTGCAGACTTTTCTGTTTCCTCATTTTTAACATTTCTAAGGTGTTCTTTCAGTCTTGTTTTCCAAGTTCCTTCTTGTTTTTTCCTGTACTTTTTCATATTAAATAAATTCTAAATCTTCTGTGATACCACTGTGGAGAAGGCATATGGTACTCTTGATAGCGATTTGTTTATCAGATAAGAATGTTAAACCTAGTGGTTCCCTTGCTATTTTTTGACATAAAGCGTAAACTAACAGCTTTTTAATACCATTGAATTGATAATTAGATGATACAATGTGTAAAACTGTTTTGTTTCAGACTGGACAAGGCCTGTTATCTGAAGGCAACTACCGACAACAAGATGTTGGTCAGATGCTCCAGGACCTGAACACCACATGGGAAGAGTTAGTAGCACTGTCACGAGATAAAGGCAGACGACTGAGGCAGGCAGCTGCTCAGCACACTTACAATCGTACCATGGAGGATGCAAGATTGAAGCTAGAAGAGATGGAGTTGAGTCTTCAGTCTCGTGAAGTTGGAACAGATCTGCGGAATTGCAAGGAGTTGCTCAAGAAACATCAAGTGTTGGAGAATGATATGAACACATGGGATCAGAAAATTAGCGACCTGGTGGAGCTTGGCCAGGAAATGGCCCATGAGGGACATTTTGATGCTGATAATATCTTGAGAGCCAGTCAGACCTGCCAAAATAAGTAAGAACTATAAAATATTATTTATAGTTTATGTTCAGTCATGAATGAATGAATGAATGAGTCACTTCTTATCTTACCTCATAGTTTGTTTTCTTAAACCATTGGCTTATTAATATTTTCCTCCATTGTTGCACCCATATTTACCATTTAATTTTAAGAAAATTAGCTTCTCCGAAAAACAATGGCTTATACCTCGCGATCTATCAGGAGAAATTAAGCTTGTTGTACACCATTGAATAGATCGTTCTCTCAGCTTTTCAATGGTATATAACATGTCATTCCATCTATTGACAAAACTAAAGAAACACTAAGAAGAAGCTACAGCTACTCAGTCCGGCTCACAGCCGTTTGTGTAAGAATGGGCTTCACTTGATTACTGGGAGCTGTGCCAATAGGTTAAACATGGGAACTGCAGTTTTCAAGAGGACATCCCTCTGATTTTCAACCAATGTTATGACTACTGGATTTTTATTGGAATCTTCATCTATCATGTTGCCATCTGGTGCTGTTTTGATGAACTTTGAGATCAGGTCCTGTTCATTGGGATTTTTGAAATTCATGGATCTAAATTTGTTCTTCTGAATATATATATCTTCTCCCAAACTCTCAATTCTAAATGTTTTTCCAAATATTTTAGAAGTTTAGTCTCTTTTTCAGTTTTATGACTCTCCAACAAACTATGTTCTGCAATAGCTGATTTTTCAGTTTCACTATTTATAATATTTCTAAAATGTTCCTTTGTGCGAGTGTCCAAATTCCTTTTTTGTTTTTCCTATGTATACTTTATTGCAGTCTTTATAACTAATTTAATAAATTCCAGATTTTTTACTATCTGGGATGTTCAATTTCTTATTGGTTATTAATAGGTTACCAAGGCTAAATTTATTTATCGGTGCCAATGTAATATTGAATTTCTTGAAAATGTTTTGAAATGTGTTATGTATTTCAGAATGATAAGTAATTTTCTTGAATTGTTTTCCTTTCTTCGAATCAGATTGCAGGGTGGCATATTCTTTTAATCCTTTTTGTTGTCTGAATTTTTTTAATTTATTTAATTAAACAATGAATTAGTCATTAATGCTTAATCTATTTAATCAACCTTAATTTAAGAAATAGGATGAAAAATGGTGAAAGAAAAATCTGTTGTGATTAGAGCTTACACTTTTATTTCCAATTCATTCCTTCAACTCTCTGCCTATCTGAAAGACTATTTCCACCCACTTCATCAGAAAAAAAATCACTTTGACTTTTGTTAATATTTTGCCTATATGGAATAAAAATTGACATAAAATATTTAGAAGAAAAATTTGAATGTTTGATGAAGGATGGAGAGAGATAATGATTTTGTTATATATATATATATATATATATATGAATATTTAAAGGAAGTGACACTATGAAGTTTATTTTAATTAATAGCAAGTTAGAATTTCAATGACTCTAACTTAAAAGGAATTGATAGAGATACATAGCGTATTGAAACTATAGTCTTCAAGAAATCTAAAATTATGAAGCGAGTCGTTAAAATTCTAACTTGCTATTAATATTTTAAATACTGGATATTTTATAATGTATTGTCTTCTTCTTCTTCTTTCCAAGTATTAGGCCAAGGCCTGTTACAATCCTATAGAAAATTTTCCCTCCAGCATTTCATAAGACAGCCCAGAGATCTTCGTCCTCTTGGTATATAATTATAAATAACTTTGGGGATCCGATTTGAACTCATTCTTTCTAGATGGTGTTTCCAATTTAGTTGGTACTGTTTAATATATTCCAAAATTGGCGTAGTCTTCAATTCTTTTAAGATATTGATGTTCCTTTTCCGATCCCATCTAGTGTAACCTGCTGTTCTGCACATGAATCTCATTTCACAAGCCGTTATCCTGCTTTCATGTTGTCTTATTAGTGTCCATGCTTCACTACCATAGGTCAACAGTGGTCTAGCCAAAGTGTTATATAAACGTAATCTGGTGTTTTTTTGTACAAGGGATGGTTTCATAACTTGATTAATAATTCCCAAACTTTTATTATAACTAGTAATTTTTTCAGGGATATCCTTTTCATCCCAGATAGAGAAATAATATCCAAGATATTATAATGTATTGTACCATCTTTATGTTGTTATTTATGGAGCGTACAGCAGGCTATACAAAGTGGGACCATAAAATAAATGAAGAAATTATGGAAGAGATGGATGTGGAACCCATTCTCTGGAAAGCCCATCTTCAACAAATGCCATCTCACAGAATTCCAACAGCTATGCTTTGTTAGTACCCCCAAGGCAAAAGATCACTGGGATGTCCAAAAAATCTTTGAGACCTTGACAGACCACATGGTCTAATAGTTGCATGGAGGATGATGATGATGATGACTTATGAAGCGAGTGAATTTGAAATGCACACCTTAAATTAAATTTTCTTGCACATATTTTTGAGACCGTTGAACTTCATTCCCTCTGTTAGTGGGTGACAAATTTCACAAACAAATCCTAGCTATCCATTATTTGATATGTTATTTAAGTATTTCTTTTATTAACTTTGATTTTTGCTTATCCCGCAATCTTAGATCCATTTTATCTTGGATGATTAGAAGATGGTAGTAGGCTAGTAGCCATACTATAGTTGGATCTGATATATAAATGTCTAGAGTTTGCAGATGAAAAGAAAACAAGCAGGAGGAATGTCTTATGCTGCATATTACATCAAGAGGGATTGTACTAATCAAGCATTTCAATCTCTCAGTGGGCATGTTAGTTCTCGGTCCGATACATAATCCTCAGCAGAATATGCCTGAAGTAAACCACACAGTTGCATGACATATGACTGTTCCTATATTTTTGTCCATGTTTCAGATTTTGATGCTTACATTTTTCCATGCTTGCCTCATCCTGCAGTTGGTTTATTCTGAATGCAGACTGTAATAATCTGTTATTACTCTAATTATGTACTGCATATTCAGTATATTGTTATTATAATATTTTTCTCTAATATTATAACTTTTTTACATTTTATTAAAAGTGTATTTACAATCTTAGATTTGGAGCTTTGCGAGATCCAGCAAGAAAAAGACGTGAAGCATTGGAAGAGTCATTGCGATTCCACAAATTTGTGTTCGAGTTGGATGCAGAACAACAATGGATTAAAGAACATCTACCACTTGCCTCATCTGACAAACTGGGACAGAATCTGCACCAAGCACAGTCACTCCATAAGAAACATCGCAAGTTGGAAGCAGAAATCACTGGTCATCAGCCCATGATTGATCGTACTCTTGCTTCTGGACATGCCCTCATAGAACAACATCACCCTGAAACTAAGCAGGTAAGCTGCCTTGTAAGACATGTAAGAATATAGTAATAATAAATGAAAATATATCTTCTTGTAAGCACATGTTTCCCTTAACAGAGATTTAGGTGCTCTCTCCTACAGGGAAGAATTTGAGCCATTCTAATTTAGTTACACTTGTTTTCGTATAGATGTCATTTGAGTGGTCTGTGGTCAGCGTTCTGCCTCATACTGACATCTAGGAAACCAAGGTAATACTAGGATGGGAAAATTTGGCAAATTTTGCTTAGAGGTATTTTCATTCAGGCTTAAGGATCTTTTATGAGCCTGAAAATCTTCAGACTCGGGACTCATGGCTTAAAGTCCCTCCTGGAGGACTTGCTCCTTGGATTTTTCCATCCAAAAAAAATCCATCGACCATGGCCGGATTTGAACCTGCGACCCTCGGGACCAGAGGCAAGGAGCATAACCACTAGTCTACCGCATAAAATTATATTAAGACATGCAAGATTTTCTATGTCCTTGTGTGCGTGTAAGATTTAAATAAATTGCATAGAGATTGTCACATTGTAAAATACTCACTTTAAATCATATTTTGGGGAATATATACTTGCTCAAGCAATAAAGATGATTATGATTATGCTTAAATGATCCTGAGAGCTATGCTGGTGGTAGCATTGTTGCCGATAGGTTACCCATGCCTGACTGGTTGAAGATGATAAGCCAGACAAAAAAAGTACCTTGGTTGAAAGAATGACGATCTTTCACTGTAAAAATACAACCGTCAAGAAATATGGACATGGGTTCCACTGGGGTAAAATTTTGTTCCGGGCAGGGACTACTTCAGGGAATCCATGCCAACCGGGCAGGGACTACTTTAGGGAATCCATGCCAAAGGCTTATGATTATATAAAAATCTGACTTAAGCAAAATTGAAGAAACTCTTGCAAGATGTAATGAAAAGATACTAAATCTATTGATGCTGCAGCATGAGCAAATCTTGCTAATATTCATTTCAATCTACATAAAATGTTACTGAGACATAACCTAATTTTAAGGGGGGAAAAAAAAAAAAAGAAACTATAAAAATTATACCGTACATAAAATATTAGCATCAATAAATAAGTTATTATAATTTAACAAGTAACTATAATCTTATCATTAATATTTAAAGGAAGTGACACTATGAGGTTTATTTTAATTAATAAATAGTTTAACACCGCACCTCGTAATTTTAGATTTCTTGATGACTAGTTTAGATTCTTCTTTGTATAATTTTTAGTTCTATCTCAAGTTAGAACTGAAAATGTTACAAAATACTATCAAAACTAGTTTAATATTTAAGGGAAGTGACACTATGAGGTTTATTTTAATTAGTAGGAGTTAGAATATTCACGACTCACCTGACATTTGTAGATTTCTTGAGGATCAAGGTCTTGATACATTACATATCAGACCAGTTAGAAAGAAATGATAATGTTTTAATTTTGTTGAGTTGTTTCTTGACTCACCTCATACTTCTTAACTCCCTCACATATCTAGATTTTGTCACTGTATTTCTGACATTCTCAATGCTGTTCACATTCACAACTCTAGATATGCGAGGGAGTTAAGAAGTTTGAGGTGAGTCAAGAAACAACTAAACAAAATTAAAATAAACCTCATAGTGTTATTTCCTACCTACATAACTTAATTGATAATGTTACCTAAAGTATCGAAACCTTGGTCTTCAAGAAATCTACAAATATGAGGTGAATGTGAATATTCTAACTCCTACTAATCAAAACTAGTCCTGTGACATAGCCGAGTGGTTAAGGCAAGAAGCCTTGGCATAGAGTTAAAGGACTTGCTCTGGTTTGAGTCCCCATGGGGGAAGAAATTTCTCATAGAATTTTGGCTGGTGCCCATCCAGCATCGTGAGGAATTTGGGTAGCTCCAGGTTGAGAAAACCAGCTATAATGACTGGGGACCAGACATGCTGACCACATGTCACCCCTACACTGACTGAATGATCGTCTGCCTCTGTGATTAACACATGTGGATGTGAGGCCAGCAGCAGGCTTGTAGGCCAAGTGCATTCTAGGCCTGTTGCGCCATGGAGCTACTAATTGAAATTAGTCTTTGAAAAATCTACAATTATTAGGTGAGCTGTTAAATCTAACTCTATTTATTAATTAACTACAATCTTATTACTTGAAAAAAAAAAATAATGCCTGAACTCGGATTTGAACCCAAGACCAAGTTGGATCAGGCAGTAAAATTTGAGACTCATATTTGGAAGATTCTGGGTTCAAACCCCAGTGCTGATCAACCTAATTGATGTTTTTTCTACTTTTCCTCCATCATCAAGGCAAATTCTAGGTTTAAATTCCATGACCAGGACCCATTTCATCCTAATCACCACTTCATGGTATCATCAATTTTTTTTTTGTTCAATGCCATCAAGTTGTCATTTCGACATTCTGGTATTCTATCCTGGCATGGCGTTATTGTAACCCACTTCTGAGGTTTGGGTGCCTGGAAGGCAGAGTTACGCTGCCCTGATGGTATATGATAGGTGGTGATGGTAATGATGTGCCAGGAGAGGCCTTAATCCTAAACTTAATTAATATGTTAATGAATATAATGATGGCTAGATGCTGTTTGGGGACTGTTTGGGCCTTAAAGTTTCCTGACATTTATCTTACAGGTAAGGAAAAACCCCGAAAAAAACCATTACCCAGGAAACTTGTCCCGAGCAGGGATCGAAGCTCACAGCGTGACAAGGCAGCATGCTACCTCGAGACCACAGCAGTGGACAATGTCATCAAAATTAAAAATTGGTTAATTTCTTCAGTCGAAACACAACAATAGAAATGCAACATATTGCGTCCAGTACACCTAAATATTCTAGATGTAATATGACCAAACTAGATATCTACAGGGATCTTCTATGGGCTTTTATAGAAGTACGTGATGAAAAAGTGGCTATTTGTAATAAAAAATATAAGTAACATATTTTAAAACATAGAATCACTTAAAAAAATACATTACTTTAACATGTATTAGGCTTTCAAAGCTTGAAATCCTGTATATATTTTGAGAACTGGAATTATGATTTAACTTATATTGGTGCAATAGGTTGACCTTTCTTCCTGCATATCATGATACTTTTCTGAGTTGTGTATCGGTACATAACAAACATTAGCCACTCAATAACTCAAAATACATAATTTTTAATAGAGTTTCTGATACTATAATTTGGATTATAATATCAGATTAATATCACAGTACCGTTAAATATCTGTTACTACTAGAAGCTGTACTATTGTCATTTAGCATATTTTGGAGCCATACCTTTGTTTACTTCTCAGCATATCATAGAGGAAGAAATCTCAGAATTTTCCTGTGAACATCTACTATTTCTATTAAAAAAATAAGTATATTATTTCTGCCATTATATTAATTTTATTTTCTGTAGATGCCATTCAATAGTACAGAGCTGCAAGTGATTATAAGATATCCATGCAATATCTTCATAAAATCTGCAACAATCATTTTAATAATGATTGTGTAATGTACAGACTTGCTGCAATTTAGAGGAACTCAAATATAGGTTAAAAAAAAAGATGGCATATTTGTAAATAGAATATACAGGGTGTAACATAACTCAATGGAAAAATTTCAGGAATGAGTTCCTCATATGGAGAGAATAAAAAAAGTTTATTACAACATTGGTCCGGAAATTGATAATTACAGAGTTATTCAAACTTTTATGAATGTTAGCACATGGCGACAAAAATGCAAGGAAGTTGTTTGGAGCGCTCTGTTCTGTCGGATGAAATGTTCAATGTGACCTCCTTGTGCCTCAATGCAGGCATATTCTTCATTTGTGTACATCACAGCAGCCTACAATCAACAGAAAACAGACTGTCAATAACTACTGTAAACCTTAATAACCTAACATTCATAAAAGTTTGAATAACTCTGTAATTATCAATTTCCGGACCCATGTTGTAATACACTTTTTTATTCTCTCCATATGAGGAACTCATTCCTGAAATTTTGCCATTGAGTTATGTTACACCCTGTATTGAGAAGATGCAAAAATGTAATTAAGCAGAGTGTTATATAAATTCTCACATCAAATCTTTGAGATAGAAGCAGATTTGTTAGAATTTTTATGGTAGATATCATAAGAATATGATAGAAATCATAGAAGTTGTTTTACTTTTATAAAATTAAAAAAACTACAAGATTTATATCTGCATGAAATATTATAATAATAGAATTTTTATCATAATCTTAATTTCATCAGAGAATAAAAGAAAATCTTCCTTGTTTGAATAGAATTACTATGGGAGGTAACACTATCAGGTGAAAAAAAACTTTAATATTGAGTGGAGAACATATTTTTAATAACTCACCTCATACAATTTCAAATTTCTTTGATGCCATTGGTTTCAAACAAATTTTCGTTCATCATCAATCATGACTCCAACTGAAATATGAAAAAATCCTCTTTATTTTACACTAAAAATCAAAAATGTGTCAAACAATATATTTGGGCAGGAAGCTTACTTGTTTGTTTGTCCTTCCTCCAGATGGCTCTCTGGTGGAGTGGAGGTTGAGGTAAGCGCACATTGCATGTGCATGTGCATGAAAAAAGTGTGTTCTATGTTACAGTACAATGTTTCATTTTTTGTTCTTTGCCTTTTTTTTATTTCTTGTTATATCATCTCTCCATTTATAGATAATTTTATTATTTTTTAAGTTTAATTTATGTTTATATCAATGTTTTTATTTATTTTAAATTTTTTTCTTATTTCTAACCTTTAATATATATATACACATAAAACATGAAAAGAAAAATAAATGCCTGAGTCAGGATTTGAACCCGCGTCTCTAAATTCTGTACGTTGAGCACTAAAGATCTGAGCCATTCAGGAATCCTAACACAAACATGTATTTCTCTTATATATGTAGTATTCTACAAACATTTATTTTTGTTATATATGTAGCATTCATATGTGGAATATTACATATATAAGAAAAAATAAATGTTTGTAAGAATTAAATGAATCGTGATTTCTTCTTACCTCATACTTCTACGTTTTTTTAAACACAGCACTGCAGTATCAGTGACCCATTGTCACATCGTCAGCTGTTTTCATGACTGTCAATTTTTTCTTTTTGCCAGTAATTATCCAAACTGCCATCTGGTGTTCTTTTGAAGGAATTATTTTCTAAACTGCCATCTGGTGTTCTTTTGAAGGAATCATTTTCTAAACTGCCATCTGTTGTATTTTTGAAGAACTTTGTAATCAAGCTCGGTTTGTCTGGAATCTCAAAGTTCATGGTTCTAGTGTGGTTTTTTTGAATATATATTTTTTCCCAACCAAAATAAATGTTTGTGTTAGGATTCCTGAGTGGCTCAGTTGGTTAGATCGCTAAACGTACCGAATTTAGAGACTCGGGTTCAAATTCCGATTCAGACATTTATTTTTTCTTTTCATGTCATATATATATTTTTATATAGTAACTTTTCAATTTTATTTGTTTAAAATCTGTTTTTCTGTCTCTTATGTTTACAGTTGTGTCACCCCGATTTTAAAAGTTTTATTTGACTAATATTTTATGTTATTGAATTTTCTTTTTTTTTTAACCTTGTTTCTCATTTCTACTCTTATACTGTCAAACTATTAAACCTTTATTTCTTCTGGCTTTTCCTAGGCTTGTTCCATGATACTGTATATGTGTATAGAGTTAGCAGAATGTAGACTGTAGTTGTGTAATGTACAGATTGAGAGACTCTGTGAAGAACTCCAGGAGGCATGGCAGGACTTGCAGGACAAGGCGCAGGAACGCAGCCGTAAGTTGGATCTCTCTCTGAAAGCTCAACAGTTCTTCTTTGAAGCTGGGGAGGTGGAGAGTTGGCTGAGTGAGAAGAACGACATGCTAAGCTCCACAGATTATGGACGTGATCGCGATGCAGCTACCAAACTCCTCACCAAACACAAAGCACTGGAGCTAGAACTGGATACATACAGTGGCATCGTCAACGAGATGGGCCATACTGCAGGAGCAATGGTGACTTCAAAACATCCTGACGCTAAGGCTATATCTGCAAAACAACAACTGATCCAGCAGCAGATGAGAACTCTGCAGCGATTGGCTACAGCACGTCAGCAGCGCCTCATGGAGTCTATGTACCGACATGAGTACTTCCTGGAGAGTGCTGAACTCGAGCAGTGGATCCGGGAACAAGTGCAGACAGCTGCGTCTGAGGACTACGGTCAGGACTATGAACACCTGCTACTTCTTCAGAACAAGTTTGATGACTTCAAGCATCGCATCGAAGCTGGTTCTGAGAGGTTTGCTCAGTGCGAGGAACTGGCAAAGAAGTTGATTGCAAATGAGAGTCCCTATACTGCTGACATTGAGCGCAGACAGGAGCAGTTAAGGTGAGTGATATCTTATCAACTTTCTTGTTTTACTGCAAATTACGGAAGGTGAAGTTTTCAGTGAGAAAAGTATAATCCTCTCAGTTTAATTCTTATCCCCAGCCTACTTGATTCAAATTTATGTTTTTTTATAACCATACATGATTTTACTGTTACTTTAATTTTAAAAATACATATAGTTTTTACAGTAATCAATCATTGTGAAGAGTATGAATTCCAATCAAGGATTGATGAACCTTAGGACCCATTAAACTCCCCGGATTTTTTTAAACTAGTCAAAGTTAAAGAAATCCATTTTGGATGACTATTTAACTCATGCCCTAATGGAAGTTGATGACCAATCACATTTCAATGAATTTTGTTTTACAACCAATAACAGTCATGTTTCACCCCGATAATTATTGAATTTTGATTACAAAAATAAAGCTCTTCCTTAATATTTAATTTTAGGAAGTGATATTTTGAGGTTATTTTAATTATATTATTTTTAGTCTGATCATCTTACCTCAACATTAATATTGAGGTAAGATGATCAGACTAAAAATAATATAATTAAAGCTCTTCCTTGTTTAATTTTTTCTCCACTAGGGTGCATTCTTACAATATTGCGATCCTATTTGGCAACAAATAGTATGATCAAGTGGCAGTGATGGACAAATGAAACTAACCAAACATTTCTAATTTGTTTTCAAACATCACCGTTTACATTAAATATATAAATATTTTAAAATAACTATAATTAAATAATGATTTGTGAGTAAACAGCTTAGTTTTATTTGTTAAATAGTCCTAACAAATGCAACTCTGGATTTCCAATAATTTGGAAATCACTCATGGCATTACTTGCAATAAATGTTGCAAAAAAAATACATATATATTTTTTTCAATGAAAAATAAGTAATTTATTTTGGAGGGAGGTCCCTGAAGAGGAAAACTGAAATTTTTGTACGCTTGTTCTATCACTTAATCACATTTAATAATTTGTAGCTTTTGGTTAATTAGTTACTGACAACATATATTTCTTTAATAATATTAGTCAAATATAGACACCTCACCCCATAATTTTCTACAAATTACGAGGTGAGGTGTCTATATCTGACTCTTAATATTAAAATAAACCTCAGTGTTATTTCCTATAAAAAATATTAATTAAAATATGTTTCCTTTACTGCTAGCATTAAATATGATGATTGTAGCTATTTTTGCTAAATTATTGATATTAGCCATGCTGTAGCGTAGTGGTTAAGGTACTGCGCTACAAGCTGGAAGGTTGAAGGTTCGAGTCCCAGTGGGGTCAGGATTTTTAAACTGACCCAAACCTTCTGGCGGCACTATGGCCCTGGGGTCGACTCAGCCTTGAATGGAAATGAGTACCTGGCACTTGTTCTAGGGGTAAAGGCGGCTGTCATGGAGGGCTGACAATCCAGCTGACACCAAGTGCCGATTGTCTAGAAAATTTGGGAGCCTTAACCTCCTACTGCCCCAAGGGCCTCCTGAGGCTTGTAGTGGGATCACTTTTACTTATTCATATTAGCAATAAGATATTTATGATATTTCTAAAAACTGGCCAGTATTTCACAAATCTCCATTCTTCGTTAAAAATTATCAATATTTAATTTTAATTTTTTTTATCTCATTGTTATCCAACAGTTTATAATTTGGTGGCAGAATTATTAATTTTCTCTATTAAATGTAAGTTATAAAATAGAATTGTAATGGAGATCAAAATAATAGCTGGCGCAACTTAACTCATTCATTAATGACTAGGCCTAAGTAAGATTTTTTAAAAAGAAATTTGATGGTTTAGTTAATTTTTAAAAATGTGCTTATGTGAAATAATACTATTCAAAACATAGTACCTTATTTGGTTTTCTGTCAATTCTAAAACCTATATATTGAAGTTAGGCTGATGGATTATATTTTGATCACATATACTGACTCTCTGTTGCAAATGTATCATATTATATTTTCTTCTTGGTACACATACTGACTTTTGGATGGGATTCAGCTTCCTTCTATTTAATTTGATCACTCTTTATCAAGTTTGAGTTTTTGTAGCTAACTTTGCCATTCTTTACAACATGTGACACTACTTTCTTAATTCCTTCATAAACTCCTGTCAAATTTTATTCTTAGGGTTCCATTTTTCAAATTATTTCCCACCATTTACAGTGATTTTTACATTTTTTCCAATGATAATTTACATATATTTTTCTATAATATATATAGATGAAGCTATATTGATTTTAATGAATATTCTAAACAAAAACAGTCGTGTTCCAGTGCAGCCAACATAGAGCATATACTAATTAACTGTGTACATATACTTCAGAATTTCAGAACTTAGTATTTATTTTTGGGCGTTGCATTCTTTCACATGTTAGAGTGCTTAAATTGTGTTTAGTTAGCTTTTAAGTTGGTCTTCAACAGGTTAGAGTATTTAATTCGTGGTTAAATATGGGAAATAACATGAGGTTCTTAATTAAATGAATGAATGTTTTCTTAAGAAAACATAAACTATGAGGTAAGATACGAAATTACTTATTAATTCATTGAATTAGTGTACTTAAATTGCATTAGGTTAGCTTTTAGGTTCGTTAAATATCATGTATATGTTGGCTGCATCCCATGATTCCATAGTGTAAACAGCTTTGCGTTTGTTGGCGCATGCAGATGGTGTATGTTTGGAACTTAGAAAATTTTTTTTGTGATACATGTTGAAAAGAATCCTCTCTAACTTTAAATTAAAAACTAAATGATTTCAATAATAACACTTTCTGGTTCTGGTGTGTTTTTAACTTCTGAACTGATTGTTGTTTGTAAGTTGAGAAGTAGATAATGATTAGAAATTGTTAATTTTATTAAAACATTCTTAATATTTATTGAAATATTCAGATTTCACAATGTAACACTAAAATTGGTTAAATTAAGATCTTGAATTGGGTCTAATTTTACCAAGAATTCTTTGTTTTTACTGTCGTAACCATTAATTTTATTTAACATTACATTAACAATTTAGAGAAATTTGATTAAAAATGTTAATTGGCTGTAAACTGTTTACCGAACCAATCTGCTTTTTCTCACTGTCAGAATACTCAATTTTATTTTACAATTTGGTAATATATTAACAATATCAATAAATTAGATCAACATTGTAGATACTAGAAATAATTTTTCCCTCTATCAGAATGCCTTTACTATACAGTAAAAGCTCCTTATTTGCGGTTCCCTTATTTGTGTTTTCATTATTTGCGGATCCAGTTGGTACATTAAAAGGATTAGTATCCTTTATTAATGCATTGGCAACTTTTTTTTACTGGGCATATGCCAAGGCGACTTTTACAATTAGAGCGATTCAAAAGAAATGGACAAATTAATATCAAAATTAAACAAACCTAAGCGTAATGTTCATTGTTAAAAACCACCGCCATAGTATTTCACGTGCTGCTATGTCCATTATAAATGCTGCCCTCGCCACTATTGATGTTTTAATGTCTCAACTTGTCATTCGTTGCAATAATTTTGATTGAATAACACGGGTCCCTTCTGATTTGTTGCCAATTTATAATGTCGAGTAAAATGAAAGAACATTATTTCCAAAGAGGAAAAAAGTAGTGTTGCCACTTAAAGTAAAAACAGAAATAGTTGACTGTTTACGCGTTGGCGAGTTGTTTGTGATTGAAAGATCTTTTAAAAGTGGCAAAACAAAAATTTACAAACTTCTTTAAGCCCTTGCCTAAGCCTGACAATAATAATTAATAGAAATTGTTCAAAATCTCTTATTAATTGATTTTACTTTGATAATTTTTATTTTATTCTGGAACCTTGGAACATATCCCCTATATACCCATACAAATTGCCATTCCATATTCACGGTTTCTGTATTTGCAGCATTTTTGTGGAACATATCCCCTGTGAATAAGGAGCTTTTACTGTAATGTATTTTTTGTTTGCAAACATATTAACAAATAAATATTTATAAGCAAGAGAATGACATTTATTGGAACGAGCACATCTAAAACAATGGTTTCTAACATTATAAGTTAATCAAGTTCTTCGCCTTCTAACAATTTTAATGACATATATTAATTTAATATTATAATAGTTTTGTTCTGTTTTTAGAACTTTTTTTATTCTAAACAAATTTCTTTTGTATTTAAAATTAGAAAGATGAAATATCTTTTCTTCCAAATTTTATTATAAATAATTACAATATTTGATGACATAATTTGTTTCCCATTATTCTGGATTTTAAAAAGCATGTCTTACAAACATTTTTGAGCATGAGTTGATAGCACTTGGTGATTGGGATTAGCTCTAACTTGGTTTGCCTGTGGCTCTAACAGTAACACAGACACAGATGGCAGCACTGACAACCCAGTGGCACAGGTGGCTGAGCGACACACACAAATACGGTAAGATTTCTTACTCCTCTGCATCATCACACAACTCCATTTTAAATTAAATTGGCTAATATTAACTCTGGTCACTATGATTTTTGTGTAGACAGTACGTTAAAAGTAGACTATTATCATTGCTGTATATAAAATGGCCTTTAATTCATTCCTCCTGGCAACTGGAATATGCAATGGAATTAATAGATTTTTGGACTTCTGTCAGTATGTTGTTTGAAAAATGAGCATCTGTGTTGTCATAGCAATCCATTAAATCTTGACAAAAGCCAATCACTGCATGATCCCCTTATCCTCCTGTTCACAAACTCAGACATTCTGCAAAACATTTTGAAATGCTACAACATTATTACTGACCTGCGATATTGTGGTAAAGGAGTAGTCCTCCAACGGCTACCCTACCATGTGGGATTGCTGGTAATGAAACGGCAGATTTCCTTGCCAAAAAAGGATCTTGCATTGAACAATTGCCTAGATTTAAACCAACACCTTACTCCTCAGTGAAAAGTCACATAAGTTAAAATCCAAAAATTATGAATGACAATAGACTTCAAACAGTAGCCAGAAACAAAAAATGGGAATGTTTAATAAAAATATTGATATACCAGACATACCAAGAAAAACAGAAGTAGCACATTTTAGAATGACAATGGGCCACGACTGTCTGGCAAAACACCTTTATAAAATCAATGTTCTGCCTTCACTGAAATGCATTTTATGCAGTCACCCAGATGAAGAAATGGATGAAGGTCATCTGAACAACTGTATCACTGTTGAACATGAAGATTCTAAGACCTCAAAGTATTGGAGAGCAAGACTGCTAATGACTTCAGTGTTAGATGCAACAGTGTTAGACAACAACTACACATATTTAAAGAGAAAAATTATATGCTCAGACCTGGACTTGAACCCGGGACCCTTGGTTTTCTAGTCCAAGTGCTCTACCATTTGAGCTACCTGAGCAAGTACCGATCTAAACGCAAATCCTTCTCTATATACATTGAAAATTTGCAAAGATAGAAGCAAAGGCTTCAAAGCATTTGGTGGGTGGGAATTTCAACGTATATAGAGAAGGATTTGCATTTAGATCGGTACTTGCTCAGGTAGCTCAAATGGTAGAGCACTTGGACTAGAAAACCAAGGGTCCCGGGTTCAAGTCCCGGTCTGAGCGTATAATTTTTCTCTTTAAATATGATTTATCCATCATTGAGATGTATGAAATTAATAATAAAAACATCGAACAACTACACATTTTGAAATGTTCTTTAAAAATACAACCATGTGGCTTTTAGTTCACATTTTGTTCATTGTGTTTGGTTTTTACTTTATTATAATTGGACAGCATTATGCATCAACCGGTTATGTGCCATTGGGTCAGTTTCGAGAAAAATATGTTTAAAGTTTAAGTTCAGGCTTCACTATTTATTGTAGCTCCAAATTAACAATACTGAACATTGCAAGTTATTTTCCTTGTTTGACAGTAATGCATCAACAATCTAAGAGCAGGAACATATGATGCTGCTACATGATGCAAAATTTAGATTAGCATTTTTTTATGAAGATCTGGTTTCATAGCTGTTTGTTGCAAAACAAAGAATCTCTGATAAGACTGATGGCATTTACATTTTTCTTTAACAATAAAGCTATATTTAAAGATTTGGTGTCAAAAGTGTGTGTATACTTCGTGAGCCGTGCAACAGATGGTATCAAAATCTCACTTTTTAAAATGGCCCTTAGCTGGTTGATTCATAACATCATCTAACTATAGTTACAGCTGCCAAAAGTCCAAAGATTCATTAATCCTGTTAGTTTTATAGATTTGTTATAAAGCTCATTCCCTCCAACTAACTTCCATGACAAAGTTAATAAACATAAGGCATGCTTAATAATACTCCTCTATATTTTATTCATTCCTGTATACAAAATGCATAGCTAGAAAGTAAAACAATTCCTACCAGGAGGAGGATTATGTGCAATAAGCTTATGTCAAGTTATTAATTTCATAAAAGTCTCTTTTAATTCTTGTACAGTAAATAATTATTTTGTTTCAAACTCTCATAAACATATAATTAATATTTAACTTTTACAGGAAATAATCACTATGTGGTTTAATTTATGGTAAAATCAAATGTTTCCTACCTCTCTTCATACAAATCTTCTAAGTAGATTGCGATTTCGAGACCACAACAGTCTCATCTTCAGTACTATTTTGGCAACTGATGTTATGTCGATTGGAAGAAACTCTTCTTCTTCCTTCTGTTGGTGGACCGATGAACCTCTGGATCAGGTCAGAATTTGTGGGAATTTTGAAGTTCATAAGTTTTCCTTTGTTTTTCTGAATGTGGATTTTTTCCCAAACTGTAAGTTCCTTTTGTTTATCTAATTAAATTAACAAATTTATTAAACAAATTGATAAACAAAAGGAACTCATGGTTTGTGAAAATCCACATTCAGAAAAACAAAGGAAAACTTACGAACTTTGAAATTCCCGCAAATTCTGACCTGATCCAGAGGTTCATTTGTCCACCAACAGAGGGATGAAGAAGAGTTTCTTCCGATCGACATAACATCAGTTGCCAAAATAGTACTGAAGATGAGTCGATTATAGTCTCAAAATCGCAATCTACTTAGAAGATTTGTGTGAGGAGAGGTAGGAAACATTTGATTTTACCATATAATTAGTAGATTATACTAATGAGTGTAATTGTATTATTGCATGAAAATTTTCATAATGTTGTCTAAAGGAAAAGAAGACATTTTATTGACAATTTTTAAAAAATAAACTATTTTCTGTGGTGACCAGAATTATACCATAACATGAAAGTAATTTGAGTTGGTATTAAATTAATAAATGAACTTTACAGGGAATGCTGGCAGCAGTTGATGTCACTGATGGACAACAGAGAGCAGAGATTGCAGGCAGCTGGAGAAATCCATCGTTTCCATCGAGATGTGGCTGAAGCACTCTCTCGTATTCAAGAGAAAGATGCTGCACTACCCGATGATCTTGGAAGAGATCTGAATTCAGTATTGGCTCTCATCAGACGGCATGAAGGCTTTGAGAATGATCTTGTAGCACTGGAGGCACAACTGCAAGTTCTTGTGGAGGATGCAGTGAGGCTCGAGGCACTTTATCCTGGTCAGAATGCAACACACATTGCACAGCAACAGGCAGTCGTGGTATCAAGTTGGAGTGCACTGCAGGAAAGATCTGCTAACAGAAGAGAGGAACTTCATGCAAGTTGTGAATTGCAGAGGTTCCTTACTCAAGTGCGTGACCTTATGAACTGGGCAGCAGGACTACGTGCCACCATGATGACGGAGGAGAAAGTGCGTGATGCTGCTTCTGCTCAGACACTCAAGGCAGAACATGAAGCTGTCAAGGCTGAAATTGAAGCCCGAGAAGTGAATTTCCAGGTAAAACATTATATTAAATTTGAGAAATGTTAAATTAATAATAAAAAAACATTATATACTTTCTTTTTTTAAGCTTTAATAATTTTTATACCAAAATACTATTGTGTTTGACTTTTTAGGAACGACCACTATGAAGTATTAACATTTTTCAGGAATCAAAAATATGAGGTATTATTTATTTAAGTTAAATTTTATCACCTCACCTCATATTCTCCTTCTTAGATTAGTTGGTCCATCATCAGTATTTTCACAATGTGTCGTCTTGAAGAGCTGCTTCTTGCTCCCTCTGTTGGTGGATCTGAAGAACCTTGAAATCAAATCATTTTCCCTAGGAATTTCAAAGTTCATTAATTTCTCCTTTCCGTTGTTTTGAATGTAGATTTTTCCCCAAACTATGAGTTCTATGGGTTTTTCTATTTGTTTTATTAATGTAATTAATTTTTTTGGACTCTTACTTTAAGGGAGGAAATAAGATTACGAGTTTTTGAGAATAAAATTCTTAGGAAAATTTTTGGACCAAAGAGAGATGAACAGACAGGTGAATGGAGAAGACTTCATAACAATAAACTGCATGGTCTTTATAGGAAGCCAGATATAATAAGAACAGTTAAGTCTTGTAGACTGCGATGGGCAGGACATGTTGCGCATATGGGGAATGAAAGACATGCATGGAAGCTTCTTGTAGGAAAGCCAGAAGGAAAACGTCCAGTTGGTAGACCAAGAATGAGGTGGGAGAACAACATTAACTATGATTTGAAGGAAGTAGATTATACAGGGAATGATTGGAAAGCATTAGCTCAGGATAGGGATGTATGGAGAGCTTGTCACCGCAGTCATGAACCTACAGGTTCGATAGTGCCAGTAAGTAAGTAAGTAATGTAATTAATTTGGTTTGGGAAAAAAATCTACATAAAAAAAACAGAAAGGAGAAATTAATGAACTTAGAAATTCCCGGGGAATATTATTTGATTTAGGGGTTCTTCAATCTACCAACAGAAGGAGCAAGAAGGAGCTCTTCAGGATGACAACAACGGTCGTGAAAATACTGATGATGGAACCAAAAAAGTATCTGAAACTAATCTAAGAAGAAGGAGAATATGAGGTGATTCACTTAAACTATGGAGTATTATTTCTTCTTCTTCCTTCCAAGTATTAGGCCAAGGCCTGTTACGATCCTATAGAAAATTTTCCCTCCAGCGTTTCATAGGATGGCCCAGTGATCTTCGTCCTCTTGGTATATAATTATAAACAGCTTTGGGGATCCGATTTGAACTCATTCTTTCAAGATGGTGTTTCCAATTTAGTTGGTACTGTTTAATATATTCCAAAATTGGCGTAGTCTTCAATTCTTTTAAGATATCGGTGTTCCTTTTCCGGTCCCATCTGGTGTAACCCGCTGTTCTGCGCATGAATCTCATTTCACAAGCCGTTATTCTGCTTTCATGTTGTTTTTTTAGTGTCCATGCTTCACTACCAAAATTATATCACCTCGCCTCATATCCTTTTTCTTATTAGATCGGTTTTGGGAACTAATTAGTTTTCATCCTCAGTATTTTCATGACCGTTATTATGTTGTCTTGTAGAGCTGCCTCCTGCTCGCTTTGTTGGTACACTGAAGAACCTTGAAATCAAATCACCTAATTAGGTCCTGAAATTAGTCTAATAAGAAGAAAGATATGAGGTAATTTTTCTTAAATACTGTTGTGTATTCCCTACTTTTTGTTACATTTTTGTCTAAAAGACATTGATGGGAAGAGTGGATTATTAATCATAATTCAAACACCAGCATTGTTTATTAGCATACTGTGACAAATTAATCATGATAAGTATGCTTAATTATTAGGCATGCACCCTTTCTTTGCAGGACAAATTAGAGTTTTCTGAAAGAAACTGAGTGAGATATTGCCTGAAATTGAGAAGAGGGACAATTTTCTGTCATCTTTTCCCCCTTTTTGTGACCTTTAGCCATTTTTGCACCATTCTGTCCATAATTCCATTTTCTCTCTCTTTTTTGATCTTTTTGTAATACTTTTTAAATATTTTATATAGCAAATTCTGTCAGTTTATTTACTTTATGATGTCCAATATATATTACATTATTATTTATCAATATTAAATGAATGTTTATATATTAAATTTGGGAATTTTTAACGTTATGAGGTTCAATTAATAATAATTAAATGAATCGTGATTTCTTCTTACCTCATACTTCTATGTTTTTTTAAACACAGCACTGCAGTATCGGCGACACGTTGTCGTCATCATCAGCTGTTTTCACGACGTGTCGCCGATACTGCAGTGCTGTGTTTTAAAAAAACATAGAAGTATGAGGTAAGAAGAAATCACGATCCATTTAATTATTATTAAATGAATGTCTCATTTAGCTTGCTATGAATCGTAGTAAACCTGCCTGCATTCAATGAATACAGGACTGAAAAAATTTAAATACAACACACACCTGTAATAATGGAAAGTTTTTACTTTTTTATTTTAATTGAAATCAGTAGCAGTGAATTTTACACATTCTAATTGTTGTCAAGTCACCACTGAGTTTTATTCTGATCAAAATTTAAAAATACTGTATAGAGAATAAAAATTAACTGACTTTTTTCTCAGATCGTTTCTCTTTGTGAATCTAAATTGCTTAGTGCATAACAAGTTTGGTATTTGCCATATCGAAAGTATCTCTGCTCAGAAGTTGAACCAGGATTTCATCGAAAGACTAGAACCATTACATGATGCACTTTTTGTGATTTAGGGATCACATTGGATGATAAAAAAAAGGGAGACTGCATCTATATTTCTAATTTGAAGCATCAATATTTATTAATAGTGAGTGGAGAACATATTTTAATCGACTCACCTCATACATTTTCAAACTTCTTTGATACCGACGGTTTCAGACAATATCATGTCCTTCTTCAGTCATGGCATTCATGATATTGTCTGAAACCGTCGGTATCAAAGAAGTTTGAAAATGTAAGAGGTGAGTCGATTAAAATATGTTCTCCAGTCACTATTAATGATATAACCTCATAATGTTTACTTCCCAATATTAATTTAAATATAAATCAATATTTATATTTGATCAAACATCTATTTTCTTTCTTTCGTTCACTTAGTTTAACCTCTCCCTTTGTAGGTATTTTTAAATTATCCATTTGGGGCACAGAGTTGCTACGGTGGATTAATAGTGCCCTAGTTTGTTAGCTTAATTGGTTTTGCTAATACCCTGGGGAAAAAGCAATGAGGATCTCTTTTCTTATGGAAGTCAGAGGAGATTTGCATGGAATCAGATGACATGGTTATGAATTAATGTTGAACATTTTATTTAATTTAACTTCAAATATCAATTTACAATTGCTTAATTTCAATTAGTTGCAGTTGGAACAAATGAATCCATGAATAATACTTAATTGAGGTATGGTATTCTAATTTAGATTTGTTATCGTCAAAATGCCGAACTTTTACAAGTCCGACTATTGTTTGAACTTAGAATATATAACCATGTGAAACTTTTTTACATCAATTAATAGATAGAGTTAGATTTAACACCTCACCTCATAACTGTAGATTTCTCGAAGACTAGTTTCAATACTTCTTTGTATAATTTTCGGTTCTATCTAGATAGCCTCTTTGATGCACTGAGTTTCTCTTTTATCATCATTCCTCACACAACACACTTACAACAAACAGAAACTAAAAAATATGGTTGGTTGGTATCTAATGTCGAGCACTTGATAATGAAATCATTCGCTCTCTTGCACTCCAATATTTAGCAGAAAGGCTGGTCTCTTCTACAAAAGCTGGACAACGGAGGAGATGGTTTCTTTCCATATCTTCATTTAAATTGCAAAAAGGGCATTTAGGTGAATCTGTTATGCCAATTCTGTGTAGGTGTTTATTCAAGCAGTCATGTCCCGTTAGCAGTCTGAATGTTGCTACTGCAGATTTTCTTTGTAATGTAGTAATGTCATAAGCTTGTAGATTTTCCCATTCCTTTCCAGATGTTTTGGTGGTGTATTCTTCTCTAAGTTTATTGATGTATTTATTTGAGATAATTCTTTTGATAGAGTGAAAGGAAACTGGAGCAGAAGTTGGGTTTGAAACAATTTTGCTACCCTTCTTGGCTAGAAAATCGGCTATTTCATTGCCTGTCACTCCACAATGGGCCGGAATCCATTGAAGTACAACTTTTTTATGTAGACGGGATAAATGTTTTATCATTTTGTGACATTCGATAATTTTGATGCTTTTGGGTGTTGTGTCTCGTGTTATAGCAAGAATGGCTGCTTTGGAGTCACATAGAATTACAACTTTTGTAAATTTTTGGATGTGATATAAAAGATTTTGTAAACTTAAGAAAATTGCTAGAATTTCGCCATCAAAGTTTGTTGAATTTGTGTTTAGTTTACGATAAAAGGAAAAAAGTGGACATACTGCACCAGCACCAGTGCCACCATCATTTGGTAGGCTGGAGCCATCTGTAAAAATATGTATCCATTCAGGAGCTGGGTATCTTAGATTTATCATTTCCAGTGACATTTGTTTTAAAATATATGGAGGAGTTTCAGATTTCTTGATGTCTTCTGTTAAATGAAGGTTATATTCGATTTCCAAAAATTCTAGAGGGTTGTTTCTCATCTGCATATTTTCTTTTGAATGTGGAAGTTGCAATTTCTGTTTGATTTCTTGTACAATGCTTAGGAAGCTTTGCTGAGATTTTAAACATACTTGTGGTTTTCTTTGGGTCCAGTTATTATGGGGTAGCCTTAAAAATTTTTCATACTGTGTGACTGCTGTTTTCTCAATTTCAGATGCTATGTTTGGGTTATTTGTTAAGATTTGCATGGCAGTGATTGGTGTTGTTTAACGGCTCCTGTTATCAGACGGAGGATTTGGTTCTGCAATTTATTAAGTTTTTCCACTTTAGTAGTTACTAGGATTTCTTCACAATATTGAAGTACAGGTTTTATGTACATTTGGTAGAAGGTGTTTAGGGTTTGTGTGTTGCAACCCCACTTTTTCCCTGCTAATCGTTTTAATAATGGTAACCTTGTTTCTATCTTTGTACATATATTCTCCATGTGTTTCTTCCATGTTAATTTTGTGTCCAGAGTTATTCCTAAATATTTTGCTTCATGTGTTTGAGTTAATAATTCACCCTCCAATTCCAGAGTGATGGGTAGTGGTTTCTTTCTTAATGTAAATAGTTGATAATTTGTTTTCTGTATATTTATCTTCATTAAGTTCTGGGATGTCCAATTCTCTAACTGTATTAGTGATTGTTGGGCTATGGTTATTAATTGTTGACTTTGGTTTTTCGGTTTGGAG
This sequence comes from Diploptera punctata, assembly GCA_030220185.1. NCBI lineage: Eukaryota > Metazoa > Arthropoda > Insecta > Blattodea > Blaberidae > Diploptera > Diploptera punctata. Next base: position 2,627,565 of record JASPKZ010003882.1, read on the forward strand.
ACCCATATTACAACATCATCAGCAAAAAGTAGGGTTTTCGTTTCGAGCTTTTCTATATGCTTAGGTAGATCATTAATGTAGATATTGAAGAGAATGGTACTGAGTACAGAACCCTGTGGTAAACCTCGATGTGTTTGTTGGTATTTAGAGAGGTGATTATTATACTTTGTAGCGATGAACCGTTGGATGAGAAAATTGCTGATCCAGAGTAGCATATTCCCTTGAATGCCTAAAGTCTGCATTTTTTCTAATAATTTATATCTCCAAATAGAGTCATATGCTCCTTGGAAATCAACGAACATTGCCAGAGTGTCTTCTTTTCTGTTGAAACTGTCTTTAATAGCTTGACTTAGGTGTACAATTTGTTGATTTGTTGATTGTAATTCTCTAAATCCAGCTTGATTGGGTGAAAGTAAATTATTGGTTTCTAAATACCAATTTAATCGATTTGAAATCATTTTTTCCATAATTTTAACAATTACACTAGTTAGTGCTACACTCATCATAACCTGAACACAACACAAATACATATCATCCTAGAAACATAGTCTGCCAAAGCAATGCTTAATTTGAAAATTGACCATATCAATTACATTTATCAATAAGCACAACATTTCAAACACAAAACTTTCATTGTTTATTGGAATGGTATTACAAACGTTCATTTACAGATAATTAAAAAAAAGTATAGTAGTTTAAAAGTTGCATTTCATAAGTCAGACATATTTGGTATGTTAATAAATTAATGAGTCATTTTATCATCTTACCTCATATTTCATGTTTTTCAAACACAGTAACTATAGTTTTCAAATGATCTTGTCATTCATTTTCAACCGCCATTATGATTAGTTTTATTTGATTTTCGTATTTATTATATAATTCAGTGACAGCTGTTTTGGTACCCTGTAGCTTCTTCAGACATGTTAACAGCTGTCACTGAATTATATAATAAATATAAATATAATAAATATGAAAATCAAATAAAACTACGTTTTATTTTTATTTAATTAATAAAATTACTATCCTCGTCAGATGACTCATTGGAAATGTTAATTTATTTATAATAACCAAGATTAGGCTCTATAGTCCAGCCACTGAGTCTCTGGCCCTGATGTTTTCATGACAGTGTTGCCGATATGGATATTCAGTGGGAGGGGCTGCTTTATGTACAATGCGGAATATCAAATCTTGGCAGTTAGCAGTGATTGGTCAAGAGCATTGATTGGTTGTCGCAGACATTCACTCACACTTCAACTATTTCCTTATTGGCAGTAGAGGGCAAGTTTCTCCCTTTACCCCTCGTACAACCTAAACATCAGGGCCAGAGACTCAGAGGCTGGACTGTAGTTTCATGTTTGTGGAAATAAAAAAAAAATCTGGTTTATTCATTAGCAATGAATAAAATATTCTGTGTAACAAAAACCAAATTTATTCCCTACACTCCAGAAGTCAAACTTTCCCTTCATGAATAAAATCCCTCTTGCAACATAATTTATAAACATGTTTATTTGAGAATAGTAATGTGTGTTTTTAAATGTGAAAATGACATCCTTTGCAGTCTGTTGTGGAATTGGGTAAAGTTATGGTGGAAGAAGGTCATTATGCAGCTCCAGAAATTCAAGAACGATTCACACAACTGTTAGATGAACGTCAGCGCTTGCACACAGCCTGGCAACACAAGAAAGTTCATCTTGATCAGTTGATAGACTTGCATTTCTTCTTGCGCGATGCAAAACAGATAGATACTCTAAGCAGCTCTCAAGAAGTAGCACTGGCAGGGACAGATGTGGGCATTTCGGTTGAGGAAGTGGATATTGCCTCCAAGAAACATGAAGCATTTGAAAAACTGCTTGCTACCCAAGAAGAGAAAGTGTTAGCATTACAAGAACATGGAGATAAACTTCTAGCACAGAATCACTTTGAGAGTGGCACCATCGCTCGACGCCTCAATGAAGTGATCCAGAGACGAGCCAAAGTGCGTGAGATGTGTGCTGCAAGGAAGCAGAGACTCGAGGATGCTTTACTTCATGCCCAGTTTGTCAGAGATGTAGCAGAGGTAAGCTGTTTTCAATGTTTATTTTATTATTGTATTATTTAGGAATCAACACGCACACACTATTTAGTAACACTAAGAAATTGGGACTGGAAGTAAATATCAATAAAACTAAATATATGGTCACACATAGAAATACATTATACAGTATAATGGAAATGGACAGCTAATGACAAATGAGGGAAATTTTGAGGAGGTGGCAGAATTCAAATACCCAGGAACAATAATCACAAGTTGTACCCATTGGGTTTAATTCCTAAAAAAAATCATAAATAGGAATGAGATGCACAAAGAAATTAAACTTAGGCTCAATTCTGGAAATGTGTGCTATTATGCATTACAGATACTCTTGACGTCTCAACTCCTTTCAAAAAACGTTAAACTGAAAATATATAAAACTATTATTCTACCAGTTATATTATATGGATGCGAAACATGGAATCTTACTTTAAGGGAGGAAAGGAGATTATGAGTATTTGATAATAAAGTTCTTAGGAATATTTTTGGACCAAAGAGAGATGAACAGACAGGTGAATGGAGAAGACTACATAATAGTGAACTACATGGTCTTTATAGGAAGCCAGATATAATGAGAACATTTATGTCTCGTAGACTGTGATGGACAGGACATGTGGCACGAATGGGGAATGAAAGACGTGCATAGAAGCTTCTTGTAGAAAAACCAGAAGAAAAGCACCCAGTTGGTATACCAAGAATGAGGTGGGAGAATAACATTAAATATGATTTGAGGAAGTTGATTATACAGGGGATGAATGGGAAACATTAGCTCTGGATAGGAATGTATGGAGAGCTTATGTCCATGCTGCCATGAAACTCCAGGTTCAATATTGCCAGTGAGTTATTATTTAGGAATGCATCAAAATCATAGGTCTTAACTTTAAGGACTTTTGGGTTTATACCAGAGTTATCTTTCATATCTACTATATATATAATACTGTCATTATACAAATTCAAATTGAAATAGATTGTGATAATGAAAATCCAACTTACATTTACCTTGAGACTAAGAAAAAACATTAAAATCATAGTTGTGGTAGCTAGTCTTACAAGTGAATTGTCAACCATTGCATGCCGAAACCTACCTTGAAATTTCTCCCAGAAAAAGTTATGATGTACCAAGGCCATGTCCTATAAATTATCTGCCTTTTTAACTGCAAGGCACTAAAATCAAGCACCAAATCTCTCATTTAAACCATAGGGAAGTGATACAATACCCGGATTGGCAGATTGGTTAACCTTCACTACCTGCCATCTCTGCCAAATCCCACCTCACTCCACGCTGCGCTTACTGAAGCAGGGAATCCACCTGCTCCATACAGTGGGTTGGCATTGCTGGATTCTGGCTTTAATTTCTGTGCCTTGCAGTTAAAAATGGCTGATAATTTTTTGTATACGGCCTTGATGTATCACAACACTTCTCTGGGAGAAATTTCAAGGTAAGTTTTGGCATACAGTGTTTGATGGTTCCCTTGTTGGTATTTCCAAAATATGAATCTCAAATACTATTACTGTGCCAATTCACTTGGTGAGATTAAGTTGTGCACAATTTATTAAAGGAAACAGAGACTATTATTTTCATCTACTTTCTATATGTTATTATGTATTACATAGCTGAATTTTATATTTAATACAAGCTACTTGTATTTTGCAGGCTGAATCATGGATAGGAGAGAAACAGAAGAAACTTGAAGCTGAGTCTCAGAAAGGAGAAGTTACAAGTATGGAAGACAAAATGAAGAAGTTACAAAAACATCAAGCATTTACTGCAGAACTTGCCGCACATGAAGGTCGTATTCAGAAAATTAAGGACAAAGGTGAGTTTGGCCATAATTTTTACTTAGGAATGAAGGTCATAATTCAACATCACTATCATATTGTTTATTTTTTATTATTTCACTCACCTCATACTTCATAATTCATAGCAGACCCTGGGTTTCTTCACGTAATTTGTGACATTGTCAATGCTGCGTCACGTTCACAACTGACGTCCAACGGCCTTCTATCCTGCAGACTGACCTCCGCGCCATTTACGTTATTCTTGTTTTCCTATGACTTGATAGCCAACTTTATTAAGTTATGTAGATAGGAAATAACACTATGAGGTTCAGTCTGCAGGATAGAAGGCCGTTGGACGTCAGTTGTGAACGTGACGCAGCATTGACAATGTCACAAATTACGTGAAGAAACCCAGGGTCTGCTATGAATTATGAAGTATGAGGTGAGTGAAATAATAAAAAATAAACAATATTAAAGAACCTCATAGTGTTATTTCCTATCTACATAACTTAATCACTATCATAGTTGATTCACAAATTTAGAACATTTGTTGACTTGTTTTGGCCTCAATTGAAACACCATCCAAAAGTCTTTTGAGTGGACGTCCTGATCTTCTTTTTCCTGCAGGTTAACTTAACATTTGTTCGGGTATTCTGTGATTTTTCATTCGATGAGCATGTTGCATCCATCTTGACTTATAATCAGAAATTTTGTTTTCTGAAGGTTCCATGTGTAATTCTTGTAAGATGTCTTCTCTTTTTTTATGATCTAGCAGTGTATGTCCAGCAGTCCTTTGAATATATCTCATTTCAGCAGATCTAAGTTAAATTTTATTAAATAGATACTGTATATTCTACATTCTCTTGACTGCTTATTTTGTGTTTTATTGGAATGATTAGTAAGTGTACACACATTCAAGTAATTTTGTTCAATAATTTAATCATGAAGTATATACAGGTGCAGCAGAAGTCAGTTAACCGAAAATGCAAATATGTTGTTTTCTGTGGCTTATAACATCTATACAAAAAAACTACCAAAATCGTTCAGTGTGTCCTCCATTGTTGTTTAAGGATTTATGACTTAGTTTGAACACTGATTTGCAGATGTTATCATACATTTCCCATTACTACCAAAAGTATTTTCAAATTCCTGTACAATCAAATCCTGTAAATGTTGTAGGTTTAGTAGTTTTGTACTGAAAACTTTGTCCTTCGAAATTTGCCACATTCAAAAATCATATTACATGAGGTCTGGTGTTCTGGGTGGCCAATCAATTTTACGTCTTCTGTAAAAGAAACATGCACTGTTTTGTGGACAATTTTCTGTTCATACTTTATTGTTTTAAACTTTTTGTGTTAACAATGGCCACTTGAAAACAGCTAGTCATTTGTTACCAATACGACAGTGTTGCTAATACTTCTAAACAAGTATCCTTCACCACAGAATATCGAGTGTCAGATACAATGGTCTAACTGGAAACAAAAAATTAATAAAAATACTCATAAGTAACTTGAAGTCGTTTGTAGACATGATACTGGACAAGATATATTTCCTAGTTAGCAAATTACTTCAAGCAGTAGCATTTAACCTTTACACTGCTACGAACGGGTATATCCGTTGGCAAAGAAATGCTATGGGTGTGTATATCCATTCTCAACTCCAAACGCCTGCTAGTTATATAATACGTATTGCATTGCTTTCAAACTAGGCAGGCATATACTACCATCTCTTAGGAACCTAAATAAACTTTTTCCATTATTTTTTCTTCCTGCATTGAGCAAGGAGGATTTTAAAGGCTGGAAATATCTCAGCAGTGAAAAGGTTAAGATTATATTCTGAAGGTCCCGTGTTCATACCTCAGTTTCAATCAGTTTGATTTTTTCCTTGCAACCATGTGCAATAGTTAACTGACTTATGTCACATTCTGTATTTTTAAAAGTAAAGTTTTGAAAACATTTTCTCCCTATTTTTCCCTTTATTTGTATGGGATACTAATATTTAGTGCACATCTCTGTAGAAAGAATGAAGCAACAATCGAATACATTCATAGTTAAATATGGGAAATAACATTGAGGTTCTTAATTCGAAAATTGAGTCATTTTCACATCTTACCTCATATGTCATGTTTCTTTAAACACAGGAACTAGTTTTGAAGAGAACCATCACTCCCATTTTCAACCAATATTATGACTACCAGCTTTTCGTTGGAATCTCCATCAATAAAGTTGCCATCTGGTGTTGATTTGATGAACTTTGAGATGAGGTCACGTTCATCAGAAATCTTAAAATTCATTGATCTAAATTTGTTCTTCTGAATATGTATCTTTTCCCAAGTTGTCAATTCTAAAGGTTTTTCCAAATGTTTTAAAAGTTGGGCCTCTTTTTCAATTTTATGATTATCCAACAAACTACGTGCTGCAATAGCTGATTTTTCAACTTCACCATGTTTAATATTTCTAAAATGTTCCTTTGTGCAGTCCTTACAATTAATTCAATAAATTCAAGATTTTTTGCTATCTGGGGTGTTCAATTTCTTATTAGTTATTAATAGATTACCAAGGCTAAATTTATTTATCGGTGTCAATGTAATAGTGTCTGAATTTCTTTAATTTATTTATGATTATTTCTTTTCCAAAACCATTTAAATTGGCTATGTTTAAAATGTGATTGTATTCTTTCTTAAAATCTTCATTTAATGGAACATTTAATAATCTATATATCAAACTGTTGAAAATTGCATGTTTATGCGCAATATGATTGAAACCTGAAGACTTTATATAATTGTCTGTATGAGTATCCTTCATATATATATTAAATTAAATTTTTCTTTGTAGTTCATTCCTTATCATGTAAAGGTCCAAAAATGGGATTTTTTTTTTCAATTCCATAGTAATTTTTGCATTTTTTTAATACACTATGTATCATTATCATTTCATCTAACTGTTGAATTGGTGGTTGGCGATCCTGTAGATTGCTTCCTGATCCCTCTGTTGGCTGACTGATGAAGATCCAAATTAAATCTTTTTCTCCTGGAATTTCAAAATTCATGATTTGCCTTTTATTTTTGTGGATGTGAATTTTCTCTTAAACTGTGAGTTCCTTAGATTTATCTAACTGTTTCAGTAAATTGGTGTTTGTTTCAATTCTGTGTTTTTCTGACCATGCATCATTTTTTATATCTTACCTCATAGTTTGTTTTATATCTTACCTCATAGCTTGTTTTCTTAAATACAGGAACTGCAGTTTTCAAGAGGAAGCATCCCTCCTATTTTCAACCGACATTATGACTACTGGATTTCATTGTAATCTCCATCTATAGTGTTGCCATCTGTTGATTTGATGAACTTTGAGATCAGGTCTCATTGATCAGGAATTTAGAAATTCATGGATCTAAATTTGTTATTCTGAATATATATCATATACATCTGAATGTATATGATGGAGATTCCAACGAAAATCCAGTAGTCATAATGTCGGTTGAAAATGAGAGGGATGTTTCCTCTTGAAAACTGCTGTTTCTGTGTTTAACTATGAGATAAGTTATTATAAAAAGTAACTCATTCATTCAAACCTCATAATGTCACTTCCTTTAAATATAATTAAATATTATAAAAATAATTTGTTTATTGTAGGTGAAATGCTTATAGCAAAGAAACATAAGGCTACTCGAGAGATTAGAGCACAACTGGATCAGCTCTTAACAGCATGGCGACAGTTGCTACAAGAGTCAAACAACCGTGGGCGAGGATTGGAAGAAGCACAAGATATCCTTGAGTTTAATAATCAGGCAGACAAGGTGGAAGCTTGGATTCGTGACAAGGAGATGATGGTACAAGCTGGAGACACTGGCCGAGACTTCGAACACTGTCTCGCTCTACAGCGCAAGCTTGATGACGTTGATTCAGACATGAGAGTGGATGACTCTCGAGTCAAGTCCATCAGAGCCCTGGCAGATAAACTGATCCGACAAGGTAGATCTGACACGAGATCTATCCAGCAGCGACGTGACAATCTCATTGCTAAGTGAGTGATTCACATAAGTCTAAAAATTAACCCATTCGCTTCAGGTTTAAATTCTCAATGCATTTACCCAGAAACCGGATTTAAGTTAGAGTATATTATATTGTCTTTTTTCAGACATTCAAAACAAACAAAATATAACGGTATTTTAGATCACAATAAGGTTGAAAGCCAAAACACATTCCTCTACTATTCATAAATGATAATAAATGATTACCCTGCCAAGGCATGTACAAAATATTGCAAAATATATAACAGCAGAGTTCAGCGATTGTACCTCGTCTTCTGAGTTGAAAGCCATTTAACTGCCGGCGAGCGTACCTCGTCTTTTGAGGCGAATGGGTTAAATTGTCTGTAGTATTAGAATCCAAAAGAGCCATGATAACTTAAATTGTTATGTGACTGACTAGAATTTATTAGCAAAGCTAGAACATTATATTTGGCAACACTATCAGAGAAAAAAATGGTTAATTTGAGGGATATAAGGAATGATGATCACTTGCATTATTTTCAAGAAGAAAAAATGAAAAACACAAATTACTTTATATGAATGAAATGTTTTAAATTTTTTTAAAAGGATTCCTGTTAATGTCTTAAAATTAAATGAGAAGTTAATATAATAAATTAATGAGTCATTTTAACATCTTACCTCATATTTCATGTTTTTCAAACACGGTAACTATAGTTTTCAAATGATCTTGTCATTCATTTTCAACCGCCATTATGACTACCGGATATTCGTTGGAATCTCCCTCTATAACGTTGCCATCTGGTGTTGATTTGACGAACTTTGAGATATCGTTGCCATCTGGTGTTGATTCGATGAACTTCGAGATGAGGTCACGTTCATCCGGAATGTCGAAATTCATAGATTTAAATTTGTTCTTCTGTATAAATATTTTCTCCCAAACTGTCAAATCCAAAGGTTTTTCCAAATGTTTTAGAAGTTTAGCTTCTTTTTCAATTCTATGACCTTCCAACAAACTATGTGCTGCAATAGCTGATTTTTCAATTTCACCATTTTTAATATTTCTAAAGTGTTCCTTTGTGCGAGTGTCCAAATTTCTTTTTGTTTTTCCTATGTATACTTTATTGCAATCTCGACAATCAATTTGATAAATTCCAGATTTTTTACTATCTGGGGTGTTCATTTTCTTATTGGTAATTGGACACTCGCACAAAGGAACACTTTAGAAATATTAAAAATGGTGAAATTGAAAAATCAGCTATTGCAGCACATAGTTTGTTGGAAGGTCATAGAATTGAAAAAGAAGCTAAACTTCTAAAACATTTGGAAAAACCTTTGGATTTGACAGTTTGGGAGAAAATATTTATACAGAAGAACAAATTTAAATCTATGAATTTCGACATTCCGGATGAACGTGACCTCATCTCGAAGTTCATCGAATCAACACCAGATGGCAACGATATCTCAAAGTTCGTCAAATCAACACCAGTTGGCAACGTTATAGAGGGAGATTCCAACGAATATCCGGTAGTCATAATGGCGGTTGAAAATGAATGACAAGATCATTTGAAAACTATAGTTACCGTGTTTGAAAAACATGAAATATGAGGTAAGATGTTAAAATGACTCATTAATTTATTAATTAAGAACCTCATAATGTGTTTCCCAATTTTAACTTTGAAAAAGTTAATATAAATCTAACTTAAAAATAGTCAGATTATTGTTGGAATATGTCTATCACCAATGTTGGTACAGAATATCTAACTTATGACAAACATGCTTAACCCTTTAGGTGCCGTGAGCTGATTAGATCGGCTCTGATGCTTCTATCCATTACCTGCCAGACAATATGCTTAAACTACTTGCAAAATCGATCACATCGGCATATGCAATTTAAATCTCTAACACAAGAGATTTTACCAGTGGCATGCAGAGGCTTAATAAAATAAAAAGTAATGCACATATGTGCCATTTCCAGTTATTATCATCATGTTTTTATTATTAACTTCATACATCTCAATGATGGATAAATCATATTTGAAGAGAAAAATTATACGCTCAGACTGGGACTTGAACCCGGGACCCTTGGTTCTCTAGACCAAGTGCTCTACCATCTGAGCTACCTGAGCAAGTACCGATCTAAACGCAAATTTTTCTCTATATACTTTGTAATTCCCGCCCACTAAATGCTATGAACCCTTTGCTTCTATCTTTGCAAATGGCGGCGCCTTTATTAAGAAGACATATTTGGGAATTATACATTACATTATAAATGCCAGTACGGCTCTTTTGATGTTTTTATTATTAATTTCATGCATCTCAATGATGGATTAATCCCGGTCTGAGCGTATAATTTTTCTCTTCAAATATGTATTATCATCATCTTTAAAAAATTATTACTCAGTAACTGGACAAACTGTACTTCAAAGTCTCTCAATGATTTTTTCAAAGATTTACAAAATAATAGTGCATGTGCACAAGGATTATGAAGTTGAAGATATATGGGAGTACCATCGGTGAAACCAATATGACCAATGCCCACAATACATTCCAAAATATTTTTAACACTTTCCACACTCAACCCATGGTACCTGATTTCTGACTGCAGACTGCTTGTTTTTAACACTTTTGTGATTCTTTTAAGCTACTTAGAAAAATAACATAGAACAGCATATCAGTTATCTATAATAAATAAAATTTGTATTTTTTAATGGTATTACTAGTTTTTAGGTTGGCCATCACATCATTTTTTTACAGAATTTTAAAAAATGCATGTTTTTTGCTTGCTAGGAAAAAAAAATGGATTCTTCTGATCATTTTTCAGAATTATTTAAAATTATATAAGCACTTTCCAGATACATTTTATTACATTGACATAAAAAGCACAAGAAAAACACAATTCTGTACATACACTTTATAAATATGTTTACATTCATTCATAATTGACGTGTGTGTGATACTGTTTGAAGCAGTCTGGTACACACACAGTCCTACATTACATACTACACACCACCATTGTGATTCCCTTCTTACTCTTTTCCCATTTTCTTTCTTTCCTTTGTCTGCACATACTTTGCAGCACCTAGTAGCATTTTTTCTGCAGACAGTAGCAGGAACTTTCTCTGGGAAATGCCAACCAAATATTCTGTCTGCACTTGTTGAAGGTTCACTATTTGCATTTTCTCTATGCTCACCCCCTCGTTCAGCAAATGTTTTCCAAGGGCCATCGTAAAATCTGCCGGTGCAATCTTCTTTCCAGTTACTTCTCTGTAGATTACCCAACCACTGACTACAGCTATCAGAAATAAATGGAAGAACAGCTTCTTCCACCATTTCACGGTCTTCTGACAGAAAGGATAATAACTGAATAACTGATCTACCCTATCTACTCCTGTCTTGCATCTGGCTTAGTAACATCTTCTCTCCCCCTCCTGCTTCTAGTGCTAACAATTGATGATGTTGGACAATGTTTTGTCGAAAGGCAATAAACATCTCTTGTGGATCGCCATTTTATGGCAAGTAGATGTTGTTTTCTCCAAAATGTTTGTTCCCCTTTTTTCAATTTTTTTGTTTTCATGTCATTAGGGAGACCTCTCCTGTTTTTCATCACAGTACCTACACCAACAGTCTTATTTTCCCATGGATAATCTAGCACAGCAGGGCTAGTATAAAATCAATCCATGTATACTGCAGCCACTGATTCTCCGGCCTTGATGTTTTCACGACAGTGTTGCCAAAATGGATATTCAGTGGGAGTGGCCGCTTTATGTATGCGGTTAGCAGACATACAGCTGACAACATCTCAGCAATTTCAAACCTTACTAGCATGCTTTAGCTGCATCAAGAGCAGTGATTGGTTGTGTCTGAAAAAGGTACAAAGTACTGAAACAGCTGTTACGAATTTGTGTTTTAATAAACATGAAAATCATATAAAACCTTCAGTTTTATTTAACTAACATAAATATGGATTTTCATCAAGTAAACATCAAATCAATTGATTACTGTGAGTTTTAAAATTCATCGGAGAACATTTTGTTTAAACAACTCACCTCATAGGATTCATGCTTCCATGATACTGCAGTTTCAAACACAGTCAGAGTTATGGTTGAGGATGAACACGACTGTGTTTGAAACTGCGGTATCATGGAAGCATTAATCCTATGAGGTGAGTTGTTTAAACAAAATGTTTTCAGATGAATTTGAATGATTATACCTCATAATGTTAATATTATTCATTTTTAAACATCTTAATGATAAACAAATTATATTAGAAAAGAAAAACGCCTAGACTGGGGTTTGAACCCAGGACCTTTGACTCTCTATGTCACTGCTCTTCCATCTGAGCTATCTAGGCCTCCAATCTAAATGCGTATTTTTCTCTTATACATAGTTAATTCCCTAACCCCAAATGCTACGCGTTCAGATTGGAGGCCTAGGTAGCTCAGATGGAAGAGCAGTTACATAGAGAGTCAAAGGTCCTGGGTTCAAACCCCAGTCTAGGCATATATTTTTCTTTTCAAATATACCTCATAATGTTTACTTCCCAACATTAATTTAATACTGTGAGTTTTGTTTATGTCATACAGTTAGAACATTTTTAACTTCATGTATGTGGTTTTGTGTTTCATCAGGTGGCATGAATTGCAAGGAGCTTTAGAACTGTACCGAGGACATCTATCTGGAGCTCTTGAAGTGCATGCTTTCAACAGAGATGTAGATGATACAAGCCAGAGAGTGTCTGAAAAAGCTGTAGCTATGAACACAGATGATGTTGGTCGGGACTTGGCAGCAGTTGAGCAACTACAACGCAAACAGGAGGCACTTGAACGTGACATGACTGCAATTGAAGGCAAGTTGAAGGAGCATGATGGAGAAGCAAGACGACTGTCTCAAAAATATCCAGATCTTTCTGCACCAATCCGCAGCAAGCTATCAGAACTGCAGGAGAATTGGAGATCTTTACAGCAGTTGGCAAGGAAGCGAAGCGAGGCACTGTCAACAGCCTATACTTTGCACAAATTCCGAGCAGACTTGCATGAGTTGGAGCTATGGGTGGCTGATACTATCAAGCGTATGGGGTCTTCAGAATTGCCTGCAACCAGTGCCGAGGCTGAAGCTATGTTGGAGTTACATCAGGAGCGGAAGGCTGAGATTGATGGCAGACAGGAAGCTTTTAAGTCACTCAAACACTTTGGCATGAAATTGCCTTCAGGAAATGGGCAGGAGGATCTGGCTCCAAGTTTAGCTCATTTGGAAGAACTGAGGAGGACACTTGGAGCAGCCTGGGAAGAGAGGCGACACAAACTGACACAAGCTCATCAACTGCAGCTCTTCAAGGAACAGGCTGATCATGCAGATGCCTGGCTTGCAGCAAAAGAAGCATTCCTTAACAATGATGATCTTGGTGTAAGTATACATATGATATTTTTAATTTTTTAATTTCATATGATGAATCAAATACATATGATACATGTAAAGAGTAAACAAAATTTTGCAGATAAGTACACCATCATGAATTTCACTACAGAAAATTATGGAATTCTTTTATCTACAAAAATTCTCTATGATGGTTAATTTTTAAGTTGGAAACATAAAGTTCAATACAATGTGGCAACACTGTACAATTGAATGTGATTATAAATAATCTGCAGGGATTGTATAGGAGCTTTGGTGAAGTGGCTAAACAGCTATGAGTTGATTATGAACTCCCTGAGATTGACATCATCCGATTCCTAATAGCCAGTTTTGTCGGTTCATCCAATCTCCTGGTTGTAGATGTTTCTCCTTCATATATAAACATGTTCCCTGACTCCAGGAGGTTTTAGGTCTTCCTCTGCTTCGTCTTTCCTCAGGTTTCCATTCCAAAACAGATTTTGGTAGTCGATCCTCTTTCATTCGCTGGACATGTCCGTACCATCTTAATTGCTGATTTTTAATATAATCTAAAATAGTGCCTTCAATCTTCATTTTCTCCCTTATAACTGAGTTCCTAATTTTTTCTCTTCTTGAAATTCTTGTGGCCCTTCGTATAAAATCAATTTCTGTTGCCAAAAGGTACTTATTTGTTTTTGTTGTTAATGGCCAAAGTTCTGCTCCATAAGTAATGATGCTTTTAACAATTGTATGATATATATATATAATATATATATATATATATATTCTTATATATATATATATGACATAAGAAAAATAAATGCTCGGACGGGACTTGAACCCAGACCTCTGGATTGATACCCCAGTGCGCTTCCGAATATGCCAACGAGCAAGTCTAGTACAAACATTCACTTTTATTTTCATATATTCTCATTATTATGAGATGTAGTGGGAACTCGGTCTCCATATATATATATATATGCCCCATGCCGTAGCCAAATGGTTAAATGCATGATGCCTTGGTGCAGAGCTACTTGACTTGTGCTGGTTCGAATACCCAAGGCGGAAGAATTTTTCTAATAAAGTTTTGGGCAGTGCCCACCTAGCATCGAGAGGAAATTTGGTAACTACAATAAGTAGCAGCTCCAGATTGAGAGAACCAGTTATAACGGCTGGGAAACCAAAATGTTGACCACATGTCAGAATCCGCAGGAATTTCGAAGTTTATAAGTTTTCTTTCTTGTTTTTCTGAATGTGGATTTTTTTCCCCAAACCGCGAGTTCTTTTTGTTTTTCTATTTGTTAAAAAAACAACTTTTGCCTGATCTGGGAATTGAACGACCTCTAGCTTTACTCACTGGCACACTAACATTATGCTATTCAGGCCTTCTAGATCAAACAAAACTTTTTTTTTTTGAAAATACAGTAGGAATATGAGGTTTTACTTAATAAATAAACCTGGTCTGTATTATACTTCTTCTTCTTCTTCCTTCCAAGTATTAGGCTAAGGCCTGTTACGATCCTATAGAAAATTTTCCCTTCAGCGTTTCATAGGGTGACCCAGTGATCTTCATCCTCTTGGTATATAATTATAAACAGCTTTGGGGATCCAATTTGAACTCATTCTTTCTAGGTGGTGTTTCCAATTTGGTTGGTACTGTTTAATATATTCCAAAATTGGCGTAGTCTTCAATTCTTTTAAGATATCGGTGTAACCCGCTGTTCTGCGCATGAATCTCATTTCACAAGCCGTTATTCTGCTTTCATGTTGTCTTTTTAGTGTCCATGCTTCACTACCTCTGGTGTTTTTTTTTATTATACTGTATTATACTTACCTCATATAGTTGTCTATTATACATGTTTCAAAGCATGTCTAATAAAACTATATGAAGCTAGAATATTGCAGACCACACTTATTTATTAAATATATTCTTCTCTCTCATATAACCCTGGTTTACCTGTGGTATGAAACTTAGTTCACAATGCAATTGGGTCACTTTTAATTTAAGAGGACTTTTATGATGGGATTATTAATACTATTATAGCTGTAAAGCTGTTACTACAATGTTGTATGTAAATTTATGCACCCATATTGAATGATATATCTTTCTTGAAGAGAAAAATGTTTGCCTGAATTGAACAATATGAGGTGAGTGATAAAAAATTCTACTTTAATGAATATACCTCATAGTGAGAATTCCTAAAATAAGTAATTTCTGCTTTTGTTTTATTTATTACAGATGATTAAGTGATTAATGTATTGACTTAGACTTTCACGGCCGGAGTTACTATGATGATCTTGCAGAAGATGGCCGTGGTCTTGAGGCTTGTAGTTCCCCAACATTTTGCCAGAGACTGTGTCCGGCATCCTCAAGGGTTGTCTTGAGACTGTCTCAAGACAACCCTTGAGGATGCCGGATGCAGTCTCTGGCGAAACGTTGGGGAACTACAAGCCTCAAGACCACGGCCAACAGCCCGGAAATCTTCTGCAAGATCATCATAGATTAAGTGATTATTGATTCTAGGCAATTTTTTTTTTTTTAATATTGATTTTATATATTTATGATTGTGTGTCAAGATTTGCAAATTGTTAGATCAGTTACTACATAAATTAATTTTATTGAAATATTAAGTTATGTAGGTAGGAAATAACACTATGAGGTTTATTTTATTTCATGTAGAATTGTTTTTGACTCACCTCATACTTCTTAACTCCATCGCAGACTCAAGTTTCTTCACTGCATTTGTGACATTCTCAATGTTGTGTCATGTTCACAACTGTTACACAACATGACACAACATTGAGAATGTCACAAATGCAGTGAAGAAACTTGAGTCTGCGATGGAGTTAAGAAGTATGAGGTGAGTCAAAAACAACTCAACATAAATTATTGAAATATATTAATTTTTAAATAAATGGTTGCTGAAAGTATATGTATGATTTCAGGACTCACTGTCAAGTGTTGAAGCATTGTTACGTAAACATGAAGACTTTGAAAAGACTTTAGCAGCACAAGCAGGTCGAGTGGAGGAACTAGAACGTTTTGCAGTGGAATTAATAGCAGATCATCATTATGACTCTGCAGGTATCACACAACGTCTGCAGGCAGTCTGTGCTCGAAGGGACAGGCTCAAGGAAAGTGCTATGGCTCGTCGCAAGCGATTGCAAGAGTCGCGGCAGCTTCAACAATTCTTAAGGAACATGTACGAAGTGGAAGCATGGCTTAATCAAAAACAACAAGTAGCTAGTGACGAGAGCTACAGGGACCCTTCGAACTTGCAGAGCAAGATACAAAAACATGCTGCATTTGAACTTGAGTTACAAGCTAATAAAGGGCGTGTAGGGGCTGTGACAACTGAAGGAGAAAATTTGATTGGTGCTGGGCATTTTGCGGGAATGGAGATACAAACTAGGTTGGATGAACTTGAAGCTGCTTGGAGAGAGTTGCAAGATGCAAGTCAGCTGAAACGAGAACGTCTGAATGATGCATATCAGGCACAGTTGTTCAGTCGAACTTTGGATGAATTGGAGATGTGGATGGATGAAGTGGAACTGCAGTTGCAGTCAGAGGACCATGGGAAGGACTTGGCTAGTGTTTCACATCTCTTGAAAAGACACTCATTATTAGAGAGTGATGTGAATGGACATAGTGATGCTGTGGAACAAATGAAGGACACAGCTGCTGCATTTAAGAGTTCTAATCATTTTATGGCAGATGAAATTCAAGAGCGAGCGCTTGCTGTAGACAGAAGGTATGGAATTTGTAACAAAGTTATCTATAGAATATTACTCCTCTACATGACTCTTTATTATTATTTTTATTATTATTATTATTTCCCCATGCATACCATATACCTAGATAATTAAGCATATATTTATTCATATGCTGATATTTCTAGCATGAGAGAAAATAGTCACTTTCAAAGACCCAGCACACAAAAAAATAGAATTTTTTATTTAAGAAATTAGTCGGCCGTGGTGGACTAGTGGATATGCTCCTTGCCTCTGATCCCGAGGGTCGCAGGTTGAAATCCGGCTGGGGTCGATGGATTTTTAGGATGGAAAAATCCAAGGAGCAAGTCCTCCGGGAGGGACTTTAAGCCATGGGTCCCAAGTCTGAAGATTTTCAGGCTTGTAAAAGATCCTTAAGCCTGAATGAAAAGGCCTCTAAGCAAAATTTACCGAATTTTCCTGTCCTAGTACTACCTTGGTTTCCTAGATGTCAGTATGAGGAGGAACGCTGACCATGGGCCACTCCAATGACATCTATACGAAAACAAGTGTAACTAAAATTAGTATGGTTCAAATTCTTCCCTGTAGGGGGAGAGTGCCTAAATCTCTGTTAAGGGAAATAATTGCTGGGTGGGCATCTAATTCTAATTATTCTTTATTAGGGGGATTGCGGGCAGTCAAGGGCTTACAAGAAGACAAGAAGAAGAAAAATTAACACTTGAAGCCTGTATCTCTGATTGGATTGGAAACTGTAAATTTAAATGAAAACACTAAAATATGAAGCTTTACTGCTCAAAAGTAGTGTATAAATTCTCAATGAAATTACTTCTGAATAGATGTCATCAGTTGGTTGTTGGTAGCGACAGCTATTGGCCTTCAGATGAACAACAATTGTATAAGTGAAAAGAAATGTTGAAGTTCTTATCATGTCTCGAATGATGTAATTGTTATCATATTGATGTATTGAATCAGAGATCCAGAGTTCAAGTCCCTGTTCGAGCATTAATTTTTCTTTCTTAAATAAAAAACTCTGTCCAGGATTGCAAAGTGTTAATTTAAATGAAAACATAAAATAGAATAGAAATTTATTAGCATAAAGAATTACATAGAATTCATTGCATCATCATTGTTCAAATAGTATAAACAGTTTTTCTGGCTGAGGTTTTTATCAGGGTTTTTCCTCACCTGTAAGACAAATGTCAGCAAAGCTTTAAGGCCCAAACGGTCCTCGAAATCATATGGCCATCGCAATCATCATCATTCATATTCATCTTAGATTAAGCTTAGGATTAAGGACTCTCCTGTCGCACCACTATCATCATCACCCATCATATCATCGGGGCAATGTAACACCGCCTTCCAGGCGCCCTAACCTCAAAAGTGAGTTACAAGTATGCCATGCCAGGAGGTAAACCAGGAATGTCGGAAGACAACCTGGGGCATTTGCAAAAAAAAAAAAATTATAACAGAAAAACATTATTTAAAATGTTATTTAACTTCAAGTTTTATGTAGTTACCTCAAGATTGTAAGTTAATGACAGTTGTACCAACTTGTATTGTACATTTGCTGGCTGTTGCACAATTGTCTTTCTAGCATTAAGATTAAGATATATAATCATCAAAATTGTTGTCATTACATTAAGAACAAGATAATTGAGAAATGTATTTTGTCTGTTTTAAAATATTATTTTAGTGGTATAAACTGATTTCTGATGATTGTTAAAGGTACCACTCTCTGCATCAACCCATGCAGATTCGAAGAGACAACTTAGAAGATGCTCTGTTGTTACATCAATTTTTGCGGGATGTGGATGATGAACTACAGTGGGTGGTTGAGAAAGAACCTCAAGCTGCATCGACAGATCTTGGTACTAGTCTTACTGCTGTTCAAAGTCTACAGAAAAAACACCAGGTAAATATACATCCATTGTACTTGATATTATTGAAAAGATTACAATTATTATGAATATTATTTAAATTAAATGCATAAAACTCGTCTTACTTCTGCTTGTTCTCATAAGTGAGAGCAGCTGGAAGAGAGTGCTGCCATGGGTGTCTCATGTACCGGCAACAAAAGCTCAAGAATGAGAATTCCTGAGATTCTGCAGTGAGTGTGAAGGATGAAGTTATTGCAGTTTTTGTGCCACATAAAAAATATTTACTGGATATACGAAGTCATTACTCCTGGCACGACAGGCCTACAAGGCCCTTAGCCTAACATCTGGCTGCTGGCTTCACATCCAAATGTGTTAATCACAGAGGTAGATGATAATCAGCCAGTGTAGGGGTGACATGTGGTCAGCATGTCAAGTCCCCCAGCCGTTATAGCTGATTTTCTCAACCTGGAGCCGCTACTTATTGTAGCTACCCAAATGCATCACGATGCTGGGTGGGCACTGGTCCCATACTGGCCAAAATACCATGACAAAATTTCTTCCCCCATGGAGACTTGAACCAGCGCAAGTCCTGTAGCTCTGCGCCAAGGCTTCCTGCCTTAACCACTCAGCTACGGCACGGGACATACAAAGTCATACATTTCTCAATAGCCAAAGGAATTCCTTCTTTTATAAATAATAATAATATTAATGAAATATAAATCTATAAAACATTTAAGGGTCATTCCATGTGAAATTGGCAAAAAAAATATAAAAACTGAACTCGTCTTCAAAAGTTCATAATTTTTTTATACTGAAATGCTATGATACACTGAACATCTAAACTGAATTTCAGGTCTCATTTTAATGTACTGTAATTAAAGAATGTTAGATCTGTCAATTTATCTTATTTTTAAAAATAAGCCTTTTGTTTGAAATAAATTTCTCAAAATGTAATTATTCTCTCAATTTACAATGTCACATTATATATAATTGTAAGCACTATCACTTGAAAATTAGCAAGCTGATATTTACATTATATTATTTTTGGTCTGGACATCTTACCTCAATATTAATGTTGATCAACATTAATATTGAGGTAAGATGTCCAGACCAAAAATAATATAATTAAAATAACCTCAAAATATAACTTCCTAAAATTAAATATTGATATTTACATTTTTCTAAATGGCATAAATTCAATTATTGTACAGTTCAGCATTTTAACTGTTTTATATAAATATATAATAAAATAATATATACCAAGAGGACGAAGATCTCTGGGTCGTCCCATGAAACGCTGGAGGGAAAATTTTCTATAGGATCGTAACAGGCCTTGGCCTAATACTTGGAGGGAAGAAGAAGAAGAATAATAACAAGTTATTCTGTACTGACCAACTATGGTCTGATATTTTTACTTATTGGTAGATAAAGGGAAATCTCATAATTTATAATTTTCTTAACAATTTCGCATGGAAATAAATTGACGTGAATTCTAAACACATGTTTAGTGCTGTTGGAGTACATTTTATTTACAGTACCAAGTACACATTCGATTAATTTTTTCACATGTTATATACAGACTTATATTCAAAGCATATGGCTGTAGAAAGTAGGTTCCGTCAGATAATTTATTTAATGCATTCTCTTTGGGTTTTGCAGTCATTGTATACATTATTTTGCTTACTACTCAAGAGAAACCTGATCTAACTGGACTCCAAGTCGCATTTGCTTGCATTCTACTCCCACACATGCATTTGACATTCCCCTCCCACTCCCCTGTTTATGCCAAGTGCCTCCATAGAAACAATGAGACTGGGAAACTTGGGGAGCGAGATTCAAGTGAGAATGAATGTGTACTTGACCAGCTATAATTTAATTCTTTTCACATCAACGTATAGTCAACATAAGATCCGATTGAGGGTCTTTCCACTTTTCAGTGGTTGCCCTTTTACCAGCCGGCTGCTGGCCCTTCACATCCACATGTGTCAGTCACAGAGGTAGATGATCAACAGTCAGTGTAGGGGTGACATGTGGTTAGCATGTCGAGTCCCCCAGCCGTTATAGCTGGTTCCTCAACCTGGAGCCGCTACTTATTGTAGCTACCCAATTGCCTCACGATGCTGGGTGGGCACCGGTCCCATACTGGCCGAAATACCATGAGAAAATTTCTTCCCCCATGGAGACTCAAACCAGCGCAAGTCCCGTAGCTCTGCGCTAAGGCTTCCTACCTTAACCGCTCGGCTATGGAAAGAATGATTAAGTTATGTAGATAGGAAATAACACTATGAGGTTTTTTAATATTGTTTATTTTTTATTTCACTCACCTCATACTTCATAACTCCTCACAAACCCAGAGTTTCGTCACATCATTTGTGACATTCCTGCAGACTGTAGGATAGAAGGCCGTTGGACGTCAGTTGTGAACATGACACAACATTGAGAATGTCACAAATGATGTGATGAAACACTGGGTTTGCGAGGAGTTATGAAGTATGAGGTGAGTGAAATAAAAAATAAACAATAAGAAAGAATGAGTTTTTTTTTCATTATTTGTGGTTTAAAAATTGTGACACAGTTCCTTATTCGCGACTAAAAATTCCTTTATTCGCGGATCCAGTCAGTATATTGGAAGGATTAGTATTAACACATCGGCAAATTTTTTTTTACTGCTGGCACGTGCCAATGCGACTTTTACAAAGAGCGATTCAAACCAAATGGATAAATTAATACCAACCTTATTGTCACTAAGCCTAAAGTTTAATGTTAAAAGCCACCACTGTCATATTTCATGTGCTGCTGTGTCCGTTATAAATGCTGCCCTCACCATGATTGGTGTTTTGTTGTTTCAACTTGTTACAATAATTTTGTTTGAATAACACGTGTCTCTTCTGTTTTATTGCCAATTTACAATGTCAAGTAAAAGGAAGGAAAATTAGTTCTGAAAAAGTAGTGTTCTCGTTTAAAGTAATAACAGAAATGTTTGACCGTTTACATGTTGGCAAGTCTTTTGTGCCTATATCACGCTGTTCCAATGTTAATGAATCAATTGTACAATTCATCAAGAAATCCAAAGACAAAATAAGTAATTTGATCGCTGAATTCACAGCTGATTATCAATCTGAATTGAAAGACATTTGAAAAGCGGCAAAACAGGAAAAAATTACTAACTATTTTAAGCCCTTGCCTAAGCCTGATAGTAATAATTAATAGAAATTGTTCAAAATCTCTCATTAATTAATTTTATTTTGATAATTTTTATTTTATTTTGGAACCTTTGGAATGTATCCCCTATATACCCATAGAAATTACCATTCCATATTTGCAGTTTCTGTATTCGCAGCATATTTGCAGAACGTATCCCCTGCAAATAAGGAGCTTTTACTGTATTTAAGGGAAATGACAATATGAGGTTTATTTTAACTAATAATACAGTTAGAATTTAAGTTTTCAATTATGAGGTGAAGTGTTAAATTCTAACTCTGTTATTAGTTAAAGAATAAGATACATATATATATATATATATATAGGAAATAAAGAATAAGTTAATTAATATTTAAAGGAAGTGATGCTTTTTTAATTAATTAATTGAGTTAGTTTAACAACTCAATTTATTTTTTAAAGAATGAGTTCTTAACTTTTACAGAGCATTCTTTATCTTTTAGATTTGTTAATTGAATTTAAGGTTGATGATGATAACATTGTGTTATTTAAGGCCCTGGAAGCAGAATTAGTGTCTCGAGAGCCAGTAGTCCAGGCTCTGCAGGGACGTGCACAGCGCATGATAAAGAGTGGGCACTTTGCATCTTCTCGCATTGAGGCATGCAGCAATGAACTGTCAGAAAGACTGGGACACTTACGTGACTTGTCCAGTGTGCGAAGGTTACGTCTTTTGGATGCAGTGGAATCACAAATGTTCTATGCTGAGGCAAACGAAGCTGAAGCATGGATTAAGGAAAAATGGCCTCTACTTACTTCAACTGACTTTGGGAAAGATGAAGATTCTGTACAGTCACTTGCCAAGAAACTGGAAGGTTTAGAGAGAGATCTCAGCCAGTTTCAGCATACAGTAGGAAAGTTGGCAAAATTGGCACAAGGACTAGTCGACCGTAATCACTTTGATAGTGAAAATATCACTGCTAAACAGGTTAGATCCTATTTTCTTTATCTTAACAAATAATGCATTGTTTTTAAGAAAGAAAAATTAATGTTTGAACCGGGATTTGAACCCTGGACCCCTAGTTCTACGTACTAGTTTGCTGTCCAATTACAGCACTCTAGTACTTAGAACTAGGGGTCCAGGGTTCAAATCCCGGTTCAATCATTAATTTTTCTTAAATTAAATTTTATGCAGAATTGGAATGTGTTAATTTAAAAATAAAAATAAAAATAAAAACATTGAAAATGCATTGTTATTCAGATAATTCAGACGATGAAACATTCGAAAATGCAATAGGAAGTAACATTATGAGATTATACTTAATAAGTAAGTTTGGTCTGTAATTTTTTTACTTCATATAGTGTTTCTTTTTGACATATGTTTCAAAGCATATTTGCTCTATCAGTCTGTACCAACTGAAGATGTTAATACAATTTATGTCTGAACATGGAAAGTTTAAATCTTATCTAAAAAAGTTTCATATTCCATCTCAAAATGGATATATCTCTTCCTGTGGTAATGATGAACAAACTATTGAACATATTTGAAGAGAAAAATTTTCGCCTAGACCGAAAATTTTTCTCTTCAAATATAATTTATCTTTCATTGAGAAATGTTAAATTAATAATAAAAAAACTATTGAACACCTTATTTTAGACTCTCTATCTCATGTTTATAAGCGACACATTCTAGAATATTCATTTAACTGAATGTAATCAAGTTTTACGTCATCCAATAATTGGTATTTTAAAATGGAAATGTTGTTACACGGCATTTAAAAATTTATAGATGCTATTTTCACCATATTATAATTCATCTATTACTACTTATTTTATAAGTTTTAATTTCATTTGTTATTGTTTTGTTCATTTGTTATTTTTGTTTCATTTATATTTTGTAATTATATGTATCTTCAATTTTCTTTTATATGTAACTAACATACATTTGTAAAATATGGCTCCAAATCTTGAGATTTAAAAAATAAATAAATATATGAGGTAGGAAGAATACAGACCAAACTTATTTATTAAGTGAAATGTTTGATTACAATCTCAATATAATTATTCATAGTTAAATATGGGAAATAAAATTATGAGGTTCTTAATTCGCAAATTAATGAGTAATTTTTTACATCTTACCTCATATTTTATGTTTCTTTAAACACGGGAACTAGTTCTTAAGAGAAACATCTCTCTCATTTTCCAGTAGTCATAATGTCGGTTGAAAATGAGAGAGATGTTTCCCTTGAAAACTAGTTACCATTTTTAAAGAAACATAAAATATGAGGTAAGAT
This sequence comes from Diploptera punctata, assembly GCA_030220185.1. Classification (NCBI taxonomy): domain Eukaryota; kingdom Metazoa; phylum Arthropoda; class Insecta; order Blattodea; family Blaberidae; genus Diploptera; species Diploptera punctata. Next base: position 2,651,835 of record JASPKZ010003882.1, read on the forward strand.
GTAAAAAATGACTCATTAATTTATTTATATTATTAGCCTAAATTTAGTTCCTGGATGGTACTAAATGAACAACAATATTAAGATAATCTAGTTTTCAATGTATACTATGAAAATACTGATAATTAAATTAATTTTTTAAAGAGAAAAATTATACTCTCATACTGGGGTTTGAACCCAGGACCTTTGGCGTTCTAGGCCAATGCTCTACCACTGAGCTACCTGAGAAACTCCAATTTAAATGCAGTTTCCCAGGTAGCTCAGTGGTAGAGCATTGGTCTAGAAAGTCAAAGGTCCTGGGTTCAAACCCCAGTCTGACATATAATTTTTCTCTTTAATATAATTTATCCTTTAATGAGAAGTGTTAAATTAATAATATAAACATTAAATTTGTTTATTTACCTTTCAGGCTGAGATAGAAGCACAGTTTTCAGAGCTGCAGACATTGGCTGGCCAGCGATCGGCTCGTCTTGCTGAGTCACTGAAACTGTATCGTTTCCTGCGTGAAGCAGATGAAGTGGCAGAATGGATGGGAGATCAGACAGCTCTGGCTGCATCTGAAGATTATGGCAGAGATGTGGAGCATGTTGAACTTCTAATACAGACTTTTGACTCATTCCTCTCGAGTCTGGCAGCTAGTGGTAGTCGTGTGTCATCGTGTCTCAGTACAGGGTCGTGCTTTAATAGCTGAAAGGAATCCGGAGAGAGAGAAAATACAATCTAAGATAGACGATACACAACAGTTGTGGGAAGACTTGAGAGAACTTGCAAATGCACGTCAAGAAGCTCTTGCTGGAGCCAAACAAGTTCATGTGTTTGATCGTCGAGCAGATGAGACTATAGGTTGGATACAGGAGAAAGATGCAGCTCTTTGTGCACAGGGTTATGGACAAGACTTGGAAACGATTCAGGCTCTTGTTCGGCAACATCAAGTATTTGAAACTGATTTGGCAGCTGTTAAGGAACAGGTAAGTATTTTTTTGAAACTATTATAAGAAATATCACTATGAAGTTTAATTTAAAATTTAAAATAAAATTCTTTTTACCTCACCTGATATCCTGTCTTCTAATTAGACCAGTTTCATAATCTTAGTGGTTACATCTTCAGTAATTAAATGACCAATGTTGTGTTGTTGCCAAGGAGCACTGACTCTTACTCCATCTGTTGGTGGACCGATGAACCTCCCAATCAAATCAACACCCCCAGGAATTTCAAAATTCACTCCCAATTTTAAATTCCCAGGGAAATTGATTTGATCGAGAGATTCAATGGTCTACCAACAGATGGAGTAAGAAGCAGCGCACCTGGATGACAGAACATTGGTTGTATAATTACTGAATATATAACGACTAAGGTTATGAAATCAGTCTAATTTGAAGAAAGGATATGAGGTGAGGTGAAAAGAATTTTATTTTAAATTTTAGGTGTGTATTTGTTTTATATTTTGCTGTTTATGATGGTGTGCTCAAAAGTATGTTGTAATAGAGAATGTAATCCATGCAATGATCTGGAAGTGCTTCATCTGCTCATAGTTGAATATATGTGGATGGGTTAAAATTATACTATAGTGAATTAAATTTGAAGAGAAAAAATTTTGCCCAGACTAGGACTGAACCTGGGACCTTTGGTTTACCAACTGAGCTACCAGGGCGAGTTCCAATCTAGATGCAAATTTTTCTCTTATATACGTTGTAATTCCCGCGCACTAAATGCTTGAAGCTGTGGTTTCATCTTTGTAAATGGAAGCTTCTTGATTAAGAAGACTTTTATTGGGAATATAAACATTACCAAGGTTTAAGACAGGGATGTGGACTATCTCCATTACTGTTTATTCTATATCTAAATAAAATTGTCCAGGAGTGGAAAAAACTAAACCCCCCCAGGAGTAAAAATATGTAGAGGAAATCAAATACAAACAATAATCTTCGCAGATTCTAGCAGAGAATGAAGATGATTTGCAGAGATCAGTGTTTAAATTGCAGAATACCCTGGAAAAATACAACATGAAAATATCTGAAAATAAAACCAAATCCATGGCAATCACTGGAAAGGGACTTTCGAGAGTAAACATAATAATAAATAATAAACCAATAGAACAAGTAACACACTTTAATTATTTAGGTAATTATATATCACAGTTTCATAATCAAAAAGATGTGGAAACAAATTTAGAAAAATATAACAGATTAAATGGTATAATTAGGAGAAATTTTGGAAAACAAATGAGGAAAGAAATCCAATTGAGATTTGATAATGCCATAGCCAAACTTGCTCTACTATACGGAAGTGAATGCTGGACACTTCGAGCAAAAGATAAATCCTGCATTAATAGTTCACAAATGAGATTCCTCCGATCACTAACTGGAGTAACATTAAGGGATAGAATGAAAAGTGATGAGATAAGGATGCAGTGGAATAATAGGGAAATGGTTGAACATGTACAAAATTATCAGATTAAATGGTTCCAACACGTCCAGAGAATGTCAAATTCCCGTTTACCAAAGATGATTTATCACCTCAACCCTAAAGGCAAAAGAGACCTCGGAAGACCCTTCAACCGATGGAAAGATCAATTTTTGTAGTCGCAGAACGGGCATCATCACCCAGTACTGCATTCGGAAGATAAGCATTACTTTTAAAAGCCCTTCTCTTCAAAAATTAATTTATCCTTCAATGAGATGCGTTAAATTAATAATAAAAACATCTATAGTGATTTCATTTTTGCCAGAGGTTTCAAAGTCAAGTCACTGTGTATCCCACCATAAAACACAAACACTCACCCTCAACTCCATGCAGCAGCGCAGTCATACTCGTATATCAAAGCAATTCTGCAAGAAGACGTGCTGCTTGTCATGTGACTGTCACATCAGGAGTTATGTTATAAGGAATGACCAGTTGAGAATATTGGACCATTCATATGTCATTGAAACCTCTGGCAAAAATGAAATCGCTATAGTTGAAGTTATTTTCTTCAGTAGTAAAATTATAACCACTGTAGGCCTAACATTCAATTACATTCAAGCCTCTATCTTAAATTTTTATTCAGAAGACACTCCTAAAATGATAACATTACAATACAGCATTTTGTTCCAAAGTTTATTTATGATAGATCCACATTTATTGTCATTAAAATACAGTAAAACCTGTCTTAGCCAGAACCTTTATAAGAAGGAAACCTGTAGAGACGGGGAAAAAAATCTCCAGAACGGTACAATTTTATATGTAAAATCATCCTGTATAAGCCGGAAACCTTCATAACAAGGAAACGGAATGGTTTTTAAAGTACCAATAGTTAATTTTTACTTCAGTAAGATGAAAAATTATTTTTAAGCACATTCTAATTACAGTATTAATGACCACACGTGAATATTCTGCATATGGCGCTTCTGCATTATATCGTTTTATCTTCTTGTGTTGCCATTGTATTGCGGGGATACCCTTATCTGCTTACGTAACCTGCGAGGGAGCTGGGAAACTCTTCAGTCCGGTTGAAGTCTTCCTGTAGTTGAGTTCCTTCTCGCTTTTGTGTACTAAAGTTGTTTTATATTGCTGTGCAAACTGTGCTGTGTTACATACACTATTTTGTCTGTATTTCAGTTCAATACGTTATGTCTTTAGAGATACTGTAGTACTCTAAATATTTGCTTGTAATTTGGGAACCCTGTATAAGAAGGAAAACTGCCAAGATGGAAATATATTTAAGGAACCATCATGTTCCTTCATAGACAGGTTTTACTGTAATTGCTTTGACATACCAAAACTTTACCAAGTTTCTAGGTAAAAGTCACCTTACTCTCTTATGACTAATATAAATTGGAAGGCATTATGAATTCAACTGACTATGCACCATTATATAAGTTTTGAGAAAAATACATTTAAAGTTTAAGTCAATCTTCGCTATTTTTGTAGTGCCAAACTAACAATACTGGATATTGCAAGTTATTTTCCATTTTTGACAGTTATACATCAACAGTCTAAGGGTCGTATGTTAGAACATTACTCTCTACTCAAATTACTTCCAATCACTAGTGAGCTGATTCACCGTGAGCAATTGCTGAGAACGAATTAACGGCCGACTTATCGGTCATGCATGAGAGTCGACGTTTTCGTAATATTGGCAACGAATTACCCAGAATTCTCAGCGATAAAACCACTTCCGTTATTTTCGTCTGCTATAGAGGAATGCATTTATGCTTGCATCCCGCAAATAATACCGTATACAAACATGTCTGCGACATGCAATATTACGCCGATTCTCCTGTTCTTCCAGTTGAATTCTTTGGTAGACTCTATCAAATTCCTCTTCTCCGTGTATACCGAAAACATGATCGAAGTCTTCAAGATCCGACATCTTGGATAAATGTTGGATAAAGCAGCAAAGTACATCGATTACCATCGGTTCCCTTCGGGATTTTAATTTGAGTTGCTCATTTAAGCTACCTCCGCAGGTAGCTTACATATTTAACCAATTATTATCGCATGAACAGATTTCTGAGTAAGCAAAATCGTATTAGCATACAACTTGCTCAGCAGAGAAGGCATTTTACTGTCTAATGCGTCCAAACATGCGACCCTAAGAGTGGGAAAATTTGTTTAGCTGCATGAGGCAGCAAACTTTAGTTTAACATTTATGAAGATCTGGTTTCATACCTGTTTGATACAACACATAGAATCTCTGATAGGACTGATGGTGTTTACATATTTCTTTAATAATAAGGCTGTACATAAAGATTTGGTACACAAAAGTGTGTGTATACTTACTTCATGAGCCAATACAACAGATGGCATCAAAATCTCAATTTTTTAAAATATCATTTAGCTGGTTGATGCATAACTTAGTCCAATTATTGATATGGTAAAATCAAAACATGAGTCAGAAATCTTAACTCACCTCATAAAATATGATTCTCTTTCCTAGACATATTTTTGAAACCCTGATTTCAATTAAAATTTAATCTCACGGTGAGAGGATCTTATGTTATGAAGTGAGGTGTAAAATATCCAATTCAAGTTTTGATTTGATTTTTACCCCTTAATGTCACTTGGCATTCAATTTTATAAAAGTATTGAAGTGACATTTATAAAATTGTTACTGAATTAGGTGGAGTCTGTGACAGAGGAAGCAGGACGGTTGGCCAACTTGTTTCCTGATGCTCGTGAGCACATTGCAGTGAAGCATGAGGATTGTCTGGAAGCATGGGGAGAACTATTGGAAAAATCAGCACAGCGACGTGACAAATTGCAGCAAGCTGAACAACTTCAAGCTTACTTCGATGAATACAGAGACTTGATGTGAGTTTGTAATGTTAGTAACTGAGAAAAGTCTTAAAAGACAAGTTCTTTCCATATCTTCATAATTACCCTTAGCTCGGAAAATGTGTTCGGCTCATTACTAGGTCTGAAAGAAAGTAGCAGTATCAGGATAGTAGCTAATTTCTATACACATTGTTTACAAAATTCATGCCTTTATCGAGCTTCTCCACTGCCTGCTTGAAGCGGAGAGTGTGTATGTTCGACTCTCCTCAGTAATATACCTGTTTATGTGACGGTGTGGTTGTATCAGAATGCTGAAACAAAAATTGTGCAAAGATGAGTCCATTTCTACACAAAGCAGACTGTACAAGAAGTCTGTCCCGAATAGTGCATGTCAATGTGCAGTTTGTAATCATAGCGATCTAAGTACGATGCAGCCTAGCCTATAACCAATACTTTTTTCAGCCTTACTCATTACATTATCATGACCAATATTTAATCTCCTTGCCTCTGTGTCTTCCCAATCTCACTGTAAAATCCTTTCTGCTGCATCCACAAAGCTTGAAGGCAGAAATATGTGATCTAGTGAGGCAGATTTCCTTGCATAAGCTAATCCTGTAGTTTTACAGAGTAGCTATTTTATTTGTGATAATTAAGGGGGATCTACACCTTTTTGAGGGTAAAAAAAAAGTAATTTTTCAATTTATTTTTTCTCATATAGACTGAAACTTGATCATTAAATTAGTGAAAGATTTTCATTGATATCTCTATTACTTTTCGAGTTATGTTTAAAAATGTGCAATGCTGTCACTCGAGTGAGCCCTTTAATTGTAGAAGGTACCTACATCTTCGGTAAGTTTTTTCGCTTGTTTTTTGTAACTTAATTTCTTCAATAAGGTTTCCCTGATAACTCCCAAAGTTTTCAAGATATTGAGATGAAATTTTGCATGTACATGTAGTTCACAGAGATGAACACAATATACTACAATTAGTAATGTACCCATTATATATATATATTCAAAGTTAAAATTGGGAAACACATTATGAGGTTCTTAATTGATAAATTAATGAGTCATTTTAACATCTTACCTCATATTTCATGTTTTATCAAACACGGTAACTATAGTTTTCAAATTATCTTGTCATTCATTTTCAACCGCCATTATGACTACCGGATATTCGTTGGAATCTCCCTCTATAACGTTGCCATCTGGTGTTGATTTGACGAACTTCGAGATATCATTGCCATCTGGTATTGATTTGATGAACTTCGAGATGAGGTCACGTTCATCCGGAATGTCGAAATTCATAGATTTAAATTTGTTCTTCTGTATAAATATTTTCTCCCAAACTGTCAAGTCCAAAGGTTTTTCCAAATGTTTTAGAAGTTTAGCTAAACATAGTTTGTTGGAAGGTCATAGAATTGAAAAAGAAGCTAAACTTCTAAAACATTTGGAAAAACCTTTGGACTTGACAGTTTGGGAGAAAATATTTATACAGAAGAACAAATTTAAATCTATGAATTTCGACATTCCGGATGAACGTGACCTCATCTCGAAGTTCATCAAATCAATACCAGATGGCAACGATATCTCGAAGTTCGTCAAATCAACACCAGATGGAAACGTTATAGAGGGAGATTCCAACGAATATCCGGTAGTCATAATGGCGGTTGAAAATGAATGACAAGATCATTTAAAAACTATAGTTACCGTTATGTAGATAGGAAGTAACACTATGAGGTTCTTTAATATTGTTTATTTTTTATTATTTCACTCACCTCATACTTCATGAAGTATGAGGTGAGTGAAATAATAAAAAATAAACAATATAGTTACCGTGTTTGATAAAACATGAAATATGAGGTAAGATGTTAAAATGACTCATTAATTTATCAATATATATATATATATATATATATTTTAAAATATTTTTAATGCAAATTTTAACTTTGAAAAATGAGTATGCATAAATTTAAAATGAAAAATAAAATATTTACACTCTATATAATTAAACAATTGTAGTATAATTTGTAGCTACAACATTAATGAATAAAATACATTTTTTTATTATTTTGAGAATTTTCCTCATCGTTGAGGGTTTTTTCAAACCAATCTTAGTAATTAACATGAACTAAAAAAATAAATAAATATAAATGACTACGGACTTATAGACTATCAGTTTGCAACAACATTCACAATTTTCCCTTAATTAAAGTTCTCCATCGTTCTCTGTCCTGTGTGTCTTCATCTGTTACACCAAATTTCCACATTGAATTTTCAATGTTGTTCGTTGTACTTCCAGGTTGTTCTTGGTCTTCCTTTTCTGTTCCTTCTTTCAATTTTCCATGCATAGATGGCATTTGGTACTCTTCCATCCTGCATTCTTCTTACATGTCCATATAATTTTTGCCTTCTGTGTTCAATCTCATCAGAATCATTAAAATATATTGAAATTTTGGAAAATTATCAGGGAAATGGCAAAACAATGCAAAATTTTCAGCTGACATTTTTAATATTTAATTAACCGTAACGACTGAAGTTAGATTGTACTTAAGTACACAAACATGCTCACATTGTAATGTAGATATCACATACCAAATTTCATTTCTGTAAGCAGCATTGTTGCTGAGAAAAAATAATTGAAATATGCCATATTTTTAGTGGCTAAAGGTGTAGGTCCCCCCTTAAAAGGCCCCTTTACTCTCTTCCTTTAGAGAGGCTGGGGTTGGAACTTCATGAACTCAGTGACAAAATTTAGTAAATGATTGGCAATAAAAATACTTACATTTGAAGAGAAAAAATATATGCGTAGACTTGGGTTTGTACCCAGGATCTATAGCATTTATATGCTAATCCTCTACCGTCTGAGCTATCCTAAGTCTCCAATCAAAATACAAATTAGTTGAGCAATGGTTCATAGCTTTTGGTGCTCTCAGGAATTGAAATGTATAAGAGAAAAATTTATTTAGATTGGATAGCTCAGATGGTAGAGCATTAACATATAAAGGCTAAAGGTCCTGGGTTCAAACCCCAGTTTATGCATATAATTTTTCTCTTCAAATATAATTCTTTCTTCAGTGAGATATGTTAAATTTATAATCTTGTAAGCCCATGTTTCCCTTAACAGAGATTTTAGGCGCTCTCCCCCAACAAGGAAGAATTTGAACCTTACTAATTTAGTTACACTTGTTTTCGTATAGATGTCATTTGAGTGGTCCGTGGTCAGCATTCCACCTCATACTGACATCTAGGAAACCAAGGTAGTACTAGGACAGGAAAATTCAGTAAATTTTGTTTAGAGGCCTTTTCATTCAGGCTTAAGGATCTTTTACAAGCCTGAAAATCTTCAGGGACCCATGGCTTAAAGTTCCTCCCAGAGGACTTGCTCCTTGGATTTTTCCATCCTAAAAAAATCCATCGACCTCGGCCGGGTTTTGAACCAGCAACCCTCGGGACCAGAGGCAAGGAGCATAACCACTATTCCACCACGGCTGACTATATAAAACATTGTGCTGTGGAACCTTTTTTTAACATAGGTAACCAAAATTCCAAAACCACGTTCTGCTACCATTTGTGCCGCGTGTATCGTCTTTTGTTTCCCTTGGGTATATGTATATATATTAGCCTTGAGTTCATAACAATCAGGATTATTCAAAAGCCTTTGCCCGGGCCCATGAGAGGCAAAGATTGATTCATCCTTCCTATCTAAATGCTTAAACATTAATCAACAATAGATCTTAAAACACTCTAGTAATCTATGATACTTAGCTAAGCTGAATGTATTATTATTATTAACCATGAAAGCTAGACGGAAAAAAGGAAGTTTGTATGACCTCTAAGCAAGCTTGTGTACGGGAATATGCCAAACAGCAGTATACACACAAATAATTAAACATTAAGCATTATATATAAAAAAATGATGTTTAATATAAATTGCACGTCTGAAGTTTAGAAAAATAGAATTAAAGAATAACTTTGATCATTCATAAATTAAAAGACAAAATAATAATTAACATCAAAATTATCATAACTCACACAAACAATCCCGCATACATACTTTCAGTCCTTGCCAGGGTGGCTTTCCCTGGTCCACTGGACCAAAAACCCAAAGCACGCCACTCGCGTCCTCCAGACGACAGCAATGTTCCAACCAAAATTTCCGATTGAATGATTAATGTTCTGAATGTGCGTATCATATTTGAGCGTTCCGAGGTAGGAGGGGAAGATGCACAGTACAAATAGCGCAATGGGAGAGGTAGAAAGGAGAGTGGGGGTAGATGCAGAGAGAAAGGGAATTGGCATAGTTCACAAATCTTTCAGTTAAAGGAGGATAATGGCACTAATGTTACGAACCAAAAATTGTACTTTCGGTTCAACATCAAAATAAAAATACTATTTACATTAGTGAAGTGTGAATTAATTTGACAGGGCCTGGATCAACGAGATGATTGCCAAAGTGACTGCTCCAGATCTAGCACAGGATGTACAAGGAGCAGAAGCACTCCTGGTGCGTCACCAGGAACACAGAGTGGAGATTGACACACGTAATGATGCATTTATAAAGTTCTCTCAGACAGGACACAAACTAATAGCAGAAGGACACTTCCTTGCACCTGAGATTGAAGAGAAAATAAGTATACTCGAACAGCGCAGACAAGTACTTGGTAAGTTTTTCTTTTAAATTTAAACTCTAATAAATATATGGAATGTTAGCTCAAAATTTAAAAGACTAAATTATATTTGAAGAGAAAAATTTTTGCCTAGATCGAGACTCGAACCCGGGACCTTTGGCTTGTTTCTAGAAATAATGGTTTCAAAAGCATTTGGCGATAGGGAATTACAACGTATATAAGAGAAAAATTTGCGTCTATATCGTAACTCGCCTCGGTAGCTCAGTTGGTAGAGCATTTGGCCCGGCAAGCCAAAGGTCCCAGGTTCGAGTCTCGGTCTAGGCGAAAATTTTTCTCTTCAAATATAATTTATGTTTCAGTGAGAAGTGTAAAATCAATAATAAAAACATCATTTATAAGACTAATAAACGGGTTGCTGTCACTAGCTAGCAGATGATTGTGCTGGAAGTCACATGGTTAGTGTAATGCAGTCTCTCAATCTTAATTTGTTTTCTTCACATTTTAGTGGACACTTGGAAGAAACGAAAGACAATTTATGAGCAGAACCTGGACACACAGATATTCAAACGCGAAGCTGACCTTTTGGAGAACTGGATATCTTCTAGAGAGCCAATTTTAAATGATGGAAAATTTGGAGAATCTATTGCTCAAGTTGAGGACTTGATTCGGAAACATGAAGATTTTGAGAAAACTATAGAAGCTCAAGAAGATAAATTCAATAGTCTAAGAAGAGTAACTATGGTAAGATATTAAATAATTAATAAGAATTAAATGAATTGTGAATTCTTCTTACCTCATACTTCTGTGTTTTTTTTAAACACAGCACTGCAGTTTCAGCAACCATCGTCACCATCCTCAGCTGTTTTCATGACTGTCAATTTTTTCTTTTGCCAGTAATTATCCAAACTGTCATCTGGTGTTCTTTTCAATGAATTATTTTCTAAACTGCCATCTGGTGTTCTTTTCAAGGAATTATTTTCTAAACTGCCATCTGTTGTATTTTTCAAGAACTTTGTAATCAAGCTCGGTTTGTCTGGAATCTCGAAGTTCATGATTCTAGTATGGTTTTTTTTTAATATATATCTTTTCCCAAACTGTTAAATCTAAAGGTTTGGATAGATGTTTCAAAAGTTTTGCTTCGTTTTCAATTCTATGATGCTCTAATAAACGATGTGCTGCTATAGCTGATTTTTCAATTCCATACTGCAATGCTGTGTTTAAAAAAGCATAGAAGTATGAGGTAAGAAGAATTTATGATTCATTTAATTCTTATTAATAAAACCCCATAATGTTAAAAATTCCCAAATTTATTATATAAATATTAAATAATTTTTCAGAAATTTCTTTAAGTTACTGATAAATGCAATAATCAAATTAGTATGAGTAAAATTCATTTGTCTTTATATTTTTAGGAAAATTTAAATCTATTAACAATTTGTGGAAAATACTTATCCAATAGTTCTGGGAGTTAGATGATTTGCATAATTTTTCAATATTGGAAAATTAAGACTCATAATATAGCAGCAGTATCTTATGCTTTAGCACTAAATGGCCTTTGTTTTCTTTGTCTTTTGTGTACTCATTAACTTGTGAATATAATAACATGGAAATACCATAGCTTGATAAAAAATATTTAGAAATAAACAGGGATTGCAGACAGAATACTGGAATTTTATAGTGAATGAAATCTAAAGAGCTGATTACTTAAGTTATGTAGGTAGGAAATAACACTGTGTCTTTAATTTATGTTGAGTTGTTTTTGACTAGGTCTGCAAGGGAGTTAAGAAGTATGAGGTGAGTCAAAAACAACTCAACACAAAAAAAGCTGATTACTTGTAAGTTTAAAATAAGTTTTAAAAATCTATACTTCTAATAATCATGTTTGAACACCGTTGAGGTTAAAATTATTTCAATTATAAACATTTTTGTACCTTATATAATAGTCTTCCTCAACTATAATATTATCTGTTATAATCTTCATTTTATTAATAGTATCCAAAGCTTTTCGAAGACATGCTTCATCTTCAGGAAAAGAATCAAGAAAATTCCTGAAGATGAAGCATGTTTTCGAAAAGCTTTGAATTTTAATAATATAATGAAGATAACAGAAAATGTTATAGTTGAGGAAGGTTACAACATTTTTATAATTGAAAAAAGTTTTAAAAAATTGACTATTTAGTTTCTCAAATAAAAAGAAAAAAGAAACTAGAGTAGACATATAAAGCATTACATAAACGAGTTGGAGAAAATGTTTTTTATATCTCACCTAATAAAGTTTCATGTTTTCACGATATAGTTCAGTTTGACTGAAGATGAAGGTAAAATGATCTTTGAAACCAGTATCATGAAAACATTGAACTTTGTGGCGTGAGATATAAAAACATTTTTTCCAACTCATTTATCAATTGAAAATATCTCAAGTGTCACTTCCCACTTTAATTTTGATTAAATATAAAACATTACTGGCTATAAAGTAGTGTTAATTCTCATTAAAGTCTTCCTGAGAAGATGTTGCCAGATACATGTGGAACGAAGGTACCTTTGGCACGCAGGAATTGTATAAGAAAGAAAAATTTGTGTTTAAATTGGAAGCCTAAATAACTCAGTTGGAAGAGCACTGGTGTATAAAATCAGAGACCTTGGGTTCAAATCCCAGTTTATGCATAACATTTTGTCTACAAATATATAGTTTAAATTCAAAGTTAAAATTGGGAAACACATTATGAGGTTCTTAATTAATAAATTAATGAGTCATTTTAACATCTTACCTCATATTTCATGTTTGAAATATGAGGTAAGATGTTAAAATGACTCATTAATTTATTAATATAGTTTAAATGTTGATTGATGAATTTTGACTTTCAGTTGGAGGAGGCATTCCGAAAGCAACAGCAAGAGGAACTGGCTGCTAGACAGGCCGAGAAAGAGCGTGTGGAACGTGAACGCATTGAAGCCAGGAAAAGACGAGAAGTCCAACGCATTACTGAGGTAATTTATGTAATTTATTTAAATATCAAGAAAACTTTTCTTACTTGTAAAAAGTCTTTAATAAATGGGGATAAAAATTGTATTCTTCTTCATTGCATTGATGACATGAATCCATTGCATACGTATGCTATAAGTTGCAATGGGGCTGCAGTATTTTATAATCAAGTAAGATCCATTGCAGATTATCAGTATGTAGTTAAACATAATTATGTTGACAACCATTACCTTATATTGTAGGAACGTCGACGTGAAGATGAACGAAGGAGAACACAAGAATCACGGTTGAGAGATGATATAAATGGAAGTTCTGAGCAGTTGGAAGTCAGCAATGCAAGGTATGTACAAATAATTTGTCCTTTAGTGAGAAATGTTAATTATAATAAAAACACTGTATGTACAAATAATTAAATTTTATCTTCTGATGTTTTATTTTAAATTAACATTTTCCAGAATTAGACATAGTTTTACTTTAGAAGGAATACATTTTATCTGTTATAAACTTCCTGGCACGACAGGCTTAGAAGACCCTTGGCCTACCAGCTGGCTGCTGGCCTGACTTCCACATGTGTTAATCACAGAGGTAGATGATCATCCAGCCATTCAGTGTAGGAGTGACATGTGGTCAGCATGTCAGGTCCCCGGCTATTATAGCTGGTTTTCTCAACCTGAAGCGCTATTAATTGCAGCTATCCAAAATGCCTCACGATGTGGGTGGGCACAGGTCCGATACTGACCGAAATTCCATGAGAAAATTTCTTCCCCCATGGAGACCCAACCAGCTCAAGTCCCATAGCTTTGAACCAAGGCATCTTGTCTACAGCACAAGCCTTTTTTCTTTTATTCTCTATTATTAAAGTTTTACCACTGTGGTCTCAAGGTAGCATGCTGCCTTGTCATGCAGCGGGCCCAGGTTTGATCCCTGGTCGGGGCAGTTTTTCTGGGTGAGGTTTTATCGGGGTTTTTCCTCACCTGTAAGTCAAATGTCAGGAAATCTTTAAGGCCCAAACGGTCCCCGAAATCATATGTCCATCATCATCATCCTTATCATCATCATCCTTCACCGGTGTGGAAAGCAATGGGAAGCTACCACACCTATAATTCCCCAGTAAAGCTGTAAAGCATAGCATGAAAATGCTATGATTGCAGTGAAAGACCTGCCCTGTGGCAGAATTACTATGGATGGATGGATTAAAGATTTAATCTCAAGTGACTATCAGTGAGATTTGGTTTTTGGTTGTCACTACTTCTTGAAGTCAATTTTTCTCTTGAATATGGAAGTTTTATTATATTTGAAGAGAGAAATTTACGCCTAAACATCCCTGACTTATCATTTAGTGAGAAGTGATAAATTTAATAAGAAACAAGGGAATGGGAGTTTTATGTTTACTGATCAGATATTATAATAAAAATTAATTAATTTTCAGATATAACATAGAAATATTCCTTTCATAATTTCTATTAATAATTTGTTATATGTTTTTATATTTCAACATTAGTTCATGTGTACATACCTGCTTTTTTTTAAATAAGTACTAAGCCAGTAACTACTTACTTACTAAAAAATAGAATCTGAAGCAGAATTTGTGTTTAACTATTAGTATAAGTTATACAATGTTTCTTAATCATATGCTTGTGCATGTTTTCTTGATATTGTATGGAGATTTTACACCTTACCAATACACTTTTGCCAACCTTACCAATTATTTACAAATGTAAAATTGATAAAAGTTTACCTAAATAATTACTATATGGTATCTGGTTATTGTGTTAATTATATTTTTTTAGATATCTGTAAGTTTTAAAAAAAATTTTGTTAAATTATCCAAGTGTATATTCATCAAAAATGGTTTTAAGATGCATGTTACTAGCAAATGTAAATTTTACTCTAGGGAATATTCATGAACATTAAATGCATGTTTTGAGCTTTTAAATACATACATTTTATTTCTACTGCTTCATAAACTATTAGATTTAACATAATTAACTAACTTATATTTTTAAAACTATCTTCTTTTTTACTTCAGTAGCACTATTATTCACAATAATCTTAAATGTTTTCAAGCATTGACACATTGTTAGAAGTTAATATTGTTTTATATTTACTGTAAAATGGTGAATTTTATATCTGGTTTTATATTGGTTTTTTATTGATTTAATCACAAATGCACATTGAATGTAACTTACTAACTTGCTTGCATGTGAAAACTAACTTCCATGTTAATCATACTAATCTGCATGCAGCCCATTGCTTACCAGAAGGAATGCTGATTACCAGCCTGTGTTCAGGCCTTCTCGCACCACCTATAAATCAGCTTCACCCAGGTTTGTAAATATTACACTTTTATCATCAATATTCCATCATATAAATAACAATACTTTTATTTAAATTAATATACTTCAATTAATATTGGGAAGTAAACATTATGAGGTTATATCGGTAATAAGTGAATAGAGAACATATTTTTAACGACTCACCTCATATAATTTCAAATTTCTTTGATACCGGCGGTTTCAAACAATATCTTGTTATCCACTCACTATTAACAATAATTTTACTAAAATGAAATGAATTGTGAATCCTTCTTACCTTATACATCTACGTTTTTTTAACACAGAACTGATTTATTTGGGTAAAGATAAATATAATAATCAGGCTAGAAATTAAAATAATCAATTTAATTATTTCAGGGAGTAGTTTATTTTAAAATATGGGTTTTGGAGACTTATGAAGGGGTGTCTCCAGTATGGGGGAAACATATCATTCCCATCTTCAGCTGTTTTTATGACTCGATTTTTCATTATGCCGATAATTTTCTAAACTGCCATCTGGTGTACTTTTGAAGAACTTTGTAATCAAATTAGGTTTGTCCGGAAACTCGAAGTTCATTTCCAGATGAACCTAATTTGATAACAAAGTTCTTCAAAAGTATACCAGATAGTTTAGAAAATTAACAGCATACTGAAAAATTGACAGTCGTGAAAACAGCTGAAGATGGGAATGATATGTTTATCGATACTGCAGTTCTGTGTTAAAAAACATAGATGTATGAGGTAAGAAGAATTCACGATTCATTTGATTCTTATTAAGAAAACCTCATAATGTAAAAATTCCCAAATTTATTATATTAATACTTTTACTATTGGGGCCTAGGTTTTAATGTGCCCAAAATATGGAAAATATGTTTTATATGTTACAAATTTAAATATATGTAAGAACTAATCAATGAATCAATCAATACTTTAATACTTACATCATACTTCATGTTTTGTGTTGATTTGATGAACCTTGAAATCAAGTCAAATCAACACCAGGTGGCAATGTTATAGATGAAGATTCAAACAGAAATCAGGTAGTCATGATATTGACTGAGGATGAGAGGGATGCCTCTTGAAAACTTCAGTTCTGTGTTAGAAAAACATGAAGTATGAGGTAAGATAAGAATTGACTCATTTTTAATTGAAGAACCTCATAATGTTATTTCCCATAATTGACTTATGAATATGTAAAAACCTTTAGAAAATATCTACTTAAAACTTTCTTCTATTCTTGAACAGAGTTACTAGAGTGATGTATGCAATCTGAAAGATGGTTTTTGTATCATCCTCCTCATTCCTAGTCTAATAGCTTATCTATATATACGGTTTGGAACAATTTGTGCACCCAATTGAATTATTGGTTATTTGCAGACTGAACACATTGGAAGTACCAGAAACCCCTGGAAGTACTGGTACACTTCAGAAGTCAGGAAGCATATCACAGCTGTTCGGTGACCAGATGCGTCGTGACATCAAGCGAGCAGAGAGCATGAAAGTAGAATTAAAGAAACCTAAACGAACACCAAGTTTCACAACACGTCGACGAACCCAAAGCTTTAGGAAACTGCAGAGGCTAGAACAGCTTGATCAACTGCCACCTGTAGAGATAGAGGGAATGCTTGATCGTAAGCATGAACTGCAGAGTGCAGGGAAGAAAGCACCTGTACGCTCCTGGAAGACATTCTACACTGTACTCTGTGGTCAACTCCTTTGTTTCTTTAAGGATCATGATGATTTCATGGCAAGCAAGGCAGCTACTTCTCCCATCATTGTGTTTAAGGCACGGTGCGAGAAGGCAGAGGACTACACAAAACGGAAGCATGTGTTCAGGTACCTTATATTATATAGTATCTCAGTAATTTTGATGTTATATAAATTAACACTTTCTAGACTTGGACATAATTTTATTTAAAAGAAAAAAATACTCAAACCCTGGATTGGATGGTGGTGTTGGTAGCGATGGCTATCAGCCCTTGGATGAAAGATAATTATGTAAAAGGAAAGAATTGTTGACATTCAAAATATTGGTCCTCGAATGGTGTAACTGGTATCATATTGACATTTACAGTCGGATATCCAAGGTTCGAGTCCCAGTTCGAACATTAATTTTTCTTTCTAAAATAAAAATCTCAGTAATTATTTAATAACTTTTTTTAGGAATTAACACTATGAGGTATTATTTATTTAAGTAAAATTTTATTTAGTTTAGTTAAAATGTAATCACTCACCTCATATTTTTCTTCTTATTTTAATGTAAACTAGTTTCGGAACTTCAGATTTCTGTTCCATCATCAGTATCTCTGCGACCATTGTTCTGTCGTCTTGAAGAGCCATCTTTTGCTCCTTCCATTGGCAGACTGAAAATCCTTGAGACCAGGTCATTCTCCCCAGGAATTTAAAAATTCATCAATTTCTCCTTTTTGCTCCTTTGAATGTAGATCTTTTCCCAAACAGTGAGTTCTTTTGGTTTTTCTATTTGTTTTAATAATTTAGCCTTCTTTTTGATAAGACTTTTTCAGACCATGCACCATACTTCATCTTATAGTCTTTTACTTCTTAGACCATTTGGAACTTTCTTCTCGGTATTTTCACGACCATTGTTTGGTCATCTTGAAGAGCTGCTTCCTGCTCCCTCTGTTGGTAGACTGAAGAATCTCAAATCAAATCATTTTCCCTGGGAATTTCAAACTTCATTAATTTCTCCTTTCCATTTTTTTTATTGCAAATCAATCAATATGTTAAGTGTATATGTTTCTTGAGTTCACAGTGCTTAAATAGGAGTCCTGTCATCCTTCAAATGATACATGCTTTTATGTCCAAGTAAAAAACAAGTAAACAAATGTAGATTCTTATTTTCTATCCAAAAAAACTCACACAATTATTTTCATTTAAATGTTTAAATCGTTGCCAACTGATGATAATATTAACAGCTGTATCTGGTTCAAGCATAAATTTGTGTTGATTACCCTTATTTTAAAATGTTTAATTTTATTATTGTTTCAGGTTATGCCTTACAGATGGCTCTGAGTTTCTGTTTCTCGCCCAAACAGAGAAGGAAATGGAAGACTGGGTTAACAAAATCTCTTTCCATGCCCAACTACCTCCCAGTCTACAGTTGCTCAGCTATGACGACACTCATAAGGTAAACAATTCTCTCATATATTTAATTTTAGCAAGTGATATTTTGAGGTTATTTTAATTAAATTATTTTCAGTCTGATCATCTTACCTCAATATTAATGTTGATTTGTTCTTGGACATGTTTCAAAACAATTCTGTTTTATTGTCAGCTTGTCCAGACTGGTTAGATATATGTTGCACACCCTGGATGTTGATGTCAGCTCCATTCTGTGATTGGCAAAGAACCTCCAAACAAGGTCATGCTCTGTCGGTATTTCAAAATTCATAACTCTGTTTTTGTTCTTCTGAATATAGATTTTTTCCCAAATAGTCAGCGCTTTTGTATTTTCTAACTGTTTTAATAATTTAGTGTCCGAATTTATATTATGTTTTCAGATCAAACAACTGCAGATTTTTCTATTCCCTCTTTTTTAATATTTCTTGTGTGTTCTATATATATATATATCTTTTCATAACCTGTGCACTCAATTTGATATATATGAAATCAGGAATATATCAAATTGAATGCACGGGTTACGAAAAGATATACATATATATATATATATATATATATATATATAGGAAAAACAAAAACAAACCTAAAAATTAGAACCAAAGAACACGTAAGAAATATTAAAAATGGGGAAATAGAAAAATCTGCAGTTGCTGCTCATCTTTGGTCTGAAAAACATAATATAAATTCGGACACTAAATAATTAAAACAGTTAGAAAATACAAAAGAGCTGACTATTTGGAAAAAAATCTATATTCAGAAAAGCAAGAACAGAGTTATGAATTTTGAAATAACGATGGAGCGTGACCATGTTTGGAGGTTCTTTGGCCAAACACAGGATGGAGCTGACATCGACATCCATGGTGTGCAACATAAATCTAACCATTCTGGACAAGCTGATGAGAAAACAGAATTGTTTTGAAACATGTCCAAGAATAAATCAACATTAATATGGAGGTAAGATGATCAGACTGAAAATAATTTAATTCTCTCATATTTTCACAAATAATGAAAGAAGATTAATTAGGGATAGTCTAGAAGTAAAATTGCTACGAGAAATAATGAATTTGGCATGTGTTATAAGAATGGAAGAAAATGTTATATACGAGGATGATTTGAAAAGTTCTCAGAATCACCAACAACTGCTAGTGCAAACCTATTCTCACATACTAATTTCTGTCCTTCATAAGTAGACACATGGCATATCATTGCTCTGGGTGGTGAGCTGTAGTATGAATAAAAAATGCAGCAGAGTGCAAATGTCGGCCCATTTTTGGAAAAATTCTCAAGATTTTTTACAATGGTTTGTAACCATGGTTCGTGGATTATACATGGATCCAGTACTCTACCCGAGAGACAAACAACAGTCATTGCAGTGGAAACATGCAGATTCTCCACTGCTAAAGCAAGCAAATGCAATACAAATTTATTTATATTTGAAGAGAAAAATTTTTCCCAGACCAAGACTCAAACCTGAGACCTTTGGCTTTCTAGGCCAGTGCTCTACCATCTGAGCTA
Source organism: Diploptera punctata (assembly GCA_030220185.1). Classification (NCBI taxonomy): domain Eukaryota; kingdom Metazoa; phylum Arthropoda; class Insecta; order Blattodea; family Blaberidae; genus Diploptera; species Diploptera punctata. Next base: position 2,671,673 of record JASPKZ010003882.1, read on the forward strand.
CCGGGGTGAGTTTCAATCTAGATGCAAAGTTTTCTCTTATATACGTTGTAATTCCCAGCACCAAATGCTATGAAGCCTTTGCTTCTATCTTTGCAAATGGCAGCGTCTTAGTTAAGAAGACATTTATTGGGAATTTAAACACTATGGTGAAATTAAATGTTTCTTACCTCTCCTCATATAAATCTTCTAAGTAGATCGCGATTTCGAGACCATAACGGTCTCATCTTCAGTACTTCTTTGGCAACTGATATGTCGATCGGAAGAAACTCTTCTTCCATTTAATTTCACCATAAATTAAACCTCATAGTGATTAATTCCTATAAAAGTTAAATTTAAACACTACTTTATAAAGCCAGTAGGGCTTTAGAAAGGTCCCGGGTTCGAGTCTTGGCCTGGGCGAAAATTTTTCTCTTCAAATCTAATTTATCCTTAAGTGAGAAGTGTTAAATTAATAATAAAAACAAATTTATTTATTTATTTACTTCTTTAAATACTTTGAATAGAAGTCATCTGTTGACATTGTTAATGGCTCTAGCTATCTGTCTTCGGAAGTAAGAGAATTGTTATAAGTGGAAAGAAATGTTAGTATTGGTGCCATGTCTAGAATGTTTAGTGGAGTACAATGTACAAAGTTGGAGGTCCACAATTTGATTCATGGTTCAGACATTAATTTTTCTTTTAAAAAAAATACATTTGTCCAGGACTGGAACATGTTAAACTAAATATAATATCAAAAAATGCAATGCAGTCTATTGGAAAGATAATAGCATCAGTTTTTTGGGATGTGAAAGGGATTCTGTTGATAGATTATCTTCCCATTGGTCAAACAATTATGTAAGAATGTTAAACTTCTGGACGAACTACAGCAAAAGATGTGTCAGAAAAGGACAGGTTTAGCAAGCATCAAGACACTGCATGCTTAAGTATTAAGGTTGGTTATTTTGACTCACCTCATATTTCTTGATCTTTTATTTTTTGCACAAAAGCAACAAAACCTGGTCTGCATAAAAATCAAGAAATATGAGTTGAGTCAAAAAAACCAACTCATTAATAGTTAAAAGAAATCTCATAATGTTATTTCCTACATATATTTAAATATACTGCATGCTTATTTTGAATTATCTGATGATTGATGATGTTGTTACTAAAGATATTTCTGTTGTTTTGCAGAGTCCTGCAACAGGAGAGAGACTACCAGCTGTTGGAGGTGATGTGAGAGATGCAGGTGGTGATGCAAGTTCAGTGTCAAGTCGTGGATCATCGCCAGAACCTCCAACACAAACACAACTTCTACAACAGTACCATGAGCAGCGTGAGAAACCTCCTATTCCACCACGTGGTGCTCCACCCCCCATACCAACAAGATCCCCAAGCTCAGAGGGTGTAACTCTGAGAAATACAGATAAACGTGTTGACGCTCGGCCTGTATCATACCAGAGCAATGTGACCCCTCATCAAAATGGAGTGCCTCCTCCAGATTGGAGACGAAGTCACATGGAACTCGGACAACAAGGTAAGTTTTCTCCACTATTTTTTATTTAACAGCTAATAGAGAATATGTGGATCTTTGCTTTCATGTTGTCCATGGGTCTTATGGTCTATTAATGTTTTCTATTTTATGTTTTATTATTTGTATTATTTAAGCATAATTTGTGAGGTTTAGTGTGCATTAAATATGTTTTAATATTTAATTACTTGAATAGTTACCTTGACAACATATCTAATTCATAACTGCTACTTATGACTTGACTAACTTCTTCTGTCATTTTGTTACATTTAGATCACTATTCGCTTGAATGCCAACTTTTAAAGATAAATAAAACAGGTCTGGAAGAGAGCAGGGATAGTTTTACATGCACCATGCAGTGATATTCTCCTGATAGATCACTAATCCAATGAAAACTCAACTTTAGAAGTTTTGTGGTTAGATCTCTTTTTGGGGCAATTATTCAATTATTATTATAATATATGTAGGTAGGAAATAACACTATGAGGTTTATTTTAATTAAATTTGGGTTTTGACTCGCCTCATATATGTTGATTTTTATGCAGACCTATAGGTTTCGTCACTGACTTCTGACATTCTTGATGCAACACAAATGCCATCTTGCGGTTGTCCCTTCTGGAAATTGATTTCTATGCTCTCTGTTGGCTGACCGATGAACTTCCAAATCAATCCCCTCTCCTTTTCACTGGGAATTTCAAAATTCATGTTTTTTTTTTATTCTTGCATATGTAAATGTTCTCCCAAATTGTGAATTCCTTACATTTTTCTAACAGTTTAAGCAATTTTGCCTTAGTTTCAATTCTGTGTTTTTCACATGCATGGTCAGAAAAACACAGAATTGAAACTAAGACAAAATTATTTAAACAGTTAGAAAAATCTAAGGAACTCACAATTTGGGAGAAAATTTACATATACAAGAATAAAAATAAAACCATGAATTTTGAAATTCTCGGTGAAAAGGAGAGGGGATTGATTTGGAAGTTCATTGGTCAGCCAACAGAACTCAGAAATCAATTTCCAGGAGGGACAACTACAAGACGATAGTTGTGTTGCATTGAGAATGTCGCAAAGTCAGTGATGAAACCTAGGTCTACATAAAAATCAAGAACTATGAGGTGAGTTAAAACAACCCAAATTTAATTATTATTATTATAATTCCTTACCTTTTTAACCATCTTGGATTAAAATTCCCAGTTATATGATGAAACATCAAACACATATTTTATTTTAGGAAGTGATGTTTGAGGTTATTTTAATTAAATTATTTTTAGTCTATGATGATCTTGATGAAGATTTTTGGGCTGTAGACCGTGGTCGTGAGGCTTGTAGTTCCCCGACGTTTTGCCAGAGACTGCATCTGGCATCCTCAAGGGTTGTCTTGAGACTGGCATTTCTGTCCACTGTCTGTCCTAGTTATACGTTCACCGCGATGTGTTCGTAAGTTATATATGCCTTCTGATTGGACAGACAGTGGACAGATATGCCAGTCTCAAGACAACCCTTGAGGATGCCAGATGCAGTCTCTGGCGAAACGTCGAGGAACTACAAGCCTCACGACCATGGTCTACAGCCCGAAAATCTTCATCAAGTTCATCATAGCAACTCTGGCCGTGAAAGTCTACGTGAATACATATTTTTAGTCTGTTCATCTTACCTCAATATTAATGTTGATTTGTTCTTGAACATGTTTTGATTATATCATAATCATTATTGATGATTTGTTCTTGAACATTAATATTGAGGTAAGATAAACAGACTCATAATAATATAATCAAAACATATATATGCCCAAGTAATATAAATGTTGACTTTTTTGTCTTTAAGTGATGAGCACAATGCATACTGCTCAAAATTATATACATAAAAGAAAATTATTTTCATTTGTCCCTAACATCATTCATGTTTTATCTGTTGTTTTTTTTTATGATAGTTTATTCCTTTAGGTGTCATGAGCCGATTAGATCGGCTCTGGTGCTCCTGTCCATTACCTGCCAGACAATATACTTAAACTACTTGCAAAGCCAATCACATTGGCGGGTGCGATTTAAATCTCTGACACAAGAGATTTTAGCAGTGGCATGCAGAGGGTTAAAAATGTTCATAGAATGTCTCTCAACACTCCATTTATGTTACTGTTTTTTACACGTTGTGTATTGTGATATTTGTTATGGAAAACCTATTGTCCTACATCGAATTTGACTTACATTTTCATCATCATCATCATCATCACTCCAGGGATTAGGCAATTGCCCGTTCCGACTTCATAATGCATCAGCCCAATGTCCAACATCATATCTTTACATTTTCTTTATTTAATTTTATTACAAATTTTTTAAACATCCCAAGATGTTCTATGTTCTGATTTAGTTCAGTAATTGTAATTTGAACAATTGATTGAATTATTTAATATTTGTGTAAAGAATATCAATGAGTTTCATTTCAAATTTTCTTTTCTTTTAAAACAAAGACAACATTTTTAAATTAAAAAAATTGAATTATGTTTTGTAAAAATGTTTAAAAATTTTGATGTTTCTCTAAAAGTAATTGTTTATAAGAGAATACAAAGTGAATTCATTTTTTGGAATTGTGGGAATTTTTTATTTTATGTAGAAATGTGTGTTAAAATATTTTGTGGGTTTGTGTATACTGCTTTATGTGTGTGCTTGGGGTTGATTATGTCACCTGTATTATAGAAGTACCCCCGCCTTTGCCGTCCTCCGCACCTCCTCACAGACCTCGTGCCAGTGATTGGAATCAACATGATCAGGCAGCTTCCTACCAGCACCATCAGGGTTAGTATTGCTTTCATTGTGGCTTGTTCTTTCCTAATTGTAGCAACCCTAGAAATGAACGTGAGATATATGCAGAATGAAAAATTCTTTTGATTAATATTTAATTTTAGGAAGTTATATTTTGAGGTTATTTTAATTATATTATTTTTGGTCCCAGTCTGGGAAAGCTGAAGATAAAACAGAATTGGAAACATGTCCAAGAACAAATCAACATTAATATTGAGGTAAGATGTCCAGACCAAAAATAATATTCTTTTGATTACTTTTGGAACTTATTCAGGGATTTTGGCTGACCATTTTGTTGAAAAAGAGAATCAACTGCTCATCACTGTCTTACATACTTACTGTCAATACTAATAAAATCCATTGTTAAAACCGATGAGGTGGAGAGTTATAAGATAAAATAAGTTAAAATATACCTTCTTAGGTAAAATCCGTCGTCCTCAACTTATATAATATGTAATCTTTATGCCTGTAGGCCTTTCAGAACATCCGTTCCATCTTCAGCAGGTCACTCTTCGCTACAACATCCAGTATGATGGTTGATGCTGCTGAAGATGGAACGGATGTTCTGAAAGGCCTACAGGCATAAAGATTACATATTATATAAGTTGAGGACGACAGATTTTACCTAAGAAGGTATATTTTAACTTATTTTATTTTATACTTACTGTAGTAGGTAATGATTAATAAAAATAAATGTTTATGTATAATTGATCATTCATCTCATAATTTTCTTCTTATTAGACTAGTTTTGGCCTCTTGTTCGATGCCATTGTCAGTACTTCCATGGTCGTTGTTTTGTCTTATGAAGAGCTGTCATTTGCTCCCTCTGTTGGTAGACTGAAAAACCTCAAAATCAAGCCATTTTGCATGGGAATTTCAAAGTTCATTGATTTCTCCATTTCATTTTTTTTTAATTTAGATTTTTTCCAACAGTCAGTTCTTGGAGTTTTTCTATTTGTTTTAATAATTTAGCCTTTCTTTCGATAAGATGTTTTTCTGACCAAGCATGGTATAAAAGTGTATTAGGATATGGTCTAAAAAAATTCAAAGGGTGGGGTTGTACAAGACAAGCTTTTTACTTATGCGACTTATGCCAATTTTAATGTAATTTAAAGTATTGTAATGTGTTAATGAATAAATTTTCCTAAGAGATGTAACTGCCGCCTAATTATGTATAATTAACACGAAATGAACTAGTGGAAATACGATTTTACATGGTAACCATCTGACATTTTGAATTTTTCATAGAATAACAGAAAATAAATAATTTTACGTATCAAATCACATTTAAAAAGCAAGGAACCTAAAAGCTAACCAAACCTAAATCAATTACTGTAACACAAATCAATTACTCTAACGTAGGTGAAATCCAGGGAACGTCCTTTTTATTATTTTATGCGGTTAAATAAGTAAAGGATAAATCTGGACCGTGGTTTATCGATGTTCATCGGTGGTATATTGCTGGTGTTTGTTGGTGTATCGCTCCTTAAAAGTTGATAATCGGTGATTTATCGCTGGTTAGAAGTAAGGACTCTTATAACCATGTGGTCATGACAGGACATAGTCCCTAAACTATGTGGTCATGACAGGAAATAGTCCCACTTTATTTTCATATTTACGAGTAAAATAATGAAGTGATAATTACATCTCTTAGGTAAATACGTTTAATATAGTGTTTTATTAATATTTCTTGTAATTAGATACTCTTAAAGTGGGTAGATAAAAAGTTTGTCATCTCCCACCCGGCCGTTCAAAGTTATGAGCAGTGTGAAATATTAATAAATTTGAATAGGTATTAATATTATAGGTTCTTTTTTAATATGGTTGGTATCTAATGTCGAGCACTTGATAATGAAATCATTCGCTCTCTTGAACTCCAATATTTAGCAGAAAGGCTGGTCTCTTCTACAAAAGCTGGACAACGGAGGAGATGGTTTCTTTCCATATCTTCATTTAAATTGCAAAAAGGGCATTTAGGTGAATCTGTTATGCCGATTCTGTGTAGGTGTTTATTCAAGCAGTCATGTCCCGTTAGCAGTCTGAATGTTGCTACTGCAGATTTTCTTTGTAATGTAGTAATGTCATAAGCTTGTAGATTTTCCCATTCCTTTCTATAAATGTGAGTCTTTTTATATCTTACCTCATAATTTAGTTGAATGAATCATTTCGAGAAGATACCATTTTTAGCTGATCAAATTTTACAGGAGAGGGAAAAAAACTGATTCAACTTGTTCAGGATAAAGCATTGAATCTGAAATTGCTACTGAATAAAGTCAGAAAGTGGTAAAGGAATAGTGTAGTTCATCTGTTCTCATGTGGATAGGATGGAAGTAGGTATGTAAACATGGAATAACGAAAAAAGTGAATTTCAGAAGAAATAGAAATTACTCATTCTGTTGTGTTCATGAGAACAGTTGAAGATAATGTGCATGCATATTGAAACATGTTCTGAATGAACACAAATAAATTATGAGGTAAGATGTGAAAAGTCTCACATTTATAATAAATGTCAAATATAAAACTAAACTCCATGGTACGACAGGCCTAAAAGGCTCTTGGCCTACCAGCCAGCTGACCTCACATTTACATGTGTTAATCATAGAGATAAGACGACAGTATTGGGGTGATATGTTGTCAGCATGTTGGGTCCCCCAGTTGTTATAGCTGGTTTTCTCAACCTGGAGCCACTACTTATTCTAGCTACCCAAATTCTGCACGATGCTGTGTGGACATTGGTCCCATATTGACCAAAATCCCATGAGAAAATTTCTTCCCCCCTGGAGACTCGAACCAGCGCAAGTCCTGTAACTTTGCACCAAGGCATCTTGCCTTAACCACTCAGCTACAGCACAGGACTATGTGAACAATACCTATGATAAATCTTGTACTCATTTGTGCACTAGGTCTTCTATAACCCTTTATTGATTAATTGGATTTCTTTATTATACTTTTTTAAATTCATTTACCTTTGAATATATAACAGAATTTGTTTAACTTTTTACACGCTTTATATTAGCTTGACCTGTATCTGTCTGTCTATGTAAGGGAATCTTTCAACACGATTTTCACCCACTTGAAAACATTGGATTGACTTGAAACTTTATATACTTGTGAAGGACCAATGACAATACAATAATTTCATAAATTTTTATAAGATCCTGGCCAGGATCATCAGGACATCAAAAAAAAAAAAGACCGGTATAATAGGTTGCAGACTTGTCGACTTTTTAGTCCATCGTTGTAAGAAATTAATATTATATCCTCTGATAGCTCAGTTGGTAGAGCGGTAGACTGTAGTGGTATATAATTTCAGTAATCCGTAGGTCGCTGGTTCAAATCCGGCCCAATGGATTTTTTTCGGAGAGTATTACTTTTAGCTCATACTACAATAGTTCGAATTTAAAGATATTTACATTTTTATCTTATTCTGCTTCCATGCACGTCTTTCATTCCCCATTCGTGCCACATGTCTTGCCCATCGCAGTCTATGAGACTTAACTGCTCTCATTATATCTGCCTTCCTATAAAGACCATGTAATAATTCATTGTTATGCAGTCTTCTCCATTCACCTGTACATCTCTCCTTTATCCAACATTTTCCTAAGAACTTTATTCTCAAATACTGATAATCTCCTTTCCTCGCTTAAAGTAAGAGTTCATGTTTTGCATCCATATAACATGACTGGTAGAATAATAGCTGTATATATTTTCAGTTTGGGAAGTCAAGAGTCTCTGTGACGCATAAAAAATAATAGTAGAAATATTAATTTTTCAATGCCTCATTACTGAGTTTTCTATCTTTGTATATACTAAAACTGAATTTATTTAATTTTTCATACTGAATTATCCCCTTGGAATTCTGAAGCATATGTTACAATACATGGCATGTTTGATTATCATGGTTGAAATTCTGAACAGCTATTTTAAAGAAACTGAAGCATATAAAGATACAGGGTTTTTCACTATCTGTTTAATTAAAGGGAAACAATTGGTTATTTCAATGTTTTTATTATTCATTTTTAGACATCTTAATGATGGACAAATTATATTTGAAAAGAGGAAAAAAAAAGAAAAAAAATTCTTTTCAAATATAATTGGGGTTAAGAATTAAATTAATGTTTTATTACCTCACCTCATATCCTTTTTCTTCTATACTGCAGTTTCGGAGCTTATCTCCATCATCAGTAGCCTCTGGTCGACCGATGTTCTTACTTGTAAGAAGAAAACTGCCAAGAAACGACATAACACCAGTCAACCAGAGGCTACTGATGATGGAGATAAGCTCCGAAACTGTAGTATAGAAGAAAAGGATATGAGGTGAGGTAATAAAAATATTAATTTAATTCTTAAATTAAACCTCATAGTATTCTTTCTCTGTGAAAGTTAAATAAATAATTTGGGTTATTTGTTCCCTAATAAATATTAATTTATTAAACATTGTACTCAATTTGTTAAAGTGATAATAATAATAATGCTTTCTTTAAATGGGAGACCTCTTTCACTCATCCAGTGAATAACATCATAATACAGAGCTTCATATACATAATATAAAATATTATTAAAGTATAGCTTAAATAATATACAATTTTATTGTGGTCTAAATTAATACTAAAAAAAATAAAATATAGTAAGAAAAGCTATTCTTAAAAGTTAAGATACGCAAGTTGTAATTACATCCTGGATCAATTTTCATATGTACAGGGTGGACCGCTCGAATGGACCTAATTTCAATTGCTTGTTACTGGCAAACGGTTGAAGATAGAAACTTAAAACAACGTTCATAGTACAGAAAAACTCACCAAGTTTCGAATCCTGTCGGTAGATGGCACAAAGATACGTTTCTCGTTCTTAGATTTAATTGTTTGTGAAAATGGCGACTCCGCAGATGAAAGCGCAAGCTGTTTTGTGGTATGCGGAGTTTAAATCAATCATTAGAGTTCAAAGGGAGTTCAGGCGTGTTTTTAACCGTGATGCTCCAACTGCTAGAAGCATAAAGAAGTGGCGTGATACATTATTAGCTACAGGATCTGTGTTGAAGAAGCATGGTGGTGGTCGCAGAGCATCCGATGAAATGGTAGCAAATGTTCAAGCCGCATTTGAGCGAAGCCCCCGGAAGTCATTAAGAAGAGCTTCGCGGGAACTTCAAATACCAAAATCGACATTACAACGGATTGTCCACAAACGCCTCAAACTGCACGCATATAAAGTGCAGTTAGTGCAACGTCTGGAGCCGAATGACATGCCGAAATGAGTGGAATTCGCCAATACGATGCTGGACCATCTCGGCGCTGATCCTGACTTCATGACCAAGATTTTCTTCTCGTACGAAGCCACTTTCCATTTGTCAGGCAAGGTAAACCGGCATAATGTGCGGATCTGGGGATCGGAGAATCCTCACGCTATTCAAGAGCATGTTCGTGATAGTCCGAAGATGAATGTTTGGTGCAGTTTGTCACATAATAAGGTCATTGGACCGTTTTTCTTCGCCGAGAAAACTGTTCGTGGTACCACATATCTTGACATGCTGGAGCAGTTCTTCTTTCCACAAATTGAACAACTGCAGCCTAACATCGTTTTCCAGCAAGATGGTGCTCCTCCCCACTGGTCCAATGAAGTTCGTACGACTTTGGACAACATTTTCCCTGGCCGTTGGATTGGTAGGGGAGGACCAATCGCGTGGCCCCCGAGATCTCCCGATTTAACACCACTGGATTTCTTTCTCTGGGGCTATGTCAAAGATAAAGTTTACACCACCCCAGTCAAAGACCTTCGTGATCTTCGTGAGCGCATCATAGAGGCTATTGAGAACATTCCAGAAGACATACTCCAACGTACTTGGCAAGAAATTGTTCATCGCTTTGATATCGTCACAGTGACTGCTGGGGCTCATATAGAGATGTGGTGATCTGGATATCAAAACTTGGTGAGTTTTTCTGTAATATGAACGTTGTTTTAAGTTTCTATCTTCAACCGTTTGCCAGTAACAAGCAATTGAAATTAGGTCCATTCGAGCGGTCCACCCTGTACATACACAAAGTGTAAACCTTAAAATATCAATAAATTTAGGTTTAAATAATGAGAGTGATTGAAGTCCCTGTTATGACTGGGAAGTGAGTTCCATACTCTAGCCACAGAAATCTTGAAAGATTCAGAGTACAGATATGTCCTGTGATGTGGTTCGAAAGTAGATAAGTCTCTTGTGACCTTGTGTCTATATTATGTATGGTAGAAGATGATTTACACATTTCTGAATCTCATCTACCTCAGTTTGATAAACATAATACTAGAACACACCAATATACAATATTAATTTGAGTCTTAACATCTTAATAAATATCAAATCAATCGTGAATTCTTCTTACCTCATACATCTATGTTATTTAACACAGAACCACAGTATCAGGAGTTACCATTCCCATCTTCAGCTGTTGTCACAACTGTCAATTCTTCATTATGCCGTTATTTTCTAAACTGCCATCTGTTGTTGATTAGAAGAGCTTTGTAATCAAATTTGGTTTGTGTGGAAACTCAAAATTTATGGTTCTAATATATTTTTTTTAAATGTATATCTTTTCCCAAACTGATAATTCCAAAGGTTTAGATAGATGTTTCAAAAGTTTAGCTTCTTTTTCAATTCCTGTGATTCTCTAATAATCTATGTGCTGCTATTGATGATTTTTCAATTTCACCATTTTTTTTATATATAGCATCTTACCTTGTAAATAATTTATGAGGTAAGATGTTAGACTCAAATTAATATTAAAAACAGCCTCATAATGTACTTCCTTTTGTAGTTTTATTAACATCAGTATACATTATTTCCTATCTACATAACTTAATCAGTATACATTTATTGCTTAATAGCAGTGGCATATTGTAAAAGATACTTAATTTTACCAACTTAAAATATGCAAAATGTATAGAATAGTGGGTATGTTCTAAATGCACAAAAATATATGTTTTTATTATTAATTTAACACTTCTCACTGAAGGATAAATTATATTTGAAGAGAAAAAAAATCAATAGAAGCCCTACTGGCTTTATAAAGTAGTGTTAAATTCCCAATAAATGTCTTCTTAACTAAGAAGCCGCCACTTGCAAAGATAGAAGCAAATGTTTCAAAGCATTTGGTGCAAGGGAATTACAACGTATATAAGAGAAAAAATTGCATCTAGATCACAACTTGCCTTGATAGCTCAGTTGGTAGAGCATTTGGCCCGGAAAGCCAAAGGTCCCGGGTTCGAGTCTCGGTCTAGGCAAAAAATTTTCTCTTCAAATAAGCACAAAAATACCTCAGTTGTAGCCATTGTTGCTGCTCCCACTATATTGGTGTTTTTGGTGCACATGAGATTCATCTGATTAGTATCTGCCTCCCTTTCTAACAGCTAGATTATATTGTCTTTTGCACAACAATCCCTTTGGGCATCTCTGCCATTACATTGCATGGATTTTAAGTCCATTGAGAGTAGTCTTTTCTGCTTCTGCTAACTGTTGTGTATAAAATGCTATGCTATTTGCACTCAGGATAATTGTTTATTTATGTGTGTGTGTTTTTATGTCAGCCTGCACTGTAGCTGAGTGGTTAAGATAGGATGCCTTTGCACACAGCTTACGGGACTTGCATTGGTTCGGGACTCCATGAAGGAAGAAATTTTCTCATGGAATTTCAGCCAGTATGGGAGCAGTAATCCATAGGAGTTTTAATCTTATTTCTAACTGTAGCTGCAGCATTTAGGGAATATGTTTTGGATTCGTTACTTTTTTATTTGAAGTTAAGATTTATTTCTTTTACATTTATTTTGATCTGTGGAACTTTATCGTCCCACGCCGTAGCCGAGCGGTTAAGGTAGGAAGCCTTGGCGCAGAGCTACGGGACTTGCGCTGGTTCGAGTCTCCATGGGGGAAGAAATTTTCTCATGGTATTTCGGCCAATATGGGACCGGTGCCCACCCAGCATCGTGAGGCAATTGGGTAGCTACAATAAGTACCGGCTCCAGGTTGAGGAACCAGCTATAACGGCTGGGGGACTCGACATGCTAACCACATGTCACCCCTACACTGGCTGTTGATCATCTACCTCTGTGATTGACACATGTGGATGTGAAGGGCCAGCAGCCGGCTGGTAAAAGGGCAACCGCTGAAAAGTGGAAAGACCCTCAATCAATCGGAATTGGAACTTTATCAACCCAGCATTGTGAGACATTTGAGTAGCTACAATAAGTTGAGAAAAATCAGCTATAACAACTGGGGACCTGACATGCGGACCACATGTCACTCCTACACTGTGAAGAACACATGTGGATGTGAGCCAGCAGCCTGCTGGTAGACCAAGGTCGCACCATGGAGTGTTTATGTCACCAAAATGTATGAGCCAACAAGTGAGAACTTTATACTAAGACTTGATTGAAAATATGTTTTTTTCATTACTCTACTGGTCCATGGCATGACAGGAATAAGTCAAAACGTTGAAGGGATAATTATTAATCCTTAAAATGTTCTAATTCAGTTTAGTGAAAGATCCCTTGAAGGCCCTAGTCTACAAGCCAGCTGCTTGCCCCACATCCACATGTGACATTTAGAGAGGTGGATGATTAAAGAATTAAATTAATGTTTTTATTACCTCACCTCATATCCTTTTTCTTCTATACTGCAGTTTCGGAGCTTATCTCCATCATCAGTAGCCTCTGGTTGACCAGTGTTATGTCGTTTCTTGGCGCTTTTCTTCTTACTTCTATCGTGGACCGATGAACCTCTGGATCAGGTCAAAATTTGCAGGAGTTTCAAAATTCATGAGTTTATCTTTCTTGTTTTTTTGGATGTGGGGAAAAAATCCATATCCAAAAAAAACAAGAAAGATGAACTCATGAATTTTGAAACTCCCGCAAATTTTGATCTGATCCAGAGGTTCATCAGTCCACCGATAGAAGTAAGAAGAAAAGTGCCAAGAAACGACATAACACCGGTCGACCAGAGGCTACTGATGATGGAGATAAGCTCCGAAACTGCAGTATAGAAGAAAAAAGTATATGAGGTGAGGTAATATACACATTAATTTAATTCTTAAATTGAACCTCATAGTATTCTTTCCCTTTGAAAGTTAAATAAAAAAGGTGGATGATTATTCACCCAGCATAAGGGTGTCTTGGTCAACTTAATGAATTTAACAGCAATTATTTACCTTTTTTAAATTGGGAGCCATTAATTATTGTAGCTATCCTAAATCCTCATGATGCTGGTTGGGCCAAAATTCCATGCAAAAAATTCTTTCCCCATGGGGATTCAAACTAGCACATGTCCTGTAGTTCTGTGTCAATGAATGATGATTTAGGCTGCTTGGCTCCTAACATATGAAAAGGTTGATCAAAGGCCTACATCTAAACTTAACTGCAGAGTCTGTCCAAACTTAAAACTCATGCTATATCACTTGTAGAGAAATCCAGAGACTAGGGATTTCTTACATCACAATACAGCCAGAAATCTCTAGAAGATTTGGTTTGTACTTTGTAATTTTTTGTTTGTTGTGACTGTGTCTGCATGCTTATTTAATAGGTGTACTTTTTGTTATATTTGAAGAGAAAAATTTTTGCCTAGACCGAGACTCGAACCCGGGACCCTTGGCTTTCTTTGCAAAGATAGAAGCTATGGTTTCAAGCATTTGGTGCGAGGGAATTACAACATATATAAGAGAAAAATTTGCGTCTAGATCGCAACTCGCCTTGGTAGCTCAGTTGGTAGAGCACTTGGCCCGGAAAGCCAAGGGTCCCGGGTTCGAGTCTCGGTCTAGGCGAAAATTTTTCTCTTCAAATATAATTTATCCTTCAATGAGAAGTGTTAAATTAATAATAAAAATCGTCAGTACTTTTTGTTGTTTGTTTTATTAACCAAAAATTTTGTTATTGATAAGAATATCCTTCATGACTATTCAAAAGTTTGACACAGAAAAAAAAAGTTTCTTTATTCTATGATGCACCTAAAAAATGTTTCAATATGCAGGCTGCAGCAAGCTTTACTAAGCACGAGGGTCTCTTCAGGGCATGTTTTAGATTAGGCTTACTTCGGGGTTCTACCGGTGTGAAGGACAAGGAATTCGATGATCAGTAACGATGAGTTGTGTAATTAATTAAAAAGGGTTTATTTTGTTAACCTCTTATGAACAACACAATATTCACAACAAATTAATATCATCTTGTAGACTACTTGAGCAAATATAGATTTCCCTACAATAGATAGATTGATTCACACTTTTAGGTAATAATATGGGAGCAACAGGCCCCTCTGAATACTCATAATATGATAAACTAGCCCATTCTGTGATCGTATGAGAGCTACTGGCTCCTCTCTGTGATCGATACGAGAGCAACTGGCTCCTCTCTGTGTACTCATATGGGAGTGACTGGCCACACTGTGTTAACAATAAAATTTCTTGGTTTTTATAATTATTTCCCAAGGAAGTTTTACAATTGGCTCAAGTATTCCCTTTTAACAAATTTAATGTTTTGCAAATCTGACCATATTCAACCTGTCAGTCAGACTTACAACTTTATCTAAAGAATGCACATTTTATAAAAACATTAATTTTGCTTCGCTAGGTTAGAAAATTAACATTTAGCAAATCTGACCATTTTCAACCCGTTAATCAGATTTACACTTTAATAAAAAACATTTAAGTACATGTACTGGTCAATCCTTTTTTGAGTTACAGGTAGTCACTATATAACTGCTTATTGTGTGGTCCCAATCAATAACCAAATTAATTTTAATTCTAGGAATTACTCCTGCTGCAAGGCACAAGCTAATAATTGTATATGTATTTTCAGCTTATATGAACATGGGACCTTCGGCACAGATGAGACAACAGGTAAGTTCCAAATATTAATTTTAAGTCATTTAAATTTATTCTTTCATTGTTTATCTACAAGGTTTCACCTCTGATAACAATGGTAGATCCCAAGAAATTTAATTAACATTTCATATTAATAATTCTTCTTTTTATTTAACTAAAATGTTATCACCTCACTTCATATTCTTCTTCTCTTTGACTAGTTTAAGGACTGGTTCCATCCTCAGCATTTTCACGACTGTTGGTTATATCATCTTGAAGAGCTGGCTCTTGGACGACATAACAATGGTCATGAAAATATTGAGGATGGAACCGAAGAAGGACCTGAGACCAGTCTAAGGAGGAGAAGAAGGTCGTAAAATTTTACTTAAATAGATAATACCTCATAGTATTAATTCCTAAAAAGTTTAATTCTTCTTCTTCTTATTCTTCTTCATCTTTCACTTGAACCTTTTGGTTTTGTGCCATCTAGTCATTTACTGTTGTCATTATTGGGCCAACCTCTTAACTGACTGTAATTCCATTAAGAACTAAACTTCATAAAACATTAAAGAATAAAACAAGAAGAGATACTAGATTCAAGTTTTATGACACATTGGCAGTTCCTGCATTACTTTATGGGAGCAAAATTTGGGTAATGACCAAAAAATTACAAAGTAGAATACAAAGCTCAGAAATGAACTTCCTTAGAAAAAACAAAAGGCTGCACAAGATTGGATCGGATAAAGAATGAAGATATAAGAAATTAAATTAAATATATATACATTGAATGAGAAAATCAAAGAATAGAGAGAGAAATGGTTTACACATGTAGAAAGAATGAATGTAACAAGATTACCAAGAGCAACATTTAACTAAAAGCCAAGAGGTTTAAGGAATGTAGGAAGGCCAGTGAAAAGTTGGACAAAACAACTGTGAGGTGGAACAGGTAATTTTTGCCTAGCCTGTGAAGTGAAGAAGAACTAAACTTCATGAGGTAACATACCTAGAAGGCCCTTGACCTACCAGTTGATTTCTTGCCTCACACCCACAAGATGTGTGAATCACAGAATGGAACATTAACCAGCCTGATAATGATAACAGGAGTGATATGTAGTTAGCACGTCTGGTCCCTAGTCAATATAGCTTGTTTTCTCAACCTGGAGCCATTTCTTATTGTAGCTACCCAAATTCTCACGATGCTGGGTGGTCACCAGTCCCATACCGATCAAAATTCCATGAGAAAATTCCTTAAACCCCCATGGGGGCTTGGACCAACACAAGTCTCTTATCTCTGCACCAAGGCATGATGTCTTAAACCATTAGGCTATGGCACGAGACACCATAATTCCATTCCTCTCTATTATTGTCATCAATATAGATCTACTGTTGATTCCCTTTTTGGTCTTATTCTCCATATTTTCCCACCAGTTTTGTTTCATAGACCTTCATAATTTTTCTTTGTGCATTGTCTACTAAATCAGTAAGTTTATATTATGCTTTATTTCTGATAAGTAGATCATGTGTTTTTAATAAGTTAAATACTGCGATGGGCAGGACATGTTGCGCGTATGGGGAATGAAAGACGTGCATGGAAACTTCTTGTAGGAAAGCCAGAAGGAAAACGCCCAGTTGGTGACCAAGAATGAGGTGGGAGAACAACATTAACTATGATTTGAGGGAAGTAGATTATACAGGGAATGATTGGAAAGCATTGGCTCAAGATAGGGATGTATGCAGAGCTTATGTCCGCACGGCCATGAACCTACGGGTTCGATAGTGCCAGTGAGTAAGTAAGTAAGTACTACCTATTTCTGATATAACAATTGGATTTTGCTAGGGATATGATTTTCATATATGAGGACATTTTAATGGTGTGCTCATAAAGTCCCAGTATTTTTTTTTTTTGGTATAACATAGTCTAAGTAAAAAAAATATATATATATATATATGTCCACCGTTGTGGTCTCGAGGTAGCATGCTGCCTTGTCACGCAGTGGGCCTGGGTTCGATCCCCGGTCGGGGCAGTTTTTCTGGGTGAGGTTTTTATCAAGGTTTTTCCTCGCCTGTAAAACAAATATCAGGAAAACTTTAAGGCCCAAACGGTCCCAAAAATCATATGGCCATCATCATCCTTCACCAGTGTGGAAAGCAACCCTAGTAAAGCTGCAAAAACATAGCATAAAAATACTATGATTGCAGTGAAAGACCTGCCCTCGGGCAAAATTACTATGGATGTGTATATATATATATATATATATAATTTAGTATCTATTATAAAGTAAGATATCCTCATGACCTCCATCAATCTCAAAACACATTTTCCAACGATGCACCGTCGCCTGGAAAACATTCACCAACATACTTTCTGTAATCATTTCACTTACTTGGCATATGCATTCTTTCAGAACTTGCAAATTAGGAACTTTGGTTCTATACACCTGTTGCTTGATGAACCCCCAAGTTGAAAAAGTCCAGAGGTGTGAGGTCTGGCAAACACAGTGCCTAAGATATGAGGAGAATTCCCCCTTCCAATCCACCTATGGGAAACATGTTATTGAGATGTTCTCATTTAGTCAGAGCAAAGTGTGGTGGTGCTCCATCTTGTTGCAATGCCACTTCTGTTTAGAAGCTTACATAAAATGATCCTGAATGGATTTTAGGAAAGTCTGGAAATCTTTCTTTGAGGGAGGGTGGACTATTGAGGCAATGATAAAAAATATAGAAAAATCATCAATATCATCAACAACAAGGATTAGGCCCAATGGCCTGTTCCGATCTCATTATAGGTCGAATTGGTCCTTCCATCTCTTCAATGGTCTTCCCAACGTTCTTCTCCCTTTTGGTTTATAATTATACATTCTTCTTGGTATGCTCTGTTCATTCATTCGTAATACGTGCTGAAGATAAGCATTTTGGTAATATGTTATTCTTTCACAGAGATTAAATATATTAAGTTCTGTTCTTATATCTTTGTTTTTCTTTTTATCGGTCCTTTGGTATCCTGCTATAGCTCTCAACATCTTCATTTCTGCAGCCTCTATTTGTTTACTATCTGCCTTTGTTAATGTCCAGGTTTCACATCCATAGATAAGAGATGGAACTGCCAATACTTTGTAAAACTTCAAAATAGTTTCTTTTCTAGTCTTATTCAATAAAGTGCGTTTAATTGTGCCACATAGATAATTGAATCATTGTATTTTAGTGTGTTTATCTAAATTTCTGTCATTATATAGAAAAATAGTTATATTAAAGAGTGTAAAGTCTCCTTCAAGAAAGGTTTTGTTCTTATCAACATTCAAGTAATGACTAAATACTGCATTTATTCGCTCGCGTACCTCATGCACTTTATTATTATATTTTTGTGATCTAAAGTCTGGATGCATGATTTATGTGAGGAAAGTTTCAGGGGTGTTGGTTTTGCTGTACATTAGTGTAGGATAGGATGTCCGTAATACTTGCAATGTTGGTTGGTTGGTATCTAATGTCGAGCACTTGATAATGAAATCATTCGCTCTGCGGAAAGGCTACTGTCTTTAACAGAGAGGAGACCCTTTAATTCCTTCCATCGAAGGCTTAAAGGAACCAACCTGGACAGTAACCTAGTGTCCAATCCCTCACTTCTCATGGTGCAGCTGTTAGTAATCATGCTTATGCATGATGAATGAAAGGGAAGGGCTACTCACCAATAAGCACTGGTCAGCTTGGTGAGTTTTTCTTTTTTTGACCGAATTGGTATTACTTCTCCTTCCCATACCAATTCCCTCTTTCAACTTTTCTATCCAGTCTCCCTTGACTGACCTCTTGTTTCTTTCGATCCTGATGGTATTAGAGTATTCGAGGCCTAGGGGTTCATTTCTCTTTCCTTCCTATACCTACTTTCTCTCTATGGGTGACGTAACCACCACATGTGGTGCCTACTACTAAACAGTTACAACTAGTTTATTGTACTCCAATACAAACATACTTGCAATGTAAAAGGGGACATGTACAAAAAATTAAAGGAAAAACCTGGGACATTTGAAAAAAAGGTGGGACATTAACAAAATATAAAAGGAAACAAATTATACAAATTGTACATATAATTTATAAGAATCAACCATTCACAAATAAAAAACCATTAAAGTCATTGTTTATTGCGTTTAAAATATTTATTTATCGCTGCAAGGGGTATAAAAATCCACTAACTAAATCTCTTTTTTCCAAGTTAAAATTGTATTTCTCCACTGCAGAAGTACCAGAATCAGCAGGAAATCTCCGACATTGGCTGCACTGATCATGGATTGACAATTTGAAAAATGTGCCAGTTACCAATATATGAGAGTAAAAAACAAAGATTATAGACCAAACAGTGCATCGTGGTCATACAACTGGCGCTTTATATTTATAATTACATAGTAAAGAACAAAACAAAAGTTGCCATTCATAAATACATTGACAAAGCATCATCCCAAAAGCAGGACATTTGAGTGTCCCTAAGAAAACTTTTGGGACAACGGGACATTTTCCAAAAAAACCAGGATTGTCCTGGGAAAAACAGGACGAATGGACACCCTAGTGTAGGAGTAATTTAGTAAGGAGTTGTTTGTTTTTAACTCACCTCCAATTCTCTGTTGCATCCCTTGTACATGCATATCCGAGGGCGGACTTGTCTTTGTATCTTCAGTCATAGAACATTTCTAAAATTCCAGGCTTTTCAAAACTAAGCTATTTTGGGGGAAAAAAGGATTTATACCATGAGAATGCTGGATATTATGAGTAGTAGGACAGAAGATAAATGACAATCTTCATATGGATCCCAGGTTAAGGATCCTACCACTCTAGCTGGTATAAGACATTAAGGGCCGCATGCAAATACATTAGTCTCTACTCAAATTACTTCCAATCACTGGTGAGCTGACTCACTGTGAGCAAGTGCAAAAATCGAATTAGCTACCCACTAACTGGTCATGCATGAAAGTCATCGTTTTCATAATATTGGCAAGAAATTACCCAGAATTCTCAGCGATAAAACCACTTCCATTATTTTCATCTGCTAGAGAAATGCATTTACGCTTGTGTCCCGCAAATAATACCGTATACAACGACGTCTGCATCGTGCAATATTACGCCGATTCTCCTGTTCTTCCAGTTTAATTCTTTGGTAGACTCTATCAAATTCCTCTTCTCCGCGTATACCAAGGTCCGACATCTTGGATAAAGCAGTAAGGTATGCGGCAAGGTTTCAAACTACATCGGTTACCATCGGTTCCCTTCGGGATTCTCACGATTCATTTCTCTCTTAAGTTACCTTGTCAGGTAGCTTATGAATTTCAATAATTATTATCGCATGGACAGATTTCTGAGTAAGCAAAATCGTATTAGGATACAACTTTCTCAGCAGAGAATGCCTTTTACGGTCTAATGCGTTCACAGATTCGACTCTAAAACTTATTGCTATAAGAGATTAAAACTTTTGTTATAAAACATTAGAACTTACTGTAAGATATTAAAACTTATTAAAGGGAATTCCATACTGTCCCAACTTACCGTATTTTACGGACTATAAGACACACTTTTTTCTTCGAAAAATTGCCTCCAAAATTCAGGTGCATCTTATACTCGAAATTAATATAAAATGTCCAGTGTTTGATTTAAAATTCCCGCCAGTCTTAAAAATAGCCATATATTCAATGCTGTGGGAAACCTATCTCTATCTGCCAACATTTGAATCAACTGGTAGCAGCAGTGCACCGACGCAATGATCATGAGTTGTGGGGATTCACAAGCTTGCTAACACTGTCTCTCTCCCGCCCCGCCATCACAAGCCTAGAACACTGTCTAGCCTATGATATGTCATAGCAGTTTACGATGCCAGTGAACTTGAACAAATGGATGAAACCCAACATGAATTCACGCTGAATGGAGCTTTAAAATGACATACAATCAAACAAGCGTGTCACTGGATAAAGAAGTCATGTTCTAGAGTGAGAGAAGACATTATTGTTAAATCTTTCAAGAACTATGGCGTAAGTTAACACACTTGATGGCAGTGAAGACCATCTTATATATGAAGAGAACAACGATGACGAAAAAGAAGAAGAAAGTTCAGATGATGATTTTCAGGGATTTTAAAGATCAGAACGGTTTTATAAACTAAGATTTTTTTTAGTCTGGCTTTGCAGTCTAATAATAGAAATGGCAAAAATGTTATTTAAAAAAAATTGCTTAAAAATTAAGGTGCATCTTATAGTCCATAAAATACGGTAATATGATAGTCAAGTACATTCAGTTGAAAAAAAAAAATATATTGTCCTACATACTTGAAATAAGGTATATGAGGAAAAATATATTTTATAATGCAAACAATTGTGGTGCATGAATTATGCAAATAAATACAGTAATTCTGAAAAAAATACACTCCTACCGTTTCTCCATTTGTTATAAAAGAACCATCTTCAAGCCATTGTTTTTAAAAAAATGTCTTTCATATGTTTGAAGTGTTGAATAATAAATTTAATGTATGTTTATATTGTGTGTTTACAGCACCAGAGGAGTTCATTACCACCTTATGTAGCACCGCCCACTCTGGAGCGCCACATGCCACCTGGAGAGAGCTCCTCGGAAAGCGAACAGCAGGCACCTCGTAAAGATAAAGACAAACGTTCAAGTGTTCTCAGTAATCTGTTCCGTAAGAAACGTGCGACACATCTTTAGTGTATTATATTAACTCTTTAGCAGATGTCTAGATTTAAATAAGATGATTTAGGTGAAATGTAAAATATATCACATCCAACCATATATAAATTTATTTCTTGTCAATCCTGTCTATCCTTCATTCATGTTTCTTCCATTTCATTATTTTGAAAACTGTATTATATCAAATTGAAATCATTTTAAGAAGGTGAAATGTAAAATATAAATAATAAAGATTATGGATGTGCTATTGTTATTTTTTTCTCATTTGCGAAACAGCCCTAACTTAAATATGATAATTAAAACATTTGGTTTGTTCATTCTTATCTCTTAGAGTTGTTTTTATCGAACATATGTTTCAGAGCTTCTTAGCCCCATCATCAGCGATTACAGACTGAATTTTCTCATGTTGTCAGCCCTGATTCTTGATTCCTGCTCTCTTTGCCTCTGGTCCAATGAATTTACTAATGAGGTTCCTTTCTGAGGGAATTTTTTGTTCTTAGAACAAGGAAAGAATTATGAAGTTCGAAATTCCAGCAGAAAGGAACCTCATTAGTAAATTCATTGGACCAGTGGCAAAGAGAGCAGGAATCAAGAATCAGGGCCGACAACATGAGAAAATTCAGTCTGTAATCGCTGATGATGGGGCTAAGAAGCTCTGAAACATATGTTCGACAAAAACAACTCTAAGAGGTAAGAATGTACAGACAAAATGTTTTAATTATTAAACAAACCTCTTAATGTTACTTCCTATTGTATTTTAAAATTAAATATGTTACTTATATTTTCTTAAAAATCATTATTTTACTCAAAACTATTTATATTAGTATTTATTTGAATATGTATTTATTTATGGTAAAATTAAATGTTTGCTACCTCTCCTCATACAAATCTTCTAAGTAGATTGCGATTTCGAGACTATAACAGTCTCATCTTCAGTACTATGTTGGCGACTGATGTTATTTCGATTAGAAAGAACAGTTTCTTCTGATTGACATAACATCAGTCGCCAAAATAGTACTGAAGATGAGACCGTTATAGACTCTAAATCGCGATCTACTTAGAAGATTTGTATGAGAGGAGAGGTAGGAAACATTTAATTTTACTAAAAATTAAACTTCATATTGATTAATTCCTATATTTATTTAATTATACCCAAGTGAATTTTAACAAAACCTAAAATTAGGAAAGAAAAAATATATGTAATTAATAGGGCTGAAAAAAAATATTGATGTCAGAGTAGTAACTAATTTCTATATGCATTGTTTATAAAATGCGTGTCTTTATCGAGCGTCTCCACTGCCTGCTTGGAGCAGAGAGTGTGTATGTTCAACTCTCCTCAGTAATAGACCTGTTTATGTGATGTGTGGTTGTATCAGAATGTCGAAACAAAAATTGAGCAAAGAACATTATTCGATTGAGTCCATTCTTACATAAAGTGGACTGTACTGTACTAGAAGTCTGTCCCGAGTAGCACCTGCCAACGTGCAGTTTGTAAACACAGCGCTCTAAGTACGATGCAGCCTAGCCTGTAACCCATACTTTTTTTCAGCCCTAGTAATGAAATTGAATAGAAAACAATAAAATAATAGTATATTACAATGCGAGGTTGGGAAATGGTTTTTACAGAAGTAGGAAACGTTTAAATATTAAGTGATAGTGAGGTTTTTAATTTCCAAGATTCTGTAAAAACACTTCACAAACATGCGTTGTACATTATTTTTTGTGTGATGGTGTTTTCAAAATAATAAATAATATCTTTGTTGGAAATATTTGCATTCATTATAAACAACTGACTAATGCTAACAGTGTGGGCAATATTTATTAGTTGAAATTACAGGAGGCTGTGACACCAATCACTGATAAAATGGCAGAAATTACCTAGTTATTGTTTTATATTGTTTCAAATAAAGTTCAGTTCATTTAAAATGCAGTGATTTGTTTTGTGTGATGTATATTAACACGATCACTTGGATATATTTTTTGTATATACATTGTACGTAGTATACATAAAGGGTAGTGGTTTTACTTCCCACACAAGGTTTGTAATATGTAGTATTACAGTAGAGTTATTTAGGTTGGCAACCCCGAAATTTAGGAGGTTGAACTTTTAATCATGGTCGCCATTGCTGTAAGTGTAACTATCTCGCACAAATATAATTTACGATGTGCTTAAAATAGATCTGATAAACCAGGCTATGTATAAGTGTAAGAATTAAAAATGAATGTTCCAATACCACCCATTGCATTTTTCATGCTTGGGTTCATAACTAGAAGTAAAACCCTAGAAATTATCTTCTTCTTCTTCTTCCTTCCAAGTATTAGGCCAAGGCCTGTTACGATCCTATAGAAAATTTTCCCTCCAGCGTTTCATAGGACGGCCCAGTGATCTTCATCCTCTTGGTATATAATTATAAACAGCTTTGGGGATCCGATTTGAACTCATTCTTTCAAGATGGTGTTTCCAATTTAGTTGGTACTGTTTAATATATTGCAAAATTGGCGTAGAAATTATCTGAATTGCTGATATCTCTCTCTCTCTCTCTCTCTCTTTTTAGTTCATGTTCTGATCAGAATCCCTGTTGGTATATGAAAATGGGTGGTCTAGTCTCCACTGCATATAGAAAATAAAGTATGTCTCATTTAACATTTCCGCTTTGAAAATTTTCATAAGTAATATACTGCATCTGTGACAATAATTATCAATAAGAAAGTTTAATAACTCTTATACTAACGTAGATACAAAAATAAAATTTATGGCAAATGAAAGCGGGACATTTTAAGTTGTTTGTATGATGTTGGCAACATTTAGTCATTGTTCTTGACACAGCTATAATTAAAATGACATTCACAGTGCAACTAAAAGTTCAATAGGGTTATTGGCTTGCCGAATTAAAGTTTCCAGTGATAGTGCAGAGAAGATTTAGATAAGTGACATGAGAAGCAACCTCCAGAGAGATGCACAATAACAGCTTAGCATAGGAAGCTTATTGAGACCAGTTGTCTTGTAGAGAAATTACATGGGTAGGGAATGACAGTAAAATTTGAGGAAAACATACGAATTTGCAGGTTTCCAATATTTTTTTTCTACTCTTATACATTCATTGATTGTATATCTGAGACCATACGCTTTTATATATACTTACAATCCAAAATATTTTAGTACCATTATAATTAAATAAAAAAAATAGTAAATCACAATTTAAAAACTCTCATTTATTTTAACAGATATAATGAATTCTAAATGGTAAAAACTGTATTGAGTATAGTAGAAATATTGTAGATTGTAGACATAAGGAGCATGAAGTGTGACGTTTAGAGACTTCTAAATAAAGGCTTTCGACTCTACATCAATGGTAGAGGGAAAAAAAACTTCCCAAAATTTGTTATTGATAACACTAAAGCTCATCAATAGCTACTAAAAAAATTACCAGTTGACAAACAGAAAAGAAAAAGGTACTGAACTGTTTTGTCTTTTTTTTAATATAATAAATTTGGGAATTTAACATTATGAGGTTTAATAAATTAATGAGCCATTTTAACATCTTACCTCATATTTCATGTTTTATCAAACACGGTAACTATAGTTTTCAAATGATCTTGTCATTCATTTTCAACTGCCATTATGACTACCGGATATTCGTTGGAATCTCCCTCTATAACGTTGCCATCTGGTTTGATTTGACGAACTTCGAGATATCGTTGCCATCTGGTATTGATTTGATGAACTTCGAGATGAGGTCACGTTCATCCAGAATGTCGAAATTCATAGATTTAAATTTGTTCTTCTGTATAAATATTTTCTCCCAAACTGTCAAGTCCAAAGGTTTTCTTAATAAGAATCAAATGAATCGTGTATTGGCAGTTCCATCTCTTACCTATGGATGTGAAATCTGGACATTAACAAAGGCAGATAGTAAACAAATAGAGGCTGCAGAAATGAAGATGTTGAGAGCAATAGCAGGATACCAAAGGACCGATAAAAAGAAAAATGAAGATATAAGAACAGAACTTAATATATTTAATCTCTGTGAAAGAATAAAATACTATCAAAATGCTTACCTTCAGCACGTATTACGAATGAATGAAGAGCACATACCAAGAAGAATGTATAATTATAAACCAAAAGGGAGAAGATTGTTGGGAAGACCATTGAAGAGATGGAAGGACCAATTCGACCTATAATGAGATCGGAACAGGCCATTAGGCTTAATCCTCATTGTTGATGATGATGAATCGTGAATTCTTCTTACCTCATATATCTACTGTGGTGCTGTGTTTAAAGAAACATAGATATATGAGGTAAGACACCCTCAGGGGTTCTCATCTAGGGGATATGTGGATGACGACCACAAGGTGCCCAAGCTGAGCAAAACATTTCTTCCACTTACTTGTGTTTTGCACTCTTTTAACTTTAATATCTAACCTCTCTTGGTTAACTCTTGTTTTTTCAACCCCGACACTTTTAGGGCATCCGAGGACTAGGGAGTCTTTCCTTTCTTCCATTTCTTCTTTCCTTTATTTTCTTTTCTTCTCCAGAAAAGCCTGACCAGAGACTATAAGATGGCAGCCGCATCACTGGTCTTGCCTTCCTTTGGCCAGCAACTAATCGAAGGGACCATTATTATGCTTTCAAGTCTTATACGAGAATTTCCTGGAAGGTGAAACGCTGGAGGGAAAATTTTCTATAGGATCGTAACAGGCCTTGGCCTAATACTTGGAAGGAAGAAGAAGAAGAATTCACGATTCATTTGATCCTTGTCTTGTCTTTACCTATTTATACCGATATATAGATAAATTAAATGAGGGAAAACCACCCCATAAGCACTGGTCTTATGTATGTCTGACACTTTCTAGTTTTTTTTTTTTCCTTGTTTAAAGAATGGGAAGGCAGAAATGTTTATCTTAAATTTGAAACATAACACTAAAAGACAGGCATTTGTTAAAACTTAGTCTTAGATTAAAGAGGATAAGGATATGTACTGTTTTAGGCCATAGCAAACGCAGCAGCTGCTGTTTGTCTAATAAAAATAAAAGTGAAACATTGCATGTACTGATGTAGCCTTTAATAGGTGATCCATTATACTGATAATTGGAATTGACACTAGTGGTAAGGGAGTATGAGGAAGGTAATAATTTCTAGTCTGATGTTAATTGGGACAGAATATGGATTGGTTTGCTAATTCAAATTGTTCATGGGACTAAGGGACAATTTTATTGAAGCTTATTGAGTTTCTAGTTGATCAGATGACTTTTACATTCTTAGTAATTGTCTGTCACATATTTAAAAAAGATATTATTCTATTTAAAATTTAAAATCTTTGATAGTAACATTAAATATGTGCTATTATATGCTTAGAAACCTGGACAACTGGTAAAATCATTGATGAAATAAATTGCAGGTTATACATAGATGTGTAAAGAAAATATTAAGAATGAAATGGGAAGGAACAATCTCAAATAAAGAATTATGGGGGGAAAAAAAATTGACCAGAAAGAAATTAAAATACAAATAAAAAAGTGAAAATGGAACAGGGTAGGACGTACATTAAGAAAAGACCATGATTCAATTGAAAGAATTGGATTGTATTGGAACCCCCGAGGACACAGGGGAAGAGGCAGACTGGAACAGATACAGAAGAGAAGAGAACCATCCTTGAAGAAATTGCAAGGGATAACCTGGAGAGAAGTGAAGAAGTTGGCTTAGAATAGGATCTGTTGGTGATGCTTTGTAGATGCCCTATGCTCCTGATAGGAGATAAAGGAGATGATGATGAAATAAAGAATGAGGATATAAGAACAGAGTTAAATATATATCCACTGGATGATAAAATCAAGGAATGTATAGATAAATGGTTTAAACATGTAGAATGAATGAACGTAACAAGATTACCAAAATCAGCATTTAACTACAAGCCAAGAGGTTCAAGGAATGGAGGAAGGCCAGTAAAAATATGGACAGAACAACCGTGAGGCAGAACAGGCAATTTGCCTAGGCATGAAATAAAGAAGAAGACGATGAAATTACTGTATTTGGAAATAAAAGAAATACAGTAAATCTGCAAAAGAAATATTTTTGGAATTTTGTGGAATGAACAGATATTCAAAGAAACTAAAATCCATATGTATAAGCCAATAGTAAGAAGTCAAATGGCATATGGAGCAGAAATGTGGACAATAAATGCCAAATTAAAAACAAAATTTCAATCCACAGACTTGGATTTTTTTAAGGATATCTGCATGATGTTCTAAATTAGACAGGATCAAAAACAGTATTATCTGGGGGGGGGGAAAGAAACTAACAAAATAATTATACAATTTGTGGGAAGTAAACAATTACAATGGTTTGGACACGTGGAGAGGATGAATGAAGATAGGTTGCCAGTTAGTATTGTTTATTTTTTATTATTTTACTCACCTCATACTTCATAATTCATAGCAGACCCAGGGTTTCTTCACATCATTTGTGACATCTGCAATAGCTGCACATGCCTGGTCAGAAAAACATAGAATAGAAACCAAAACAAAATTACTTAAACAATTGGAAAAACCGAAGGAACTCACAATTTGGGAAAAAAATTTACATATGCAAGAATGAAAATACAACTATGAATTTTGAAATACCCGGTTATAAGGAGAGAGGACTGATTTGGAAATTCTTCGGTCGGCCACCAGATGGCGTGGAGGTCAGTCTGCAGGATAGAAGGCCGTTGGACGTCAGTTGTGAACGTGACACAGCATTGAGAATGTCACAAATGATGTGAAGAAACCCTGGGTCTGCTATGAATTATGAAGTATGAGGTGAGTGAAATAATAAAAAATAAACAATATTAAAAAAACCTCATAGTGTTATTTCCTATCTACATAACTTAATGCCAGTTAGTAGTTTGGAGTGAGTTCCAAATGGGAGGAAAGAAGAGGGAGACTTAAGTAGACCTGAATTGAGGGAATTATGAATTTGATGAAGGATGGGGACTGCAAGATGATAACTGGAAGGATAGAGATGAATGGAGGAATATAATATAAGCTTTATATTGGGTGCAAGAAGATGTATAAATTTAAAACCTATTGAATAAACAATAATATTCTATTCTGTCAAAAATTGAGAAGCTAGGAGGAAAATTGCTTTACTTTGAGCTCTTCAGCATTGAACAGCAGCTGAAGCTGGAACATGTTTCTGAAAGGTCTTCAATGAAGTTTTTTAATGTAAGTTTTACTTGAAGATGACTGCACAATTTTAATCTTTTATATAGTAACATGACTCACCTGTAAGACAAATGGTCGCCGAACATCATGTAGCTATCATAATGATCATCATATTCACCTTGTTTAGTATGAATATGTGTGTGGTGATGTGCTTCGTCTTAATGATGTTGTATTGTCTTGGTGGAGGCCCTGACATTGAGCTAATCACTGATTTGGGGAGACCCTTCATGTCCTTGTGTGGTCAAAAAAGTGTGTGTGAGATCCATAGTTAAAATCTCTCTCCCGACAGGTCGTGCCACTGTAAGACCTGGGTGGCATGTGGCACATAAAGTACCTGTAAGGTGAAAGGTAAAATGGAATATAAGTAACATTAACAGCGATTAAAAATTATTTTTAACAACTAAATAGAAATGCATTCTATAACATACATAGGTTTAATATATTTAATATTTTAATAAAACAATAAACAAATGAACAAATATGAATTGTTTAAATTTATGTTGAATTATGCACCGTGCCCCGAGTGGTTAAGGCAAGAAGCTTGGTGCAGAGCTATGGGACTTGTGCTGGTTCGAGTCCCCATGGTAGAAGAAATTTTCTCATGGAATTTTGGTCAATATGGGACCGGTGCCCACCCAGCATTGTGAGGCATTTGGGTAGCTACAATAAGTAGCGACTCCAGGTCGAGAAGACCAGCTATAACGGCTGGGGGACTCGACATGCTACCACATATCACCCCTACACTGGCTAGATGATTGTCTACATATGTAATTAACACATGTGGATGTGAGGCCAGCAGCCGACTGGTATGCCAAGGACCTTCTAGGCCTGTCACGCTTGGAGTTTTTATATTAATAACTTACAGTTATGCATGATTTTGTTTTCACTGTGGTTTGACACATTTAAATACCTGGTGTATGAAAATAGTGTTTCACTAATTTAAGGATTAAAATATTGATATATACATTGTAATCTGTGAAAAGGTTTTTAAATGCTAGCTAAGAAAAAATCTTATTCATAAGACAGATTTCTTATTTTACTTATTTATGGTTAATTTTGGGTTCGATTCCCGGTCGGGACAGGCTCCTTGGTTAGTTTTTTCGGGGTTTTTCCTCACCTGTAAGACAATGTCACGAAGCTTAGGGCCCAACGGTCCCCGAAAATCATCCGGCCACCATCATCATCCTTATAATTATCTTCACCGGTGTGGAAAGCAACAGGAAGCTACACCTATAATTCCCTAGTAAAGCTGCAAAACATAGCATGAAAATGTTATGATTGCAGTGAAAGACCTGCCTTCGGGCAGAATTACTATGGATGGATGGTTAATTTAAATGTCACGATTTTTAACACTATGAATTGATCTGTAAATACAAATCTTTGGTGCGTTTTGGATTTTAAAAACTTAAAAACAATTGACTTTGATTAGGTTTGAATCTGCAACTTACAAGTTCATTTATGAACACATCATAAATAAGCTTGCCAGATAGATTGGAGATTTTTTAAAAATTTATATTATTATTTATTTTACAAAAAATATTAAGTACTGAAAATTAAAATTTTACTAAATTTTTTTTTATTCAATGCCCCAGGTTGTCATTTCGACATTTTTGATGTTCTCTCCTGGCATTGTAACCAACTTCTGAGGTTGGGGCTCCTGGAAAGTGGGGTTACGCTGGCGCGATGATATGTTGGGTGATGATTATGATGACTATTTAACTCATGCCCCAAATGGGAGTCAATGACCAATCACGTTTCAATTATTTCTGTTTTACAACCAATCAGAGTCGTGTTTCACTAAATATTTATCAGTGTTATAATTACCATATTAAAGAAAGCTCCTCCTTACAATATTGCGTTCCTTTGGCAATAAATAGTATGATCTCGTTGCAGTGATAAACAAAAGAAGCAGTAGAAGCGTACCTATCGTTTCTCATTTGTTTTCAAACATCGCCGTTTACATTAAATATATAAATATTTTAAAATAACTATAGTTAAATAATGATTTGTGAGTAAACATCTTAATTTTATTCGTTAAATAGTCCTAACAAATGCCACTCTTGATTTCCAAATTCTCTAGATAAATTCACTCCTCACTTCGTGAGTCGTGAATTTATCGATAATTTGGAAATCACTCGTGGCATTACTTATGATAGTGGTGCGCCAGGACACTCCTTAATCCTAAACTTAATCTAAGGCGAATATGAATGATGATTACGATGACCGTATGATGTTCGGAGACCATTTGGGCGTAGAGATTCCTGACATTTGTCTTACAAGTGAGGAAAAACCCCGAAAAAAAAAACTCGCCCAGGAAACTTGTCCCGACCGAGACTCGAATTCTGGCCCGATGCGTGAGAAGGCAAGACGCTACATGGAGACCACAACGGTGGTACTGTATGAAATTTAATCTTGATAATTGTATTGACATAAAAAATGGAAAATATGTAGGTTACTAGAACGCCATTAAAAATTATGAAATATAGTATATTCTATTTAATGCTGCTCTTTAACAACTCGGGTCATTAGCGTCGAAATTCAAAGCTGGGCACGACAGGTCCGACAAATTTTGTTCAGAGGCATTTATGCGTCATAAATATAAGTTAAGAGACCTACTGTTTTACATTCCTTCCAAAAATTTTGACGCCCTGAAAACAAATTAACCGCGTCAGGAATAAACCCGCGAACTTCAGAATCAGAGGCGAGTATGGTAATGCCTAATCTACTGGGACTGACTTGGGTCTAACAACAGAAGGCTATATGATGATGAAAGTAGATATCGACACATGTCCTGTCAAAAAGCTTCAAGAGAAACCCCAGGCTTAATGTCTCACCAAATGGATACATTTTCATGACAATCATGTGCCTTCTACTTCCCAGTCATGTCAGGGACTGTCAATCGCTATCATTATTTAAATCCAAATTAACTGATATCTTAAGTTCGACACAAAGAAAACGTTAACCGCATAACAACTATATAGAGCATTCCATTAATAATCATCTAGGAAGCTACTTACTTTATTTTATATCATCTTAATTTTATTGTATTCTATGTTTTTGTTAGTATTACATCATTGTATTTTGTTTAGTCTGTATTCTAATAATATCTTAAAATTGTAATATGTACGTAATTTTTGTATAATTTTACTATTCGCTGGTTGAGTGGAAGAGAAGGCCTTATGGCCTTAACTCTGCCAGCTAAAATAAATCATTATTATTATTATTATTATTATTATTATTATTATTATTATTATATATTTTACTCCGAGGGAATCGGGAATTAAATCCAGGCATCTGATATACATTCTGCAATTAAAATTTGTACAGCAGCACCACTCCTAATCCCGGGATTGAACATTAAAAAATCCAGCTCCGCTGGGTATCGAATTTGCGTAAGCTAGTTTTAGAAGACAGGGATGCTATCTATCACTTTGCTATACGCTGCAATATTCTACGTGACGTGGCATTATCTGTGGAGAGCTTGTTTTGTTTTAGAAGTTACGTAGACCTACCAACATTCGGCTATACTGTGCACCGCTTTGACGAAAACTACATTAATACAAAAAATAATTTAGTTAGGTTGGTACCTATAATAGATCTCTAGGACGCTATTAATTGTATCAGTTTGTGCGGGGAACGTGGCGCAATTGGTGTTGTGTGTGTTTCAGTGGTACATAAAACAATTAGTGCAATAAAGTAATTAAAGAGTGGAAAACAAATATATACTATTGCGAATAATAAGTTATTACATCAGCAGCAATTGTGTGGTAAGTTATGGAATATTGCATTTCATAATATACCAGAATAAAACAGAACACCACATGCATGTTCGGTATCTATCCAATACTGATTCGACATTTTTGTTACATCAGCAATTTCAACATTTATGTTTAGGGGCGGACATTGTTAAATTAAATACTGATGTGAAGGAAATCTCAACGTATGTGTAAATATTTACCCATACTATATTCTAATTTACATATAATGAGGTATCCAACTTGAAATCGTTCACTGAAATTAACTAGTTCAAAAGAGGCACCTTTTTACACAATTGCCCTCATTTTTACTTTATTTTGTCTAGTGTAATGTCACTAACTTCAACAATTGGTTGCCGCCATATATATACAGTTTAACAATTTCACATACATGTGAACATCAAATAGCGAAGTAGATTTTAGCTAATTTGTTAATCTTTTTTAAACACATTTATAAGGTGTATTAACCAGTTTCCAGAGCTTTGTGCTGCAAGTGTAAAACTGCATTCAAAATTACTCATCTAATGAGAACTATGGAATTGGTGTTTTGAATTTAGTAAGTTGCTGATGAAATAAAGAATATTAATTTTGTTACAGTCCGCATAACTGCACGGAGAATAGCTGCATTTGCCCGTATCGTCTTCTGATATATCATGCAAGCAACTTACGCATTTTCTTCACATAAGCTTCGCATTTTTTTATCGGTTCACCAATTCCGAGATGAACTCTTGCCAAGCTGTGTGCACCGTTATGTAGTTACACTCCATGATCTTTCCCATTTCAGTTCCATGCTATTCACAGCTTTTTACAATCTCTTGAAATAAGTAGTTATATTTTGCGGTCCCATGCATACTTCTCACTCCTATGAGTTCTTCTGTAACTGTATAGTTCTGTTGACACCCAAGACCAGTAGCTGTGTAGTATCTGTCATATCGGTGTTTTTATCACACGCAATACAAAACAACTCCCACCATTTTCCCCTTCTCAGGCAGCTGATGCTAAACACTACTAGCTAGTTTTTCCACACGCCTACTTACAGTGTTATCGGCAGAGAGATAAATTTGAACAAATCTACACAGAGTTTTAACAAGTCGCACACATTTTTACAAATTCTCTTTTGGCGATTGGTTTTACACGCTCAGCGTTAACTTTTTAAACTTCGTAACTTGCTTACGTAACTTTTTTTTAAATATCTGCCCTAGATAAAAATTGCTGTTGAATTATTTTGTTGCACAGTTTTTTGTTTCACATTACGCTCATGGTCATTAAATTTGTCAAACTCTGGAGAAGCTTTTTGCTTGGTAATACTTTTTCAACTGTATTCTTTCATTACTGCCATCATATCGTTACAAATCAAGCACGTTCGCCACTTTGTGCACTTCTCGCCTAAATAAAATAAATGTGTTTTATGTAATAATAATAATAATTAATAATAATAATAATGTTTTATTTATTCTGGCAGAGTTAAGGCCATAAGGCCTTCTCTTCCACTCAACCAGCACAAATACAAATAAATATTTGACACATATAGATATACACTATACTAATTATAAACAGTTAAAGATACATTAAATGTAGCAATGTAAATTTCATGTACAAACAACATTTTATACGATAATAACAATAATAATACTTACGATAATAATAATAATAATAATAAATGCTAATAATAATATAATGATAATAATAATATAATAATAATATAATGATAATAATAATATAATGATAATAATATAATGATAATAATAATAATACCAATGATAATAACAATACAATGATGATAATAATAATAATATAATGATAATAATATTATAATGATAATAATATAATAATGATAATAATATAATAATGATAATAATATAATAATGATAGTAATAATATAATTGAATAAGGAAAAAGAAAAAGAATTACAAATTTATATCGTGATTGTTTTTAGATACGCAGTGCTGATTGTTGGGCGTTGCCTGGAAATGTACTTATCCCGATCTTTTTGGCATAAATGAGCTGAAAGACAAAAAATTGTTATTGCGAGTTATCCGTAAAAGTTAGACATTTGCTGCCGCGGACTTTTTTTTGTAGAATTTTTTAAATATTCAGTTCTGTGTACATTAATTTGGTGGATTTGTTACGGTCTATGCAGCGTAAGCTATTTAAATGTTCAAAAGCTAATTTTTTAGTGTACCCATACTTTTTTTTTAGCTCCGGCCCTATAGTACGTATACCCTTGCACAAAAAAAAATGAGCCATCACTTGAACGCACATTTCTTCTAAGTCCTACTCGGCACAGCGCTGGGTTCAAACTAGGAAACTAGTCATAACTGTGCAGTCCCTGAGCTACTGTGATATGTGGCATGAACTGAAGACACTCCTACGTATCTTGTTAGGACAGCGGTAAAACATGCAGTCACTGTTTCTGCTAATGAAGGTCGCAGGTTCGCGTCCTCAATTATGCAGTTTTTTTCCGTGATATTTGTATTAAAATATCTTATGAATTAAATATAACATTTTATCTTGACATTTGAATTAAATAAATGTTAATGTCGTTATTGTAACAATTATATTTACCACATTTAGGGTTTGTTGTAGGTAATTTAAAAGTATTGCAATCAATAGACTGTGATGCGCAGTCGTCTGCGCAAAAGCAACGGCCTCTAACAAGTTTGTTTATAATGAATCATATCTAGATTTACCATGGCTCAGCGCACACACAAGAACATAGGCACAAGGCTATCTCAATGCCCCGCAGATTGAGAGCTGTAACAGATGCTGAGGGTTCATACACTCAATATTGATTTTATTTTTGTTAAAGTTTTCATTTTAGAAGATATTATTTACTTTCCTCGTTTATTTATCAGAAGAAGGTTTTAATTTATCTTTTTGTGTATTTTGTGTGTGCATTAAAGACATAAAACTCAAATATAAAATTAAGTATGAAACTATGTTACAGGCGAAATGCTATTCTAACATTCAGTTAAAAAAAAGTAGAACGGAAATCGAACCCGTGAGTTTACGAACGCAGATGATGTGTGTTAAATCTCTCGACCACAGAAACACACTAAGCCAAGCTCTCTCTTTCATGTTGCTTGAGTGTGCACTGCGTTAACTAGCAAACAACCCAGTACAATTACTGAAAACGTATTGATGTGAATACGGCTTCTGCGAGCGTTCACGAAGTTCCCCGATCAATTGATAGAATCTGCGGATGACTCATTTTTTTGTCTAAGGGTGTACAGTAATTTGTTATAGGCCTATACGTTAATCGTCTCAGAAAAATTCACTAAATGATGGAAAAACCCCATTCAAATCGTTCAAGTAGTTTTGAGTCCATAAAGTATAGAGACAGGCTCACACTCAATTTTTTATATAAAATAGATTGAAGTGTAAGATATTATGATGTATAAAATGGCCATGAATGCAGCAGGTTAAATTCTAGAAATGTGTTTATTATGCATTACAAGGACTCTTGTCTCAAGTTCTCTCTCTCTCTCTCTCTCTCTCTCTCTCTCTCTCTCTCTCTCTCTCTCTCTCTCTCTCTCTCTCTAAAAAAAGTTAAACTAAAATTGTATAATACTGTCATTCTACCAGTTATATTAGGCCTATATAGATGCGAAACATGGACTATTACTTTAAGGGAAGAGAAAATATTTAAAATATTAAGAGTACTTGAGAACAAGGTTCTTAGGAAAAATTTTGGACCAAAGAGAGATGAACAGACAGGCGAATGGAGGAGACTACACAACAGTGAGCTACATGCTATTTATATGAAACCAGATATAATAAGAACAGTTAAGTCTCATAGACTGCGATGGACAGGGAATGTGGCACTAATGGGGAATGAAAGAGAGTCATGGAAGCTTCTTTAGGAAAACCAGAAGGAAAACGTCCAGTTGATGGACCAGAATTAAGTGGGAGAATAACATTAACCATGATTTGAGGAAAGTAGATTATACAGGAGTGTGTGGAGAGCTTATGTCCGCATGGCCATGAACCTACGGATTCGAAAGTACCAGTGAGTGCAGCCGGAAAAGGCACGAGGGTCTCTTCAGGTTCTTATGAACAACATAATACACAACAAATTAATAATATCATGAAGGCTACTTGAGCAAATCTAGACTTCCCGAGTATATTTTACGTACGATATATTGATTCACACTTTTAGGTAATAAAATGGGAGCAACAGGCTCCTCTGAATACTCGTAATATGGTAAACTAGCCCACTCTGTTTTCGTAAGGGTACTACTGGCTCCTCTCTGTATGTACTCGTATTGGAGCTACTGGCCACACTCTATGTGTGTGTGTGTGTGAGCTACTAACCACACTGTGTTAACAATAAAATTTCTTGGCCTTTTATATTCATTTCCCAAATAAGTTTTAAAATTGGCTCAAGTATTCCTTTTAACAAAAGTTATTGTTTTGCAAATTTGAACATATTCAACACGTCAATCAAATCTACACTTTTATAATGACAATAAATGATATACGCAATATACAAGCTCTAAGCCTGGAATCAGCGATGAAACTATTCAATGCAAAGATCTTCCCAATAATAACTTAGATAGAAATCATATGGCCACATCTTACAGAAGCTAATCTGAACACACTGGAAAAAGTGAAAGCTACTTACATAAAAAGAACAATAGTAGTATCAAGAACGACAAGAAGCCGTCTAGTGTACCTACAGGCAAAGGAGACTTTCCTTATTGAGGACTTGAAAACAACATACCTACTGCCAACCACGGAACGCTATGAACATGCGCTACAAAGTGTACGCAGGAAAAGAGAGGAAGTATGGCCGGAATTCGTCAGCACCGGAGCGATGATAGACAGGAACTGGACAGAAGCAAATTTCCAGATACGACACGTCATCACAAGACTAAGCGTACATGGATTCCACCACCTAATATGTAAAGATAAAACATTCCTTGACCCGAAGATGTCATGCATATGCGAAGTATGTGAACAGAAATGCGAAAGATATCACATCGAAAAATGTACACAAAGAACAAAATCAATTTGTGATTACGCAAGACAAAGTTAGAGTGTTAGTGATTGTTGTGTTATCATCTTTGCATATTTGTGCGCAATTCATTTATATATAATAATCTACACTTTTATAATAAACAATAGTTTCGCTTCGCTAGGTACATGTACCTGCCAAGCCTTGAGTTACCGTTAACCACTGTATAACAAAAGCTTATTGTGTGGTCCCAAATAATAACCAAATTAATTCTAGGAATTACTAATGCTACATGAGTTAGTTATTGTTGAAATCGAATATGGTTATTTTTATTCGAAATTACACAGGTGCAGGCTATTTTCAGAATAAATTAGTATATTTAGAGAATAAAAGGCTTGAAAATGTTAAGAACTTTGATGCTAAACGTTGAGAGATATTCTACCGGAGTCTCACTGGCGATAAACGTTACCTAAGTCCCTTTATTTTATGCTATCACTATCTCTTTTTATTGGTCTTCTATTACTAAATGCGGAGAGGGTGAAGTTTTTAGACATTCGCGTGTCTGAGTGATTTCAATTCAGGTTCTGTGTAAGCAATGAATTTGTCGTTTTTATTGCAAAGTAAAGTTTATGACGTGACCGTGGTATCAAATAATGCCACACAAGGCAATAAGAAAAAAGTACATTCCAGTTTTCTAAGCTTTCTGTAATCTAACTTTCAACGTTTCATAATTTAACTTTCCCATTTGTCGTTATATATTAATGAATTTCATTCAATTACATTGTTGGTCATATATCACATGATTTTTGCGGTATGAATCATATTTTGTACAGGAAGTTTCTGTTTCCAGCCGAACTACAAATTAATAAAGTTTGTTCCGTGAGATGTAAAATTAAATTTGTAGTGGGCATTCAATTCCGTTTGATTTAATGAAGTGACTAAAAGCCCTTAGCTTACGTTTCAATTATTCAGTTATATATTTTGAATATTCTAAAATTCACACTAAACCACTCTGGTGCACCGTTGGAGTTGTTTTGTAATAAGTTGAAATAATAAAATTAGTACCTGAGATATCAATCATCCATTAAAATTGTGTAGTTCTTTCAGAACTACTTGTTCTATCTTCAGCAGCTGGATTGGTATTGATTGTTTTCGACGAGCATACTGTATAGAGTGTTGAAGTTGGTAGGTGCGTTCTAGTTTGTTTGTCATTTCTCATTTCTTTAAGTATCTCGATGTCTTGTAAGATGTTTATTTTATGATTGTTACACTGCCTGTGTAGTATTGAGGGTGCATTGTCAAATTGTGTTGAATCGATGACCTGAATTTATAATGTACTTCGCAAAGCTTGACTTTCCCTCGTTAAATTTGAAGACTTTGAAACGCTCGTTAAATCTTATATTACATTTTCTGGTGGTTGTACCGATAAGTAAAGTAAAAGTAAAGTGATCCCACAACAGACCCGGAGGCCCTTGGGGTAGTAGGAGGTTAAGGCTCCCACTTTTTCTAGACAATCGGCACTTTATGTCAGCCGGGTTGTCAGCCCTGCGTGACGGCCGCCTTTACCCCCAGAACAAGCGTCTGGCACTCATTTCCGTTAGAGGCTGAGTCGACCCCAGGGCCATAGTGCCGCCAGAGGGTTTGGGTCAGTTTAAAAATCCTGACCCCACCGGGACTTGAACCCTCGACCTTCCGACTTGTAGTACAGTGCCTTAACCACTAAGCTACGGCGTGCCCCCGGTGGTTGTACCGATATAAAATTTATCACAACAATTGAAATTTAGCTTGTAGACTCATTTATTTTCATACATACATTATTTTCATATTTTTATTAGACATTAGGCCTATATTAATGTTGAGTGATTCCGGGTTATGTGGCCGTGGTCCATAGTTGGTGTTGATACCAGACGTTTCGCCCTCAACTGCGGAGGGCATCTTCAGTGGCGAGTGCTTCTAGGCGTGTTTCCTGGTCGGAAGATCTACTTAGAGTGAGCGCTGCGGACGTTGTGGCACAACCCGGAATCACTCAACATTATGATTACCGG
This sequence comes from Diploptera punctata, assembly GCA_030220185.1. Taxonomy (NCBI): domain Eukaryota; kingdom Metazoa; phylum Arthropoda; class Insecta; order Blattodea; family Blaberidae; genus Diploptera; species Diploptera punctata. The sequence continues at coordinate 2,711,436 of JASPKZ010003882.1, forward strand.
CCGTGAAAGCCTGCATTCAACTATTAGGCTCTATATTATTTATATTATTAGTTTTATTTTAACTTATAGGCCTATTTTTATCAAACTGTTTTTGTTACCAATTTGTGCCTGACAATAAATATTGTAACTTATTTCAAATCATAATGTGAAATATTAAACCAGTTAATAGGAAGAAAATAGTTATAGAACGGAAGATAGGAGGTTAGTGAAGAGGATGAGGAAATGGGTATCAAAGGAACGAGTCCTGATGAACGACATGATGTAAGGACACAGTGAAATGGGACGATTGAATGAATGCAAGAAGCTGCCGCTATTAGCTTAACCCGAGGCATTAAATGGCGTTCCGCGGGCTGCATGCGGCCCTCCAATCTATTTCAAATGTCTCGCGAAGTTCTCGATTATCACAATCATCACTCTTATTAATATATTATTATTATTATTATTATTATTATTATTATTATTATTATTATTTTAATATTCATGTTCTTTCCTTGTCAACTGTGCATTGTGTAGTCTATATCTATTAGCCCTATGTATTATTAATCAAGTTGTAGATAATTCATAATTGTTATTATATGAAGTAGAAGAGAATACCTTATGGTCTTAATTCCTCCAGGTAAAATAAATACATAAATTAATAGGCTAAATACAAATAAATTCCATGGAGTTAGGACACTCGTTGGTCTGTTGTGGTCCCAATTTAAGTTTAATCCAGAAGCCTTTTCATTGGACATCTTCGTCGCCTTTTTCTGATTGGTTTGTAATACTTCAGGATTTTTGGCAGTTTGTCGTTTTCATTCTATCGATATGTTTTGATTTTCAGTTTTGTAATTTTCTATTTTTTCTAACGCCGGAGTAATTTTTAGTTCGTTTGTTATTCTGTATGAGTTTTATATAAGCGTATCTGACACATCCTGAAAAAAGCCGCCTGCAAATTCAGCAGCAGCTGTGTTCTACTCCCACATTCACGTCGTGACCCCTGAGCAATGCGTTGTTATTCAGCAATGCAGGAGACGAGGGAGGTCTTAGGCGAGTACCCAGCGGCTAAGAGAGTATACCCTCACAGAAAATATGCAAGTCCAGAGACCATAGGGGGACTTATATGTTCATGGGACATTTAACTTACTAGAAAGTATTATAAAGGAAATTTCGACAGATCTCGCTTTTTGTAACGCTGCTAAGCATTATATTAGTCAATGTACATGTGAAATGAATTCTGAATTTACCGATTCTACACTGGATAAACACGATCATCCACCGAAGAACTCCTAGTAGCGAGAGAAAGATTTTTTTATGGCGCCATGTTATGTGACTAAGGAAAATGTTAAGGAAATAAATTCTCCCTCCTCTATTCCTTTTCAGTGCGATTATGTTTTCGAATAGATACATTGAATAGAGTACACCGCTGTGGTCTAGAGGTAGTGTGCTGCCTTGTCACACAGCGGGCCCGGGTTCGATCCCCGGTCGGGGCAGTTTTTCTGGGTGAGGTTTTTATCGGGGTTTTTCCTCACCTGTAAGACAAATGTCAGGAAAACTTTAGGGCTCAAACGGTCCCCGAAATTATATGGCCATCATCATCATCCTTATCTTTATCATCATCATCATCATTCTTCACCGGTGTGGAAAGCAACGGGAAGCTATCACACCTACAATTCCCTAGTAAAGCTGCAAAACATAGCATGAAAATGCTATGATTGCAGTGAAGGACCTGCCCTCGGGCAGAATTACTATGCATGGATGGACATTGAATAGAAATGCTACTTGTAAAATATTTTTTCGTTCATAAGTAGTAACTTTAGTGTATTTGTTGATTACAGTTTGGTAGGAGAATCCCTTTCATTTTCAATCTACGGCTCTCCATCTGATTAAAAAAGCACATTTCTGGTCCCTAGGTTTATTATAATTGGACATCGCTGGAACCATAATATTTTTTATTAATACAGCCTTCACCACTCGATTCGAAGCATAATTCCTCAGTAATTGCCGGGTGAGAGAGAACCCGGATGAGAAGTTAAGGGGAAATGTTGATGTCATATATACCATACCTCATGTATACCTGCATGGTTCGTGTTCATATTTAAAACTTTATATACACAAGAAAATCTACGGATTCTTAATACAATTTATAAACTTACTAACTATATCAAATAAATATTTATAAATGTGCCCTCCTCAGATTTATTCTGATCTTCATTCATGTTCTATAGGAGTTAATTTCCAGAATAATCATTCAGCTACCATGAAGGACAGTAGATCATGAACAGAAATTAGCTTTAACATTTCATATTGTATTATACATCGTGTTCCGTTCAAGTCAGACATCAGGTGCACAGTCTACCCATAACAATTGTACACCGTCACCCCTTCTAGCACCGAAATTGTAAATATTCTAACATATAAAATGCATGTTTGTTTGTTCGTGTTTTATGCGCTGCCATACCGTTCATCCGATCGTGATTTTTTTTGCAAAATGTTCAGCAAATTTCCGGGATAAACATAGGCTATAAGACAGTTGTGATACTCGACTCCTACACCCTTAAAACGTGAAAAAGTCCCTTATTTGACGCTTAAATTGCTTACTCTACCTAAACCATAACAAATACACAAAATTAATGTACACAGAATTGAATTTCTCAAAAAATTCTACAAAAAGTCCGCAACAACACATGTTTATTATTTACAGATAACTCACAGTAGCAATTTTAGTCTTTCATTGATGCCAAGAAGATCTGGATATGTAGATTCCCGGGCAAATGTGCGCTGCCATACCGTTTATCCGATTGTGATGGGGATTTTTGCAAAAGTTCAGGATTTTCCCGGAAACGTTACAGGCTAGAAGAGAGTTTTAATGCTCAAGCCCTACCCTTAAAAATCACCTTTGTAGTGAAAAATGTATGTATGTATATATATATATATATATTATAATACATATATAAGAAAAATAAGTGTTTGAATTGGATTCGCCTGGTGGTGTAATGGATAATACGCTGAGGTACAGACTCAGAGTTCCGGTTCGAATCCCGTCCAGGCATTTATTTTTATCATGCCATATATATATATATATATATATATATTTGTTTTGTACGCTTAAATGGCTTACTCTGCCGAAACCATAATACATAAACCAAATCAATGTACACAGAATTGAATATCTCAAAAATATTACAAAAAAGTCCCCGACAGCATATATTTATCTTTTACGGATAACTCACAATAACCATTTTTGCCTTTCATTGATGCCAAGAAGATTGGAAAAAGTAGATTTCCGGGAAAGCATAGCAGCGCACAGCGGGTATTCTTTTATGGATAACTCAAAATAACGAATTTAGTCTTTTAGCTCATTTATGCCAAGTACGTAGATTTCCGGCCAACGCCGGGTAAACGACACGGGGTATCTAAAAACAATTATGATATAAAGTTTTTTTTTTTTTTTTTGTAAGCCCGTGTTTTCCTTTTACAGAGATTTAGGCGCTCTCCCCCTACAGGGAAGCATTTGAACCATATTAATTTAGTTACACTTGTAATTTTTTTCCCTTTACTTATTCAACTAAAGGTAAAACCACATTATAATTTATTTAGGCGTAGCAGCGTACGCCGGGTATTAGCTAGTATTATAATAAAATGTTCCAATCTCGTCGGGTATCCAACCCGGACCCGTCAGTCAGGAAGCAGGCATGCTAAAATATAAGTATTGGTTACAATTTATTTTATTAATTTCGTCCATAGCTGGTTTAGACTCAAGATCCTATAACTAATGTATAGTTTGAGATGTAGAAGCATTTCTAAACAGATACAATGTAATTGGAAGCGAAGGCTTGGATGCAGGATTTACGTAGGGATTGTTGTAAGACTTTGGGATATAACTGAAGCAGATATTGGAAGTAGTTGTATGGATACACGACTCTATTGTAATGAACAGGATATAACCAGGCGACATGATGTAAATATAAATCTAGTAATATTATAGTGGGATCATGTATGTAGGATTTACTAGAAGCGAACGTGCTGCAACTATACACACACCTAACAAGGGAAACTGTCAACCATGGCATGCCGAAATCTACCCTGTAATTTCTTCTACAGAAGCGTTGTGTTGTATCAAGGCCGTGTCAAAACATTTTTCTTAATAACAAGGCACTAAAATCCAGCGCCAAATCCCTCATTTAAACTATTAGGAAGTAACACAACTCCCGAATTGGTAGATTGGATAACCCTCATAAACGATTGTGCTGCAACTGTGTGTGCATATATATATATATATTTATTTATAATGGAGAATATAATACATATATAAGAAAAATAAGTGTTTGAATTGGATTCGCCTGGTAGTGTAATGGATATCACGCTGAGGTACAGACTCAGAGATCCGGGTTCGAATCCCGTCCAGGCATTTATTTTTCTTATCATACCATATATATATATATTTATAATGGAGAATATAATACATATATAAGAAAAATAAGTGTTTGAATTGGATTCGCCTGGTAGTGTAATGGATATCACGCTGAGGTACAGACTCAGAGATCCGGGTTCGAATCCCGTCCAGGCATTTATTTTTCTTATCATATATATATATATATATATATATATATATATAACACCCACTGTACGGAACAGATGGATTCCCTGCTTGAGTAAGAGCGAAATGGTGTGAGGCGGCACACGGCGCGGACAGCAGGTAGTGAGAGTTATCAAATCTACCAATTCGGGAGTTGTATTACTTCCACATAGTTAAAATGGGAGTTTTGGAGCTGGATTTTAGTGCCTTGCAGTTAAAAATGCAGGTAACTGTGTTGGACACGGCTTTGGTACGTCACAATGCTTCTCTGGAAAAAAAAAAAATGTAGGTAGTTTTCGGCATGCACACGCACGCACGCACACACACACACACACACCCCCACCCCCACCCACCCCCTAGCAAGGGACTGTTATCCATTGCATGCCGAAATCTACCTAGATTTTTTTTTCAGAGAAACATTTTGACGTGCCAAAGCTGTGTCCAACACAGTTACCTGCATTTTTAACTGCAAGGCACTAAAATCCAGCTCCAAATCTCTCATTTTAACTATAGGGAAGTAATACAACTCCCGAATTGATAGATTTGACAACTCTCATCACTACCTGCTGTCCGCGCCGTGTGCCGTCTCACACCATTTCGCTCTTACTCAAGAAGGGAGTCCATCTGCTCCGTACAGTGCGTTACCATTGCTCGATTCTGGTTTAGATTTCTGTGCCTTGCAGTTAAAAAGGTAGATATTTTTTGGATACGGTATATTAGTACGATTCACGGTGGAAATTTCAAGGTAGGTTTCGGCATACAATGGTTGACAGTTCCCTTGTAAGTGTTAGACATCATGGCGTTAACAGACATATGTTTTTATCTAATTTTGTATATCCCAATAATGATGTAAAATGTCGTTTCTGATGTCTGCATAGGCTACTATCCTATATCTTATTGCCATATGTTAAAGCCATTGCGTTGTAGAATTTCATTTTAGTGTCTATTCGTGTTGTTTTCAGCACTGTTTTAATGTTCTACACATCATTTGATATCTACTTAATTGATTTGTTGTATCTAGATCCGAATCTTAAGTAATGTCGCAACTGAAATAATTAAAATGTTGGATTTATTCCAGTCACTTATCATCTAATATAATTTGTTTTCTCTTACTAGATATTTGCCTTGGAATGCCATGATCTTAACAGGGAACAGTACCTCAATATAGGTCAAATAGTTGTCTCTGGTTGGGAAATCACAATATGTGCATTGTAAAAAAGGGTATCAAAACAGTTGATATACAAACTTTAAGGTGCAATGGACGACAGGTAGAGTCATATGCACGAGCACTACGGTTTCCCTGTACATATACTATTATCGCTGTTATATTGCAATGTTTAACTATTTAACCACGGCAATATTTTCTTTTCTTTACATAAAGTAGCGATGAAGGGAGGTATATTTGTACAAAAACTACAATGGAAACCATGAATAGTAGTAAAAAATATTGGCAGATTTCTTCGGCATATCAGGGACAACGCCAAGCCAAGTTGATCTTACGAAATTTGATCACATAAAGACGGAATTGTTTGAGGAGGACCTAATTGTGGAGAGGGTGCATACATTCGGCCATGATGATTTATTATGGTCTGGCACTGACGAGGACATAGACTTGCACACGTTTTGTCTCGACTAAACCGGAGCAATGTGTATAGTTGAGTTTCTATTTTAGTGTTATGTAATTTAATATGTTTTATTTCTCATCCATTGCACCTAAAACTTGGTGATTCTCTATTTTAGTTTCAAATGGCGTCTAAGACGTTGTACACGTTACGACAACTGTTCGTACCATTCCATTGTTAATTTTTGAAGTAGAGAATTTTATAATTATATTCCTTTACGATCTGATGTAATAAGTAAATTTGATTTTTGAAGTCCAAGGGTATGCATGCGCAATATAGTTTCCATTGCAAACACACAGCCTCTGCATATCAACTCCGCTCCCAACCTGCTCGAGGTGGACCTGCTAATCCGAGTAACCCAAATCAAGGTTGTGGTATAGAATCCCTTCGGCGATTTGGGTCGGAGAACTGATGGGAAGAGGGGGTCCTTTCTCTGGGATGATAAGATACCCATGCTCGGGGAAACAAGAGTAAAGTCCACAACGACAACTATTTTTTAATAGGTTATTGGAAGTGGCAATACTCTAGATGGGGTTAGTACATCCAGGAGCTGGACCTAAAGCTTCGAGGTGGCAGCCCCACCAATGGTCTACTCTGCATAGCGTTGGTACCGCGATCAGAGGAAAACATATTACTCGTATTCTTCACAATGGAAACTCGGACGGAAATAAAATCTTCCATTATTTTCCAAGAGGAAGAAGAGATGTCGGACGTCCTCGGAAGAGATGGCCTTAGATCTATTAGTGAAGACGAAACTGGCAACTCTTACCTAAACCAGGAAGTGAAGAAGAGAAGTTTATATTCTGAATCCTGTGGTGGCTCCGTGGCGCAAGCGGTTAGACGCTCGCCTCTCACCGCTGGGGTCCCGAGGTCGAGTTTCGGTCACTACATGTGGGTTTCGTGGTGGACGAAACGGAGCTTGGGCAGGCTTTCTCGGAGTTTCTCCCGTTTTCTCTTACCACAAATGTCATTTCTCCACACTCACCTCATCCATTTCGTTTCATTTCATTCATTCACACCTGTGAAGGTGCGTCAGGAATGGTCGGTCCTGCACCCTTGTCGTTCACAGACTTCTATAAATATAGAGGCTTCATCTCATCTCATTCCTCGATCCGACCATGAGTTGAGGATATTTTTATTTATTTTATCTTTTGAATCCTGTATAAGTACGAGGTCGCCTGCATATGCTAAAATTTTCACGTCGGTTTCTACAATGCGGTCATCTGATGGTGCTCCCTTTTTCCTGATATATATATTTTAAAGCGATAACTAACTAACTAACTACTAACTAACTAACTCACTGATATTATCGAATCCGTAGGTTCATGGCCGCGCGGACATAAGTTCTCCATACATCCCTATCCTGAGCTAATGCTTTCCAATCATTCCCTGTATAATCTACTTCCCTCAAATCATAGTTAATGTTGTTCTCCCACCTCATTCTTGGTCTACCAACTGGGCGTTTTCCCTCTGGCTTTCCTACAAGAAGTTTCCATGCACGTCTTTCATTCCCCATTCGCGCAACATGTCCTGCCCATCGCAGTCTACGAGACTTAACTGTTCTTATTATATCTGGCTCCCTATAAAGACCATGTAGTTCATTGTTCTGTAGTCTTCTCCATTCACCTGTCTGTTCATCTCTCTTTGGTCCAAAATGTTTCCTAAGAACTTTATTCTCAAATACTCGTAATCTCCTTTCCTTCCTTAAAGTAAGAGTCCATGTTTCACATCCATATAATATAACTGGTAGAATAATAGTTTTATATATTTTCAGTTTAACGTTTTTTGAAAGGAGTTGGGACGTCAAGAGTCTCTGTAATGCATAATAGCACGCAATTTCAGAATTGAGGGGTCTAGTGAGAGAGGGAGCTATGCCACTTTGAGAAGAAATGAAAATAAATTGTTTTTTTAAATTTTTAAATTACGAAATTATTGGCACCATAAAGGGGTAACTTCCTATTTCTTTAACTTACTGTTATCTAACTATGCAAGAAGAAAAGTATAAATTTTAATATAAATAGCACTGGTTATTTCCATTTCTTCTCAAAGTGGCATAGTTCCCTCTCTCACTAGACCCCTCAATTGAGTCATCGTTTTAATTTCTTTGTGCATCTCATAGGAATTTGAATTCAGCCAATTCCTCAAAATATTCCTCATTTGTGAATGTTAAAGCGATATGCCGCGGAGGACTAGTGGTTATGCCTCTGGTCCCGAGGGTCGCGGGTTCAAACCCGGCCAGGGTCGATGGTTTTTTTAGGACGGAAAAATCCAAGGAGCAAATCCTCCGGGAGGGACTTTAAGCCATGGGTCCCGAGTCTGAAGATTTTCAGGCTCTTAAAAATCCTTAAGCCTGAATGAAAAGGCCTCTAAGCAAAATTTACCGAATTTTCCCGTCCTAGTACTACCTTGGTTTCCTAGATGTCAGTATGAGGCGGAACGCTGACCACGGACCACTCAAAATGACATCTATATGAAAAAAAGTGTAACTAAATTAGTAAGGTTCAAATCCTTCCCTGTAGGGGGAGAGCACCTAAATCTCTGTAAAGGGAAAACGTGGGCTTAAATACAATACAATAAAGCGATATGTGCTCTTAATTAACACAAAATTGTAATAACGACAACTAATTAGAAACAGAGATATATTACGAGTTATTTTTTGACCTCTCTTCAAAACCGACTTCCTTTAAAAAGTGTATAATAAACTGAAGCAAGTAACTAATATATTAATACTATGTCACAAGTAGTTGGCGACATATTTATTCTTATTTTGCATGCTGCAGCATATGCAACTTTCTCGCCGCACGTACTAGTAACAAGTGTGTGATCAAATGCTACTTTGTCACACCACTTTACATGTTAATGTACGTTATGTAAAGTTTTCATTCATACACACGACATCTCCTACAGTTATACAGAATAATAATTCTCCTTGGATTAGTTTTTATAGACAACATGATCAGAATCGTAGCGTGAGAGTATTTTAATGTGGAGCATACGCAGAATTCACAGGGAAAATATAACGGAAATGCATGTCTGAAGTCCACGGAATTGACAATACTGTATATTGTGATGAAATTTCAATATAGAATTATGAACAACGATGTGAGTTATAAATGAAAAAATGGAATCAAATAAAACTGAATGGTTTGAGGAGATCAGTTTCATCCTGATCCATCCATCCATCCACATTAATTCTGCTCGAGGGAAGGTCTTTCACTGCAATCATAGCATTTTCATGCTATGCTTTGCAGTTTTAGTAGGTAATTATAGGTGTGGTAGCTTCCCGTTGATTTCCCCACCGGTGAAGCATGATGATGATGGCCGGATGATTTTCAGGGACTTTTGGGCTCTAAGCTTCCTGACATTTGTCTTACAGATGAGTAAAAACCCCGAAAAAAACCTCATCCAGGAGCCTGTCCCGACCGGGAATCGAACCCGGGCCCGCTGCGTGACAAGGCAGCACGCTACCTCGAGACCACAGCCGTGGACTTTCATCCTGATTTAGAGTTTTTATTATTGATATGTCCACCGCTGTGGTCTCGAGGTAGCGTGCTGCCTTGTCACGCAGCGGGCCCGGGTTCGATCCCCGGTCGGGGCAGTTTTTCTGGGTGAGGTTTTTATCGGGATTTTTCCTCACCTGTAAGACAAATGTCAGGAAAACTTTAAGGCCCAAACGGTCCCCGAAATCATATGGCCATCATCTTTATCATCATCATCCTTATCATCATCATCATCATCATCATCATCATCATCATCATCATCCTTCACCGGTGTGGAAAGCAACGGGAAGCTACCACACCTACACAATTCCCTAGTAAAGCTGCAAGCATAGCACGAAAATGCTATGACTGCAGTGAAGGACCTGCCTTCGGGCAGAATTGCTCTGGATTATTGATATTGATTATTTACAAAATAGAGGATACGAAATAAGACGGCAACTAAAAGTGGAGGAATTAAAAAGAACAATAATCAAATACAGAACTAACTGGAAAGAACACTTAGTAAGGGTGAATGAGAACAGAATACCAAAGACAGCATACAACTATTCACCACAAGGAAGAAGAAGCAGCTTTTGGAAAAGCAAAGAAATATGGAAACAGCAGCAATTTGGAGCCCAAACAGGCTAACAAAAAAACCTGAACCGTGACGAAGAAGAAGAAGAAGACAATACGTCCTGGTGATCTACCTTGTATAGCTCTGTTCCGTTTTCGTTATCGACGGTAGAAGTAAGAACTATTGAAGTCGGAAGGGGAACGTAGGAGGGGGTGCTTGTACACCACAGGCCAGTAGGAATGAATCGGTGCTCATTAAATTAGGTTACACTGATTTCATCATCATCAGTATCAAGGATTAGACCTTAAGGTCTGATATGATCTCATACTAGAATTGGCCTGTCCATCTTTTACTGGGTCTTCCTACATTTCTTAGTCCTAGTGGTTTGTAATGAAGAATCTGTTTCGGAATTCTATTGTTATCCATTCATTGATGTGGTCCATCGATTCATCTCTGTATTGTGCAATTCTGTGTAATAGTTGGAATATATTTAGTTCATTTCGTATATTTTCATTTCGTTTTCGATCTGTTATTGTATAGCCAGCTACACTCCTCAGAAACCTCATTTCTGACGTTCCTATTCTTCGATCCTGGTTTTTGGTTAAGACCCAGTGTTCCGATCCATATAGTAGTGTTGGAACCGCCATTGCTTTATAAAATTTAGAAGTGTCTCCTTTGTAGTTCCTTTGAGACTTCGTTTTATGGTGCCACACATATAATTACATTTATTTATTTTATGGAATGCAGGCTTTCACGGCCGGTAATCATAATATTAAAAGATTCCGGGCTGTGTGGCCGTGGTCTATAGCTGGTGTTTCTTCCAGACGTTTCTACCTCAACTGCGGAGGGCATCTTCAGTGGTGAGTGCTTCTAGATGGTGTTACCTTGTCGTAGACTCGACTGTGAATTTACGACAAGGGAACACCATTTAGAAGCACTCGCCACTGAAGATGCCCTCCGCAGTTGAGGGAGAAACGTCTGGAAGAAACACCAGTTATAGACCACGGCCACATAGCCCGGAATCTTTTAACATTATGTATTTATTTTGTTTTTAATGTTTTAACTTTTTCTGTATGACACATTGTTTCCCAGGTAATTAAAATTGCTCACCTGTTCTATTATTTTATTCCCTAATTGGATTTTTACTCTTAGTGGCTCATACTCTCGAAAACCTAAAACTTTTGTTTCTAGAGTAGATATTTTCAAGTTGTATGTTTCACATATTTTACTTAATTTGTAAATTGTCCGTTGTAAGCCATCTTCTGTCTCAGATAACATAACCTGATCGTCTGCAGAAAGTAAAGTGTCTATTAAAATATCGTCAATTTTAAAATCTGATTTGTCGTATTACATTCGCTGCGAGATTCGTTATTTCGTATTACGAATATATAGGGACAAGTTACGTTAGCTAATCTTTAGACAGCACTGTACTGAATAGTCATCATCATCATCATCATCATCATCATCATCATCATCATCATCATCATCATCAACAACAACAACAACATCAACAACAAGGATTAAGCCCAATGGCCTGTTCCGATCTCATTATAGGTCGAATTGGAGATTATTAAATCCTTAAATAAATTTATAATTGAAATTCAATATTTTTACAATGAAAATGTAATGTTTCAAGTAAACTACATAAACTTTCCATCTCTTCAATGGTCTTCGCAACAATCTTCTCCCTTTTGGTTTATAATTATACATTCTTCTTGGTGTGCGCTGTTCATTCGTTGGTAATATGTGCTGGAGGTAAGCATTTTGATAATACTGAATAATCTGATGTTAATCTTCAACCGTGTCCTCTAGTCAAAACACGATAACAGCGTACTGCGTCTCCGATCGGTAATAAAAACGTGAAAGAGTTATAATTTCAATCACTTCAACAGATTAAAAACCACCGCTGTAGTCTCGAGGTAGCGTGCTGCCTTGTCACGCAGCGGGCCCGGGTTCGATCCCCGGTCGGGGCAGTTTTTCTGGGTGAGGTTTTTATCGGGGTTTTTCCTCACCTGTAACGCAAATGTCAGGAAAACTTTAAGGCTCAAACGGTCCCCGAAATCATATGGCCATCATCATCATCATCATTTCATCATCCTTCACCGGTGTGGAAAGCAACGGGAAGCTACCACACCTACACAATTCCCTAGTAAAGCTGCGAGCATAGCATGAAAATGCTATGATTGCAGTGAAGGACCTGTCTTCGGGCAGAATTACTATGGACACTATAGATGGATCGCTGTAGTCTCGAAGTAGAGTGCTGTCTTGTCACGCAGCGGGCCCGGGTTCGATTCCCGGTCGGGACAGGTTCCTGGGTGAGGTTTTTTTTTCGGTTTTTTTTCTCATCTGTAAGACAAATGTCAGGAAGCTTAGGGCCCAAGGGTCACTGAAAATCATACGGCCATCATCATCATCGTTATCATTATCATCATCATCATCCTTCACCGGTGTGGAAAGCAACGGGAAGCTACCACACCTATAATTCCCTAGTAAAGCTGCAAAGCATAACATGAAAATACTATGATTGCAGTGAAAGACCTGCCGTCGGGCAGAATTACTATGGATGGATGGATAAAAACTTACCATGTTTGTCCCTGGATCCGAGGTTTGTGGGTTGCAGCACCAATGGATTTTTCAGGCTGCAACTTCCTGAGTATGGGTTTATTTGTGAAGGAAGTATGTCATAGATTTAGGAAAATAAAAGGCCTATATCTAAATAAGAGGTATATGATCAAAATTTCTCGGTCTTTTCACGCTACAAATTGAATCGCGACGACAATTTTCTAAGATGTAAAATATCATCCTTAAATAAAAAAAACTGTCTACCTACTTAACAAACTACGAATAATTCGTATCACCTCCCTCATACTCCAGGTTTTTGTATAATTAGGAACTTTGGCTTTGCTAACCATATTTCTACAGTAAAAACCCCTTATTCGCGGGTTAAAAAATTGCGACACATTCCTGTATTCGCGGCTTAAAATGTATTTATTCGCGGATCCAGTGGGTATATTAAAATGATTAGTTTTATTGTTTCAACTTGTCATTCGTTGCAATAATTTTGATTGAATAACACGTGTTTCTTCTGCTTTGTTGCCAATTTATAATGTCGAGTAAAATGAAAGGAAATTAGTTCCGTAGCGGAAAAAAGTAGTGCTGCCGCTTAAAGTAAAAACATAAATGCTTAAACGTTTACCCGTTGGCGAGTCGTTTGCGATTGAAAGATCTTTTAAAAGCGGCAAAACAGGAAAAATTACTAATTTATTTAAGTCATTGCCTAAGCCTGACAATAATAATGAATGTAAGTTGTTCTTTTCTCTCATTAATTGATTTTACTTAGATGATGTCGGCCGCGGTGGACTAGTGGTTTATGCTCCTTGCCTCTGGTCCCGAGGTCGCGGGTTCAAACCCGACCGGGGTCGATGGATTTTTTAGGACGGAAAAATCCAAGGAGCAAGTCCTCCGGGAGGGACACAATCCTTAAGCCTGAATGAAAAGGCCTCTAAGCAAAATTTACCGAATTTTCCCGCCCTAGTACTATCTTGGTTTCCTAGTGTCAGTATGAGGCGGAACGCTGACCACGTACCACTCAAAATGACATCTATACGAAAACAAGTGTAACTATGGTTCAAATTCTTCCCTGTAGGGGGAGAGTGCCTAAATCTCTGTAAAGGGAAAATATAGGCTTACAATATAACACTTAGATGATTTTCATTTTATTCTGGAACCTTGGAACGTATCCCCTACATACCCATACGAATTACCATTCCATATTCGCGGTTTCTGTATTCGCGGCATTTTCGAGGAACATATCCCCCTGAATAAGGAACTTTTACTATATGTATGTACGCATGCTTATATGTATATATTGTTATGTGTTTTGGGAGGTGCTCCGCATTGTTGGGAATGTTCACGGGTTGCGGAGAGCAGGTTTCGCCTTGTAGGGGATTCATGTGTCGCGAATCACGGGTCGTTGGGCGCGTGCGACGAGACTTCTTAATAAGTTATTGTCTGTCCAACGGATCTGTGACCTGTAAGATATAATAACTAAGGCCTACTTCTTTCTCTGCCTCGGCAAATCATTTCCCTCCCCGCATTCATATCTCTTTCTCTCTTTTCTATCTCTTGCACTTGTACTCCAGTGTTGTCAACTCAACTCCAACTTTGCATTATTCAATAATCAATAGCCATGACCCTGGGGGAAGTTTGGCAACATCCCTACTCGACGTTACCTTTGGCTGCCGTTTGACGTGGTGGAGGGGAGAACGGTGAAATGGTGTGAGTATAGACGTGTAATTTTCTAAGAACGATGTCAGCGCTGTAGGGGCACAGATCCGTTGGTCCGGGTATATGTATTGTTTTCACATGTCTTCTCGGCTATTCGAGTAGTGTGTGTTACTCGGCCTATCTCGAACTTTCTACGGCGTTCGCCCGCTTATATAACGTGGGACTGCGAATAAATGCATGACAAAAATTATCCTTCCACCTACTTAAATAATTTCTAGTTTTTGTAGTTAACTAGAAGGTCAAATCTGTAAGATACCAAATATGTATACTCTGTGCATGTAGCTTGAATGTAAATATATTTGGTGAATTACATTTTTTTTATTTTCCATAAGTTGCTCCACTCGAGAATTTTTTTTTGTAGCTGGTCCGCGTTTTAATCTAAAAAAATGCATTATTAAAAGGTAAGTGTAAAGGAACTCAAACATCTTGGTTGATAGAGGTGTGCCGACACTACTAAATAAACGCTATTGGAATGGTTCATGTGGCGAAGAAATGAACTGAGTATCTTATCTTTTGCCAAGCACTTGGTCAGCTGTGCGCTTCTCAGTGCAACAATGGATTAACACTTTCTAACTACTTTTTAATTTTATACTGCTTTTCTGAAGGGCGTCCTATGAAATAAAATCATAACAAATTTTCGAAGAAAAAGAACAAGCGCATACATTTTAATTCCTGAAGAAAGTAGTTAAATAGTCCAATATTTATAATAATGTATATAAATATATTTGTAAACAAATAAAACCAAGTTTTACATACTATTAGAGTCTTTATAATTGAATAGTTGCTCCGAAAATAGATCGAACCCATAAATTGCTACTCATGACTTGACTAACTTCTTCCGTCATTTTGTTACATGTAAATCACTAAGGGGCGGATTCCTATGATACATCATATTTTTACCAACGCCTATATTCTAAGCTTCAAGTAAGTAAAAACATATATATATGCCTTATTATTAAGATTAAGGGTTTTTTTATTGGGTCTTAAAAGTCATATTTCTCACTTTTTCAGATCTTTGGTCATACTTCTGCTTATTTCTAAGATAAAGTCATATTTTCGTCATAGGCGATTTTGTTTTTTTAATAGCCTAGTCACCAGGCGATTGGAAATAACCAACATTGTATCTGTATAAAAATAGTTTCACAGTTCACTTGTTTCGAAGGTTTCTGTTAACAGGTAGCAAACTTTGCACTGGACAATAGAAGAAGATTTCCTTTTTCTTATGATACAATTAAAGTGCATATGAATGAACAATTAACATAATATGGGTAAAATATTCATTCAATTATAAGGTCATATTTTTGTCTAATTTAGGTCATATTTAAACCTTTTTTAGGTCATAAATGCATACATATTTCCCATTTTATAGGTCATAGAAATCCTCCCCTTATAAATCACTAATTTGCTTGAATGCCAACTTTTAAAAATAAATAAAACAGGTCTGAAAGAGAGCAGGGATAGTTTTACATGCACCATGTCGTGATATTCTCCGAATAGATTCACTGAAAATTCAATTTTCGAATTTTTGTGGGTTAGATTTCTTTTCGGGGCAACTATTCAATTAGAGCTTCAAAAATAACTTTGTATCAGTATGTAACTCCAGATGGTTCTCGAGTAATTGTGTTTGGAAGCGTCTCTTTTATAAAAATGTGTAAACTTCTCAAAATGTTTACTCCTAAATACGAAAGGTTAAAAATCTAAAAATCACATACTCAGTTTAATACACAATTGATCTTCTTGGTGATACAATATTAAAATATATATACAGTCAATATGCCCATTTCACCAATAAATGTTTAAAATGGTCAACAAGTTTCTACAGCCAAGCTGTCATTCTCAAGACCAGATATTGACAGTCAATATCTGGTCTTGAGAATGACAGCTTGGCTGTAGAAACTTGTTGACCATTTTAAACATTTATTGGTGAAATGGGCATATTGACTGTATATATATTTTAACATACTCAGTTATAAATATTTATAATGCGCTTATGTGGTCTCGGGGTAGTGTCGCAGCCTCGTACGCAGCGGGAACGGGTTCAATCCTAGGTTGGGACAATTTTTCTGGGTTATGTATTTCTTGGTTTTTTCTCACCTATAAGGCATATGCCAGGAAACTGTAAGGCCCAAACGGTGCCCGAATATCATCTGGCCATCATTATCATATTTATTTATTTAGTTTTTTTTGTGTTTCAACGAGAGAAAAAAAAACAGAAAAACTAAATACACAAATATGATAATGATGATTATCATATCCGTGAAAAAAATACTAGTTATAATAAAAGTTTGGAAATTATTAATCAAGTTATGAAACCATCCCTTGTACAAAAAGAAATACACCAGATTACTGTATTCACGTAGACTTTCACGGCCGGAGTTGCTATGATGATCTAGATGAAGATTTTCGGGCTGTAGGCCGTGGTCGTGAGGCTTGTAGTTCCCCGACGTTTCAATAGAAAAGAAGAATCATTAAAAGTCAACAAAGCATGGATACCGGTTCTAAAAAAACGCAAAATGTAAACCTCTACAAGTACAGTCGACTAGACTAGCAAACAGCAATCTAACAATGGAAGTCCCTACCGCTGACCAATCAGAACGCAGATATAACGTACAGTCGACTAGACCATCAAACAGCAATCTCATTGGAGCAATGGAATTCCCTAACGCTGACCATCAGAAGGCAGATATAACTTACGAACACATCGCGGTGAACGTATAAATAGGACCGACTGTGGACAGAATTGCCAGTCTCAAGACAACTCTTGAGGATGCCAGACGCAGTCTCTGGCGAAACGTCGGGGAACTACAAACCTCACGACCACGGCCTACAGCCCGAAAATCTTCATCTAGACCATCACACCAGATTACGTTTATATAACACTTTAGCTACACCAGTGTTGACCTATGGACACTAAAAAGACAACATGAAAGCAGAATAACAGCTTGTGAAATGAGATTCATGCACAGAACAGCGGGTTACACCAGATGGGATCGGAAAAGGAACACCGATATCTTAAAAGAATTGAAGACTACGCCAATTTTGGAATATATTAAACAGTACCAATTAAATTAGAAACACCATCTTGAAAGAATGAGTTCAAATCGGATCCCCAAAGCTGTTTATAATTATATACCAAGAGGACGAAGATCTCTGGGCCGTCCTATGAAACGCTGGAGGGAAAATTTTCTAGAGGATCGTAACAGGCCTTGGTCTAATACTTAGAAAGAAGAAGAAGAAGAAGAAGATGTATTTAGTATGAATTGTGTGTGAATGGTATGTTTAGTCTTAATGTTGTGTTGTCTGGCGAGGCCCTCCATGTCTTTGTGTGGTCAAAAAAGTTGTGTGTGATCTACAGTTCGAAATTCCCCTCCGAACAATTCGTGCCATTGTAAGGGTCAGGTGGCGTGTACCACGTGTAAGACCTGTAAGGCGAGATGCTAAACTGTGTTAATGGAATGACAATAATGTACAGCCTTTGAAATAAATGATGGCGCACAGATAATTTTCAACTCTCGGAACGAAGCCACTGCGCATGATCATCGATCAGCTCTCTGGTTCACAAGTATAGAGCTATTTGAGAAACTAAAATACGTTTTATTTCGTTGTGTGTCGTGCAATGGAAAATAATTTCGCCTAAATAAGTAGTACATTAAATACTGAAAATAAAACAAAGCAAAATAAATGAAACAAAATTAATTGAAATAAGGACGAGAGAGAAAAAAAAGCATGACAATGGGATCGAACAGGCGACCTCATGCATGGGAAACAGTAGCTCCCTCCACTAGACCATATGCAGGATCGATAATATATCGTCTATTGTGTTGAACTGATGTCCTGCTTCTATTACCCGTTTAAGGAGTAAGCGCAGTTGTTGACGGAGGGTACTGCAGTCGTGTTTATGCAGGAATAGAACACGTGACACTGCTATCTAATAGTGCAGAGGGGAATGGGACGTGGGACGCTGACAGTGTACACTGCCTTATATGACGTCACGTGTAGCAACAAAGAGAGCTTCGTAATTCTTCCGCCTGCAGATATATTTTGAATGACTAATACTATGTGTTTTGAAAAACTCTCATTCTTCAGGAAATCTCTGAAATGTTCATTAAATCTTGTCGTGAAGGTTCTTCCAATATAAAATTTGTCACAGCTGTTGCAATTCAATTTATAAACTCCTTTCTTTTTATGTATGTTTGTTTCTTCTATTTTATTTGAAATTATATTATTTAGTTTGTTACTTGTTCTGCCGCCGTAGCGTAGTGGTTAAGGTACTGCGCTACAAGCCAGAAGGTCGAGGGTTGGAGTCCCGGTGGAGTCAGGATTTTTAAACTGACCCAAACCTTCTGGCGGCACTATGGCCCTGGGCTCGACTCAGCCTCTAACGGAAATGAGTACCAGACACATGTTCTGGGGTAAAGGCGGCCGTCACGCAGGGCTGACAACCCGGCTGACATCAAGTGCCGATTGTCCAGAAAAAGTGGGGAGCCTTAACCTCCTACTACCCCAAGGGCCTCCTGAGGCCTGTAGTGGGATCACTTTACTTTTATTTGTTCTGTAGGCAATTTTTATGTTTCTATAATTTTTTTGAGGATTTTTGCTAGCTTTTGTGTTTCTATGAATATGTAGGAGGCCTATGTTAATGATACCCACTTGTTATCTCTTTTATCAATTTCCCTACTTAGTTGTGTTATATTTGTTGGTTCTTCTTTTCTCTTTTGTTTCATAATTAATTTATTAATCTTTCCTTAACTCAGCTTTCCATTTTGTATCCGCATACGAACCATTTATTTTAATATTGTCTATTATCTATATATTAATCTACATATTAATGACATCATCCAAAATTGGAAAAGTATTGTTAATATAGGTATAAGAATGGACCGTTTTAAAATATTAAACGTTTTAATGTATGCTGACGATGTGGTTATTATTCAAGAAAATGAAAATATTTGCAGTACTCTTTATATCAATTAAATCAGTTATGCCAAGAATATAATTTCAAAATATCAAAAGAAAAAACAAAAATAATGGAATTTTGGGGAAACGATCATATAAGATCAAAAATCGTAATAGACAACAAACCCTGGAACAAGTAACAAATTTTAATTAGGCCTATTTGGGTTGTAATTTTACTATAAACACAAAAACTGAAAGAAACATACATATGAAACTGTCGAAATTTCAAATGATATGCGGAACCATACATAAAACATTAAAGAATAAAACAAGAAGTGATAATAGATTGAAGTTTTGTAAAAGATTGACAGTTCCTGCATTACTTTATGGGAGCGAAACTTGGGTAATGTCCAAAAAATTGCAAAGTAGAATAAAAAGCGCAGAAATGAACTTCCTTAGAAGAACAAAAGGCTGCACAAGATTGGATCGGATGAGGAATGAAGATATAAGAACAGAGTTAAATATATATCCATTGGATGAGAAAATCAGAGAATATAGAGAGAAATGGTTTCCACACGTCGAAAGAATGAATGTATCAAGATTACCAAGAGCAGCATTCAACTACAAGCCAAGAGGTTCAAGGAATGTAGGAAGGCCAGTGAAAAGATGGACAGAACAACTGTGAGGCGGAACAGGCAATTTGCCTAGCCCGTGAAGTGAAGAAGAAGAAGTATATTATCTGATGTATAGGCTAATAATAGCAATTATAGGCCTATATTTTTTGTGTCCACCGCTGCAAGTCGGACTGCTAAAGTTCCTGATCGAATTATATTTCTAATTGTTTCAATACATGCTGTAAATAGCATTGATACTGTCTTGAGGTAGCGTGCTGCCTTGCCACGTTGCGGGCCCGGGTTCGATCTCCTGTCGGGACAGTTTTTCTGGGTGAGGTTTTTATCGGGGGTTTTCCTCACCGGTAAGACAAATTGTCAGGAAAACTTTAAGGCCCAAACGGTCTCCGAAATCATATGGCCATCGCAATCATCATCATTTGTATTCATCTTAGATTAAGCTTAGGATTAGGGGCTGTCCTGGCGCACCACTATTATCATCATCATCACCCATCATATCATCAGGGCAACGTAATCCCGCCTTCCAGCGCCCCAACCTCAAAAGTGGGTTACAAGTACGCCATGCCAGGAGAGAACACCAGGAATGTCGAAAGACAACCTGGGGCATTTGAAAAAAAAATTGTAACTTTTTGTTTATTTCACGTTGCCATACACATTAATGCATGTTGACAGTAATAACGCATCTCGGTCAGCCTGCCAGTCAGTCTGCATATTTGTTTATTTTTTCATGGAACTGACTAACATTAGAACATTAATGACAGTTTTTTAAAAAAATGTATAAAAGGACATCTATTATTAACAAAATTTCTTTATTTTGCCTTATGAAAAAATGCATCTTGACCTAATTGGGGGACTGACGCCGAATCACCGAGATGTGATGGCCAAGCGCAGCTGTAGATCACTTAATATTCACATACCGTCTTTCACGTTGACGCAGAAGAACCTATAAATAAACTTGGCACCGAATGTATTTTCAAATCAATAAAACATTGAATGCATATATAAATTAAATTGAATAGATTCAGTATTATAAAGGTTGAATTTATGGAACCAAATGTAGGGATGGATTTGTCCACCACATAGATTACACAAATAAAAAACATACTCGTATTTTACATAGTTTATAAACATATTTGTAATTTGAGGTAGGTAAAAAAATAACTTTTCGAACATTTTTATGCAATAAAAACTTACGTTAAAACGTTGAAAGGATTTATACTATCATTTATTTAACCTAGATCTATTGATAGTTTGTCTTTATATGAAAGACTTATTGCAACTGTGGAAGGGAAAAGACCCAAAGGAAGACCTAAACTTTGGTGGGAAGATGGAATACTAAAAGGTGTAAAGTTCAGGGTAAAATATATTGGCGAAGGCTGGGTCTTGATAGAGAAGCTTGGCGGGAACTTTAGAGGAAGGCCGTGACCCAAATCTATAACGATAATCATGATGATATTTTAATCCTATTTATAAAATTAGTATAAATATATTATATAATGGAAATGGACAGCTAATGACAAATGAGGGACATTTTGAGGAAGTGACTGAATTCAAATAGCCTACCTAGGAACAGTAATCACAAATAGGAATGAGGTGCACAAAGAAATTAAACATAGGCTCAATTCTGGAAATGTGTGTTATTATGTATTTACAGAGAGTCTTGACGACCCAACTCCTTTTAAAAAAAGTTAAACTGAAAATATATAAAACTATTATTCTATCAGTTATATATATATATATATATATATATATATATATGTGTGTGTGTGTGTGTGTGTGTGTGTGGATGCGAAAGCAAAGGAGATTGCGAGTATTTGGTATTTGAGAATAAAGTTCATAGGAAACTTTTTGGACTAAAGAGAGATGAACAGACAGGTGAATCGAGAAGACTACACAACAGTGAATTACATGGTCTTTATAGGAAGCTAGATATAATAACAGTTTTTGGACTAAAGAGAGATGAACATACAGGTGAATGGAGAAGACTACACAACAGTGAATTACATGTCTTTATAGGAAGCCAGATATAATAACAGCCAAGTCTCATAGACTGCGATGGGCAAGAAATGTGGCACGAACGGAGAATGAAAGACATGCATGGAAGCTTCTTGTAGGAAAACCAGAGGGAAAACGCCCAGTTGGTAGGTGGGAGAATATTAACTATGATTTGAGGGAAGTAGATTATACAGGGAATGATTGAAAAATATTAGCTGGGGATAGGGATGTATGGAGAACCAATGTCTGTGCGGCCATGAACCTACGGGTTCGATAGTGTCAGTGAGTTAGCTAGGTATGCATCTATATTATTTTTTTAACATATTCTATAACGATGAGATTATTGGCAAAATACACACCCGTATTCGTATTATTGGGTAAATGTGGACAGATTTGGTTCAGAGAATTGATTGATGACCATGTGTTTCATCTCCATTTGCATATGTGCGATTCTGTGAAGTTGTCTGTAAACATTACTGCAAAGCAGAGATTGATATCACATAACAGAACTGAATGGGTAAAGTTTCAGTCATATCGTTATCATCATCATCATCATCATCATCATCATCATCATCATCATCATCATCATCATCAATGTATTAGAGAACCGTATGGTCCCATGGCCTTCTTCATTCATAAGTGTACACCAGTTTTCTGTATTCAAATCCACATATTATCTTGCAAATTCTGTTAATAATATACGTTAATAATTTATATTAATTGTATGTAGGGCATTTGAAATACTTGCTATTACGCATTGCAAGAACATTTGTTGTTCAAACTTCTCTAAAAACGTGTTAAACCGAAAATATGTAAAACTGTTAATCTTCCAATTACCGGTATATCATATGTAGGGCTGAAAAAAGTATTGGTTATAGGCTAGGCTGTATCTTACTTAAACCGCTATGTTTACAAACTGCACGTTGAGACGCGCTACTTTGTGTAGGAATGGACTCAACTTTGCACAATTTTTGTTTGGGCATTCTGATACAACCACACGTGACTTAAACAGGTATATTACTGAGGAGAGTCGAACATACACACTCTCCGCTCCGAGCAGGCAGTGGAGACGCTCGACAAAGACACGCATTTTGTAAACAATGTGTAGAGAAATTAGTTATTATCCTGATACGGATACTTTCTTTCAGCCCTAATCATATGGATAGGAAATATTGACTCTTTAAGGGAGGAGTAAATATTACGAGTATTTGAGAATAAAGTTCTTAGGACAATTTTGGACCAAAGTGAGACGACAGGTGAATGCAGATTACATAGCAGTGAAGTACATTGGTCTTTATGGGAAACCAGATATAATAATAATAATAATAATAATAATAATAATAATAATAATAATAATAATAATAATAATATATTAAGGATTTTTTCTACATTACCTCCTTTGCCAATTTAAGGGTTAATGAAATCAATAATTTTGACAGAAGATTCAGATTTATAAGTTTAACAGGGATTACATACTGTATTAGTTAGTAATTTGTTACTTCTGAAACGATGTTCATAAATATACAGGATGTCCCATTCAAAGCTCCCACATTTGAATTAATCATAACTCTCAAAGTATGCGGAATTATGAAATGAGGCCGGTATTAAACGAAGTAGAAACTCAAAGAATTTTCATTGCCACACAGCTTGGCGAATTGATTTTGTGGAGTTCTCTGAAATCCTGCTTTAATTTCTTCAATCTTTTCTTTTGAAACACGTGTACGAGCACCTCCTTATTCTTTTTTAACGCTTCCAATGACCAGAAACGTCTCAAGACATGCCTTAATGGTCTTCCCATCAGGTGCATTTCCTCCATATCCTCTCCGACAATTTCTTTGCACTGTAATAATTTACTTCGTTTCTGAGTACCAGAAAACAGTTTGTGCTCGTTGCTGAGGAGTCGCTATTTTGTTTTATGTCATTATTGTCCAACATACGACAGATGAATTAACTGCAACAATGAAAACAAACATTCTTTGAGTTTGTCTTTCTTTTAATACCAACCTCATTTCATAATTCCGCATACTTTGAGAGTTATGATTAATTAAAATGTGGGAGGTTTGAATAGGACACGGTGTATATTACTCCTATTAGTAATAGCTGTAATACAGTATATTCACGTTATTAAAGCCACGCGAGAAAAATCAAATTCATGTGATTGCTGCGTAAAATTTAGGTAAACTAAGGGTAAATATCTTGTTACACCAGATTTCATTAACTGAAGTGCTTGGGTTGTTAACAATGTGTTACTAACATAAACAGTTTTGAAAATAATCTGTTAGCAGAAAACTGGTAAATGCGATATTATGCTGTTTACTTAATTATAATAATGATGTAATATCGCTGATTAAATTTTATTTTGAAATGTGAACAATGACATCTTCGTTAGTAAATAAACTGTGTCCTCATCACTCATCACCCATGGGTAAAGTTTGATACAATTTAACTCGCGCCTTGCTTTCTCTGAGAATATTTATAATGACGTCAAACACTCAAGTCACGGTAGATCAAGCCTCTCACTAGCGGATACTGTTTTGTCATACTCCCCTCTGGTTCCGAGATTTGCGGAGTCTGGATTTTTAAGGGCGTTAAAATCATTAGCATTGCTTCCTTAGGAAGAGAAGTAAAACTATGGGTCCTGCGTAGTAGATTAGCTTACTTACTTACTCACTGGCACTATCGAACCCGTAGGTTCATGGCCGCACGGACATAAGCTCTCCAAACATCCCTATCCTGAGCTAATGCTTTCCAATCATTCCCTGTATAATCTACTCCCCTCAAATCATAGTTAATGCTATTCTCCCACCTCATTCTTGGTCTACTAACTGGGCTTTTTCCCTCTGGCTTTCCTACAAGAAGCTTCCATGCAAGTCTCCCATTCCCCATACGTGCAACATGTCCTGCCCATCGCAGTCAACGAGACTTAACTGTTCTTATTATATCTGGCTTCCTATAAAGACCATGTAGTTCACTGTTAAGTAGTCTTCTCCATTCACCTGTCTGTTCATCTGTCTTTGGTCCAAAAATTTTCCTAAGTACTTTATTCTCAAATACTTGTAATCTCCTTTCCTCTCTTAAAGTAAGAGTCCATGTTTCGCACCCATATAATATAAAATTAATAAAGCCTGATATGAGAGTCGACTTTCAAATAATTGGTATTTCAGGCCCGGATTTTAATGACACTAATTAACTTAGCTGTTAAAAAGCGTTGTTAAATAAAGTACTATAGTGAGTCGTCCGCGGTGAGCTAATGGTTTGCTTCTTGCCTCTGGTCCCGTGGGTTGCGGGTTCAAATCGGCCAGGGTCGATGGATTTTTTAGAATGGAAAAATCTAAGGAGGAAGTCCTCCTGGAGAGACTTCAAGCCTTGGGTACCGAGTCTGAAGATTTTCAGGCTCGTAAAAGATCCTTAAGCCTAAATAGTAGTAGTAGTAGTAGTAGTAGGACTTTATTAGACAAAAAGTAAGATATTTACAATATTATTTACAAATATGGGTCGCACGGGCAGTAAGCCGTACGTGCTGTTGACAGTCCGTTACAATAAAGTAATAATTGGTACTAGTGTAAAGAAAAATAAACAAAAACAGCAATACCATTACAATTACATAAAGAAAACACAATAAAAATATTACCATTAAATAATAACACAATAGCATTATACACTAAAAACATTAACATTACTATTACATAAAGAAAACACAATAATATTACAATTAAGTAATAACACAATAGCAATAACATTACAATTACATAAAGAAAACACAATAATAATATTACAATTAAATAATAACACAATAGCATTATACACTAAAAACATTAACCTTACAATTACACAAAGAAAACACAATACTATTACAATTAAATGATAACACAATAGCATTATACACTAAAAAAACATTAACATTACAATTACATAAAGAAAACACATTAATATTACAATTAAATAATAACACACCAGCATTATACACTAATTAATTTATATATAATTGTTAATAATTAATGGTATTACATTTTGATAACATATATTTATTCATGAATGAGTGTTGTCCTTATTTTTCGCGTTTTGTCCAGAAATTTACCGAGGTTTATCCAATTTTCTGGATTTACCAATAACTCGTAGCATGCCAATCTTTCCCGATTTGAATTTAGAAATCTTTCCGGTAATAACTGACGTCTCCATATTCTAAATCATTACATTTTCCTAATATATGTATCTCATCTTCAAATTTCCCGCACATTGGACATATTCGCATATCGTGATCGTCGCTAATTTTTAGAAATTTCCATGCCCCTAGCCTAAACCAAGCAAGCCCTGATCTCTCCTTAAATCCTAGGTTGAGTATATACGATTCTTTTCCCCAGACGTGTTTTAGGTCTCTTTGTAAACACAGTGAGCGTTTTCCTGTACATTCGGCGAAGGTATCTTGTTGATTTACATCTAAGTACCTCCTCCTTATTTTTCTCCACACGTTCTTGCGATTATAAAGAGGCCTCTAAGCAACATTTACCGATCTCAAACATCATAGTAATATGATGATCTTGATGAAGATTTTCGGGCTGTAGGCCGTGGTCGTGAGGCTTGTAGTTCCCCGACGTTTCGCCAGAGACTGCGTCTGACATCCTCAAGACAACCCTCTTGAGGATGTCAGACTCAGTCTCTGGCGAAACGTCGGGGAACTACAAGCCTCACGACCACGGCCTACAGCCCGAAAATCTTCATCAAGATCATCATAGCAACTCCGGCCGTGAAAGTCTACGTGAATACATCATAGTAATACCTTAGTTGCCTGCTAGATGTCTCATTGTGTCGGTGTGTTGACCGCATGCCGTTCATGTAATCTATGGGCAAATAAGGTAGCTAAATTAACTTGGTGTAGTAACTCCTAACAAAGGAGAGACTATGGCCCAACATTGGGCTACGCTATTATAGCCAGATAGAGTGTCATGTGCAGGAGGACTATATCGAAGCTGTTTCTTCAGGAAAGAACCATTTTAATACATTTTTGGACCCTTTAGATACCATACATTACCAATGGAGTGATAATTGGTATGTAAAGGGTTGAAAAATTCCAATAAAGTGGTTATTTTCTGAAGAAACAGCTTCAACATAGCCCGCTTTCACACGCCTTCAGTCATCATATTCACTATAACTACAACACCACTGTAACAGTATTTCTATGTTGTGATTATTTCCGAAGCACAAAAAGTGCACAAGTTGGTATTGGAACACACATATGATATTTAAATAGTGATCCCATGGATTTATGTTATTTCCGTTTTAAGATACTAGGGCGTTCGATAAGCAACACTGCTATTGCATCACAAACAAATTTATTTAGATTACTTTTGACATTACGAACTTCATTTATAGTCTCCTGCCAAGTCAACTGTACATTGCCAAATCCTTGAAAGATGACGTACTCCATCTGCAGCACCATTTCTGGATATATCTCATTTGATCGATCTAGAGTTTTCTGGATATCAACTCTTGATTGTAATCGAATGGCTCGTAGAGGTTCTTCTTTGATCTTTCAGAATAAGTTACAGTCATTAGGTCTCCTGTCTGGAGGATTTGGTGGATGTTCGGATACTTCCCAATCGCACCTTCGAAACAAATTCTACTGAACATCTTTTTAGGGCGGTATCACTTACTAAATATGAGAAACAATTAATGTATTCACAAAATATTGCTATTTCGAGACTTTCAATATTAAAAATTTATACAACAAATATTGATCAACAAGATACTACAAGATTACGATGGTCACCACTAGGATCGCTGATTTACAATAGTGTGGCCATTACTTATCGAATGCCCTAGTATTATGAAATTACGATTATGATAAAATGAGTTTTGGCAATTCTATTCCAACTCAGAATTTTCCCTTTCATCTGGTTTGTAGGTACATACATTATAACCTCTCAGTACTTTTATAAGTCTTGTATATCTATAATTCACAAAACACAAAAATAGGGATTGAAAAATATATGAAATCTATTTAACCTACATTTAATTTTAAGAAGTACACATATTATTTAAAACACAAAGCCATAATTTGGAGAAATAATGTACAGCGGATAAATATGTATATTGCTTTTGAAAATATCCGCAAAATATTAGTTATTTAGTAAAGAAAAATACGGTTGAAATAGTATGGACACTTCATAAGAACGGAAGGAGAGAGAATACTAAAGAATATCCTTGGTTGGAAAGCTAATGGAAGAAGTGGAACAGGCAGAGCTAGAGAACGTTGGATGAATGGAGTGAGGAGAAGTATGGAAGCTAGAGATTTGAGGGAAGAAAACGCTTTAGACAGGAATCTCTGGCGACAAATCACTTTCGGTTGAAGGAGAAACACTGTATTGTTATCTAATATATAAAAATGAATGTTTGTTTGTTCGTACTTTATGCGCGACCATACAGTTGATCCGATTGTGATAGTTTTTTTTTTGTAAAATGTTCAGGAGATTCCAGGGATGTACATAGGCTATAAGAGAATTGAGATAATGAACTCCTACACCCTTAAAAACACCGTTTGTAGTGAAAAACGCGAAAAAGTCCCATTTTTTATCCTTAAATGGCTTACGCTGCCTAAACCATAACAAATACACAAAATTAATGTACACAAAATTGAATATCTCAAAATATTTTACAAAAAAGTCTGCGATAGCATATGTTTATCTATTACAGATAACACACAATAGACATTTTTGTCTTTCATTGATGGCAATTAGGTCAGGGTAAGAAGATTCCCGGGCAAGCATGTGCTGCCATAGTATTCATCCAATTGTCATGGGGCTATTTGCAAAATGTTCAGGATTTTCCCGGGAAGGTTATAGGTTATAAGAGATTTTTATTGCTCAATCCCTTCACCCCTAAAAATCATCTTCTGAGGTGAAAAACGTGAAAAAGTCCCCTTTTTTTTACCTTTAAATGGCTTACGCTGCCTAAACCATAACAAATACACAAAATTAATGTACACAGAATGAATATCTCAAAAAAACTCTACAAAAAAAGTCTGTGACAGCATATGTTTATCTTTTATAGATACCACATAATAGCCATTTTTGTCTTTCATTGATGTCAAGAAGATCGGGATAAGTAGATTCCCGGGCAAGCATAGCAGCGCACGGTGAGTATTATTTTATGGATAACTCAAAATAACGAATTCTGTCTTTCAGCTCTTTTATGCCAAGTACATCGGGATGCGTAGATTCTCGTACAACGCCGGGTAATCAGCATGGGGTTTCTAAAAATAATTACGATATAAATTTATATTTATTTTTCCCTTACTTATTCAAGTAGGCCTAAATGCAAAAACATATCATTTATTTAGGTGTAGCAGCGCATGCGGGTATTAGCTAGTTCCTAATGAAAATAAGTATATATATATATATAATATATATATATATAGTTCCATGGCGCGACAGGCCTAGAAGGCCCTTAGCCTATCAGCCGGCTGCTGACCTCACATCCACATGTGTCAATCACAGAGGTAGATATCTAGCCAGTGTAGGGATGACATGTGGTCAGCATGTCGGGTCCCCCAGCCGTTATAGTTGGTTTTCTCAACCTGGAGTCGCTACTTATTCTAATTACCCAAATGCTTCACGATGCTGGGCGGGAACCGGTCCCATACTGGCCGAAATACGATGAGAAAATGTCTCCCCCCCAAGGAGACTCGACCCAGCGCAAGTCCCGTAGCTCTGCACCAAGGCTTCCTGCCTTTACCACTCGGCTACGGCGCGGAACATATATAGCCTATATATATAATCATCATCATCATCATCATCATCATCATCATCATCCGGTATCATGGCAGCTGCCGCCGTCTTCCGGAAACCAAACGCCATTCCTCTCTGTCCATCCATTGATCTTCCTCCAATCCTCTGATATTCATAGCTGCTTGTACCCCTTCTATCCAAGTTTTCTTCGGTCTTCCTCTCTTCCTCCTTTCCATTGGGATCCATTCCATAACTATTTTAGGCAATATTTGCTTTTGACATAGCCATACCACTGTAATCTTTTCTTTTCAATAATGTCTATGCAGTCCGGCTCCTCTTGTACACCCATAATTTCCCTTATTTCTTTATTTCGTATTCTATCCATTGTAGATTTTCCAGCTGATCTTCTTAAAACAACCATTTCTGTACTTAAAATTCTTTTCGTTTCCGTGGCAGGAATTTGCCAGACTTCAGCACCATATGTTAAAATGCTCTGAATTATGGTTTGATATATTTGTAATTTTCTATTTTTTGAAATATTTTTGCTCCACCAAACAGAGTTTAAAGCATTTATTGCTTGTTTTGTTCGAGCGATTATATTTTTAATTTCCACTGTGTTATCAGCTGAATGGTCTAATTTTGTTCCTAAGTAAATGCATTCAATACTAGGTTTATGTATATAAATGGACCGACAAGCTAAACGTAATCATTAGAGAGCGGGAAGAAATAAGAAAATAAGAATCACAGAGGAACTAGAATAATTCTAAATAAGGTTAAAATAACGCGAAGTTTGACAGTTCTATTCAATTTTATAAAAGGAGGTCAAATCACATTTTTATTTTTGAATTCTAACCCGATGTACGACACTAAACTTATTTAATTTAAGAAAAAGTTTTCTCTCGTTGGTTTTCAATTAAGTTACAATAATTATTAATGAGTAAAACCATGAACAAATAGCGCAAGTGTAAAAATGTTTCAATGGAAGTTTTAAGTAGGGATTTTCTTATATTGAAATGAACACAGAAGTTTTGTAATGTAAAAGTTTTCATAATAAAAATCTCAACGTGGAACAGTTCCTCGTAAAAATATATGGATTTTTAAAGAATATTAAAGTAAAAATGCAGAAATGTTGAAATATTGTAATTCCTAACAAAGAAAGAATTTAGCTCTAGGATGAAAGGAAGTAAGATACTATTTTAGTCTTTGTAGACAAAGAGAACATAGAAAGAAGTGTAATAATACTAAAACAACTGAAGATTAAACCTGAGGGAGAAAAAGAAAAATTCAAAGCAAGTTTTTAGACTGGCACTAAGACGGGAGATTTTAAGAAGAACTGCACAAAACGTACGAGTTAATATACCACCTTAGAATAATATTAAACATTTCGGGTTTAACAGGAATATTGGGAAATGCAGTCCACTGTGATTTGAAGGATTGTACCAGCCTTGTACATGCCTTCTTGTATTGTTATCTGCTAATGAGAACAACCATTTCATTCGCCCCCGGCTCTTCGGACAGCGATTCCACGTATTTATTTTTAGAATGATTGTCCATCGCTTGGTCTCGAGGTAGCGTGCTGCCTTGTCACGCAGCGGGTCCGGGTTCGATCCCCGCTCGGGACAAGTTTCCTGGGTGAGGGTTTTCGGGGTTTTTCCTACCTGTAAGACAAATGTCAGGATACTTTAAGGCCCAAACGGTCCCCGAACATCATCTGGCCATAATTATCATCCATATAATGTTCACCTCATTAGATTAAGTTTAGGTTTAAGGCCTCTCCTGGCGCATCATTACCCATCGTCTTCACCCATCATATCATTGGGGCAGCGTAACCCCGCCTTCCAGGCGCCCCAACCTCAGAAGTGGGTTACAATACGCCAATGCCAGGAGAGAATACCTGAAATGTCGAATGACAAACAGGTGGAATTGAACAAAAACAAAAACATTAGAATGATTTATTTTGATGCGATCGAACATCCGCGGCCATACCGCACATATCATTTATTTAACTACACTCCTTAACTATTCAGGTTATTAGCGTGGAATGTCAAGGCTTACAAATTTTGTTCAGAGGTCTCTTATTTCAGGTTCAATATTCTGTTACGTGTCGTAAATCCAGGGAATGGGTTCCGTGGCTTTACTTTCCTTCCGAAGGATTTTTATGCATTAAAAAATATTCGGCAGAGTTGAACGCACTAACTTTTGGGAAGATAAAAGTAACTCTTTTTTTCATAATAATAATTTCTGTTTAATTGATGCAATTATTTTGATTAAAAGACTAAATTATCTAAATCTTATGCACTTTTCTGTCAAAATAGTTCATAATATACAAATATCAACAATTAGCAGAGCGAGCATGCTAATTACTAGTCCACAGTTGGCCGACGTGGCAAGTATAATTTTTGGATTTATACCAATAGGTCGTGTATGTCGTTTGTTGTCTAAATGCATGTATCTTGCACAAATTTATTAATATATTATTATTAAATCGGCCGCGGTGGACTAGTGGTTATGCTCCTTGCCTCTAGTCCCGAGAGTCGCGGGTTCAAACCCGGCCGGGGTCGATGGATTTTTTTAGGATGGAAAAATCCAAGGAGCAAGTCCTCCGGGAGGGACTTTAAGCCGTGGGTCCCGAGTCTGAAGATTTTCAGGCTCGTAAAAAGTCCTTAAGTGTGAATGAAAAGGCCTCCAAGCAAAATTTACTGAATTTTCCCGTCCTAGTACTACCTTGATTTCCTAGATGTCAGTATGAGGCGGAACGCTGGCCACGGAACCCTTAGTATGGGTCAAATTCTTCCCTGTAGGGGGAGAGCGCGTAAATCTCTGTCAAGGGAAACGTGGGCTTACAAGACAAGATTATTAAATGACTATATGGGCTAGTGATCAGAATTTCTACAGTTCACGAGGTTCCCGGTTCGATTCCCTTTTCCTTAAAGGGAATTATTCCGGTGGTTTGTCCATGGTCTGAAATTTAAATTAAGTTAGGTTAAAGACTCTCCTGGCGCTTCATTATCGTATTGGTAACGTAACTCTGCCTTCCAAGTGCCCCAACCTAAGAAATGGTTTACAATTCCGCCAATGCCAGGGGAAAAAGTCAGACGTCATAAAAACAACCTCATGGCATAGGACAGGAAAAAAAAAGAAAAAAAAAAAAAAAGGAAATGAAATGACCATTTTCCACCGTTATTGTCTACATATAACCGCATTACCTCGAAAATAGCTGAAATCGGATTGTTCCCTGTCGGGAGACTTTGATGCGTGATTTTATTTTCCGAAATTTTTCTCGCCTAAAAGCAAATGCCAGAAAACTGTAAGGTTTAAATACTTCTTGAACGGTATATTGTCATAAAACAAACACCATATCTTATTCGATCATTTAATATGAATGAAGATCATGTCTTGCATTAAATGTTCATACTGTATCGGAGATGGTCCCAGAATTTAACTGATTACTCATCTGTGGTTAAAATGGTATCCAGAATTAAAAATCCTCCCCTAGAGATGTGTCCTTGAAAGTTTCAACAGGCACGTAAATTTACTTATAAAGATAGAGTATAACTAAGGATATATATATATAATATGAAAAGAAAAAATGAATGCTTGAGTCGGGATTTGAACCCGAGTCTCTAAACTCTGTACGTTTAGCGCTCTAATGACCTGACATAGCCAAGTATTCCAATTAAAACATTCATTATATATATATATATATATATATATAATATGATTATTATTATTATTATTATTATGTTCATAGAACGAAATTAGAACCCAGACAGTTTGGTGAGAGGTGAGATTTGAACTCGTGATATCTAAAATACGAGTCTTAGAAGCTACCATCTGAGCCAACTCGTATGGTGGATAAATTATTGTATTTAAAAATGAAGTGCAGTGTAGCCTTTTTTACCCTTTACGCTACAAGGGAACTGTCAACCATTGCATGCCGAAACATACTTTGTAATTTCTTCTAGAGAGATGAGATGTAAGAAGGTCGTGTCTGAGAAAAAAAAAACATTTTTTTTAACTGGAATCCAGCGCTAAATCTCTCATTTAAACTACAGGGAACTAATACAATTCCTGAATTGGTAGATTGGATAACCTTCACTACCTGACGTCCGCGCCGCGACCCGCCTCACTTCTCTCCGCTCTTATTCATGCAGAGAGTCCATATTTTCCGAAAAGTGGGTTGACGTTGCTGGACTCTGGCTTCGATTTCTGCGACTTGCAATTAAAAACGGCCTTGGTACATCACTACGCTTCTCTGGGAGAAATTTGAAGGTAGATTTCGACATGAAATGGTTGCCAGTTCTCTTGTTAGTTTGATCTCTCCCTGTATTGGTATTTTTATGTGCTCTCCGTCACCCAGGACTTACAGTAACATATCAGGACAACATTTTAAACTATGGATCTCATTTACACTTTTCTTACTTCAAATGACAAGGGACGCTTTCCCAGATGAGTGATACTGATAAGTAGTTAGGATTTTTATGTACAACACAGTATAATGAGAAGTTAGACTTGTGATTGTCTTCTGTCTTGATCTTCTTCTTCTTCCGAATGCAGTATTGGGTGATGATGCCCGTTCTACGACTACAAAAACTGATCTTTCCATCGGTTGAAGGGTCTTCCGAGGTCTCTTTTGCCGTTAGGGTTGAGGTGGTAAATCATCTTTGGTAAACGGGAATTTGACATTCTCTGGACGTGTTGGTATCATTTAATCTGATAATTTTGTATATGTTCAACCATTTCCCTACTATTCCACTGCATCCTTATCTCATCACATTTCATTCTATCCCTTAATGTTACTTCAGTTAGTGATCGGAGGAATCTCATTTGTGAACTATTAATGCGGGATTTATCTTTTGCTCGAAGTGTCCAGCATTCACTTCCGTATAGTAGAGCAGGTTTGGCTATGGCATTATGAAATCTCAATTGGATTTCTTTCCTCATTTGTTTTCCAAAATTTCTCCTAATTATACCATTTAATCTGTTATATTTTTCTAAATTTGTTTCCACATCTTTTTGATTATGAAACTGTGATATATTATTACCTAAAAATTAAAGTGTGTTACTTGTTCTATTGGTTTATTATTTATTATTATTTTTACTCTCGAAAGTTCCTTTCCAGTGATTGCCATGGATTTGGTATTTTTTCAGATATTTTCATGTTGTATTTTGTCTTCTGTCTTGATTTCACTTACAAACAGTTGAATAAAATTACTAGAAGTTAGACTTCTGACTTTTATCTTAATTTATCACACAAACAGTTGAATAATATATATTTTAAAATACATTTTCCGGATTCTTGGCCGTGTCTTGTATTGTCTTCTGGACGTTTCATCACCCACTGTGGATGACATCTTCAGGATATATTGCTTGTTTAAATTCTCCTAGTAAACTGCTAACTAGCTGTAACTTGTGTGATTTTACCGTAACTATGTATCTGAATCATATGTACTGTATATATATATATATATATATATATATATATATATATATATATATTCCCCCCCCCCCAATATTATGGTGCAGAGACTTGGATATTACGACAGAATGAGGAAAAACGACTGAAAGCTTTTGAGATGTGGATATGGAGAAGGATGGAACATATAAAATGGACAGACAAAGTAAGAAATAAAGATGTGCTACACAGAGTGGGTGAAAGAAGAACAATGCTGGAACTCATAAAGAAGAGGAAAACAAATTGGATTGGCCACTGGCTAAGAAGAAACTGCCTGCTGAATGATGCCCTAGAAGGAATGGTTAACAGAAAGAAAGTTAGAGGCAGAAAAATACATCAGATGGTAGACAATATTAAAATAAATGGTTTCTATGCAGATACAATAAAGGAAAGCTGAGTTAAGAAAAGAGTGGAGATTGCTGAGTTTGCAGTGAAAGACCTGCTCTTGAGCAGAACAGTATAAATGAATGAATATTTTATTACATAAAAATAGGACTCTAGTGATAAGCTAAATGGCAGGGCCATCTACGATGGACATTTAAGATAAAATACACTATTCACTCCGATACATTCACATAAACAAAACTAATATAATAAGGATAATTTTGATGACCAGATGCTGTTGCTTATCAAATTCATTTTTTATTATTCTATATTACACCATTGAGGCTATATTTTATTATAAATTGTATACACCTTTTTTCTTTTGTGTTTTTACACTCCGTCTTCCCCAATTTTTCTTGATTATTCCATGTATCTTATTCCTGTGAAGATTTTCGAAGTTTTTGCATCATCTTCTTGACTTTTGTTGTATCTGTTTATTTGTAATCTACAATAAATAATAGTTAAAAAACACGCTTTATTAGAAAAACGAACTAAAAAAATGAAAAATAATTTTAATTTCCAACACGCTTGGGATAAAATTAATGTGGTCAACAAAAAAAAATCTCCAACACATTTAGAATAAAACTAGAGTTATCTACAAAAAAAATACCATCAAAAGCGTAGAGTGCTTTTTATGGTTTTTACATTTTCTTCTTAGATACTTTACTTTTACCGATATCTGTTTATTATCAAATATATTAATTGATATAGAGCACCCCACGCTTTTGATGGTAAAATGATTTTATTTTTGTTTATAACTCTAGTTTTATTCTAGATGTGTTGGAGATGATTTTTTTGTTGAACACTTTAATTTTTATACCAAGCGTGTTGGAAATTAAAATCATTTTTCATTTTTTAGTTCGGTTTTCTAATAAAGCGTGTTGTTTTAGTTTTTTAAAACTATTATTTATTTTCCATTTTTTAGTTCGGTTTTCTAACAAAGCGTGTTGTTTTAGTTTTTTAAACTATTATTTATTTTTTAGTTTTAATATTTTACAGAATAAGATAAAAAATGTAAATATCTTTAAATTCGATACTATTGTAGTATGAGCTAAAAGTAATACTCTACTAAAAAAAACCCGCCGGGCCGGATTTGAACCAGCGACCTATGGATTACTGAAATTATATACCACTGCAGTCCACCGCTCTACCAACTGAGCTTTTACAATGATTGAATAAGGAGTTGATAAGTCCGCAATCTATTATACTGGTTTTTATTATTTTAATTTTATGCTGATTCTGGCCAGGATTTTAGAAACATTTATGAAATTATTGTATTGTCATTGGTCCTTTACAAGTATACAAATTTTTAAGTCGATCCAATGATTTTAAGGGGTGAAAATTGTGTTGAATGATTCCGTTACATATATACAGGTCAAGCTAATATAAAGCGTGTAAAAAGAAAATGAAGTAAAAACATCGAAAATCTTCACAGGAATAAGATACATGGAATAATAAAGAAAAATTGAGGAAGACGAAGTGTACAAATACAAAAGAAAAAAGGTGTATACAATTTGCCTTACGTGAGGAAATCCCCATAATAAACGTAATGAATGAAAATTAACCTAAATTTATATAAATGTTTAGTTACATTTTTATATAGTTACATTCTGAAAGTGCCATGTTAATTGAGATGTAAGATATAATAACACACACACAAACTCTGTTGCCAAGTTAACTTTAATTAGTATAGAATTGAAAATGCTACATCTACATAATGAAATCAGCGTTGTTTTGAAACTGGACTGTTCTCTTCATTTAGAATATAAAAGGATTGTTGTGCAAACCGCTATTCACTGCTTAATTAATTATGTTCATTGTGACAGCCGGAAATTTTACGGAAGTGTGGTAACACAAATTAAATTTAACTCAAACAATTGAATGTTTTAAATCATTATAAGGTATTCTGAACAAAGCTTATTGTTATGAATACATTGTTGTTTAAAGGCAGGATATTGAACCTAAACTGTAGTATTTAACCGTAATCATCGGTGTGATAAGCTGGATAAATCTATCGTTGCGAAGTTATAGGCAGTTAATAATATTGGTTTAGTATTAAAATCCTAAATATGCTAGCGCAATTGAAGGTTTCACTGCTAAAACTGAACATTTCGAGATTATTAAATCTGCAGGATTATACAGAGTGGAAGTGCTAAAGTGCATTAATTCAAGGAGGCGTTAAATTACAATAAAATAAACACACATTTTCTCTTTCATTTTGTGATTAACGTTAATGAAATAATTAAGACCAAAATTCCACAAATTAGCAACAGTGCACATGAGATTCGCTCGATCGTTGTGACGAGACAGCGGTTCTGGGGTTAATGATCGCAAGACCACCTCTTATCTGCAGTTAGCGACTTTGCAATATGTCTCGTTTTTTATTTCAGAAACGTCAGAATGCTCACTCAGTTTGAAACGGGAACTATAAATTTCATTGTAAAACTGCAAAGGAACAAAACATCCCTGTTCTTCGTCTCTACTTATCTAAATAACTATTAGGTCTATATGGAAAATATTTATCGCATTAGGCGGCGTTTAAAATTTAGGGAGAAACATTGGTTTTAAAGAAAATTATTTATTTGACACCAAAATATTACTGAAACTTTTTTATTCCACTCAAGGAATATGTACGTACAATAAATGCGTTATACAGGGTGGACCGCTCGAATGGACCTAATTTCAATTGCTTGTTACTGGCAAACGGTTGAAGATAGAAACTTAAAACAACGTTCATATTACAGAAAAACTCACCAAGTTTTGATATCCAGATCGCCACATCTCTATATGAGCCCCAGCAGTCACTGTGACGATATCAAAGCGATGAACAATTTCTTGCCAAGTACGTTGGAGTATGTCTTCTGGTATGTTCTCAATAGCCTCTATGATGCGCTCACGAAGATCACGAAGGTCTTTGACTGGGGTGGTGTAAACTTTATCTTTGACATAGCCCCAGAGAAAGAAATCCAGTGGTGTTAAATCGGGAGATCTCGGGGGCCACGCGATTGGTCCTCCCCTACCAATCCAACGGCCAGGGAAAATGTTGTCCAAAGTCGTACGAACTTCATTGGACCAGTGGGGAGGAGCACCATCTTGCTGGAAAACGATGTTAGGCTGCAGTTGTTCAATTTGTGGAAAGAAGAACTGCTCCAGCATGTCAAGATATGTGGTACCACGAACAGTTTTCTCGGCGAAGAAAAACGGTCCAATGACCTTATTATGTGACAAACTGCACCAAACATTCATCTTCGGACTATCACGAACATGCTCTTGAATAGCGTGAGGATTCTCCGATCCCCAGATCCGCACATTATGCCGGTTTACCTTGCCTGACAAATGGAAAGTGGCTTCGTCCGAGAAGAAAATCTTGGTCATGAAGTCAGGATCAGCGCCGAGACGGTCCAGCATCGTATTGGCGAATTCCACTCGTTTCGGCATGTCATTCGGCTCCAGACGTTGCACTAACTGCACTTTATATGCGTGCAGTTTTGAGGCGTTTGTGGACAATCCGTTGTAATGTCGATTTTGGTATTTGAAGTTCCCGCGAAGCTCTTCTTAATGACTTCCGGGGGCTTCGCTCAAATGCGGCTTGAACATTTGCTACCATTTCATCGGATGCTCTGCGACCACCACCATGCTTCTTCAACACAGATCCTGTAGCTAATAATGTATCACGCCACTTCTTTATGCTTCTAGCAGTTGGAGCATCACGGTTAAACACACGCCGGAACTCCCTTTGAACTCTAATGATTGATTTAAACTCCGCATACCACAAAACAGCTTGCGCTTTCATCTGCGGAGTCGCCATTTTCACAAACAATTAAATCTAAGAACGAGAAACGTATCTTTGTGCCATCTACCGACAGGATTCGAAACTTGGTGAGTTTTTCTGTACTATGAACGTTGTTTTAAGTTTCTATCTTCAACCGTTTGCCAGTAACAAGCAATTGAAATTAGGTCCATTCGAGCGGTCCACCCTGTATATTACTTCCACTCTGCATTTTAGATTTTATATAGGTTTTAGGTATCTTCCGATCGCATTATCCAAGTCATACCCATTCTCCTTTTTTATTTTTCCGTATCCTATTTATCAATTCAATATTCTAGAATTTATAAAATTTTCAGATTTGAAATTCACACAATTATTTTGGATCTAGATCCTTTCATACAACTTCCTTGATAATGTAGGCTCAATTTTATAATTTCTTTCTACATAAGAGTAAACCGTTTTAAAGTACACTACCGTACTTTGCTTCGATAGGCACTATGATTTACTTATTCTTTCCATTGTGTATCTTATTTAAATATTAGGCATGTTCCTGTTATTTTAATTGTGAAATATTTATCTATCTATAATGACGTAGCCCATTGTTGAGCCGTAGCCTCTCCTTTGTAAGGAGTTATAGACCAATTAATTCTTAGTTACCTTATTTTCTCAGAGATGTCATAGATGACATGCAGTCAACACATCGACGCAATGAGACATCTAGCAGGCAACTAAGGTATTACTAGGATGTTGAGGTCGGTAAACTTTGCTTAGAGCCTCTTTATTCAGGCTTAGGGATCTTTTACGAGCCTGGAAATCTTCAAATTCGGGACCCATGGCTTAAAGTCTCTCCCGGAGAACTTGCTCCTTGGATTTTTCCGTCCTAAAAATCCATCAACCCCTGCCGGGTTTGAATCCGAGACCCTTGGGACCAGAGGCAACATCCACAAAATACTAAAAGGTAAAGTGATCCCACTACAGGCCTCAGGAGGCCCTTGGGGTAGTGGGAGGTTAAGGCTCCCACTTTTTCTTGACAATCGGCACTTGATGTCAGCCGGGTTGTCAGCCCTGCGTGACGGCCGCCTTTACCCCAGAACAAGCGTCTGGTACTCATTTCCGTTAGAGGCTGAGTCGACCCCAGGGCCATAGTGCCGCCAGAAGGTTTTGGTCAGTTTAAAAATCCTGACCCCACCGGGACTTGAACCCTCGACCTTCCGACTTGTAGCGCAGTGCCTTAACCACTACGCTACGGCGTGCCCCACTCCACAAAATACTATCTAAATAAAAAAAAAATAGTTTGAAATAATTACAGAGTAGAGTTTAGAATGTTCATCTGAATTTGAAATAGAGGAGATTGAGTCTTTTACGTATTTGGGAAGCATGGTTAGAAAAACAAATGGTACTGAGGAAGACATAGAAAGTCGTATACAGTAGGACACTTAAGCTCTCATGCAACTCTACTTTGTTTGGATAAATGGAAGTGTATTAAGAAAAACTAAGCTTCGCATCTTCAATAAAAAAAATAAGTCCTACTCTATGAGTCCGAAACATGGTCACAGAAGCAATAACTAAGAACTTACAAAGTTTTATAAATAGATCTCTGAGAAAAAAGATAGAAAAGAAAATAGTTTTAAAGAACTAAACCAACACGCTTTATTAGAAAACCGAAGTAAAAAATGAAAAATAATTTTAATTTCCAACACGCTTGGTATAAAATTAAAGTGGTCAACAAAAAAATCATCTCCAACACATCTAGAATAAAACTAGAGTTATAAACAAAAATAAAATCATTTTACCATCAAAAGCGTGGGGTGATTTATATCAATTAATATATTTGATAATAAACAGATATTGGTAAAAGTAAAGTCTCTAAGAAGAAAATGTAAAAAATCATAAAAAGCACCCCACGCTTTTGATGGTAAAATTATTTTCTTTTTGTTGATAACTCCAGTTTTATTCTATATGTGTTGGAGATGATTTTTTTGTTGACCACTTTAATTTTATCCCAAGCGTGTTGGAAATTAGAACTGTTTCTCATTTTTTAGTTCGGTTTTCTAATAAAGGGTGTTGTTTTAGTTTTTTTAAAGCTATTATTTATTTTTTAGTTTTAATATTTTACAGAATAAGATAAAAATGTAAATATCTTAATATCTTTAAATTCGATACTATTGTAGTATGAGCTAAAAGTAATACTCTTCTAAAAAAATCCTCCCAGCCGGATTTGAACCGGCGACCTATGGATTACTGAAATTATACACCACTACAGTTCACCGCTGTACCAACTGTGCTCTTATGATGATTGACTAAAAAGTCGACAAGTCCGCAACCTATTATACCAGTTCCATTTTTTTTTATTTTCTGACGATTCTAGCCAGGATTTTAGAAAAAAAAATGAAATTAATGTATTGTCACGGGTCCTCTACAAGTATACAAAGTTTCAAGTCGATCCAATAATTTTAAGTAGGTGAAAATCGCGTTGAAAATTCCGTCACATAGATAGATAGATACAGGTTAAGCTAATATAAAGCGTGTAAAAATTGAATATCAGGTGGCTAGAGGTGATAACAAATGAAGATCTGTAAAAGAAAAAATTAATTAACCTCAATGGAAAATAGAAGAAGGAAAATGGAAATGGATTTGAAACGCATTGAGAAAACCAGTGGGTGCGAGTGAGAGAGAAAGCCTTGGACTGGAATCCACACGGGAGCAAGGGGAAGAGGTCGACCTAGGAAAATATGAAGGAAGTGCATAGAGGAGGAAGAATAGGAGCATGGAAAGTCATTGAGAGAAGTAAAAAGTTAGGCTGGCAATATGAGGCGATGGAAGATCTTTACTGATGCCCCATGCTCCGTAAGGGGCAACAGGAATTAAGTGAGTCAAGATCTGGACTCGCATCACAATCCAACCGTGTTTTTTTTTCAGGGCGTAAAACTCCTGGGTGTAACTTTCTTCAGAAGGGAACTAAACCCTTGGGGAATTCCGTCGCAGATTTATTGCACTTAAAAATCTTTAAGCGTGAAATGAGATACCTCTGAGCAAAATATCTCCGGGCTTTCACGTCCAACTTTGATTGACAATATGATGAGTA
This sequence comes from Diploptera punctata, assembly GCA_030220185.1. Classification (NCBI taxonomy): domain Eukaryota; kingdom Metazoa; phylum Arthropoda; class Insecta; order Blattodea; family Blaberidae; genus Diploptera; species Diploptera punctata. The sequence continues at coordinate 2,753,896 of JASPKZ010003882.1, forward strand.
CAGGCAATAAAGAGGATGTTAAGTAAATTACTATTTATTACGTTTTCCCTCAAGGTATCATTTGGCTAAAAAAAGTAGTGCGACTGCTATTGGCGATAACCTTAAGTCTTGTATTTATAAAATTAATTTTGAGGGAAATTTCTCACATACAATATTTTTCCATCAAATTAAAGTAACTTTAGTTCTTCGCAAATTTCTGTATTGCGTTTCTTAATCTACCAGGCGTTTCTCTTCATGGTCTTGATTCCGTCTATCCATTTCTCTTGAGTTTTCCCTCTTTCTCTGTAGCCTTCGGTCGTATACTGTATTCCAAAATGAACTCCAGAATTATTTATTCGCCTTTTCATTTAATTTGGTTGCAGTATTTAGTTTTATTTTCTCAATTACATCCAGAATTTTTTTTATCCATTTTCATTCTTCCTCTTTATTGTTTAATTTTTATGTTTTCCGTTCTTGGTTTGCTTGGTGATCTACACCAAAAATACATATATGTAGCCAGTAATTAATTAGCGCGTTGTACAGTGAGTTACGTGATGTTTATAATAGGAACAGTTGAGTCTGGTAGACTGTAATGGCAGGGCATGTTGCATGTATGTGTAATGGAAGAGATGCCTCAAAAATTGGTTTCATTTTCGTGTTTTCCTTTCTCGTCTTCCTTGGTGACCTACGTCAAAAATCAATATTTTTAGCCAATAATATATTACCATGAGATACGTAATATTTATGGAAAACAAAATGTAATAAGAAGAGTTAAATCTGGTAAACTGCAATGGGTAGGGCATGTTACATGCATGAGGGATGAAAGAGAGGTCTGGAAACTTAATATAGGAAAAACCAGAGGGAAAGCGCCCAGCAAATTGTAGAATAGTGAGTTGAGAATATAATATTAACCATGGTTTGAGGGATGTGAATTATACAGGAAATCATTGGAAAACACCAGCTTAGGATAGGGATGTATGGAAAGTGGTCATGTTTGATAGTGCTAGTGAGTAAGCGAGTTAGTTAGGTACTTGTCTGTCCGAAATTCAGCTTGATGTAATAGTACACTTTGAAGTTAAATAAAATAAAAAAATAAGAAATATACAACTAACTAACTCATAGACTCTACCGAACCCGTAGGTTCATGGCCGCTCTCTATACATTCCTGCTCTGAACTAATATTTTCCAATCATCCTCTGATAATCTACTTCCCTCAGATCATGGTTAATGTTATTCTCCCATCTCATTCTTGGTTTATCAAGTGGACATTTTCCTATGAAAAGCTTCCATGCACATCTTTCATTCCCTATTCGTGCCACATGCCCTGCCCATTGCAGTCTACTAAGAGACTTAACTATTCTTATTATATCTGGTTTCCTATAAAGATAATGTAGCTCACTGTTATGTAGTCTTCTCCATTCGCCTGTCCGTTCATCTCTCTTTGTCCAAAACTTTTCGTAAGAACTTTATTCTCAAATATTCGGAATCTCCTTTCCTGCAATAAGTGAACTACTACTGACAAAATCCACCAGACAGAACATTTCCATTTCTCATATCTTATTGAAAATTAAAATGTAAAATTATGAAATATTTACCTAAAAGGTCCATCTCATCAACTTGAAGATTATTTATCTGTAACGCTTTCGGGACTAGTCTCATCATCAGTAGGATTCAATACTGGTATTCCACAGAAGATCTGGTAGAGGGGGTTACACGTACTGGACGCGTTTTCATTTATCAGATGGTCGTTGTTCTTAACTGCCTTCAAAATTTCTATCTCTTCGAGTACGTTTATCTTAGCTGGATAATTTTCTCTGCGCATTATTGTCAGGGTGTTTTCGATATATAACATACGATATCCTTCATGAATAACGTGTTTTGCATAGTTCCACAGGGTTCGGTGCTCGGCCCATTGCTATTTTCAATCTAAATAAATGGCATATCTGACTCCTTAAAACATTGCGAACATCATTTATTTGCGGACGACATGCAGATCTACTTTCACTCAGACAAATATTCTTTAAATTACGCGGTAACCAAAATTAATGAGGATCTTGACTCGCTAACGGCATGGGCAGAGAAATATGGACTTCAATTAAATCCTATAAAGTCACAAGTAATCATTATGGGTCATCAGAGACTATTATCCTCAATTAACACAAATGCAGTATTACATGTCTCACTTAATGGGCAGAAAAACTTATAATGAGGCAGTAAAAATCTAGGAGTATTTATGGGTAAAAATTTTAATTGGAATAAACAAATAAATAACATTTGCAAAACAACCTTCTCAATAATACACTCATTAAATCGTATAAGAAATTGTTTACGGTTTGCTCTAAGGAAAATGTTAATAGAAATACTTGAAATGCCCCATTTTGATTATTGTGATACTCTTTTTACTGACCTAAATTCATAATTCTTGCATACGTTTTATTTGTGGCATATGCAGATTTGATCCCGTTACACCATCCCTGGAACAATTGTCATGGCTTTATCTACAATATCATAGAACTATCCATTCACTATATATTCTATATAAAATATTACACACATCATTACCTTATTATTTATCACACCGCTTCACTAGACTCTCTGATACACATAAATTAGATACCCGATCCCTTGAGTACATTGTCCTTTATATCCCTCCTCATCACACTACCTATTATTCGAAATCTTTTACAGTTTCTCTTGCTAGAACATGGAATTCCCTTCCACCCTATGTCAGAGACAGCCAAAGTTTACCATCTTTTAGAAACAAAGTGAAAATACAATTATTAACAGAAACAACTCATTAATGTTAGTTTTAAATAATTAATAATTTGTTTTACCATTATTTAATAGAAATAGTATTAAGATTTATCAATATATTTACCTAATGCCTTGTATAATAAACGATAGATTAATTCATTATAGTTTATTACTTTCTTTGTATTTTTTCTTTTTATGTAGACCTATAGTAGATTCAAGCTGTTATTCCTTTTGTATATATTCTTTCATTAGTTTAATTTTAATTGCATTATTTTTATTGTATTATTAGACATTATTTTCATTATTATTCAGTTTGACAGATAATTAATTGTTTAGTATGTACTGTTATTGTAATGTAACATATGTTTATCCTGGTGAGTGGAAGAGAAGGCCACATGGCCTTAACTCCACCAGGCTAAATAAATCTAAAAAATATAAATCTAAAGTAAGAGTCCATGTTTCATTTCTATATAACATAACTGGGAGAATAACAGTTTTATATTTTTTCAGTTTAACGTTTTCTGAAAGGAGTTGGGACAATAAGAGTTCCTATAATGCATTATAGTATGTATTTGCAGAATTGAGTTTATGTTTAATTTCTAAGTGCATATCTTTCCTGAATTAGTTCCTAGATATTTTAATAAAATATTTATTTATAAGCATTTTTATTCTGTAGCGAGAAATACTGGAGGGCAGTTAAAACATAGTTAAAGTACATTCGACATGTTTACTAATTAAATAAAAAGCTTTTGTACATATGGTAAAACGTGTTTCAAAGAAAAAAAAATCATTTTATAAAACTTAGCTATTTCCACATCTCTTTACTGTTTGTGAGTATGGAATAGTCATGTCTACATGGATGCATATTCCCGGGCTACAATATCATAATCGCGTTACATTGCAAGAAACACAGAAGACATAATAAATACATATGAATAGAGTAGAATACAGGATATCGGCAGGGATTGAACCCATTACCATAACAACAGTAACATTAACCTGGTTTCGGTTTAAACCCTGGTATAAAACATATTCATCACTAGTATTGAAGCTTATTTAAAGCATTCCTTCGGTTCGCGTGACTTTTATTGGACTCTGAATTCACTTTTTGTTTGTTCGCTTCTCCTTTCTTATTTAACCATGGAGTAATTATCATAAGTATCACTTCGTGAGTCGTGAATTTATCGATAATTTGGAAATCAAGAGTGGCATTTGTTAGGACTATTTAACGAATAAAATTAAGTTCTTTACTCACAAATCATTATCTAACTATAGTTATTTTAAAATATTTATATATTTAATGTAAACGGCGATGTTTGAAAACAAATGAGACACGATAGGTACGCTTCTACTGCTTCTTTTGTTTATCACTGCAACCAGATCATACTATTTATTGCCAAAGGAACGCAATATTGTAAGAATGCTCTCTAGTGGAGAAAAAATGAAACAGATCAAACTGTATATTAATTCATTTCTGATGTCATATGATGTAAATATGACAATTATATTTTTCTGGATTGTTACCTGGGAAAAAATACATTTAAGAAAGTCCAAACAGTGGTTTCTTTTTTTGGTGGTACAATCAATTGTTACAAATGTTTTTATATTAACTCCCGCATGCGGCATGTGTTGACATTCATGCACTATATATATATAATCTGGTAGCCGTATTTCTCGCGGGCTCAGTCACTGCAAAATAATGGTCAGACCTGTTCAGAATATTAAAAAGGAGGAGCTTTCTTTAATATGGTAATTATAACACTGATAAATATTTCGTGAAACACGACTCTGATTGGTTATAAAACAGAAATCATTGAAACGTGATTGGCCATTGAGTCCCATTTGGGGCATGAGTTAAATGGTCAGGAGGAGAAACTTTCAATAACACTTTTAAGTTTTATCCTGAATTATCATTCGTCTGGCTTAACTTTGCAAGAAATTTGTAAAGAGACAGCTGTGATCATCTCTCACATTCGCACCAGTATTGTCGGAGTTTCTTCACCAGATATTAATAGAGGTAAGGGGGAAGACGAAAACTGACAACACGGTGGGTTCTTTCTTTTGTATCTGGGCGAAAGCGGTCGAGGATCAACCTTTATATCTCCATCTCTCTCTTTGCCAAGTTAAGCCAGATATACAATAATTCTGCTTGGGTATCTTAATTACAGAAGCAGAAACAAGTGCTACAAGAACAAATCACGGTATGTTAGATGATAAATCTTATAAGATAAAATCTGTTTTGGAATTCTTTAGGTTATCTTTTTTATATTGTTATCATCATTATCATCACATGGCGCTACAACCCATATCGAGCCCTGGCCTCCCTAATCCTCTTCCTCCGTACTTCTCTATCCACCGCAGCCGACTTCCAAATCCTGATACCAAGCATCTCGTTACCGCCTTTTCTTACTGCATCCTCCCATGTATTTCTTGGTATTACTCGAGATCTTTTCCCGTCAAATGTTGCGTTCATTATCCTCTTCGGAATTCTTTGGTCCTGCATTCTATGCACATGTCCCAATCTCTTAAGGCGGCTTATCGTGTCTAAAGTAGTCATTCCGTATAATTGTTTAAGTTCTAAATTATTTCTAATTCTTCATACACCGTTTTCATTATTATGACCATATATTCTTATTGTTATTATCCAGAACAAAATGGTTTGAGTTAAAATGCACAGTTAAACCTTTTATTAGCTGTAGTAGGACCTTTTTTTTAGCTAACATCCGGCGTGCGCTGCTAATAAATTAAATGTGCTTTTATTTTTAGTTGAATAATAATAATAATAATAATAATAATAATAATAATAATAATAATAATAATAATAATAATAATAATAATAATAATAATAATAATGCTTTATTTATTCTGGCAGAGTTGAGGCCATAAGGCCTTCTCTTCCACTCAACCAGCACAAATACAAACAAATATTTGACAAATATAGATATACACTATACTAATTATAAACAGTTAAAGATACATTAAATATAGCAATGTAAATTTCATGTACAAACAACATTTTATACGGTAATAACAATAATAATACTTACGATAATAATAATAATAATAATAATAATAATAATAATAATAATAATAATAATAATAATAATAATAATAAATAATCCATCCATAGTAATTCTTCCCGAAGGCAGGTCCTTCACTGCAATCATAGCATGTTCATGCTATACTTGCAGCTTTACTAGGGAATTATAGGTGTGGTAGCTTCCCGTTGCTTTCCACGCCGGTGAAGGATGATGATGATGATGATAATGATAATGATAAGGATGATGATGATGGCCATATGATTTCGGGGACCGTTTGGGCCTTACAGTTTTCCTGACATTTGTCTTACAGGTGAGGAAAAACCCCGATAAAAACCTCTCACAGAAAAACTGCCCCGACCGGGGATCGAACCCGGGCCCGCTGCGTGACAAGGTAGCACGCTACCTCGAGACCACAACGGTGGACATAATAATAATAATAATAATAATAATAATAATAATAATAATAATAATAATAAATAATAATAATAATAATAATAATAATAATAATAATAATAATAATAATAAGAATAATAATAATAATAATAATAATAATAATAATAATAATAATAATAATAATAATAATAATAATAATAATATAATAATAATAATAATAATAATAATAATAATAATAATAATAATTATAATAATATAATAATATAAATATGATAAATTATACGAGAAACACCAATTAATATATATACCTTACACTGGGTAATAATGAAGTCGAGGTTAGAGTAAATATAAATTCAGATTTCTTTTAAAAGATGCCAATGTCCGGCAGCCCCTTATTTCTTGTGGTAGGGAATTCCAGTTGCGAGAAGTGAAGATGGTATATGACATGGAGTGATGTGATGTCCTGTGTTGTGGTATATTAAGCAAGAGACTATGTTCTGATCTTGTGTTTAAGTTATGGTGTTAAGTACAAAGAAAAATAATAAACAAACTTTTGTATCACAACTCCGTGCGAATGAAAATTAAATAGATTTATAAGTAGATTTTATTGATATTTTAACATAATGGGAGTAGATAAACAATATTTTTAGTTTTCCACTGCTAGAGTCAATTTTTATTTTCGGATTTTAGGTAAATCCCCACTTCTAATGGTTGGATTTTGCTGAATTTTTGATAATGCCTACCTTGGTTTATTTTAGTAGCATGCACTGCCTTTCGTTGTGAAACTTCGAAAATTACGATCGCTAGAGCGAATTCTTAGTTTTTGTTTTTGGTGAACTCCTACATCTAATAGTTTTAGAGCATAATATATAGTGGCTAAACACTTTACGAACCCGATAACCTGCATATATTTTTTCATGCAAATTTTCATGAAAATAATTTGAGCGGTTTAGAAGTCTATGAAGAACAAAGAAACATTAGTTTATATATATATATATATATATATATATATATATATATATATATATATATTACAATACTAGATTTTGAAACCCTCTCATTGGATAAGCAAGCTGCCCTCAGTCTTTGCTGTAAATGTAGCGATCTTGTCAGTGTCTGATGTAAAACTTAAGATACAATAATGGTTAAAATACGAAATCGGTACACCGAAAGTAAAGTCTTTGATGATGATAACAATCTTATTATATAATAATAATAATTATATACGTAGGTAATTATATGGATGCGAAACATGGATTCTTATTTTAAGGGAGGAAAGAAGATTACGAGTACTTGGGAATAAAGTTCTTAGGACAATTTTTGGGCCAAAAAGAGATGAAGAGACAGCTGAACGGAGAAAATTATATACTAATGAGCTACATGGTATTTATAGGAAGCCAGATATAATAACAGTTAAGTATCGTAGACTGGGGTGGGCAGGACATGTGGCACGAATGGGGGAATGAAAGAGGTGCACGAAAGTTTTTTGTAGGAAAACCAGAGGGGAAACGCCCAGTTGGTAGACCAAAAATGAGGTAGGGGAATAACATCCATGATTTGAGGGAAGTAGATTATACAGGGGATGATTGGAAAACATTAGCTCAAGATAGGGATGTATGGAGAGCTTAAGTCGACGCGGTCATGAATATACGGGTTCGATAGTGCCAGTGAGTTAGTTAGTTATATACGTAGGTAGGTACTGATATAAACGGGCAGGGATGTCTGATTTCTAGATAAGGTAACAGGTAATGCTACAGGTGTACGTTATTTTAAGAAAAAACATATTAAGAATTATGGTGACAAGTAAAAAAAAAAAAAGAAAAAAAGAAGAATAGGATTCCAGTATCAGGTACAGCTCTTGGGTACTGTGATATTTGGTTTTAAAGGTTTTCTGGGTTTGAAGTTAGACATATCTCCCATCGATCTATTTAAGAACGATAAAAAGGGCTCAATCCAAAATTCTGAACTAAAGCAAGATAATTGTTACGTCTCGAATTAAGCAGACCTCCGGTGTTCATAAATATATATTAATCCTATCCTAAATTGATGTAAGCGATACATTCTAGATATTCATTTAACTGGATGTAATCAAGTATTACGTCATCCAATAATTGGTACTTTAAAACATAAGTGTTTTTACACATAATTCAAAACATTTGTAATAGTACGAGTATATTACGATGCTAGGTTGGGAAGTGGTTTTTACAGAACCGAGGAAAATATTGAAAAACCGAGCGATAGCCAGGTTTTTAATTTGGTCGATTCTGTAAAACACTTCACAAACGTGCGTTGTACATTATTTTTTTGCACGATGGTGTTTTCAAAATAATAAATAACAGTAAAATAATTTATTTGTTGGAAATATTTGCGTTCGTGATAAACAACTGACTAACGATAACAGTGTGGGCAAGGTTTATTATTTGAAACAACAGGAGGCCGTGAGACCAATTAGTGATAAAATAACAAGAGGCCGTGAGACCATTTAGTGATAAAATGACGACAAGTACGTATTTATTGTTTCATATTATTTCAAATCAAGTTCAGTTCATTTAAATTGCAGTGATTTGCTTCGTAAAATGTATATTAACACTACCTTTTGGATATTATAAAATTAATAAAAAAATTGGATCTATAGTCACAGAGTATAAGTTGTTAAGTCAAGAAGTGGTAAAAAATAAGTGTTCTGTTACGCTGATAGTGGATGATAATGGAAGCAAGAATGGAAGGGAAAAGAGTAAGGCTGAGGGAGAGTATACGGATGGCATTGAGGATATAGCAAGAAGAAATGGATTGGGAAATTGAAGAGAATGACATAACACAGAGTAGAGAAGAGGAAGTGATTGAGACAGTCCTTATTACTGTAATGGCAGAAGGGATAAATGGAAGAAGAATAAGAACAATTAATTACAAACCACCCCTCAGGGGTCCTCATCTAGAGGATATGTGGATGGCAACCACAAGGTGCCCAAGCTGTGCAAAACATTTCTTCCACTTACTTGTGTTTTGCACTCTTTTAACTTTACTATCTAACCTCTCTTGGTTAACTCTTGTTTTTTCGACCCCGATGCTATTAGGGCATCCGAGGGCTAGGGAGTCCTTCCTTTCTTCCATTTCTTCTTTCCTTTATTTTCTTTTCTTCTCCAGAAAAGCCTGACCAGAGGCTATAAGATGGCAGCCCCATCACTGGTCTTGCCTTCCTTTGGCCAGCAACCAATCGAAGGGACTATTATTATGCTTTCAAGTCTTATACGAGAATTTCCCATAAGGGAAAATTTTCCATAGGATCGTAACAGGCCTTGGCCTAATACTTGGAAGGAAGAAGAAGAAGAAGATTTGTATATACATTGCATGTAGTATACATAGAGGGCAGTGGTTTTACTTCCCCCACGCGTGTTTGTAATATGTTTCATTTATATTTTCTAATTATGTGTATCTTCAATTTTGTTTTATATGTAACTACAACCCTAACATACATCTGTGAAATAGGGCTCTACATCTTGGAGATTTAATAAATAAATACACACTCCTATCTGTAATAACTGTAATACAGTATATTCATGTTATTAAAGTCATGCCAGAAAAGTCAAATTAATCTGATTGCTGCGTAAAATTTAGGTAAACTAAGGGTAAATATCTTGTTACACCAGATTTCATTAACTGAAGTGCTTGGCTTGTTAACAATGTGTTACTAACATAAACAGTTTTGAAAATAATCTGTTAGCAGAACACTGGTAAACACGATATTATGCTGTTTACTTAATTATAATAATGGTATAATATCGTTGATTGAATTTTATTTTAAAATGTAAACAATGCCATCTTCATTAGGCTAATAAACTCTTTGTGTCCTCATCACTCATGGATAAAGTTTGATACAATATAACTCGCGCCTTGCTTTCCCTGAGAAGATTTATAATGACGCCAAACACTCAAATCACGATAGATCAAGCCTCTCACCAGCGATACTGTTCTGTCATGCTCGCCACTGGTTTCGAGATTCGCGAGTTCAAATCCGCGAGATCGATGGACTTAAGGGCGCAAAAATCATGAACATTGCTTCCTTCGGAAAGGAAGTAAAACCATGGGTCCTGTATTGTAGATTAACGGCATATAAAGTAAACAAAGCCTGATATAAGAGTCGACTGAGAAAAAATTGGTATTTCACGCCCGGATTTTAATAAGGACACTAATGAACGTAGACGTTAAATAAAACAGCTATTTCTTCAGGAGAGAACCCCTTTAATGGATTTTTGGACCCTTTACATACCAGACATCACCGATGGAGTGATGATTGATGTGTGAAAGGTGAAAGAAATCCATTAAAGTGTTATTTTCTCAAGAAACAGCTTCAATCATCACAATCTCTACAGCTACGACACCACTGTGACAGTATTTCAGTATTCTGGTATTTCCGCTTATTCGCGGAACGCGAAAAAAGCGCAATAGTTGGTATTGGAACGCACATATTAGGCCTACGATATTTAAATAGTGATGTCATAATTTTATAATGAATTCATTTGGCATTTACTTGATGAAAATCCATATTTATTTAATTAAATGAAAGTAAAACTTGAAGTTATACATGATTTTCATATTTAATATTCACATGTAAATATGAAAATCATATATAACTTGAAGTTTTATTTTTATTTAATTAAATCATAATTTTATGTTATTTGAGGTTTAAGATACTAGGGCAATGGATAAATAATGACAACACTGCTATTACATCACAAACAAACATATTTAGGTTAATTTTGACATTCTTAAATATGAGGTGTCCCGCGCCGTAGCCGAGCGGTTAAGGTAGGAAGCCTTGGCGCAGAGCTACGGGACTTGCGCTGGTTCGAGTCTCCATGGGGGAAGAAATTTTCTCATGGTATTTCGGCCAGTATGGGACCGGTGCCCACCCAGCATCGTGAGGCAATTGGGTAGCTACAATAAGTAGCGGCTCCAGGTTGAGGAACCAGCTATAACGGCTGGGGGACTCGACATGCTAACCACATGTCACCCCTACACTGGCTGTTGATCATCTACCTCCGTGATTGACGCATGTGGATGTGAAGGGCCAGCAGCCGGCTGGTAAAAGGGCAACCGCTGAAAAGTGGAAAGACCCTCAATCGGAATTGAAATATGAGGTGACCATAATTGCAAATAGGAATGAGATGCACAAAGGAATTAAACATCGGCTTAATTCTGGAAATGCTTGCTAATATGCATTTCAAAAAATGTTAAACTGAATATATATACAACTGTTATTTTACCAGTATTATATGGATGCGAAGCATGGAGTCTTACTTTAAGGGATGAAAGAAGATAACGAGTATTTGAGAATAGAGTCCGTAGAAAGAATTTTGGGCCAAAAAAGAGATGAACAGACAGGTGAATGGAGAAAATTACATAATAGTGAGATACATGGTATGTATAGGAAGCCAGATATAATAAGAACAGTTAAGTCTCGTAGACTGCCATGACAGGCACGAATGGCGAATGAAAGAGGTGCAAGGAAGCTTCTTATAGGAAAACATTAAGACCAATTGGTAGACCGAGAATGACGTGAGAGAATAACATTACCATGATTTGAGGGAAGTAGATTATACATGGAATGTTTGGAAGACTTTGGCTCAGGATCGGGATGCATGGAGAGCTTATGTCCGCGCGGCCATGAACCTATGGGTTCGATAGAGCCAGTGAGTTAGTTTAGTTGGTTAGTTAGTTACTTTTAACATTACGAACTTCATTTATTATAGTCTCCTATCAAGTCAACTGTACGTTGCCAAATCCTTCGAAGATGCTGAACTCCATCTGCAGCACCATTTCTGGATATGTCTCATCTGATCGATCTAGAGTTTTCTGGATATCAACTCTTGATTGTAATAGAATACCTCGTAGATGTTCTTTGACATTGTGAATGAGTTTTAGTCACAAGGGCTCCTGCTGGTGAATTTATTGGATGTTCGAGTACTTCCCAATTCCACTTTCTAAACAAATTCTACTGAAGATATTTTTAGGACGCTGTTACTTACTAAATGAGAGAAACAATGCATGCATTCACAAATATTACTATTTCGAGACTTTCAATATCATATATTTCAAATTTATACAACGAAGATTGATCAACAATATACTACAAGTTTGCAGTGGTCACCACTAGAATCGTTGATTTACATCAATGTTGTCATTATTTATCGAATGCTCTAGTATTAATATATTATTTATTCTGAGTGTAGACTTAAATCGATTGTATCACACGATTTTATTTTCTTGCAAAATGTTTTACCAAAACGGTTCGAAATAAGGAACAATGGTTAGAAAGTGAAATCATAGTTTCAAGAAATTTAGTTAACATCACTGTTTAAAATAGTGTCCCTAGTGAACTTACATTTAACGGCGTAGGGACCACGTGCAGAAATTAGCACGCAGTTGAAAATCGTCTGGACCCATTGCATGTATCCTCTGGGGATGGTAAGGAATAGTTGTTATTCATGGATTACCTACCAGACGATTTTATAAGGCACACCCATTACATGCGCAATACTTCCAGTACTCGATGACGGGATCTTTCCAACGCGACACATTGGGTGGATTTCTCAACCGAAGTCTAAACTACGACTGCGGATTTCCGATTTTTTATTGTTTCCATAACAACCGTAAAAACTGAAAATCTACAGTTGTTAGTTCCTAAAACAAATGCCTGAATCATGTCTATGGTTTCATAACAATTTCTGTGAATTTTCAGTCATTTTTATAGTTGTTATGGAACAATAAATAATCGGAAAACCGCGGTAGAGGTTTAGACTTGGGTTGAGAAATCCACCCATAGTCTTATTCAAAGTTGGGAGTGTGTCTCTTCCTTGGAGCACCACAATCTGCCCTGTTGACGGTGAAGGTACTTCTTTCCCGGAGCCGTTGAATAACTTTGGCGAACAGAACATGCGATGGAGTCACTTGATGGGTATAACGATCCTGATGAAGCTGATAAGCAGGTCTCCCATTACATATAGCTTCGCTGTACACTAACACATGTCAATGTATTCTTTATTTGCATATTCAACTATGGTTCACAAATGGTTGAGGGTTAAATTCGAAGATAATAATAATAATAATAATAATAATAATAATAATAATAATAATAATAATAATAATAATAATAATGATTTATTTTAGCTGGCAGAGTTAAGGCCATAAGGCCTTCTCTTCCACTCAACCAGCGAATCGTAAAATTATACAAAAATTACGTACATATTACAATTTTAAGATATTAAAATACAGACTAAACAAAATACAATGATGATGTAATATAATACTAGGTAATACTAACAAAAATATAGAATGTAATAAAATTAAAATGATATAAAATAAGTAGTAGTAGTAGTAGTAGTAGGACTTTATTAGACAAAATGTAAGATATTTACAATATTATTTACAAATATGGGTCGCACGGGCAGTAAGCCGTACGTGCTGTTGACAGTCCGTTACAATAAAGTAATAATTGGTACTAGGATATAAAATAAAGTAAGTAACTTCCTAGATGATTATTAATGGAATGCTCTATATAGTTGTTATGCAGTTAATGTTTTCATTGTGTCGAACTTAAGATATCAGTTAATTTGGATTTAAATAATGATAGCGATTGACAGTCCCTGACATGACTGGGAAGTGAGTTCCATGCTCTAGCCATAGATATTGTGTAAGATTCAGAGTATAGACAGGTCCTGTGTTGTGGTATCAAAAGTAAAGAAGAGTCTTGTGATCTTGTTCCTAAATTGTGATGAGCCGATAAATTTTGAAAACGTGTTGTTAAATAAGTTGGTAAATATGTGTGCAGAATTTGGAATAGTAAGGTATGTGAATGTAAAGTTCTTCTGTCATTTAGGCGTAGTCATGATAAGGCCTGAAATGAAGGAGACACGTGGTCATAACGACGGAGATTGAATATAAATCGAATGCACGCATTATGAGCACGCTGTAGTCTGTCAGATAGATCAGTTGTCAGATTAGTCAGCAATATGTCGCAGTAGTCGAAGTGTGGCATTATAAGAGTATGTACTGTGAGAGGCAGGTTCACGTGATCAACGTGCGGATAAGTAATAGTAAAATTATTTATTGACTTTTACCATGAAAGGAAATACATTTTTATTTGCATTGGGCACGGGGCTGTTCGGCCGTACGTGCATATTCTATTTCATAAATAAAAAAACGAATTTATGAACAAATACTTACATGGCTACACACCTACACTCGTACATAAAAAAAGGTATAAGAACAATGAATATATATTAAGTCTACGTCTACAGTATATATACAATAATGCTTGGCAGAAAAACAGCCATATCAAGCAGTGAGAATGCTCATTGGATGGGTCCTTACTCAACGCCAAGAAGAGGACATCCACAGACAAAAAAGAAGGGATTAGATGTAATCTAGCAATAAGTTAGTTGTAAGTTAGTAAATTAAGTATTAGTTTTAAAACTTAGGTTAAACTACACCATGTAAATATTACTAGATTAGCTAGTAGACTTAAGACTTAGGTTAAGGATTAATATGTAAACATAACTGTATATAAGTAGTATTAAGAACAAACACCCGAAACTTGTATCCAGAAAATGAACAAAATAAAAACAGCAGAGAGTAATTAGGGACAGACTGGGGGATATGGGCATTAAGGCCGAGGAAACCCAGGGGGATAGTGGTGGGACTCTTAATGAAAAAAAAAATCATCTATGCTCATACATAAAAATGCCATGCGTGCAAATATAGTGACAGAATAGTATCGTTAGCCTTGTCATCCTGGTTGCATACAGTACAGTTAAACATTATACACGTAGCAGAAGCGGGAGATTAAAAAAAAATATATTTTCATAATTTACTTATAGAATGAAAACGGTGCGTTTACGAACAAGAGTTCATGTTCAAAGCGTTATCTATAAAAATTCAGTTTGTAAAAGGAATTTTAGAACACCCTGTAATTTAATGATCATAGGTTAGAAGAATATTTTAATGAGAAATGTCCAGAGAATCTGCAAAAAATATTTGCTCAGGTTTGTTTACAATATTATGTGTGTCAACAAGAGGATAGTAAACTATATTATACAGTACGTAGTTACTGTGGTCTTATTTCTTGTGAATCCCTGCGGCAACGAGAAACAGAAAGTAAACATACTCATTTTCTGTATGGCGCGTTATCGAGTTTCAATACGAATTGAATTGCATGTGGACTCAGTACTGCAAACTTTACAAGTATTTGCGAACTGTAAGCTGACAGAAATTATTATTCCAACGTTTTCTCAAAGGTAGAGATAATATTGGGTTTTCCAATTTAATTATTGAAAATAATATGCGGGGTTGGCGATTTTATGCGCGAACTCATGTCTTTATCTTCTGAAATCTTTAAAAAATCAGTCGTCATGGCTTGGTTAGTAGAAGTTCTGTGTCGATTCCAGCCGTAGTATGAAATTTTCAAACATAACCTGGATGTTGGGCGGGTGTTCATTGCTGTGGTTTTAGGATAGCGTCGCTGCCTCGTACTCAGCGGGTCCGGGTTCGATCCCTGGTTGGAACAGGTTTCCTGGACTTTTTTCGATTTTTTCTTCACCTAAAAGGTAAAATGTGAGAAAAAATTAAGGTCCAAATGGTCCCCAAACTTTATCTAGCTATAATAATAATCATGATATTAGCCATGTTTAGTATGAACGTGTGAGTGAATGGTGTGTTTCGTCTTAATATTGTGTTGTCTCTGAGGAGGCCATGGATTGAGCTTACCACTCAATCAGGGAGGCCGTCCATAGCATTATGTGGTCAAAAGTATGTGTGTGTGAATCAAAGTTAAAAAATTAAATCTCCAGACAGGTCGTACCATTGTAAGGCCCGTACCGAATGGGGACTTAATAGAACTTATAAGTTGAAAGATTAAACTACGATATAGGAGAAGAACTTCCTTACCTCGTATGATAGGGCGGTAGCTCTGGCATAGGGTAAAGGAGGATAAGAGTACGCACTTAGTGGATTTTCAGTTATATTTGATAAAATAAATAAACTACAGAGTTCAAAATTTTTTAAAATATTCTTTATTAAAATACAAATAGTTTAAAAAATCATCAGTCAACTACATTTTAAAATACAGGCATGAATAATAAATTAGCAAAAAATGTAATTTGCGTACTCTTGGCCTACCGGGAGGTTAAGAGTACGCGGGTAGGGTGGTTAAGAGTACTCACTAGGGCCTGCCTAACAATAGTCACAAACAAATGGACCACTGCCTTCTTAAGCACTACAGTCTTCTTGCCACTACTCTTTGCAAATCCCACACTGAATCCAGCTATCAGGGTACGAACCCCGACATCCTGGACAGACAGTTGAATCGTCATATTTTTCTTCTTCTTCAATGAAGGCTTTCGACTCAGCTGAACTTGAAGATGGTTTAGAGTCATTATTAAACATCAATTCTCTTCTCGCATTTGATTTCCTGTTTGCTAGGCCCATTTATATTACTTGTCTTTCCTATTTTTAACACTTTTTTCTGATTTAGCCTGCTCTAATTCTTTTCTCTCTTTTTTTTTCTTCCAAATGGTTTTTGAAAGGTGATGATGTCATGATTTCTGATTTGTGTGCTGGTCTCTGCTTTCTTCGGTTCATAGGGTCTTGTTCTTTATGTTCTGGAAGCGGCAGAATTCGATGATTACTAACATTAATTTTACATTCTTGTTCTGATAAACCTACTGTTTCATTTTCTCCAGCTCTTTGCTCTGCAAATAAAAATAAAAATGTTATTTGTATTTCTTTACGATTAAATACAAAACTATGATAAGTTATAACAACTTTGTATCAATATAATATACATCTATATATTAAGAGTAAAACAGTTTTCCACTTAATAGCCATAAATGAAAAAAAAAAGACAATGTAACAATGGTAGCCCCCAATGGAGGCTAAGATACGCAGTGATCAGCTGCTGCGTACTCTTTGCCTCACTTGGCGTATTTCACAAAATCACCAATAGATTCCAGCACGTAACAGAGAGGTAAATGGTATCTTCACCATGTTGTAGGATATTAAATGCACATTAATATGATATCTCTTTACAAAATATTTTTTTACTCCTTAAGGTAAAAAACAGTTATGCTATATCACACAGAAAAGTAAGGAAAGTTAATTTTACCTGGTAGAACGAAGATAAATGAAGCAGGTCAATGATACTACGGCGTGATCTTCCATTGTAACAGCTAAACTGAAACGTAATAATCGGTGTGTTTTGCAGTGCTGCAAATACCATAAAATTTCCCTGCGTACTCTTAACCGCCTGCGTACTCTTATCCTCCATTACCCTACCGTTAACTACAGATCCAGAGAAATTCGTAACTGTGCAACTATACGTGTTTTTAAATTTTTTTTTATCTTTTAAATAACTGATGGCATGCTCTTGTACAGAATTGAATAGTTGAGGAAATAGTGCATATCTTTGCTTTAACCCATTGTGAATTTGAAATGTATCTGAAAACTATTTGCCTACCCGCTCCATACTCTTTGTGCCATTTAGACACATTCAAATAATCTAATTTGTTAGGAAATCCAAACTTCAGCAGGGTACTATACAACTTCTCCCTCTTAATTGAACGTTATGCCTTTTTGAAGTCTACATATAATTTGATGTACAATGTCGTTATATTTCCATTTACATGCAAGATTATATTTTTTATACATTTTAATATTAATATTAAAATACTGAATTAAATTATTTCCAAAATAGATTTCAATTGCCTTTGAAAATTCTTTATATAAGAAATATTGATATAAGAAGTTATGTGCGACTTTCTCTATTACATTTTTAAGAGATTTTGAGTTGTTTTTGATAATTAATTAATTAATTAATTAATTAATATTACAATATTATTGATGTGTAACTCTAAAAATTAAGCATACTGCGAATGAATGTACATTTAGCACAAAAAAAAAAGAATAAGCGGACTCTCGATATAGAACATTTTCAAGTTTTAACGCGCGATTCACACGAATAAACTAATCGCACAATATAGCTACAATACATTCCCCTTCCTCCAATGAAGAGCATTCCTTTGTGCTCATCAAGCCAGCAAGCGCTTAGCTCGTATGCAAAAGGTCGTAGATTCGATTCCCGATGAAGTCAATTTTTTTTTACTGTTACAGTAGTTTATATTTTATTCTTTCTGTCCAAATCTTAAAGAAAAACGAATTAACTATTTGGAAGTATTATTATTATTATTATTATTATTATTATTATTATTATTATTATTATTATTATTATCTATGGGTTATTGTTAGGCTGGACTTGGCCTATGTAAATTAAATATTTTAATGGCATGGTGAAACTTTTCCTCACTAATACGTAATAAGTAAATAAATACATAAATATATGAATGTATGTTATCTTTTATTACAATATTAATAAAACGCTGTGCTGCACACACAATTAAATTTATACCGGTAGCTAAATATTGTTATGAAATTTACGAAGGCAGGAATATTACATGAAATAGTGTAAACTGGAGGTAGATTACGTGGCAGAAATTAAATATTATGGGATGTATTTTGCGGAAAAGTAAATAAATAACAGAAAAGTCATTGTCGAGGACTTGAACCCTGGCTCACATATATGTATTTCTTTTTTTTCGAAATTGGTTTAACGATCTACGCTATTCGAATGTTGGATACTAATCGTTTAAATCCTGGTTGTCTTGTTTACTTTTACACTGTGCACGAGAGTTTAACTTTACTTGAAATGTTGCAATTTGAGTAATATTGTGTACGTCGAACACTCGTAAATATCTAGAAACATGTCTTCTTCATTGCTTTTTAACTATTTAAGACGATTAAAACCAAGTAGATCGTATTTAAAATTTAACAATGCGTTATCTCGTGAACCACAGCTTTAGCTCTTAGAGCATGCGCATTGGGTCATAATACGGAGTCTGCGTTTTGAAGCTGCTCATTCTTTTTTTTTTTTTTGCTAAGTGTACATAATTTTATTGTAACTAAAACCATAACATACCGGAAGGTGAAATAGTGTTTTGTTATTTGGAGATTCAGTAAGAGTAATAATTTTAAGATTTTAGTAAAAAAATTGAGAAGATAAGTTATGAATCGAGTATGCAATAACAAGAATTTCTTGCATTCGGTCGGTAATTAATTTATTCATGTGTGTAATTTTGATAACTCTGAAATGATCATAGATATTTGAACGCTTTCAACTTTTGACTCTAATTTAATTTTTCTATGCATAAAACTTCTACATTTAATTGGTGATTATATTACCATGTAATTGTTTTAACTGAACATTTTAAAATTGAAGATATTCTATTAAATACTTTACTTTTTGCAGACGATAGGGTTGTGATATCTGAGACAGAAGGTGGCTTACAATGGGCAATTTACAAATTAAGTAAAATATGTGAAACATACAACTTAAAAATATCTACTCTAAAAAAATTGCTTTTCGAGGGTATGAGCCACTAAGAATAAAAAAATAAAATAATAGAACAGGTGAGCAATTGTAATTACATGGGATACAATGTATCATATAGAAAAAGTGAAGACATTGAAAACAAAATAAATAAATTTAATTACATGTGGGGCACCATGAAACGAAGTTTCAAAAGAACTAGGTAGGAGACACTTTCAAAATTTTCATAAAAATGACGGTTCCAAACTACTACTACTGGATCGGAACATTGGGTCTTAATCAAAAGCCAGGAACGAAGAATAGAAACGTCAGAAATGGGGTTTTTGAGGAGTATGGTTGGCTATACAATAACAGATCGAAAACGAAATGAAAATATACGAAGATATCTAAATATATTCAAACTATTAGATAAAATTGCACAATACAGAGATAAATGGATGGACCACATCAATAGAATAGATAACAATAGAATTCCGAAACATATTCTTCATTACAAACCAATAGGACGAAGAAATGTTGGAAGGCCCAGTAAAAGATACATAGACCAATTCTAGATCGGAACAGACCTTAAGGTCTAATCCTTGATACTGCTGCTTATGATGATGGTTATGATTTCCTTCTCCAAATAATACGTACAATTATCTATACATCTAAATTACAGACACCTACCAGATCTAATTTGTATATTTTAATTAAATGATTACTGGGGGTGTAAGAGGTAGTGATGTGCATTCTATAACCTCTCCTACCTAATTCTCAACCTCACCTGCACGTGGTACACCCTGCTTTTAACTAACGAGGTAATGGCGACCGAGTCACGGCGGTATAACCATTCCATCAAATATGGAGGAAATTCCATATTTTGAACGCCTGACTAGAGGCTATAAGGTAGCAGCCCTACCACTAGTCTTGCTCTGTGGATGGCTGGTAATCAACCCAGGGGACTTCCTATTACTCGAAGAAACTTAAGCAAAGACTGGAAACCCCAACTGGACATAGGGACCAAGGAAGACCAAAACATCGGTGGAAAGATCAAGACCATCTTCGCTAGGTTTACCGTACAGGCCACATGGCCTAAAACGAATTTGTTCATCATGATGATGATGATTACTGATTTATAACCCTGCTGTGCTATTAGTGAATGCAAATATTTTAAAAGTGAGTTGAACAGTTTTATGCTCAGTAAACTTTATTTATTTATTTCTTCAAAGACCCCAAAGGGCAAGATTGCTCATATTAAGGGGCGATATACAAAAAATAATGGCCATGAAACAATTTACAATAAAAACAAGAAAACAAAATCAGGCATAAGTTTAAGTAATACAAACTACTATAGATGCATAATACACACACACACACACACACACACACACACACACACACACACACACACACACACACACACACACACACACACACACACACACACACACACACACACACACACACACACACACACACACACACACGCACGCACGCACACACACACACACACACACACACACAAACGCACGCACGCACGCACGCACGCACGCACGCACGCACGCACACACACACACACACATATACATATAATTACAATATTTAAACAGGATAATAATAATAATAATAATAATAATAATAATAATAATAATAATGATAGAAATAATAATTAAATTAACAAAATTAACTAAGAAAGCAATGAAAAAATATTTTTTAATAAGAAAAATGTTTAACATTCGTGAAATGTTGATATGCAATACGGTATGTAAGTTATTGTAATGGTTTATTAATGCATAACGAATCCCTTTTATATCATATTTTGTTGAGAAACTAGAATCTTTGTGTAATAAAGTACAACCTCTAGTATAATAATTATGTATATCTGTATTAAAAATTAAGGGCATGTTATGGTGAGATAGATTCTTAATAATTTTAAACATATATATACAAATCATATATATATATATATATATATATATATATTAAATTCCTTTAATGGTGAAATATTTGAAAAAAAGTATAAATAAAGTTATAAGATGTATGGGGATGTAAGTTATATAGTATTCTAATAGCACTATTCTGTAAAACTTGGAGAGGGTGAGTTATGTAATCAAAACTATTTCCCCTTTAAAAAATTTACCTTATAATATATTATCTATACTGACTGATACGCGGTTTACTCCTGAGAAGGACCTCTATACGTGGTTCATGGTAGATGATATCGGTGACAATCTGTAACTTTCTACTGATGGCTTAAATAAATGAAGAATTGAATTCGTTTTCTCTCATGTCATTTATCGATACGATTGTTTTTTGTTCAGAGTGCGGTTTTAGTATTTTTCTTTCATGTGACATTTGTTTCCCTTAAACGTTTGAAGTCCGATATAATAGATATTTGTTTTCAATTTGTTGGACTCTGCAACGATAGCAATAGTGACGGTTACCATTGTCTCTTTTATGTTGTGAACTTATGCCAGAACCAAAAGTAATGAATTTCCAGTTAACAATAAGATTCATATGTATTCAAGAACTGATAAAAAAAAACAATTTTCAGCAAGGACACCTAAATAATCAACACGTTAGATATATACAGCCTTTGAAATAAATGATAGTGTAACTCTTGACAGTGGAAATTTAAAGTTTTGAAGAGCGATTCACACTAGTAAGTTGTTTTACGTGTGCTGTATCCTTTGTGCTCAAATGCGGCGGAGTAAGTCTTTCTTCATCCAGTATTCTTATCGTTTGATTCAATAGAGCAGTAGGTAAGCTACTCTCTTGCGACGATGCAGGCCTAGGTTTGATCCTCGTCAGGATTTTTTAAAATAACATCGTTATTTTTTATAATGCCTACATGTTACCAGGCTTCGTTATATCTTCTTTCTTCTTCTTCTTCCTTTCGTGTGACAGACCCAGTGGTCTGTTACAGTCTCAATCCAACGTTTGAAGGGTCTGCCTAAAGATCTCTTGCCTGATGGCTAGTAATTTAAGATCTGACGTGGTATTCTTGTTCTGCTCATTCTTCTTATGTGAGATTTGCAGTTGTTTCTATATTTTTGTACATATTCTATGACTGATTCTGTTTGTAATTCTTTGAGAATCTCAGAATTCCTTTTATGGTCTGTTCTTGAGTAGCCTGCAGTATGTCTCATAAATTTCATTTCTGCCGCAGTTAGTCTTTGTTCATCTACACTGCGAATTGTCCAGGCCTCACTGCCGTAACATAATATGGATCTGGCCAGTGTTTTATAAATTCTAGTTAGTGTGTTGCTGTACTGTGTTTGGCTTGAAAATATTATTTATAACTGTTACTCTGTTAAATGCTATAATTTTTTGACTAAAATATTTTTCCTCTTCGTATGTAACTTGGTATCCGAGATAGTTAAATGTATTGGTTTGTTCTAATATTTTATTATTAATAACAATTTTACTGCGAACTGGGTGCTTCGTTATATAAATAAATTATTTATTATTTAATATTTTATTATTAATAACAATTTTACTGCGAACTGGGTGCTTCGTTATATAAATAAATTAATTTGTATATATATGGAAATAGATTAATTAAAGGAAACAGCTCATATATATATATAGAAATGTAATAACGATTGTAACGTCTCATTACTTCCTTTACAAAACACAACAAGATTGTTTATTTCCGCAACTAATGCAAAACGCGTCTGATTAATTTAAATTAAATCAAGTTAATATCTAATTTCATTATACAAGTAAGTCCTGGAGTATTGAATCGCTTCATACAGACATGTAGCAGGGATAGTTGTGGTCTAGTGGAGGGAACGTCTGTTTTCCATGCATGAGGTCTCCTGTTCGTTTCCGCTGTCATGTTTATTTCTTTTTTTCTCTCTCTCATCCTTATTTCAATTAAATTTCTTTGTTGTATTTGTTATGCTTTGTTTTGTTTACAGCATTTACCGCACTACTTATTTACTCGAAATTATTTTCCATTGCACGACATACATCGAAATAGAACGGATTTTAGTTTCTCAAATAGTTGTATACTTGTGAACTATATAGCTGCTCTCTGATCATGCGCAATGGCTTCATTCTGGGACTTTAAAATTATCTGCGCGTCATCAATTATTTCAAAGGCTGTACATAAAATTAATATTTCGATTTTATTGACCGAAATCATTAAGCACATGACTTAAAAATGTTTTATTATTATTATTATTATTATTATTATTTGTTGATTATTATTTAAAACAGAATGAGAGATTAACATATTTGGTATAACTGGATGTTAACTATTTTGGAAGCAAAATAAAAAAATACTAACGGAAGAGGAAGTAAGTAGAGAAATTTTGTAACAATTTCATTCCTAGTGTACTCCCGTCCCGCGCCGTAGCCGAGCGGTTAAGGTAGGAAGCCTTGGCGCAGAGCTACGGGACTTGCGCTGGTTCGAGTCTCCATGGGGGAAGAAATTTTCTCATGGTATTTCGGCCAGTATGGGACCGGTGCCCACTCAGCATCGTGAGGCAATTGGGTAGCTACAATAAGTAGCGGCTCCAGGTTGACGAACCAGCTATAACGGCTGGGGGGACTCGACATGCTAACCACATGTCACCCCTACACGGGCTGTTGATCATCTACCTGTGTGATTGACACATGTGGATGTGAAGGGCCAGCAGCCGGCTGGTAAAAGGGCAACCGCTGAAAAGTGGAAAGACCCTCAATCGGAATCGTGTACTCCCGACATAATTTTAAAGCTGTGATATAGGGTAAATGTGAATCAATATTTGAAAAACCGTAATTATGGAGTTTTAAAACAATATAGTGCATAAATCTATTTCAGATGTTCTTGAACACCATGATATAAACAAATTAAATGTTTGAACATTTTTCTGTTCAGAACATTCCATTAATTATTTTCTCCATCTGAATTCTTAATGTAGGACTGAAAAGATTAAATCTTTTATGGTCCCTCGATGAAGGATAAAATAGCTGCAAGCCTATAAGATAACACATAATAAAGTTAGGAGTTTTTGAACTATTTGGAAACATGGATGATTCTTATATTTTAATTAATTTTATAAAATTATATTTAGAATTCGTTATTATATTGATATTGTCAGGACAACGTGTAGAAGAAGATAAAGGAAGTGATAAAAGAGAGTTCCAACTCATCATAAATACGGTGTTACTTGATTTTGTGAAAGAAAATTTAAACAAATATATCAAGTTCGTGCGTCCCGTGCAGTAGCCGAGTGGTTAAGGCAAGAATGCATTGGCGCAGAACGACGGGACGTGCGCTGGTTCGAATCTCCATGAGGGAATACAGTTTCTCATGGAATTTTGGCCAGTTTGGGACCGGTGCCCACATAGTGTCATGAGGCATTTGGATAGCTACAATAAGTAGCGGCCTATAATGGCTGGAGATCCACCATGCCGACCACATGTCACTCCTACTGGCTGGATGATCGTCTACCGCTGTGATTGAAACATGTGGATGTGAGGCCAGTAGTCGGGTGGTACGCTAAAGGCCTTCTAGCCTATCGCATCATTGAGTTTTTTTATTAGGTTTGGGCCCAGAAAGTTTAAAAAACTGTGTTCGGAAGCTGTGAAAAAATTACTCGTTAAATCATCTTGTTGTAGAACTGACAGGAATAAACCTTGCATAAAATAAGAACAGCAATCTGAGGTGAAAAATTGGTTAACGTAAAACATACACACACGCATTAATGCACGCTTGCATGCACACACAACTGTAGATCGGATAATCGAATTATGTCTCATAAACTAGAACATATATTTAATACTCTAATGATCATCTTGTGGAAAACAACGGGAAGCTACCACACCCTAGTAAAGCTGCAAGCATAGCATGAAAATGCTATGATTGCAGTGAAGGACCTGCCTTCGGGCAGAATTACTATGGACGGGAATGATCTTCTTGGTGATAAAATCGTAAAATATACTGTCAATATATCTAATTTACCAATTAATAATTGAAAGAGCAACATGTTTCAACAGCGAAGCTGTCATTTTGAAGACTAATTCTTCTTACTTCCAAGGCCTGTTACGATCTTATAGAAAATTTTCCCTCCAGCGTTTCATAGGACGACCCAGAGATTCAAGATTTATTTAGTATTAAAAATGACAGCTTCGCTGTTGAAACATGTTTTCCTACTACTACTACTTTTTTTAATTACACTGGACAACAGCCAAAAAGTTCTTCTTCTTCTTCACTTCCTGGTTTAGGCAAGAGTTGCCTGTTTCGTCTTCACTAATATATCTAAGACCATCTCTTCCGAGGATGTCCGACATCTCTTCTTCCTCTTGGAAAATAATGGAAGATTTTATTTGGTAATCTACTTTCTTCCATTCTTTCTATACGTTCTTTCCACTGTATCTTGTTGTTAAATATATTTTCTTTTATGGAGTAGATCTACAGTTCTTCACGCATATCCTCGTTTCTTATCTGGTCCATTCTAGTTCAGCCTTTTACTCTTCTTAAAAATTTGATCTCGGCTGCTTGGATTTTACTTTCTTGTTTGGTAGTGGTAATCCAAGATTCACTCCCATACAAAAGGACAGGGACACCCATTGTTTTATAAAATTTTAATTTTGTTTGTTTATTGGCTTTATTATTCAATGTTCTATTTATTGTACCACAAATAGCTTGAAACTGATGTGTTTTGTGTTCAATATCTTTATCATACCCATAGCTGATGTCACATCCTAAATATTTAAAGTGGGATACTTGTTCAATAATTTCGTCCCTAATTACTATTTTTTGCACGCAGAGTATTTCTTCCACAAAATGCCATTACTTTTTTTTACGTATTGAAATTTTAAAATGATAATCGCTACATATTGCATTTAGTTTGTAACAGATCTTCATCATGGTGTAGCAAAAGGTACGGAAGTAAAAGTGGCTCCTAATTACAAATATGATAATTAAAATGATGGCAGTGGTCAAGTTTTTAAATTATCAGCATGGCTAGTGTTACTGCGTATGCTGTGAATATTGTAGTCAGTGTGAAGGTCAAGGAAACACCCTTTGAGGAGGGGAGACAATGGCAGCTGTATAATATATATAAGATTTATCTTAATGGGTCGGTGTTTACCCCGACAGGTTGTGAAATATGTAGAAGTGAAATTACATGAGTGAACAATGGTTCGGTCCTTGGTGTATAAGTCATATAGATGTGCAGTTTTGTCGTGTGGAACATGCAAGAAAAAGGTCTATATATAACGTTCAAATATGATATATAATGTCGTAACATTGCACAACTGGTGGCGTATTGATTGATAACGTTCATCTATTAAATGCTGTGATATCAAATTTATACGTTTCACTGATTCTTATTACAACAAGATATTAATAACGATAAATATGTGATAAATTAGTAGATATGTATGTTTTATTAATTGTAATCTACCAATAATTATGTTGAGGATTATTACTGATGGCTATGCCATCTATGTGTTTGAGCTCTTCTATGACGTGAGGCCTGCTCCAATTCCTTCTTGATTCTGCTTTTCTAGCCGAACACTGGGAACGTTACAGTCGCTGTTATGTCATAGCACTGGGCGCATTCAGCGGTCAAAAGCGATTTAGCAAATATCGCTGTCGATGTAGGGGAGGATTATGAAATTTTTTGAATGGATCGCTGCTGCAGCGGAATTTGTTTAAAGTCTTATTTCGCATTATTTACGCGGGAGGGCCATATTTACGCAAGGACGAGGGTTCTACCTACATTTTTTATTTTTTTCACTAGCTAATACCCCAGCGTGCGCTGCCACGCCTAAATAAATGATAATGTGTTTTTGAGTTTAGTTGAATAAGTAAAAGGAAACATAATTATACATTTATATCTTTATTATTTTTAGATGTCCCGTGCTGATTACCGTTGTTGCCCAAGAATCTAATTATCCCCGATATTCTTGGCATAAATTAGCTGAAAGACGAAAATATAGTTTTTATGTTTATTTGAATAAGTAAAAGAAATATATTTATAAATTTGCTCTCTTCGTTATTGTAGCTAAAACAATCAATAAACTCATTAATTCTATTTCCAAACTACCTTTCATACAATCCAAATAGTAAATTGAATTCCGTCTTCCAAAATTTAATATTCAAACAATCACTATAAGTAAAGTCATATCGTAATTATTTTTAAATACCCCGTGCAGTTTACCCGGCGTTGCCCGGGAATCTACGTACCCAGATGTACTTGGCCTAAATGAGCTGAAAGAAAAAAATCGTTATTTTGAGTTATCCGTAAAAGAGTTCCCGCTGTGAGCTGTTATGTTTGCCCGGGTATCTACTTATTCCGATCTTCTTGGCATCAATGAAAGGCAAAAATGGTTATTGTGAGTTATCCATAAAAGATAAACATATGCTGTCAGGGACTTTTTTGTAGAGTTTGTTCAGATATTCAATTCTGTGTACATTAATTTTGTGTATTTGGTATGGTTTAGGCAGCGTAAACCATTTAAGCTTTAAAAAAGGACTTTTTCATGTTTCCGCTATAAAGAGTAATTTTTAGGATGTAGGAGTTCAGTATCTGAAGTATCCTATGACCTATGGTCATCCCGGGAATCTCCTGAACATTTAGCAAAGCGCCATCACAATCGGATAAACGGTATGACCGCGCATAAAGTACGAACAAACAAGGAAACAAACAAACAAGCAAACAAACAATGATTCATTTTTATATTGTATACTAGCTAATACCCGGCGTGCGCTGCTACTCATAAATACATGCTAATATATTTTTACCACCAGCCGTGCACTGTTCGGGAATCTGCTTATTCCGATCTTCTTGGCATCAATGAGAAACAAAAATGGTTATTGTGAGTTATCCGTAAGAGATAAACATATGCATAGAGGGTTTTGAGGTATTCAATTCTGTATACATTAATTTTGGTGTATTTGTTATGGTTTAGGCAGCGTAAGCCATTTAGGCTTCAAAATAGGAACTTTATTTCACGCTTTTCACTACAAAGGGTGATTTGTAGGGGTGAAGGGGTTGAATAGCTTATGTTCATCCCGGGAATCGTCTGAACATTTTGCAAAAAAACCCCATCAAAATTGGATCAACAGTATGGCCGTGCATCGAATACGAACAAACAAACAAACAATCAAACAGACAAACAAACAAACAAACATTGATTTTTATATATAAGATTTAAAGGGTTTATGCAATATAAGTCACAACAAAAAATATCAGGACATCTTATTTATGAAAAGTAGCTAGCAGATAACTAATTATCTCACTGTGACTCCTCGAAACCCATCCAAGATATATTTCTGTATGGCGTAAGTCAAATTTTTATACTATATTCACCTTAATTTATAAATGTTAAACATAGTTATACTTAATGAGTTGTTCTATTGTTGCAATTCTCTATCAATGTACACTTAGCGACAAAAAAGAATGAGCCGCTTCAAAAACTGAGTTCTTGTTATGGCCCACTTCGCATACACGAAAAGCCATAGCTGAGGTTCACGAGGTAACGCACTGTTAAATGTTTTTTGGTCGATGTGACTAATTTCTTATACTTTACCAATATTGTTGTTACTGGAAGTAAGTGAATGTTCCCACATCTAACCTGGTTGCTATGCAAACAAAAGAAATCGCAATGCTGATATGGACTCAAAAAGCACACGTTCGGTAAGTAAAATAAAACATTTCTTGAATGTTTTGTATACTAACTAGTACCTTTCTTTAGACTTTTCTGGAATTAATGCAGAACATCCCACTCTCCAGGCTTCTTCAATTTCTCTATCATCTACCATGACTCCTTCCATAATAAAATTATCAAACAGATTCTAATCACGGTACTACAGATAAAAATGTCTCCACAGCCAATAATCCTTGCTTATAATAAAATAAATGAAAAGCTACATGTAGCAACGATCACCAAATGTTTCTTTCTCATAGAAGTCATTTACATCCAACCAATATTTTAATTCATTTATTACTCTATATTTAATAAAAAATTAGTCACATCGACCAAAAAATAGAATGCAGTACACATGAGGTAAGCACGTAACAGATCTCGAAAATTGAAAAACTTTTTCTCGATCAGTAACGAGTGCTTACCTCACTTGTATCGCAACATACTATTAAGTACGCTGTATTTTGTTTTTAATGGTCTTAAATAGTTATAGAACAGTGAAAGAGACATGTTTCTAGATATTTAAGAGTGTTGGACAAATGCAATATTACTCAAATTGCGACATTTTAAATAAAGTTCAACTTTCGTTCATAGTGTAAAAGTAAACACGACAACTAGTGTCAGGTGTTCGAATAGCGTAGATGGATAAACTACTTACAATAAAATAAAATGTATGTAAAAGCCGGTTCAAATCCTTCGATAATCTTTTTATTCATTTGTATTTTCTCAAGATACATCCTATAATATTTAGTAGTAGTAGGACTTTATTAGACAAAAAGTAAGATATTTACAATATTATTTACAAATATGGGTCGCACGGGCAGTAAGCCGTACGTGCTGTTGACAGTCCGTTACAATAAAGTAATAATTGGTACTAGTGTAAAGAAAAATAAACAACAAAAACAGCAATAACATTACAATTACATAAAGAAAACACAATAATAATATTACAATTAAATAATAACACAATAGCATTATACACTAAAAACATTAACATTACAATTACATAAAGAAAACACAATAATATTTAATTCCTACCACATAATCTACGTTCACTTTACACTATCTTAAGTGATATTCCTGCCTCTGTAACACTATTTAGCTACCGGTATAAATTTAATTCTGCATATAGTACCACGTTTTAAAAATAATGCTATAAATTTATGTAATAAAATATAATATAGCTTCATATATTTATGCGTTTATTTATTTATTACGTATTAGTGAGGAAAAAGTTTCAACCTTCAATTAAAATATTTAGTTTATATATGTCAAGTCCATCATGATAATAGCTCATAGATGATTGACAATAATAAAAATATTATTATTATATTATTATCCGTCATCTATAATACTACTACTATCACTACTACCACTACTACTGCTACTGCTACTGCTACTACCACTACTACTACTACTACTACTACTACTACTACTGCTACTGCTACTGCTACTGCTACTGCTACTGCTACTGCTACTGCTGCTGCTGCTACTGTTACTACTACTACTACTACTACTATTACTACTACTACTACTACTACTACTACTACTACTACTACTACTACTACTAATAATAATGGGATGTATCAATTGATGTGAAGAATGTAATTACCTGGGGATCAAAACGAACTCAAAATGTCCCCAAGAAAATTACATAAAATATAGAATTCAAAAAGGCAGATCGGTAATAACATTGTTAAACGGAGTTTTGTGGGATAAGAATAGATACCAAATTAGAAATTTATAAATCCATAATTCCAAGCACGCTAACATTCGGTGCAGAAACTTGGCATCTGAGTTAAAAATTTGAGTTTAAAGCTTATGTCTACCGAAATGGATTCTTACAGACGCTCAACTAGACATTCTAAATTGGAAAACAATCAGAAATACAATCATCACACAACAAATGAAAGTCCAAAATCCAATATTAGATTTTGTGAGATACAGACAACTTAGAATGGTATTGTCATATACGTAGGATGCCAGAGAAAACATTACTCAGACAAGCTTTGGAATGGATTCCACCTGAAAAAGGAAAGAGAGGTGGACCACATTTAAATGGATGGATGATGTAAGAAGAGATATGAGGGAGCTATGTCTGGAAGAATTGGAATGAGAAGATAGAGAAGAATGGAGAAAGAAGATAAAAATTATAAAAAGCTTTGGGCATAGGAATATGTTTTATTACACTGTAAACCTGTTTATAAATAAGTAAATAATAATATTAATAATAAAAATATTAGTACTTTCAAATAGTTAGTACGTTTTTCTTTAAGAACGAATATACATAATAAAATAGAAAGCACTTTAGCAATTAAAAAAATTAACCTCACCGGGAATCGAATCTGCGACCTTTTGTATACGAATCAAGGCATTATGCACTGAGCTACTCTTTGGCTGCATTGTTGTGTTTAGAAAGAATACTCTTCAAGGGAAGAAGGAAAACGTATTGTAGCACTACTGTGCAATTAGTTTACTCGTGTGAATCGCGCGTTAGAACTCGAGATCAAGTGTCGGCCCATTCTTTTTGTCGCTAAGTGTACATTTATATATCTTCATATTGTGAGAGAATCAAACAGCGTGACGCTTGATTATGCACTATGAATGCTAAACTTAACATTCTGGTCACCTCTTCGGAACTTGACAAATGTAGGTCAGATAGTCTCTGAGTTTTATTTTCTTCTAGTTGAATAAAATGCTACTCACGAAAAATTTCAACTTGTTTCTTGAGAATGACGTTGTATACACGTCAAAACAATACAATAATATGTTACATGACGAAATAAGTTTATAAAGAAATCAAATAATTAGAGAAACTCGAATAAAACATTCACATACCCATTCTTAATATGTTGAAGTAAAAACTGAAAAAGAAAATAAACAGAATGTAACACAATTGATTAAAAAAACTAATGGGGGAGATAATTATTTTGTTTCAACTTTACTTAACTGAATCAGAATTTTTATCTGAAATCATCATACATGTGAGGCGAAACTGGAATTTTGGGATAGAAAGTCAGTCCACTGTTCGGAAAAGTACACTGTAATAACATAAGTTGTTGAACTGCACTCGAATTTGCGAGTTATTATCGTTCTCAGTGTGACGTCAGTATTCTGTAACATCAAACGCTCAGATATATCAAGGGAAATTACAGTTATACACCAAGTCTTTAATTGGGTATGCTAAATAACATTTACTATTTTCTCCAAGATGCAATCTGACATTCTGAATCTAGCCGGTGCAAATATTAAATTGAAGTTAAAAGTTTTTTTATCTAGAAAATCTTATCTATCTACAACGGCGTAACAAAAATTATAATGAAAATAGACTTCAAACAGTAGCCAGAAACAAAAAATTGGAATGCCTAATAAAAAAATTAATATACCAGATATACAAAAAAAAAAAACAGAAGAGCACATTTTAGAATGACTATTTAACTCATGCCCCAAGTAGGAGTCAATGGCCAATCACATTTCAATGAATTTTGATTTACAACCAATCACAGTCGTTTTTCACCTCGATTTTATCAATTTAATTTTATCATATTAAAATCAAGCTCCTCCTTTTTAACATTATGAATAGGTCAGAGCATTATTTTGCAGTGACTGACTCTTTAAGAAACACGTTGAATATAACAATTTATATATTAAGATGTAAGAATCCTCGAATGCAAGTGGCTCCCAGATTGTATGTATAGTACACGAGTGTGAGCAGTAACTGCTTGCTGGATATAATAAAAAACATTTGTAGCAATTGATTGTACAAAAAAAAATAAAGGAAACCATTGTTTGAACTTACTTAAACGTATTATTTCCCAGGTATTTACGTTCCAGAAAAATATAATTTACTTATTTACATCGTAGGACATCAGAAATTAATTAATATACAGTTTGACGTGTTTCATTTTTTCTCCACTAGGGTGCATTCTTACAATATTGCGATCCTTTGGCAATAAATAATATGATCTGGTTGCAGTGATGAACAAATGAAACATAATAAACGTTTCTCATTTGTTTTCAAACATCGCCGTTTACATTAAATATATAAATATTTTAAAACACTATATTTAAATAATGATTTGTGAGTAAACAGCTTAATTTTTTTGTTAAATAGTCCTAACAAATGCCACTCTTGATTTACAAATTCTCCAGATAAATTGGAAATCACTCGTGGCATTACTTATGATAACGAGCCATGACTGTCTGGCAAAACACCTTTACAAAATCAATATTCTGCCTTCACCGAAATGCACTTTATGCAATCACCCAGATGAAGAAATGGACGAAGGTCATCTGAACAACTATATCACTGTCAAACATGAACATTCTAAGTCTAAGATATCAAAGTATTAGTGAGCAAGACTGCTAATGACTTCAGTGTTAGATGCAGCACATTAGATAACAACAACAATGGCGTAACAGCCCAATGTTGGGGCTTCCCGTTTCCTTTGTTAGGTTAATTCATTTACATTCTATAAGGTTTTGAATTTACATAATTATACAAATTTATAACGATTTTAAAGATTATATTGCATATATATATATATATATATATATATATATATATATATATATATATGACATGATAAGAAAAATAAATGCTCAGACGAAACTTGAACCCGGACCTCTCGATTTATATCCCAGTGCGCTACCGATTACGCTACCGAGCAACTCTAGTACAAACATTCATTTTTCTTATATATATATTCTTATTATTACTAGATGTAGTGAGAACTCGGTCTCCACTGCCATCTGGTAGCTCCTATCACATTATAACGTCGATAAAGCGTCACTGCTATAAAAGTAAAAATATTCTCTTTAATTTGCTTACTTATGATATGAGCTACCAGATGGCAGTGGAGTCCGAGTTCCCACTATTTCTAATAATAATGAGAATATATTTAAGAAAAATGAATGTTTGTACTAGACTTGCTCGATAGCGTAATCGGTAGCGCACTGGGATATAAATCCAGAGGTCCGGGTTCAAGTCACATCCCGAGCATTTATTTTTCTTATCATGTCATATTAAGCATGCATTGCTCAATGTCAAAAATTTAATTATAAGTATATATATATATATATATATATATATATATATATATATATATATATAGTAGAATGGATTAATAATAAAGAAGTATTGTAGATAACAGTTTTAAATCTGGACATTACATGAGTGGCCGCCTGGGGTAATTTATTATGTAATTTACCAATTTGTTTTGCTTTTAATAATATTATTCTAAAGAATAAATAAATTCATGACAGCAATTAGAGGAATCGGAGTTTTAATTATAATTATGTTTAATTAAGGGAACCCAGACTAGGGAAAAGGAAAGTTGGAAGACAAAAAAAAAAAAAAGCGTTGGAGTGAAGAATTTAAGTCTCATCTAGGAACATTGTGGACTAGAATAGCGCAAGACAGAAAAAAATTGAAGCAATCCATAATAAAGTTGAAGTGGTAGTCCCAAGGGGTTGGCTAACCCGGGGGATGTAGCGTAAGCCAAGCTGCAGTCGCAGGAGGCCCTCGCCCAAAATGGGATCATTATGGGCTAATTCTTAATTCTTCTTAAATTATTCCATCTTTATAACCAAGAGTTTATTTAATTAAAAGACTCAACGCTATTTTCAATTCTTAGTACAGATAATTCATATCCAGGTAATCTACTGAGTTTACTAACTAAAATCATCAAAAATTTTAAATTTAAAAGCAAATGATTCAAGGTGTAAAAATAATTAAATATCTCAATTTTTCCCTGGAGCAGTGGTATCAGGGTATAATGAAAGTTCAGAAGAAAATATTACAGAATATTGAAGAAGTAAATCTTAGGTCACATGAATATGTGACAAGAATAGAATACAGATAAATAATAAAGAATGTAACTTACCGGTAATTAGAGGAGAGATATAAGAAAGGAAACACGAAGATAAGATGGAATGATAGGCCTACATGAAAGGAAGAAATTTATAAGAGCGAGATTGTATCAATGCAACGGCGAGTGTTGGAGCAGAAATATAACATAGTTGACTTGAAAATCATATAAAATTGAATCAATTCCTAAATCGCCCGGACATGGTCTCTCCATACTTCGTATATAAATGCTTTCAAGCATTACCTTTATAATTTACCTCTCTAAAATCCTAGGTAATATCATTTACTCCCTTAATTCTGGCCTCACTACTGGCGATTTCTCTCTGATTTTACTACAAACATTTGCCATTACTCTCTTTCATTTCTCATTTCATTGCCCTCTCTTTTGCAGTTTTACGAGACACTCCTGACTTATTAAATCATGTTTCTATAAATATTTTGTAGAGCAATTTTGTGTATTTTTCTCTATTTTACTGCCTATTTGTATCTATTTAGCTAAAAATGCAAAAACACATTTTGAAATATTGGTAATATATTCTTCTCTTTTAAAGTAGAGGTCCATTATTTCGTACCATATATTTTATAACTAGAAAATTCTACTTCAGAAAAACCATTGATCGCATTTCTTGACAGTTGTATTTTACAGTGTCTTCTTAATATCTTCCTTTTCAATTCTAGGATTAATTCTGAGAACTAACTAGCTAACTCACTGGCGCTATCGAACCCGTAGTTTGATGGCCGCGCGGACATAAGCTTTCCATACATACCTATCCTGAGATGTTTTCCAATCATTTCCTGTATAATCTACTTCCCTCAAATCTTGATTATTAATTCTGAAAACACTTATTATTAATATCTTCTAATCAATACTAGCTTAAATTCTGCCTTGAAGATTTTAAGTTAAATTAAAAT
The DNA here is from genome assembly GCA_030220185.1 of Diploptera punctata. NCBI lineage: Eukaryota > Metazoa > Arthropoda > Insecta > Blattodea > Blaberidae > Diploptera > Diploptera punctata. Next base: position 2,789,906 of record JASPKZ010003882.1, read on the forward strand.
AATAACCTTCAAAGTTATAAATAAGATTGTCACTTCTTCGATCAAGGCATTTTTGTTTATAGCCTTTAACATGTCCGGTATGGGTAGCTCTTCTGGTGCAATACTACTGCCGAAATAACTTGTAGTGCGATTATGCACAAACACTTTCTACAATAAAAAATATATTGCTCCGGAGATCCAAACGCGACTAAATTGGTTACTGTCACTAGCTAATTAACTCACTGGGACTCTCGAAACCGGAGATGTTAGGCCGCGCTGACAAAATGTCTCCATACATCTCAATTCTGATCTAAAGTTTTTTAATCACAACCTATACAGGACTATTCAGAAAGAAAGAACAGACTTCAAACATTTATTTCTTCCAAACTACAAAAATAGAAACACAACTCCAACGTTCCTGGAAAGAGAAAAGTTCAAATTTCACTATTTTATGCATTCAATATGAGCACCATGTGTTACACGACAAATATCAAAACGGTGACTCATTTCTTGCCACACACGGATCAGCTGGTCTTTAGTTAACACAGCTTCAACAATTCGATGTCGCATGTTTTCAAGAGTGTCAGGCATAGGGAGGATAAAAACATGTTCTTTTATGTGTCTCCACAGATAAAAATCACAAGGGGTATGGTGACCTGTGAGGCCACTGGCGATGAAGTTGATCCTCTTCCAATCCAACTTCCTGTTGTATCGCCATTTTAATACAAACAACATGACAAGCAACAGCGCCAATGCGGCCGTGATCGGAACTTCAAACTTTTCTCTTTCCAGGAATGTTGGAATTATGTTTCTATTTTTTTGTAGTTCGGATGAAATAAATGTTCGAAGTTTGTTTATTCTTTCTGAATAGCCCTGTATAATATCAATAGAAGATCCCGGGTTATAAGACCGCAGTCCATAACTGGTGTTTCTCCTTCTACTATGGAGAGCATCTTCAGTGCGAGTCACCCGGAATATTCTAATACTATGACTACCGGCCGTGAAAGCCTGCATTCTACAATATCCTATATAATTTACCTCTCTTAGACTATGGTTAATATTAGCTTCCCATCTCATTAGCTAGCAGATAACATTACAGAAATTTGCGTGGTTAGCGCGATGTAGTTTCTCAGCCTTAGCTTTTTTTATTTACATATATGCCACAACCCGTGTTTCACCAATGGTATATCACGGGATATTTACAGTTTTACAATTGTTCAATTATTGTTCTAGTTGTTCTTGTAGTTGACGGAAGATCCTCGCAAGAAATTCTGCAACGTTGACTGTGTTAAAGTGGAACTTCAGAATATTTGGCGGAGTAGCAATTTGTAGTATAGCTGGTCGATCTCTGGAGAACATGTTGCATTCAGTCATCAGATGGTGGGCCATCTGCAGTGATTTTTCTGGGCAGTTGCAATAAGGTGAAGCAGTTTTGTTCATTTTGTGTAGGTAGGATTTAAATAGTCCATGGTTGGTGAGAAATTGTGTGGTTATATAGTTAGGCCATAGGGATAGGGACAGTCTGTAGGGTATGTTGGGATGAACATTTTGGTATGGAAGGCGTCATTTGATTTGGGTGTTGTTTGTGCGTGTAAATTAAATTCCAGATTGTTTCATAGGATTTCTTTTAATATCTGATTGCCTCGTGTTATAGGGATGGGTTTTGTAGTCGATAGTAGTTTTGTAGATAGGCGGGCTATTGTACGCCAGATAGTCAGCTCTTTCAGTCCCTCGAAAGAACTGCGTGACCTTTAACCCAGTGGAGGATCCATCTTACTCGTCTTTCTGAGTCCGATTTAGCTTTTCTCTGATTTTGGATCGTCAAAAGATGGTTTGCTTTTCTATTGGCTATGGCTAGAAGAGCGGCTTGTGAATCTACGTGGATAGCATATGTTGAAGTTACATCTTTTTTTAGTTTAATCCATTCAACTGCAATTTGAATTCCAAGGAGTTCTGCCTGGAAGACTGAGCATTCTATGTGAAGTCTTTTCATATTGGTAAATACCTGCTCCCATATGCTTAGCCGTTTTGGACCCATCCGTGAATATTAAGTAGTCGGCATTCCCTACAGTTCCAGTTGAATCTATTTCTATATAGCTATCTTTGGGATGAATTCCTTTTATTAGTGTTGGCATTTCAGTTCGTTTCAGAAGAGGGATTATAGCATTGGTGGCTTGGCCTCTGGATATTGCTTTAATGTCGTTGTGTAGGAGTACTGTTGGATCCATGGGCATGACGCATGCTAGAGCTTGGAGAGCATTGTATGAAACTGTTCTGTATGCTTTTGTTGCGAAAAGAAGAAAATGTCTTTGTATTTGATTCAATTTGGTTTTAGTCCGTTTGGAGATTTGTGGGCTCCAGGAACTTAACCCATTCGCTTCAGGTTTAAATTCTCAATGCATTTCCCCAGAAACCCGATTTAAGTTACCGTAATTTATGTAGTCTAAATTTAGACATTTACAACGAACAACAGATAACGGTATTTCATATCACAATAAGGGTGAAGGCCATTCATAAATGTTAACAAAAATTACCCTGCCAAGGGATGTACAAAATATTGCAAAATTTATAACAGGCAAAGTTAAGCGAGTGTACTTCGTATTCTGAGTGGCGAGTGTACCTCGTCTTTTGAGGCGAATAGGTTAATTGTACGATATTGATCGGATTTCTTACTTTTCATATCAGGAAACTAGTCACGAGGCTAAGTAGAATCCATTCCAAACACTATATAGCCATTTTAATATGTTGTAGTTGGGAATCGAATCCATATTTCTGGGATACAGTTAGATTTCCTACCATAATACAAAGAATCAATCAGTCATCTAATTCTAGGCAGTATAAGTAAATTAGTATATAGAGGTGTTTCGTATAAATTACCTGATCTATTTGCTGTAGGTCTGATTTATTTGTAATCGAATAGTTGTTTATCTATATGAAATCGAAGATGATGCGGTTTCATTCAGTAGAAGAATAATACTTTCATCTTATATCATGATCGCGTTTAACACATCTGCGATTTTTCTATATACAAAACAGTGATTTATAACAGGCACGAAAGGGTTGAGAATTTTGAAATTTATAATAAGCCGTACGTAGTCGTTTTCCAACAGCCCACTTTCAATCTCCGCTTCCGCTTACGTTTTCAAAAACTTGAGACTTGTAAATAAAGTTGTATTATCCATAAATGTCTGAAACGATTTTCAAAGTAATAAGTAAATAAATTATATGCCTAGTTACTTATATTGCCATGACATAGGTTATTATAATGTGAATATTTATTTATTTATTTATTCATTCAACAGGTTTTAAATGTATACATCTTCCTGTACCCAATATTAAGTTCAGATTATATTCCTCCATTCATCTATACCTATCCTTGCAGTCACCATCCTGCTCCTCTGTCCTTCATAAAATTTATAATTCCCTCTATCCATATCTTCTTAGGTCTCCCTCTTCTTTTCCTCACATTTGTAACCAACTGCAAACTCCTAACCTACGATCTATCTTCATTCATCCTCTTCACATGTCCAAGCCATTGTAATTGTTTATTTCCCACAAATTGCATAATTGTTTCGTTAAAGTTTTTTGTCAACATTTACAGACCTAAATAATACTATGTAAAGTTAACAGATTAAACAAATCATGAACACTCATGAGTGACCTGGGTGCATGGTTCCAAGATTCTTATTCAATCTTTACTGATTAACTATTTTTATCGACCTTATCGTATGGAAATTCTCGTATTTTTTTATATGTGACTGAGTGGGATACAAGGCTAGTCGGCCCAAGATCGAATTCTGGGGTAGGGCCTTGTCATCCGGGCTAACTGGCTACGTGAAACTGTATGCAATATCTTGAAGTGTTTATATTGAATCTTCATGCTACTACACACTTGGTATATGTTAAAACGATAGTGTATACCTTGCGTTCTGCTTTAAAGATAGCGTGTTCGTACATCTTGGCAATATCGGTTTTCTGTTTGTATTTTCTCTGGTGAATAAATAAAATATGCCTATGAAAAGGGCTATGGATGCTATGTTATTTGAATATAGCAGAATTTACTGTGAAGAATATCGATTTCTATTATCTTTAGAGCTCAGTGAACGGTCTTTCATTTTGTTTGTATTACCGAATATGGTTATGAGAGTATAGTAGCTTTCTATTATCTTTAGAGCTCAGTGAACGGTCTTTCATTTTGTTTGTATTACCGAATATGGTTATGAGAGTATAGTAGCTTTCTATTATCTTTAGAGCTCAGTGAACGGTCTTTCATTTTGTTTGTATTACCGAATATGGTTATGAGAGTATAGTAGCTTTCTATATCTTTAGAGCTCAGTGAACGGTCTTTCATTTTGTTTGTATTACCGAATATGGTTATGAGAGTATAGTAGCTTTCTATTATCTTTAGAGCTCAGTGAACGGTCTTTCATTTTGTTTGTATTACCGAATATGGTTATGAGAGTATAGTAGCTTTCTATTATCTTTAGAGCTCAGTGAACGGTCTTTCATTTTGTTGTGTATTACCGAATATGGTTATGAGAGTATAGTAGCTTTCTATTATCTTTAGAGCTAGTGAACGGTCTTTCATTTTGTTTGTATTACCGAATATGGTTATGAGAGTATAGTAGCTTTCTATTATCTTTAGAGCTCAGTGAACGGTCTTCATTTTGTTTGTATTACCGAATATGGTTATGAGAGTATAGTAGCTTTCTATTATCTTTAGAGCTCAGTGAACGGTCTTTCATTTTGTTTGTATTACCGAATATGGTTATGAGAGTATAGTAGCTTTCTATTATCTTTAGAGCTCAGTGAACGGTCTTTCATTTTGTTTGTATTACCGAATATGGTTATGAGAGTATAGTAGCTTTCTATTATCTTTAGAGCTCAGTGAACGGTCTTTCATTTTGTTTGTATTACCGAATATGGTTATGAGAGTATAGTAGCTTTCTATTATCTTTAGAGCTCAGTGAACGGTCTTTCATTTTGTTTGTATTACCGAATATGGTTATTGAGAGTATAGTAGCTTTCTATTATCTTTAGAGCTCAGTGAACGGTCTTTCATTTTGTTTGTATTACCGAATAGGGTTATGAGAGTATAGTAGCTTTCTATTATCTTTAGAGCTCAGTGAACGGTCTTTCATTTTGTTTGTATTACCGAATATGGTTATGAGAGTATAGTAGCTTTCTATTATCTTTAGAGCTCAGTGAACGGTCTTTCATTTTGTTTGTATTACCGAATATGGTTATGAGAGTATAGTAGCTTTCTATTATCTTTAGAGCTCAGTGAACGGTCTTTCATTTTGTTTGTATTACCGAATATGGTTATGAGAGTATAGTAGCTTTCTATTATCTTTAGAGCTCAGTGAACGGTCTTTTCATTTTGTTTGTATTACCGAATATGGTTATGAGAGTATAGTAGCTTTCTATTATCTTTAGAGCTCAGTGAACGGTCTTTCATTTTGTTTGTATTACCGAATATGGTTATGAGAGTATAGTAGCTTTCTATTATCTTTAGAGCTCAGTGAACGGTCCTTTCATTTTGTTTGTATTACCGAATATGGTTATGAGAGTATAGTAGCTTTCTATTATCTTTAGAGCTCAGTGAACGGTCTTTCATTTTGTTTGTATTACCGAATATGGTTATGAGAGTATAGTAGCTTTCTATTATCTTTAGAGCTCAGTGAACGGTCTTTCATTTTGTTTGTATTACCGAATATGGTTATGAGAGTATAGTAGCTTTCTATTATCTTTAGAGCTCAGTGAACGGTCTTTCATTTTGTTTGTATTACCGAATATGTTATGAGAGTATAGTAGCTTTCTATTATCTTTAGAGCTCAGTGAACGGTCTTCATTTTGTTTGTATTACCGAATATGGTTATGAGAGTATAGTAGCTTTCTATTATCTTTAGAGCTCAGTGAACGGCTTTCATTTTGTTTGTATTACCGAATATGGTTATGAGAGTATAGTAGCTTTCTATTATCTTTAGAGCTCAGTGAACGGTCTTTCATTTTGTTTGTATTACCGAATATGGTTATGAGAGTATAGTAGCTTTCTATTATCTTTAGAGCTCAGTGAACGGTCTTCATTTTGTTTGTATTACCGAATATGGTTATGAGAGTATAGTAGCTTTCTATTATCTTTAGAGCTCAGTGAACGGTCTTTCATTTTGTTTGTATTACCGAATATGGTTATGAGAGTATAGTAGCTTTCTATTATCTTTAGAGCTCAGTGAACGGTCTTTCATTTTGTTTGTATTACCGAATATGGTTATGAGAGTATAGTAGCTTTCTATTATCTTTAGAGCTCAGTGAACGGTCTTTCATTTTGTTTGTATTACCGAATATGGTTATGAGAGTATAGTAGCTTTCTATTATCTTTAGAGCTCAGTGAACGGTCTTTCATTTTGTTTGTATTACCGAATATGGTTTATGAGAGTATAGTAGGTTTCTATTATCTTTAGAGCTCATTGAACGGTCTTTGCATTTTGTTTGTATTAACCGAATATGGTTATGAGAGTAGAGTAGCCTTCTATTATCTTTAGAGCTCAGTGAAACGGTCTTTCCATTTTGTTTGTATTACCGGGGGGAATATGGTTATGAGAGTATAGTAGCTTTCTATTATCTTTAGAGCTCAGTGAACGGTCTTTTTCATTTTGTTTGTATTACCGAATATGGTTATGAGAGTATCGTAGCTTTCTATTATCTTTAGAGCTCAGTGAACGGTCCTTTCATTTTGTTTGTATTATACCTAATCTGGTTATGAGAGTATAGTAGCTTTCTATTATCTTTAGAGCTCAGTGAACGGTCTTTCATTTTGTTTGTATTACCGAATATGGTTATGAGAGTATAGTAGCTTTCTATTATCTTTAGAGCTCAGTGAACGGTCTTTCATTTTGTTTGTATTACCGAATATGGTTATGAGAGTATAGTAGCTTTCTATTATCTTTAGAGCTCAGTGAACGGTCTTTCATTTTGTTTGTATTACCGAATATGGTTATGAGAGTATAGTAGCTTCTGCATTTTAGGCTTTGCAAGAGTTGCCTCTGTATGAATATTCCAACCTGGATCAATAGATTGAGGTCGTTGTCTTCTCTCTTATTTTAGGCATAACACAAGCATTAAAATATATATACAGTCAATATGCCCATTTCACCAATAAATATTTAAAATGGTCAACTAGTTTCTACAGCCAAGCTGTCATTCTCAAGACCAGATATCTGGTCTTGAGAATGACAGCTTGGCTGTAGAAACTAGTTGACCATTTTAAATATTTATTGGTGAAATGGGCATATTGACTGTATATATATTTTAATATTGTATCACCAAGAAGATCAATTGTGTACTAAATAACACAAGCATGTATTTATCGCAAAATTGTGGCCCTTCAAGCCGTCCATGGTGAGAGGCGGTTAGCCAACTAGTTAAGGGAAAAAAATTATTTCTAGAGGCGTGTAAACTATCAATTAGTTTGAATTCGAGATAAGCCTGAAATAGAACCTACTAAAGGACAGTTTTAAAACTCGAATATACATGATGTGGCATAAGTCAGTTAACCATTACACATGACAATAATGGAAAATTGTGTGATAAGATCTGCAAATCAGTGTTAAATCGATGTCATAATGCTGAAACAACAGCAGAGATCACTTTAAACAATTTGTAGTTTTTTTGTATAGATGTTGTAAGCTACAGAAAATAACATATATATTTTTTTTTCTCGGTTAAATGACTCATGCTGAACTCTGTATAGTGAAATGCAATGATAGTTAATTATAAAATTGTTGAATTACGTATATTAAATTTGTTTTAAAAGCACTTACACGTAAAACGAAAAAAGTAATGGATAAGTGGTGGAAATAAACAGTGAAGTTTTATTTATATATAAATATGAACGGATAAGACATATAAAAATAATAAAAACTAAGTCATTTGCAATAATACACCTTCATCATCATCATCATCCGGTATCATGGCAGCTGCCGCCGTCTTCCGGAAACCAAATGCCATTCCTCTCTGTCCATCCATTGATCTTCCTCCATTTCTCTGATATTCATAGCAGCTTATACCCCTTCTATTCAAGTTTTCTTAGGCCTTCCTCCTTTCCATCGGGATCCCTTCCATAGCAATTTTAGGCAATATTTGCACAGGCATTCTTTTGGCATGGCCAAACCACTGTAATCTTTTCTTTTCTGCAATGTCTTTCGAAGGCATGATGCTTGGTTTTAGCATTTTTCTTTTTATGATGAACGATGGGCTCGTCCGATGCATCAACCCCAACCTGGGGGACGGGTAATTTTTGTTCGAGGTTTTCTTCCTCTAGCCTTTGATAGTCCAGTATCTTACTGCAAGGCAGTAGCGATAGTTTTAGTCCGCCCTAGGTATTTTATTTCCGCATTACACGCCATATCTGGTGAGCATTCCTCTATCCGCCATCTGGGGAGGCGTCCGATGGAAGACTGGCAACTCCAAAATAAAAAAAAATAATACGAGAAAGAGACGTCATCATCATCATCATCATAGTACATTCACGAATTTAGGCCATTTGTTAACCTGTTTCGGCCTCAAGGGAAACACCATCAAGAAGTCTTTTGAGTGGACGTCCTGGTCTTCTTCTTCCTGCAGGTTGATATCTTAACATTAGTTTGGGTATTCTGTGATCTTCCATTCGATGAACATGTTGTATCCATCTTGACTTATAATCAGAAATTTTGTTTTCTAAAGATTCCATGTGTAATTCTTCTAAGATGTCTTCATTTTTTTGTGATCTAGTAGTGTGTATCCTGCAGTCCTCCGAAGATATCTCATTTCAGCAGATCTAAGTCTCTGTATATCCTTCTGTTTCAACGTCCATACTTCGCTACCATACAAAAGAGTTGGAAGAGCCAGTAAACTAAAACTCAAAACTTATAAAAAACTATTAAGTTAGACTTACGTACAAGTTTTAAAATTAAATTAATTAAAACGTTCACTAAATTTTCCTAAATGTTTTGTATGATGTTGACGAACACTGTGACCCACAGAGAGGATGTTGACTGAAGACAATAGTTTTGGAATTGGAATAGGTTCAAATACAAGGACTGACTAACCCGATTGGTAGGCAAATAATATATTGAAAGTTTCATTATCAGCCTTCAATTTATCATTAGTCCTAATTTAATACTGTATAGAAAACATATGACAGTCACAATATAGATCTAATATTTTATACGTGATGAGACAATAGATGCTAAAGTGTGTAAAATAAGAATAAAAGAAAAAAGTCCCAAAATTATCACTCCGATTTGACAATCCTTAATCTCTACATCTGTTAATGCCAAAGAAAGTTAGTAAATAGGAATGAATAGATAAATCATATTCATAAGTTTTGTTTCAAAACTTTGAAGTTATTGATGTTTTAACTTTTTTTGTATTGTAAGCCTATAGCTATTTTCCCTTTACAGAGATTTAGGCACTCTCCCCCTAAGGGAAGAATTTGAACCATACTAATTTAGTTACACTTGTTTTCGTATAGATGTCATTTGAGTGGTCCGTGGTCAGCGTTCCGCCTCATACTGACATCTAGGAAACCAAGGTAGTACTAGGACGGGAAAATTCGGTAAATTTTGCTTAGAGGCCTTTTCATTCAGGCTTAAAGATTTTTTACGAGCCTGAAAATCTTCAGACTCGGGACCCACGGCTTAAAGTCCCTCCCAGAGGACTTGCTCCTTGGATTTTTCCGTCCTAAAAAATCCATCGACCCCGGCCGGGTTTGAACTTTGAACCCGCGACCCTCGGGACCAGAGGCAAGGAGCATAACCACTAGTCCACCGCGGCCGACTATGTTTTAACTTCTGGTCACAAAACGGCATAGTTGATCGAAATTTTCTCATGTTCTTCATACCGTGCCACATCTGTAGCAGTATGATTGCTATACAGACTTACACTATTCTCCACACGAAAAATAAGCCAATACGTAAAATAAATATGAGAGTTCTTGCAACTTTTCCATTTTCGACAGTGCAACAAATAATCTCTGTATCCACGTAAATGGAAGTCAGGCGGATCATCATCTCGCTGAAAAAAAATTAATTGTGGACGAAAATTATTGTTTAAGCATGTCGATTGTTTCTTATTGTTCACAGTCGTTTCAACAAAAAGGAGAGAACTTAGTACAGAGAAACACGTATCATGCATTTGTAAATATTAAACCTATCTCTTACCACTTATCGCGTTATTTTAGCATCGGTATCAAATTAAAGATAAACTATTGCGAAATCGGATAACTAATTTTGAGACAATGTACTGAGTATGCTGATCTAAAAAATAATGTCCTTCCTATCTCTAATTTACTGTAAAATCATATCACATGAAGATAAAATTAAAACAACAAAAAATGTTGCTTCTCTATTATTAATGGATTGCGGAAGTATTTTTAATAAAAATACATTAATTCAATATTAATATTTTTTATCTATTTTTTAATCCCCTTACAAATAAGATATTAAAAATCATATCAACTTTAAACCAATTAATAGAAAAGTCCAACGTTCCTAGTTTCCAAAATTTTCTTAAATACAGAGTAGAAATAATAAAAACTAGTATAATCAAGAATTAAGTTTCTCTCTAAATAAATTTTTTTACAAATCCAGAAAACTGGTTAGTTCGGTTAATTACCTATGGCATCATCATCATCATAGTATAAGTATAGGCCTGTTATGGCCTCAAACAGGAATTTTTCATTCGGCGTTTTTTCGAACGTCCCAGCGATCTTTTCCCTTGAGGATAGTATCGAAGCATAGATTTTGAAATTCTGTGAGATAACATTAGTTGAATAGCTTTTCCAGTTGTTTCGGTAGTCTTGTAAATTATGAAGCATAACAGGTCAAAATGTAATTGATGACTTATTCATTATAGAGCATATCGTTGCTGTGCAAATATAACGCATATAATCTGATAATCAAAGGCCTGTTAGCGTTATAAAATAAATTGACAATGAAATGTTTTAAAATTGCAGGCTATATTGTTTGGCCAAATTAATACAGAGTGCTCTAAAATTCCCCTTACAAACTTCCAGGACTTGTAGAAGGAACTGAGTTGATAATATTTAGAAGTGGAAACCATGTCCGGAAACATACCGTTTCCGTGCTACAGCCGTTTGAAAACAAGCATTGCCTGAACGTACGTCACGTGTCTCAACAAGTAATAGCTTCGCGATTCGTCCGCCTGCAGTGTTACATGATGGGCGGTTACGTCGGATCACGTAATGTCAATTTATGTTTATCTTACCTCTCGGAGCTGGTTCGAGCCTCATGCATGTGTTTTTCAGTGTTAGAGCAACATGGTTGAATACACTTTTGCAGAATACACCGACATGATCTTTCTGTAATTGCGAAGTTCGAGGTAATGGAAGAACTGCTTTATCAAGACCGTTTTCCATAACGTTCGACTCCATCGCATACCCTTTTCACCACAATTACGCAACCGCTTCGATAAAGGGGTACCCTCACCGCCAGCAAGAATGACTGTGGTGATCCAAGGAGACGCCACACTCCCGATTTGGAAGAAGTCGTACTGCATCAAGTTGAAGGGAACCCGTCAACGAGTACACGAACAATTGCGTGAGTAATGGATGTTGCTCCTAGCACCGTTGGAATGTTATGCATTAACAACAACTACATGCATAACACCTCCAAAAGGTGCCACTTCTGCCAGCTGATTTTGCTCCACGCGTTGAGTTCTGTACGTGGTTTCTGCACCGCTGCATCAACGAGCCCCTATTTCCACGGCGCATTCTCTTCACAGATTAATGTACATTTACTAGGGATTGTGTACTAAATTCATAAAAGAGCCATGTCCGAGCAGACGAAAACCCTCATGCCGCGCATGTCCAGGGATTCCAATACAGATTTTGAATTAATGTGCGGGAGGTATTCTGGATGGTCATGTGATTGGACCGTACACGCTTCCATCCAGGCTAACAGGTCCCATCTACTTGATCTTCCTACAACAAGTATTGGGTGTGTTGTTTGATACTGTGCCATTGAACGTCCGTCAAGACATGTGGTTTCTGCATTACGGCACACCCCCTCACTTTTTACTTTATGTTCGGGAACATCTGGATCGACGATTCGAACAAAGATGGATAGGCTGAGGTGGTCCGATTGCATGGCCTCCACGATCACCCTCCATTGGACTTTTTTCTCTGGGGTCGTATGAAGAATTTGGTTTATGACACTCCTGTAGAGACAAAAGAAGATCTGGTGGAACGAGTTGTGGTCGCTGCAAGAGAGATTGCAGATACATCAGGTGTGATAGAGCGCGTTTACCAAAACATCATTTGTAGGTACAATGTGTGCAACGAAGTTGGTGGTCGCCACATCTAATCGCACTTGTAGTGGATCTGAATGTTAACCATCATTTCAAAAGGACAAAAACAGTTTAAGTTTAACTGTAAACAAAAGTATTTGTGAAAAATAATTCTGTTTCCATTTTGTTTCTTTGGTTATAAATGAGTTGAATTGTAAAACAAGTGATGTACTGTGTCACGCCTCATAATAAATTACTTGCAAAAGTGGTCGCGTTAAAAACATGTTTTCAAACGGCTGTAGCACGGAAACGGTAATTTGGTTTCCAGTTCTAAATATTATCTATCAACTTAGTCCTCTTTACAAGTCCCTACTAGTTTGTAAGGGAAATTTTAGAGCACTCTGTATATCAGCGAGTCAATGGTCTGACAACAGTCCAGTTACAGTGAACTTATTTGAGAGACATATTCATCCTAACATTACATCACTCTACTTCTTTCTCAGCTCTACAGCCCAGGATGGGGTTTGGTTTCCTTCACAATCCTCCTCTATTCATCTCAATTCCTTTTCCATTTCCTAACTTGCATTTTATCAAAGTCACTCTCTAATATTCTTGTTGCTACTTTTTCCTCGTCTTTTACTTCCAAGCTTTATACTGTTATATATATTTTTGGGGATTCTATTTTCATTAATTCTATAAACATGTCCTATCTATCTCTAAGTGATTTGATAACTAATCAAATAACTTACTGCCACTTTCGAACCAGTAGGTTCATGAACTTGCGGACATAAGCTCTCCATACATCCCTATTCTGAGCTAATGTTTTCCAAATGATTTTATAAATGTTATAATATCCTGTCCTTTACAGATATGTTCTATTTCTTGAATATTTATGATTCTCTATATTCATATTTCACATACTCGTTCATAGATTTTTCTAACACATCTTCTTTCAAATACTATTAGTGCAATTTCATGTTATATGCTTAGTGTGCTTGTTCCAACTACGTGTTATGTTACCATTCCATCCATCCATAGTAATTCTGCCCGAAGGCAGGTCCTTCACTGCAATCATAGCATTTTCATGCTATGCTTGCAGATTTACTAGGGAATTGTAGGTGTGGTAGCTTCCCGTTGCTTTCCACGCCGGTGAAGGATGATGATGATTATTGTGATAAGGATGATGGTGATGGCTATATAATTTCGTGGACCGTTTGGGTCTTATAGTTTTCCTGACATTTGTCTTACAGGTGAGGAAAAACCCCGATAAAAAATCTCACCCAGAAAAACTGCCCCTTCCGGGGATCGTACCCGGGCCCGCTGCGTGACAAGGCAGCACGCTACTTCGAGACCACAGCGGTGGACATGTTACCATTTTTCATAATTTTTTTAAAAGAGTATATGTGTTCTAATGCAATCAACTGCACTTTACGTGTTTCGGGTTCCGCGCTCGGCGGATATATGGCGTTTATGTGGTCTATTTTTACAATTTACGCACCACGTCGGCAGATCAATTTACATAGGTGATGTATACTTGTATTGAATACAGAGATGAGTGTATGTTTGTGTAGTGTAAAGTGTTTTATTTGATGGATGACGATGAAGACAAGGGAGAAGGGGAGAAGGTGAAATCTGGTTCCGGAACGTATCCTGCTCCTGTCAAAAAGCACGAAGGGGGCCATTTGGCTTAACATCCCCATCCGACGGACGAATCGCTAAATATGTCTCCTCAACATATGTACTGCGGAGTGGTTTACAATTTAATGCAGGAATCTGGTGCACAATCTAGCGATTAAAAATTATATATCACTACCTCTTCTGGCCCCAAGATTGAACATTTTGCAATTAAATTAATTAAATTTAACCGTTACAATTTTTAATCCTGCCGGTTATCGAAACCGGGCTCGCCAGTCAGGAAGCAGTCATGATACCACCTGAGCAAGCAAATCGGACTTGTTTCATATAGTTTCAATTTGGTTTCTCTGGAAAAAATGGATAAATTAAACAATTGTTTCGAGCCACAACTCTATTTTATTTAATTTTGAATTTTGTATTTAAATCTACTCCCAAGTAAGTAAAAGTATCAACATTTATTTACAAATATAAAAGTATTAACTTCTGTAGATTTTAAGATTTTTTTCTGTTAGTAACACTATATCATATTAACATTTGATCGGTAGAGTGCTATTGTATGGATATATGGAGCAATAGACGATAAATTCCCTATAAAAATGTTTGACGACCCTTAACACAACAAATATATATTATAATATATTTATACAATATATTTATACAATATAAATATATTTATAAGTCCATTGTAGAAAGTATTATGTTATATGGATCGGAGACATGGACAGTTAAAAGATGCAAATCTAACATGCTATTAGGAACGTAGATGGATTTTATTGGAGAAGATCATCGCGTAAGTCCAGTTTAGAAAAAAACAAATGGAAACATTGATTTTAGGAAAATTATGAAAGTTCAAAGAAATGTATTATAGACAATTGGAAGAAAAACGATTAAGATGGTATGGATATCTCAAGGGGATGTTATCTGATAGAATCCCTAAGAAGATCTTGGAATGGAAAACATATAGGAAAAGAAGAAAGGGAATACCTAAAGAAGATTGGATAAACGGTGTGAGAAGAAGTATGAATGAACTGGAACTTGCGGATGAGGATGTTCAGGACAGCTACAACTGGAGAAAGGCGAACTACTTGAGGGCGACGGAAAACCACTCCATTATGGATAAATTCCGAAATAATAAATAAAAACACATTTGACTGGTATTTCTCCATAATCTATTACGCGTAAGCGCATGGATTTTGAGTCAGCCTGTATTTTCTGTAAAACGTATATTTGACTAGTAAGAAAATAAAACCGCATTTACAAATTCAATTCGTAGGATATTCCATCGCCATTTCTTTAGTGAAGACAATGGATGGTAATGCAGACAGTTGATCTGTTTGTGACAGTTCAAAGTGAGCTGTTTGGAATCCAGTTTCAATTAATCTCTTTGTTAACTTATACAGTGAACATTGCTGTTATTTTTCGTGGCGAAATAGTTCACTCGGAATAATTCATTGGCTTTGATCGGGCATTCATAGAATTCCTGGACACAAGCCTGCACTGAAGCGAGAATTGTCAGCGGTCAAGATCATCATCCGTGGCGTAGTAGGAACATTTTTCATTTACTTCTAATATGTCTTCTATGTGAAAATCTGACAGATACAGACGATCACTCTAAATTAGTGCACGAATAAATTTTGGAAATATGTTTTTTTTTGGAAATATGCAAGTTTGTTTATATTTTAGTCATGATACCCCAATGAATTTGTGTTTACAAACAATGTGCGTACTTAACTCCTAACTGGACGGCGTTATGTATCAACCGTCTATGCGCCATTATGTATGTTTCGAGAAAAATATATTTAAAGTTTTAGTCTATTCACTATTTATTGTAGCGCCAGACTAACAATACTGGATCTTATAAGTTATTTTTCTTGTTTGACAGTTATGCATCAACAATCTAAGGGCATGAATATTTGACGCTTAGCTGTATGATGCAATAATTTAGATTAGCATTTATGAAGATCTGGTTTCATAACCGTTTGTTGCAAAACATAGAATCTCTGATAGGACTGATGGCGTTTACATATTTTAGCAAACAGGGCTATATTTAAAGATTTTGGTGCTAAAAGTGTGCGTACACTTACTTCATGAGCCAATGCAACAGATGCCATCAAAATCTCAATTGATGTATGACACTATCCAACTTAGCTTACATATTTTTCATACTGTTGGTAATAATTGAAATATAATACTAGGTTTTATTATTTAATTTTATTTATATATGATTCATCATCTATATTACATCTCGTTTAGAATCTAAGGCCTGGTCTACACGTAACGTTTTGTCGTCAGTCTTGCATGATCATGCCAAGTTTGTCAAAAAAAAAATGTTCCATGTGTACGGAAAATTGGACGTTTTGGATGAACTAAATGAGGCTTGAGAAACTCGAAAAATACTGATGGACTGGAGCTCTGTGTACAAGCAAGACGGCGGACTGACCCAAAGACTGGATAGAAGTTTGAGTAGTGTAACCGCACGATTTTTGTGTCAGTCTTATTTGATCATGTAAGACTGACAACAAAACGTTACGTGTAGACCAGGCCTTAGTTGTATCCAGTTATGTTTATATCTATTGTGTATAGTTATGCTTTCTTCTGAAGATTCATTGATTTCATTTTTAAATGATACGAAATTTGATTATAATGAAATGAGAAACTAGAAATTTTACGAAGTATTGGCAGTTCCATCTCTTATCTATGGATGTGAAACCTGGACATTAACAAAGGCAGATAGTAAACAAATAGAGGCTGCAGAAATGAAGATGTTGAGAGCAATAGCAGGATACCAAAGGACCGACAAAAAGAAAAACGAAGATATAAGAACAGAACTTAATATATTTAATCTCTGTGAAAGAATAAAATACTATCAAAATGCTTACCTTCAGCACGTATTACGAATGAATGAACAGCGCATACCAAGAAGAATTCATAATTATAAACTAAAAGGGAGAAGATTGTTGGGAAGACCATTGAAGAGATGGAAGGACCAATTCGACCTGTAATGAGATCGGTACTAGCCATTGGGCTTAATCCTTGTTGACGATGATGATGAAATGAGCCCTAGTATGAAGTACTTTCCTGACAAATTAGGAAAGCCAGTAGAAAATCTCAGTCTGGTTGTTCCGCACCGGGTTTGAACATACGTGTCTTAAGCAGCAACCAAGTCTGTGTCAACTCGGTCGATATCATACTATCGCTAATGAAGTGAATAAATTCAAAAGGTTCTGACAGCTCTATTCTTTATCTCGACGTTGGTTGCTTTTACTTTAAATCTCTGTTCTACTGTTAAGCATTTCTGTGTTTTATATAGCGCTGCATCTATCTGGAGAAATAGAAGAACATTTCAAGTACAGTCTGATATGATTGATGTGATTGTTTTCTGATGTGCCAGATAGTGCTTTATTTTTTTATGGATTTCCAACTTACAATTCGAAGAGACATCAGAGAAAAATCTAATAGCATTTTATTTCTCTGTTCTAGGAAGAAAGCCACTAGTCTATATTGGAAATAAGAAACTCGAGCTTTGATATCAAGGTAAGAATTTAAGATTTATAACAAATACTTTTATGAAGAATACAATGCTATAACATAAGATATAAAAAAAGGTTTATATTTAAGATATGAGATATTGTGCTTGCAGATCGATGTAATCTCCCATCCATTGTTTTATGTGCCAAAAGTGACTAAACAGTTTGAGTTATTTGTTCTTGACAACTGCGTTTTTTAATATCCTAAACGTATAAACCCTATTTCACCTAAGGTACATTGGGGTTATATATTGTTAAATAAGTGTCGTTACATATTTTTTTATCTAAAATTAAAGTTTTTTATGAATTTTATTAATACAAACATTGAAACGTCTGTAGTTATTTTCTATAATAATCACTTCTGTAATGGGTGGTTTACTTAAACAGGCGATGTTTCTTAGAAGACATGTGTAACTTCGAATCTTTCGTTCCAGAGCAATGGACAATCAAATATATGTTCGGACAACTGTATTTGGGATCATGTCGAAACGTTGGAACCAGTGGCCAGCGGCCAACCTTGAATCTTTGTTACGGAAAACCCAAGAAACCTTTCTTTATCATATACCATATATATATATATATATATCTTCTTTTTCTTGTAAGCCCATGTTTCCATTAACAGAGATTTAGGCGCTCTCCCCCTACAGGGAATAATTTGAACCATACTAATTTAGTTACACTTGTTTTCGTATAGATGCCATTTTGAGTGGTCCGTGGTCAGCGTTCCTATATATCTTCTTCTTCAACTTCAAAGTTAGGCTGTAAGATTGTGCCGACTCAAAGCATATCCCTCCATCTGCTCATGGGGCGTCCAACGGAACATATATCTATTTCTTTGAGTAAAACGAGTAATATTTATCTCCCCTGGTCGGGCTACCAACACGACGCAGGAAAGCTGTGTAATGAGGCTGTCATTTCAGAGTCTCCAAGCCTACTTCCTACTGTACTAACTCCTAATAGGAGGGCTGCTCCATCCGCTCTAAACCGTTGGGGTCTTTCTCCTTGTTTACCCCAGAGATGGGCCTCCATATGTAATCCCCTGGAGGAAAGATGATTGTTCCGCCCTTCAAACCTCGTTGGTAGTTTGTAGCTTTCATCTTGTTTGAAGGTCGTTGAAGTCTTTGCACGTATGCCTGTGCACGGGAGATTCATTATACCTTGAATCACTGGATCCACACCAGCACTTAGTCATTGTATACGATGTCCACCCCCGCGACTTGGACGCGCCTGCCGAGGATTATACATGTATACACATTAATGCCATATATGCCTGCCCTGTGTATCATGGAGCGGGTTAGTATCCTTGTCTTATACCAAAGCTAGAGTCTTCTTCTTCTTAAGTATTAGACCAAGGCCTGTTACGATCCTATAGAAAATTTTTCCTCCAGCGTTTCATAGGACGGCCCAGTGATCTTCGTCCTCTTGGTATATAATTATAAACAGCTTTGGGGATCCGATTTGAACTCATTCTTTCTAGATGGTGTTTCCAATTTAGTTGGTACTGTTTAATATAATAATAATAATAGTAATAATAATAATAATAATAATAATAATAATAATAATAATAATAATAATAATAATAATGCTTTATTTATTCTGGCAGAGTTAAGGCCATAAGGCCCTCTCTTCCACTCAACCAGCACAAATACAAATAAATATTTGACAAATATAGATATACACTATACTAATTATAAACAGTTAAATATACAATAAATGTAGCAAAGTAAATTTCATGTACAAACAACATTTTATAGGTAGTAACAATAATGATACGATAATAATAATAAGATAAATATGATAAATTATACGAGAAACACCAAATAATATATTCCAAAATCGGCGTAGTCTTCAATTCTTTTAAGATATCGGTGTTCCTTTTCCGATCCCACCTGGTGTAACCCGCTGTTCTGCGCGTGAATCTCATTTCACAAGCCGTTATTCTGCTTTCATGTTGTCTTTTTATTGTCCATGCTTCACTACCATAGGCTAGGTCAACACTGGTCTAGCCAAAGTGTTATATAAACGTATTTTTTGTACAAGGGATGGTTTCATAACTTGATTAATAATTCCCAAACTTTTATTATAACTAGTAATTTTTTCAGGGATATCCTTTTCATCCCAGATAGAGAGATAATATCCAAGATATTTAAATTTATTAGATCTCTCTAAAATTTTATTCTGGAGACAGATTTTACTTTGTATGGGGTCCTTCCCATGAAATGCCATAATTTTAGTTTTATTAATTGATATTTCCATATTAAATTTGGCACCTATTTTTTTGTAAATTATAAATTGATCGTTGCAAATCATTTTGGGAAAGTGCCAGAAGAGCTAAATCGTCTGAAAAAAGAATAGCATCGAGTTTGAGGTATATATATATATATTTATTTACTTCACGTATCTTACTAAATTATTTAGTGTCTTTATTATACAATTTTTTACATTTACTTTACATCTGTGATTAAGTGAAATAATATTAAAAACAATGCATTTGACAGTCACAATTTGCTGATTTCTTTAAAATAAAGGGATTGTAAGTAAGTTGAGGGTATTACAGTATGCATGCAAATAATATACATTCGGTAACTCTTTTCAGCGTAATACGTGTGTTCAATTTTATATTATTTATTTGTATTTTTAATTTAATCAAATATCTAAGTTAGATTCAGAAATGGCACTTGTTACATTTTGACCGAAAAGGAGATAAAATATCTGTGAATTTATTTTGCATTATATTTAATTATATTTACACGCATTCAGTATATTAGGTGAGAACAAGGATGTGCAGATGTGATTTTATTATACGGAAACAATGTAAAGATGATAGAATCTTGATCAGGAAATATTATATATATATATATAGTTTACGTTTGTTCTGAAAATATTATTTTTGACTTTTACAATTCAGAATAAATATGGAAATGATACAGTTTATAAAAGAGTTCTATTTATTTCTCTCAGCACCATTTCCTATTCTTGCCCATTAAATTACGAAATGTATCGCAAAACCCTGATTATTGTTTTAACGCTGAACGATATTGTTTACGATTTTAATTTCCTCTCTTTAATTATGGATTATCAAATGCAATCACTTTTCTCAGTGTGAACAACTAAATATCGCAAGTACAATAACATATTTTATAAGAGAATGTAACATAGTGCACCACTGCTTTATATAGATTTATCGACAATCTACATTTTCATAGTAATCATGAGTAAAATTTTAAAAATGCTAGTTTTTACATAATTTTACAATTATCGAGTGGTTAAGACAAGATGCCCTGAAAGTATATAAAACTATTATTCTACCAGTTATATTATATGGATGCGAAACATGGACTCTTACTATAAGGGAGGAAAGTAGATTACAAGTATTTGAGAATAAAGTACTTAGGAAAATTTTTGGACCAAAGAGAGGTGAACAGACAGGTGAATGGAGAAGACTACATAACAATGAACTACATGGTCTTTATAGGAAGCCAGATATAATATGAACAGTTAAGTCTCGTAGACTGCGATGGGCAGGACATGTTGCAGCACGTATGGGGAATGAAAGACTTGCATGCAAGCTTCTTGTAGGAAAGCCAGAGGGAAAACGCCTAATTGGTAGACCAAGAATGAGGTGGGAGAATAACATTAACTATGATTTGAGGGAAGTAGATTATACAGGGAATGATTGGAAAGCATTAGCTCAGGATAGGGATGTATGGAGAGCTTATGTTCGTGCGGCCATGAACCTACGGGTTCGATAGTGCCAGTGAGTAAGTAAGTAAGTAAGTAAGACAAGATGCCTTGGAGCAGAGCTACGGGACTTACGCTAGTTCGGATCTCCATGGGGAATACATTTTGTCACGGAATTTCGCCCAGTATGTGACCGGTGCCCATCCTTAATCGTGAGGCATTTGGGTAGCTGCAATAAGTAACAGCTCCAGGTTGAGAATACCAGCTATAACGGCTGGAGGACTCGATTTTGCACACCCCTACACTGCAGTGCACTGGCTGGATGATCGTCTACCTCTGTGATTAATACATATGAATGTGAGGCCAGCAAGCACCTTCTAGGCCTGTCGTGCCATGGATATAGGCCTATATACTGTACGTGTGTACAGTGTTTAAAGTATTGTCTTTAATTCAAAATGTTACTAATTTTGTATCACCTTTTCTTCCATTTATGAATCTTTGCATTGTGCTCCAATATAACCATAATTTAATCTTGAATGATCTATTTTCAATTTGTATTAATTTTAGTAGACTAATTTATTATCTTATTTTTTAATCCCTTTGTGTTTAATATTTCAGTATGCGACTGATTTTGAAATATCCTTTTATCCATTTCGGCATTTTTTTTAGTTTATTTTTTTACTCCGCTGTGTTCATAATTCCATCTTTCATTATCCATTTTCAATTTTATTTACTTTTAGCGGAATAATTTATTATTTTACTTTTTTATCTCATTGCAGTGCGAATATCCTCCCCTCGTATATCAAGTATACTGCCCGTCTCAAAAAACTGTTAAAAAAGCTCACTAAATATTTCCATAAACAATATAATATATAACCATGTTTCATGTATACTTTTATGTTTTACACTTTCTTTATCAAGCCAATTAAATTAACTAACTAACTAACTCACTGGCACTAACGAATCCGTAGATTCAAGGCCGCACGAACATAAGCTCTCCATACATCCCTATCCTGAACTATGTTTTCCAACCATCCTCAGTATAATCTACTTCCCTCAAATCATAATTAATGTTATTCTCCCACCTCATTCTTGGTATACCAACTGGGCGTTTTCCCTCTGGTTTTCCTACAAGAAGTTTCCATGCACGTCTTTAATTCCCCATTCGTGCCACATGTCCTGCTCATCGCAGTCTACGAGACTTAACTGTTCTTATTATATCTGGCTTCCTATAAAGACCATGTAGTTCATTGTTATGTAGTCTTCTCCATTCACCTGTCTGTTCATCTCTCTTTGGTCCAAAAAAATTCCTAAGAAATTTATTCTCAAATACTGGTAATCTCCTTTCCTCCCTTAAAGTAAGAGTCCATGTTTCGCATCCATATAATATAACTGGTAGAATAATAGTTTAATACATTTTCAGTTTAATGTATTTTGAAAAGAGTTGGGACGTCAAGAGTCTCCGTAATGCATAATAGCACGCATTTCCAGAATTGAGCCTATGTTTAGTTTCTTTTTGCATCTGATTCCTATTTATGATTATTGTCCCTAGGTATTTGAATTCAGCCACTTCCTCAAAATTTCCCTCATTTGTCATTAGTTGTCCATTTCCATTATATAATGAATTTCTATGTGTGACCATATATTTAGTTTTATTGATATTTGCTTCCATCCTAATTTCTTAGTGTTACTCAATAGTGTGTGCGTGTTGGCCTTTAGTATCTCTTCGCTATCGTCCAATAGTACTACATCATCAGCATAAACTAACAGCTTATTAATACCATTGAGTTGTAGGCTCTCTTCATCCTCCAAAGATTTGATGGCATGCTCTAGTACAAAATTAAATAACAGAGGTGATAGTGCATCTACCTGCTTCAACCCTTTACCAAGCCAATTACTTAACCAAATTATAGGTTATTATTATTATTATTAATTTAATATTTTTGTATATTGTGTAGCCTGTGTCTATTATATATTATTAATCAAGTCGTAGATAATTCATAATTGTTATTATAGGCCTATGTATAATTTAACACTGGTGATGTGGAAGGTAAAATAAGATAGGCCTAAGTAAATAAAAATAAGTAAATAAATACAATATTTCAGAGTACATAGTCTAGACACATAGCATGTTGAGCGAGACGATACATTTATAATTTTTTCAAGAGGAATCCCATATCCGGTAATTCATGGATTATGGTATGTGAAACATCAAAGTTTCATCAAACAGTTTGTGGTGTCTGAAACAATAGTTATAAAATCCATTAGCCATAGGCATAAGGTCAATTCACGAACTGCAACTAAACTTTTCTATGTGTGCATTACATCCCTCCATAGTTCATGGTTCGCATCTTAATTGGGTAGTTTGTGTTGTGTACCAGCGCAGTAACTGTATTGACATTATTATGACATTACTACTTGCACGAGTATTGAAATGGTCGATATGCTGCTTCTTGCTCAGGTAAAGTTGATGGGAACGGCAGAGCTGCTGCTGTATGCAGAATGGTTTTCAAGCAGAAATATGTATTCTGCCTCATTTGACGTTCGCAGAAATTGAGAGAAGACTAAGAGAAACCCGAAAGTTGCAAGCACGTGCTGTATTTTCCACCTGAGTGAGTCCACGATTGTAGCGTGTGCATACAGTAAGGTTTCTTTTTATTGTAACATTTTACTGTACATACAGTGGTACTGTATGGTATTGAGAAATTTATTCTAATACTAGCTGGCCCGGCGAACGTCGTATCGCCTTTAAATATTTTTACGTTAATTTTTCCGATGTTTTAATAGTTATCTGCTATTCGTGGCGGAAACAAATCCAACAAATCAAAGATCATAAAAATCGGTCCAGCCGTTCTTGAGTTATAAATAGTTGCTGTGGCTAAGGTATACGTTAAATTATGTTGTAGTAAACTAAGTGAGAAATCTAAATCAGAAGTTTTTGTTTTACACAATTTTTTAGTTCTGGTACGTTAACTACACCCGGTATAAATATGGGTGGTGGTTTATGTGGAAGTGGTTTTGTTGATTGAGATGAACTTATGTTGTCTGCATTCTCAGTATCATCCATAAGTGTATCATAAGGATTATATATATTTATTGATGGAATATTTTGAGGAGGCTTGCTGATTTCATTATACTTTCGTTTTTTTCCACGAACTTGTTGGCAGTTTGGATTCTCATCATCGTCATCATCATCAAGAAATCTCTGTATAGTAATATCATCTTGTGATATATTATAGTCATCTTGTTTTTCATTTAATTGAGGCATGGGAATTGTTTCTGTAATATTAGGCATATTATTATAACTAACAGACTTACAGTTCTGTTATTCCGTTCCTTAGGACCTTGATAGGTTTTTAAATTGACATACTTCTTAAATGTAAGATTTATGTCACATAGGCCTATACCAATTTGCGGAAATTCACTTGATATCTTATCATTCATAGTCTCTAGAACTGATTCGCCATACTGTTCAATGTCCCTTCCCGGTCCAGGTAATTTAAATAAACTTGCTGTCTTTCAGCCAGATTACTTAAAACTAATGCTTACACACGAAATTAATATTATTATCAATATATTGAAAATAAAATAAACACTGAACACACTTAAATTATGAAATAATCAATATTTGTATTTCAATTGAAATTCGCGGTTGCAACAAAAAGCACAGCCACCTGGTTAAATAATAAACCAATTACCTTACACCGTCATCTGTTGGAATCGTATGGAACTCACAGATAATTATAACTCTTTGTTAAATAATAAACAAATAATTTGCAATAAAAATAATGCGACTATAAATTTAGTTATAAACAATCGTAGGTCTCAAGTTGGATCAAACTGCACACAGTGTGCAAAATTTTATTAAAATCGGTTCAGTAGTTTAGGATTCCATCGCGGACAAACAACGTGACACGTAATTTTTATATATTAAGATATATGGGTGTGAAACATATTCTCTTACATTAAAATAATAAAGCACTTAAAAGTATTTGGAAATAAGATCATAAGAATATTCGGTTCCATAATGGAAGAGAGTAGAGAGTGAAGGAATCTTCAAAACGAGAAAGTCCATAATTTATGTCAATATTCTATTATTTTTGAGGGTATGAGCCACTAAGAGTAAAAATCCAATTAGAGAATAAAATAATAGGACAAGTGAGCAATTTTAATTACCTGGGATACAATGTATCATATAGAAAAGTGAAGACATTGAAAACAAAATAAATAAATTTAATTACATGTGTGGCACCATAAAACGAAGTCTCAAAGAAACTAGAAAGGTGACACTTTTAAAATTTTATAAAACAATGGCGGTTCCAACACTACTATATGGATCGGAACACGGGGTCTTAACAAAAAACCAGGAACGAAGAATAGAAACGTCAGAAATGAGGTTTCTGAGGAGTGTGGCTGGCTATACAATAATGGATCAAAGGCGAAGTGAGGATATACGAAGATAACTGAATATATTCAAACTATTAGATAGAATTACACAATACAGAGATGAATGGATGGACCACGTCAATAGAATGGATAAAAGTAGAATTCCGAAACAGATTCTTCATTACAAACCATTAGGACGAAGAACTGTTGGAAGACCCAGTAAAAGATGGATAGACCAATTCTAACATGAGATCGGAACAGACCAGCAGCTCTAATCCTTGTTGCTGCTGATGCTGATGATTCTATTATTTTCAGGATTATTAAAGCAATGAATTTGAGGTGGCCAGGTCATATAGCTCGATAGTAGAATTATTTTATAAAATTATATTGGGAAACAGGCGTGTGCGTTGGCGGGAAGATAAAAGTATGGATCTTACAAAATGGATATCAGAGATACAAACTGATTTTATGAGAATAGAACCCAATGGAGAAATATAGTGAAAGTACCATTGGACCTAGAGTTTCCATAATCCTTAGAATTAATTATAGAAATTGGAATGCATTTTTTAGATTCTTATTTATGACACTTAAATAAATACATGGAAGCTTCTTGTAGGAAAACAAGGGGGAAAACGCTCAGTTGGTAGACCAAGAATTAGGTGGGAGAATAATATGAACTATGATTTGAGGGAAGTAGATTATACAGGGAATGATTGGAAAACATTAGTTTAGGATAGGGATGCATGGAGAGCTTATGTCCGCGCGGCCATGAACCTACAGGTTCGATAGTGCCAGTGAGTTAGATAGTTCTTTATGATACTTAAACTACAATCAGAAGACGGACATAATAATAATAATAATAATAATAATAATAATAATAATAATAATAATAATAATAATAATAATAGCTTTATTTTACCTGGCAGAGTTAAGGCCTTGTCTACCACTCAACCAGGTTTAAAAAAATACAAACAAAAAAAAATAGTCTTAAATCTAAATTACAATATATATATATATATATATATATATATATATATAAACGATGTTATGAATACAATACAATTAATATTTATAATGTATTTTGATTTACTCTAAATTTAACGAATTAAATATATAATATGTACAATATATATAAAAAAACGAGGAAAAGATTAATGACATAGTATAAAATTATATAAATAGAGAAAAATTAATTATTAGACAACAGGTAACTGTATAAGCGTGACGTAAAGGTTCCAAGTGTGCGGCAACCCCTGACATGGGGGGAAAAGAAAAGCATACACGAATATGTAGGCCTATATTCAGGGACAAAAAGTAGTGCAGATGGAAGTCATGATGCTGAAATTAGTGAGAGGATAAATGGGAACAAATCTGTAATATCAAAATTAAATGGTGTTTTATAGGATCATACTGTAAGTCCTAAAATAAAAAAAAACAAACAGTTTTAATACAATCATGAGTATAATGATAGGCCTATACGGCGCAGGAACATGGGAATAAAAATCTAGAACAGCAAGTAACTTAAATAGTGCAGAAATGGATTTTTGGAGGCGTTCAGACGAAATTTCTAGAAGAGGTAAAGTAAGAAACAATGTAATAAAACAAAAGATGAATTTTCAAAATTCAATGAAAGTGGTATGGTCAGGTAAAACGAATGATATAAGACAGATTCCCAAGAAAATATAATAATAATAATAATAATAATAATAATAATAATAATAATAATAATAATAATAAAACACAATCACAAAATTTCATGAAATTCCGGCCATTAATATTGAAACTTTAAAATGCATTATTTAACCTTTAAATTGGCAAAACACAAATTTCTTCTGTTACTTATTTGAATGTGGCGGACCGCAGTGAAAACGGAATATTGTATAACTGTTATTATTAGGTATATTGTATAATTAGACCAACATTTAAGTGGTTCCTTTTTGTTCTTTTCTTCTGATTTATTAAAAATATTAAATTAATTGAACCAATTGATGTATCCAAAAGGATACATTATGAATTTAAGGGTTAATGAAGCAATAGATGGATGGATGGGGAACGCATGCTCGCCCGGTAGCGACGCAACACGTTAAACAAGACAAGCGTGTGTAAAAGTCAGTTGTGTGGTGACTACCATGCTGAATCGTAGCAGTTCGTGGCCAGTCGCTCGTCTTGCCGACTCTTGCTCCGTGCCGCTACTTTCGCAACCGCCTCCGCCCCGGCCTCCCGACTCACCACCCAAACCACCGCCCCCGTCTCTCGACCCCAGAAAAACTGCCACCCTCAGCAGACACTACTACCCCGAGGGTGGATGGGGGTGGATTGTCATAGGTTGTACTGTAGGAGTCCACGTGCTCAATCACGGCCTCCAGCTTGGAGGCGGTGGCGTCCTACTGACATGTATTATTGACAGGTTTGCTGTCAACACTACATCAGCAGGTATGTTAACAAGTTTAATATACTTCTCTATGATTGGAGATATTTTATGTCCTTTTCAACATACATTTTCTTACATGTAAATAACTTTTTATTTGGATTATTCTAATTTAATGGGCAGTAATGAGCAAACAATAATTCTGCTGAACATTTTCTCGAATAAAAATGTGACGTGGGTCTCAGATTTGATGGCAGTGGATTGAAATCACAGTGTCAACGTACGTCGATGTGAAAATAGTAATAATTATGCACACACATAACAAATTCAAAATTAATATAGGCCAAAATGTGTAAAATGGGTAAAGAATAATTCTGCTGAACATTTTCTCGTATAAAAATGATGTGACACGGGTCTCACATTTGATGGCAGTGGATTCAAATCACTGTATTAACGGAAGTCGATGTAAAAATCTATATATTAACACGTGAAAGAAAAACTTTGCACCGCTTTTGAAGCATATTACGCGCACGGAGGAGTGTGGTAGTTGGCATAATTAAAGTTCATATAGAGAAGGAGTGCAGAAAAATGAAATTTATATATAATATGTGTTACAAATAGATTCAATTAAACAAAATAAAATAAATTGTATCTAAGGAATGTATGTGTATTACCCATTCATTTGTGTACTCATTCATTTGTTTACGTTCATATTGAAAGTGCATTGTTACATAAAGAAAATTGTGCAGCAGCAATGTGAATTGACTTACGCGTATTTATTATTAGTGGTTTCAAAATTGAGTACATATTATTATTTAAATTTAAATTAAACCCTGTTTAATCTTGGTTTCAGTAATTTAATTACATTTTTTATTTACATATTCACACCTACTTCCTTTATGCTTCGACATAGAACATTGATGGGTCGGAGTGACAGACAAAGAAGAAGGGATATGTATTCCCGTGCACATAATAATAGGCCAAATGCAAATTTAAATAGTATAAATAGTATGCAAATGTCAAATGACGCATTATTGGTTTTTAAATATGTTTCATCCAAGCTATACCACATATTTTCTATCGTTCGTATTTTCAAAATAAATCGAAAATTAATGCATAATGACGTATTTGTGAAAAAGTAACAATTTAATGAATTGTGGCCAAATTTCGACCGCTGTGCGACCACTAGTAGTAATAATTATGCACGCACATAACAAATTCAAAATTAATATAAGCCAATAAATTTGACAATGTTGGCTAAAAGTATAAAGTACAAGCTGCTGAAAAATATTCTATTCCATTAACGCTGTTTAATCTCTCGCCTTATAGGTACGTTTACGTGCCGCATGCCATCAGAGCCTTACAGTGACACGATCTGCCTACGTACATTTGTGACCAGACAAACTAATGAGGAATCATTTCAATGTTAGGTCTTCTCCGAGACACAACATTATGACCAAACACACCATTCACACAGACGTTCATGCTAAGACTCAAATATTTAAAACTATTAACCCTTAAATTGGAAATGTATCTAAAAGATACATTGCTTTATTTATTTAACATTGTTTATAAATCAATAGAAAAACAAATGAGTATAAATTATTTAAATTTGTGTCAAATTACACAGTAATGTACGATAATAACTTAAGAGTTTGTATTATTGTGTTTCCATTGCGGTTCGAAACATTTAAATAACTGGCAGGAGAAATAATTGTGTCGCTAATTTAAGGGTTAATATTATTATTGTAATGATGCATCATCAAACTTTTATAGTTATTCTACTTTATCATAAGTAATGCCACGAGTGATTTCCAATTTATCTAGAGGATTTGGAAATCATGAGTGGAATTTGTTAGGACTATTGAACGAATAAAGTTAAGCTGTTTACTAAAAAATCACTATTTACATATAATATAATTGTACATATAATAGCCTAACAATTATGCATTATATACATGTTGATTAATACGATATATAATAAGCATAGACTACATAATATAGAGTTGACAAGGAAAAAAATTATGATAATAATAATAATAATAATAATTTTTTTTATTATTCCGGCTTTTACAATGAATATACATTTTTCCGGTACAATAATAGTAATAATAACATACAATTTGATTAAGTAAATTGACTTGGTAAAGAAAGTGTAAAATATTAAATAATAATAAAAGTATATGTGAAACACGGTTATATATATATATATATTGTAAGGAAATATTAAGTGAGCTTTTTTTAATCTGTTTTTGAGTAGAACAATCCTTTATATACGAGGAAAACGAGAATATAAGTGCAATAGCTGTATTTAACATAGGTAGTGTTTATTTTGTCAGTAATTAATTCTACTTCACAGAAAATGTAATCATCATCATCATCTTCATTTCAGTGTATTAGGCATTGAATTGCCTATTCCGTCTTCAAGTACTTTCCAGCCATTTTCTTCTAGGTCTACCCACTGTTCTGTTTCCATTAACTTTTTAGCTCAATATTTGTTTAGTTAATCTTGTAGTTGACATTGTTTCTAGATGTTATTTTCATTGTTGTTTAAAATATTTTAATCTATCACTCAAATAAAAAAAATCTTATTTCTCTCGTATTTCATTTTTCCGGACGGATTAAAAAAATAATAAAACTAGAAATTCAGATAATGAATCAGTCAATTAATGTTGCTGCTTAAAAAACTAAAGCTGGGCCAATTAGACTATAAAGAACTTTAAGATGCATTCATTTTTTATTAAATCTAACTCACTGGCACTATCGAATCCGTAGGTTCATGGTCGCGCGGACATAACCTTTCCATACATCCCTATCCTGAGCCAATGCATTCCAATCAACCCCTGTATGGTTTAATTCCCTCAAATAACGGTTATTCTCCCACCTCATTCTTGGTCTAACAAATGGGCGTTTTCCCTTTGGTTTTCCTACAAAAAGCTTCCAAGCACCTCTTTCATTCCTCATTCGTTCCACATGTCCTGCTCACCGCAGTCTACGAGATTTAACTCTTTTTATTATATCTGGCTTCTTAATTTTCAATGTTAATAGATTTAGGTAAAGTTTTAAGAATAACGTCTGAGATACGTAGTGGTTATAATAATAATAATAATAATAATAATAATAATAATAATAATAATAATAATAATAATAATAATAATAACAATCTCTTAACCGTTCAGACAGAACAAAAATTGAAACTGCAGAAATGAAGTTCTTACGTTCAGTAGCAGGTGTGACAATTTTGGACAGAAAAATAAATGAAGGTATTAGGCAAGACTTAAATATTTTTAATTTAACAAATATAATTGTTAATATGAGAAACAACTGGTATGAACATGTTAAAATAATGCCTACAGATAGAATCCCTCAGCTGTTATTAAAGTACAAACCAATAGGGCATAGAAGTGTTGATGTCCATTTACTAGATGGGAAGATTCATTAAATCCCACTTGATGTGAAAACAGGTCAAAAGGCCTAATTTCATGAAGTAGAATAATAATAATAATAATAATAATAATAATAATAATAATAATAATAATAATAATAATAATAATAATGTTTTATTTATTCTGGCAGAGTTAAGGCCATAAGGCCTTTTTTTTACTCAACCAGCACAAATACAAATAAATGTTTACAGTATAGATGTATACAGTATACTAATTATAAGGAATTAAATATATATTAAAAGTTGCAATGTAAATTTCATTTAAAACATTTTATACGATAAACAAAATAATAATAATAATACTCGTAATAATGATAATAATAATAATCTATCTATCTATCTTCGGGTTTTTACAGCTGCTGCCGTCTTCCCGTGCCAAACCTCCAAAGCCTACGGTCTTGGGCATCTTCGATGCTTAGCCCTCTAGCTTGCATTACTGTCTTCATGTTTTCCTTCCATGTTAACCTTGATCTTCCTCTTTTCTTCTTTCTGTTAGGATGCCATTCATATAGTTGCTTCGGCCATCGCTCATCTTCCATTCTTAAAACATGTCCTAACCACTTTAATTCCTTTTCCTCAATTCTTTCAATTATGCTTTCTTCTGCTTCCATTTTGTTTCTAATTTCCTTATTTGTGACACGTTCTAATTTAGACTTTCTGGCACTTCTTCGTAAATAATCCATTTCTAGAGCTATTAGTCTATTCTTGTAGTACTCACTTCCGTACATTGCAACAGATTCCACCAATGTTTTACCAATATATTTTTTTGTGTCTTTCCAAATATGCTTATCCCCCATATGGAATTTAATGATGTTATTATTTTTGCTACTCAATTCAATTCTATGTTTTATGTTCTCTTTGCCTATACCTTCGATGTTATCCATAATCATTCCCAAATATTTAGTTTGTTTCACTTGCTTTATTTGGATTCCATCTTCCAATACTAAGTTTTCTCTTTCATTGCTATTTATTGCCAGATATTCTGTTTTTTTGTAAATTTACTGTGAGACCCCATGATTCATATGTGCTTTTCAACCTTTTTATCATGAATTCCATATCAAAATTGTCTTGCGCTAAAACCAGTTGATCATCGGCAAATTGTAATGTCAGCAAAAATCTATTGCCTATTGGGATCCCCATACCTTTGCAGCTTTGTTTCCATTTCGTTAATATAAATTCTACATAAATATTAAATAAAATTGGTGATAGACTGCACCCTTGTTTCAATCCTTTTGAGGTGTTTATAGGATTAGACATTATATTTCCCATTTTAACATAAGCGGAGTTATCTTTATAGGTTTGTTTAATAATTTCTATTAGGTTTCTGTCAATATTGTATTTCTCCAATACTTCCCATAATTTGTTCCTCGGAATTGAGTCATAAGCTTTCTCTAAATCTATCATTGTCAAATGGGTTTCTTCTCCAACTGCAGTCCGTTTTTCAATTAACTGTTGTATTGCAAATATATTGTCAACACATGACCTTCCTGGTCTGAATCCATTTTGATCTTCTCCTAATTTGTCTTTAACATCTTTTTGTAACTTTGTTTTTAATAACTTCGTAAATATTCTATATAATGTGTTATTTATACTTATTCCTCTGTAGTTTTTTGCGTCTCTTCTATCGCCCTTCTTGTATATTGGTACTATGTAGCTTATTTTCCATTCATCAGGAATCTTCTGTATTGCAATGCACTTATTATACAAGTCCCTCAATCTACCTATTAAATTTTTTGGGCCATATTTAATTAACTCATTTGGTATGTTTCCCGGCCCTGGTGCCTTTTATTCTTTGGGTTTGAATTTCTAATTCTATATCTATTGTATCAAATTCCAGGGCGTTCATTTCTATGGATGGATTTTTGTTGTTTCCATAAACTCATTTCTAGTTTCTGACAGTAAAGCTTTGTAATGTTATTCTGCGTCTGATTTTGCTAACAATTTATCTTGCTGGGTCCTTGGTTGGTTTTCAGTGTTTTTAGATATATCCATACTTCTGATGATTGTGATCCTCATCTATCTTAACTTTCTATTTCTTGGCATTTTGCTTTTCCATAATGTGTTTTTTTTCTTTTCTATCACTTTTCCTTTTAACTTTGGCGTTTGTTCTCCTGTTATTCTCTATCCAATTTTCTGTTGTTTTATTTGCCAACCATTCTAAGTAGCATTGTTTCTTATTTTTGGTTAAATTCGTCACATATCATCATTCCACCAAATCTTGGGTATTTTGTTTTTTATTTATGTTGCCTAATGCTTCTTTTGCTGCAGAATGGATTATCTTCCTTTAATTGATTAGATTCTTCTTCTATGGTCTTCCTTGTAATCCAAAATTCTCAATTTTATCCCTCAGTCTTTCTTTATATAAGTTTTTGATCCTATCCTGATTAAATAAAATACAGTTTAAATTTTTCTTCATGATTCGGTTGCATGGTTGATTCCCTTGCTTCATCATGCACTTTTTTCCCTGTAGGGAATTTGGGGATGATCTGTGCTGTGAGTAGATAGTGGTCAGAACCACAATTTGCTCCTCTTTTAACCCTTGAGTCCTTAATAAATAAGGAAGTATTTTGCTTTACAATTATGTAGTCTATTATTGATTTCTGATTGAGACTAGGTCGTTCCCAAGTAAATTTATGAATATCCTTATGGTCGAAAAATGTGTTTACTATCTTTAATTTATGTTGTTTGCACATCTCTATGATTCTATTTCCATTATCGTTGACTTCTTGTTCCCCATATTTTCCTACTGCTTCATCATTGTTTCTTCTACCCACTTTCCCATTTAAATCTCCCATTAGTATTAATTCTTCATTACTTCGTATTTTCTCTATTTGTTCCACTAATACTGAATAGTACTTTTCTTTCTGACTCTGTGCAGCATCATCTGTTGGTGCGTAGACTGCTAAGAACACCATTGTTCTTCCCATAAGCTTCATTTTAATCTTTAGGCATCTTTCATTAATATGTTCATATTCTGTTATGTTTTTACTGTATTTCTTTTTTACAAACATTGATACTCCTGCTTTAGCTCTTTTTGATTTATTTACACCTGACCAAAAATGTATGTAGTTTCCTAAATATGAATTTCCCGATCCTTTCTTTTTTGTTTCCGTCACTGCTGCAATATCTATATTGTTCTGGAATAATTCTCCTGCTACTTCATTAATTTTGTTTCTAATTCCTCGTACATTCCACGTGCCTATATTCAATGTCCGTTTTCGTTGCTTTTGTCTTTCATACTTTTTTCTGTCCGGCTTTGATTGATTTGGTCTTTTAGCATTTTGTTTTTTTTTTAATGTGTGGGGAGCTGGCCCACAGCAGCATAAACCCCCAACCTGGAGGACCAGGAAAATTTCTGTCTGGGTTTCCTCCCATAGCCTTTGAAGATCCCTCTTCACCGCAAGGCAGCGTTTCTCTATTTCCCTTAGAGATAGGGTTGCCTCTTCCGCCAGATCCGCCGTGATGAAGGACTCCTTCTGCGCCGACTCTGCCGTTGAGGTCTTCACCGTAACCCTGGCTAGGGGCCCTTACAGAGTACTATCAGTCGGAGCCAACTGAACCCTGGTTTTTTAACGAGGTTGTTACTCCTCCCCCTCCTCCTTTCTCATCCGGGCTTGGGACCGGCCATGGCGGAGTTTAATAATAATAATAATAATAATAATAATAATAATAATAATAATAATAATAATAATAATAATAATAATAATAATAATAACAATAATGATTATAATATAATTAATAATAATAATAATAATAATAATAATAATAATAATATACTCGTAAATATGATATATTAAACGAGAAACACCAATTAATTCATATACCTTACACGAGATAATGGTAAAGCCAAGGTTAGAACAAATATAAATTTAGATTTCTTTAAAAGAGAATTCCAATGCTAGAAATGAAGATGATATATGACGTGGAGTGATGCGATGTCCTATATTATGGTATATTAAGCAAGAGATTATGTTGTGATCTTGTATTTAAATTATAGATGTTGGGGATAGATATTGGAAACGAGTTGTTCATGTATTCCTAAAGATACTATAAACATATTGTGGTGACTCTTTAACTCATGCCCCAAATGGTAGTCAATGACCAATTACGTTTCAATGAATTTTGTTTTATAACCAATGACAGTCGTGTTTCGCCTCGCTCTTTATCGATTTTTCTTTGTCGGCTCCTCCTTTTGTGATAAAGAAAGCTCCTCCTTTTTAATATTCTGAACAGGTCAGAGCATAGTTTTTCTCCAACAAAAACATTGAATATGGCAAATAATGAACATATTCCATTATTTTACTGAGTTGTTTACTAAAAAAATTAATGAATGTAATGTTGATTATAATATACAGTTTGATGTGTTTAATTATTTCTCCACTACGGTGCACTCTTACAATATTGCGATCCTATTTGGCAATAACTAATATGATCAAATTGCAGTGAATATACAAAACCTCACATTTCTGATTTGATTTCAAACATAGCTGTTTACATTAAATATATAAATATTTTAAAATACCGGTAACTACATTTAAATAATGATTTGTGAGTAAACAGTTTAATTTTATTCGTTAAATAGTCCTAACAAATGCCACTCTTGATTTCAAATCTTCTAGATAAATTGGAAATCACTCGTGGCATTACTTATGATTTTTTAGCTAATGGATCAATGACGAAACAGATGTAATATCTCGAATCCCAACCAATCGCAGGCATCTGTAGCCGCAGTTGTATGATTTTCTTGTTAGATTCTGTCTAATGCTACATCTTCATGTATTTTTTCTTTTTGTGAATTCATCAGAATAAAACAGTAAAATACCTTTGTAACTTCTCTAACATTTTTTATAACTTATCGTGCTTAATATTATATATAATTTACTAGAATTATTTATTTATTCCTGAAAAAAAAGTTTTAATTTGGACATTCACCTGTTCGATTATATCAGGGGAAATTAAAATGGCGGACTGAACATTGATAATGCCCCGCTGGGTACGAGGAAACAATGATACTTGCTATCCACAGCGGTGGACAAAATAATAATAATAATAATAATAATAATATAATAATAATAATAATAATAATAATAATAATAATAAATTCATTTGAGAATTTTCCTCATCATTGAGGGTTTTCTCCAACCAATCTTAGTAATTAACATGAATTAAAAAAATATATAAATGACTACGGACTTATAAACTATTAGTCTGCAACACACATTCACAAATTTCACTTGAAGTTCTCCATCGTTATCTGTTCTTTGTGCCTTCATCTGGTACAGCAAATTTTCTCACTGAATTTTGAATGTTATTCTTCCAGGTTGTTCTTGGTCTTCCATTTCTGCTCCTTCTTTCAATTTTCAGTGCACAGACGGTCTTTTGTATTCTTCAATCCTGCATTCTTCTTATGTATCCATACCATTTTTTGCCTTCTGTGTTCAATCTCATCTATTATATTTCTTTCTGAATAATAATAATAATAATAATAATAATAATAATAATAATAATAATAATAATAATAATAATAATAATAATAATAATAATAATATTGCTTAATATTACAGATCTAATACATTTTATCGGCCTTGGTCGTCTAGGAGTTAAGTTCTTTGCTTTATTTTATGGAATAATTAAGTCCTCTGGGAGTGGCTTTAATCCATGAACCCCGAGTCTGATGATTTCCGGATTCGTAAAATTATCTTAAGTCTAAAACAGAACCTCTGCGGGCTACTTAATCGGTCTTTTTCATTCAACTAATATCTTAGTTGCCTATTAGGTGTCTCTTTAAGCAAGAGCTAACCACTCTTCACGGCCTGACATTTGTAGAGAAATAAACGTAGCTAAATATTTTTTTTGAATAATTGGTACTAACCAGGGACTGAATGATGCAACGAATGTCAAACATATAGCCAGATTTATAAAGTCTCAAATGCTAAGATGGCTGGGCCAACTTATAAGAATGGGTGATAATCGCCCCCCAAAGAAAATGTGGAAAGGAAGACTTTACTCGAGAAGAGGAAAGGGACATCTTAGAACTATATGGATGCATGGTGTGGAGGAGGTTCTTGTGGCTATGAGGATCCGAGGATGGAGAACTATGACAGAGAATAGAGATATTTGGAGACGCCTAGTGGAGGAGGTTAAGGCTCACACCTAGCTGTAGTGCCCAATGAAAATGAGAAGAAGAAGAAATTAGCTTTTTGTAATAACTCACACAAGAAATCACATTTGTCCATGTTACTAATTTTCTTCTTCTTCTTCTTCGGCTTTCCCCCACTTATAGGTTTGCCGTCTTCAGTTTCCATTTATCTCTATCATTCCAATATCCCTCTTCCACATTCCTATCATCCATTATGGTTCTGACGTAGGTATTCCATTTCCATCTTGGTCTGTCACGTTTATTTCTTCCAGGGAGTGACCATTGGTATATATATTTTGGCCATCTTTCATTTTCCATTCTTAGTACATGGCCATACCATTTAAGCGTTTGATTTTAATCAAATTCAACTGTTCTAATTTTTTTTTTGTAATTCCGTCAAAGACCAAGTTTTACATCCATATGACAAAATATTCTGTATTATGCTCTTATAAATTTTCATTTTAGTTTCCTTTGTAATATTCTTGTTCCAAATTATTCCATATAATGTCTTAGTTGCATTTTTTGCCATTGCAATTTTAGTCTGTACATCTCTCTCACAGATACCTAAACTTGTAATTATTGACCCAAGGTACTTAAAAAATTAACATTTTTTATTTTACCTGTTTCAAGTATGAGGTCATCCACATCCTTTCCCAAACACATATATTCTGTTTTCTGTAAATTTATATTGTCCCCTTTTTTATATGCTTCCATTAGTTTATTTATCATATATTTCATTTCATCTTCATTCCCTGCAAAAATTATTTGATCATCTGCAAACAACAATGAATGCAGTACTTTTCCTCCTACAGGAATACCCATTTCAGAACATTTTTTATATCGTAAGTTAAGAGCTTGGTTTAAATAAATGTTAAAAAGAATTGGTGACAAACTGCATTCCTGATTAAGGCCTTTTTTTTAACAGCAATAATATAATAACAAAGCTAGATATACACTGTAAGTTGATTATTTGGGAAAGAATAACTAATTCGTTTAATGAGATAGGTCCTAGGACTATAATTTATTTTGTTGTAATATTTTACGTGTATACAAATTCTTTTGAAATAATTCAAAGGGCTTAGATATTATATTTTATATATTTCTTATGTTTATTTATTTTGGATTATTAAAACTCCATTACTCCCTCCATGGTATCTTTACCTTGTCGTGGTGGAGTGCTTGCGTGCTTAAATGATCCCGAGAGCTATGCCGGCGGTAGCATTGCTGCTGATCGGGTTACCCATGCCGGACTGGTAGAAGGTGATAAGCCAGACGAAAAAAGTACCTTGGTCGAAACAGTGAAGATATTTCACCGTAAAACTACAACCGTCAAGGAATGCGGACATGGGTTCCACTGGGGTAAAATTTTTCGGAGATAAAATAGTCAGCCTTTCGGATCTCCGGGCGGGGACTACTTCAGGGAACCCATGCCAAAGGCTCAAACACAGGGTCATGTTCCTTGGAAATGGAATGTTATCCGCGCGGTCATGAACCTACGGGTTCGATAGTGCCAGTGAGTTAGATAGTTAAAACTCCATTACGCTTTATTTACTGGTGAATCACCATTGTACTGTATAATAGTTTGTAAACTCTGTGATAAATGGATTAACATTGTTATGAGGATCTATAGTAATACAAAAGCTAAAGTAAAAAAAAAAACAGAATAATTTAACAGAGGAATTCACAGTGAATAAAGGCGTTAAGCAGGGATGCAGTTTGTCACCAATTCTTTTTAACATTTATTTAGACCAGGCTCTTAACTTGTGGTATAAAAATGTTCTGATATGGGTATTCCTATAGGAGGAAAAGTACTGCATTCATTGTTGTTTGCAGATGATCAAATAATTTTTGCAGGGGATGAAGATGATTTGAAATATATGATAAATAAACTAATGGAAGAATATAAAAAATGGGGACTGAATATAAATTTACAGAAAACAGAATATATGTGTTTGGGAAAGGATGTGGATGACTTCATACTCGAAACAGGGAAAATAAAAAAAAAGTGAATTTTTTAAATATCTTGGGTCAATAATTACATGCTCAGGTACCTGTGAGAGAGATGTACAGACTAAAATTGCAATGGCAAAAAATGAAACTAAGATAATACAAAGAATGGAAAATGAAAGATGGCCAAAAAATATATACCAGTGGTCACCCTCTGGAAGAAATAAACGTGGCAGACCAAGATGGAAATGGAAACCTACATCAGAACTATAATGGATGATAGGAATTTGGAAGAGGGAGATTGGAATGATAAAGATAAATGGAAACTGAAGACGACAAACCTATAAGTGGGGGAAGAAGAAGAAGAAACTTGTAGGGATTCTGAAACTTGATTATGGATGGAGTAGTTGTAGCTTGCAATGTTCATTTATAAGTTTAATTCAAGTTATCCTCTATTAAAACTTCATATTATGGTAGCAAGACATTTGAGATCTGATGTATTTTGAAATAACACTAGACCTAGAGAATCCATTGATGATCTGACATTTTGTGTGTCAACTTTTTAAAATAAACCAATGAGTGATCAGGATAGAGGGTAATCCAGAATAAGCGCATGAATTATGGGGATTTTGTTTCTTCCCCACTCCCGAGACTATAATATATTTCTTTCTTTTTTAAAGCTTCTTATTCAGGACAATCCATTCATCTTTTAGGGGTCTTCTACATTGTGTTAACATGTTCGCTCCTTCTGGTAATCCAATCCGAAGCTTGAAATTCATATTTCTTCCTAATGTAATTTTTGAACTAGAAAGGGGCTATAAACAACCTATAATTGAACGGCGTTATGCATCAACCGGCTATAAGCCATTATGTAAGTTTTGAGAAAAATACTTTTGAAGTATTTATTGTAGCGCCAAACTAACAATATCGGATAATACAAGTTATTTTCGTTGTTTGACAGTTATGCATCAACAATCTAACAGTGGGAACATTTGGCGCTTAGCTGCTTGATGCAAAATTTAGATTAGCATTTATGAAGATCAGGTTTCATAGCCGTTTGTTGTAAAACATACAATCTCTGATAGGACTGATGGCGTTTACAAAACGCGGAAAATAAGGACAACACTCATTCATGAATAAATATATGTTATCAAAATGCAATACCATTAATTCTTAACAATTATATATAAATTAATTAGTGTATAATGCTATTGTGTTATTATTTAATTGTAATATTATTGTGTTTTCTTTATGTAATTGTAACGTTATTGCTTTTTTGTTGTTTATTTTTCTTTACACTAGTACCAATTATTACTTTATTGTAACGGACTGTCAACAGCACGTACGGCTTACTGCCCGTGCGACCCATATTTGTAAATAATATTGTAAATATCTTACTTTTTGTCTAATAAACTCCTACTACTACTACTACTACTATTACATTTTTCTTTAATAATACGGCTATATTTAAAGATTTGGCGCTAAAAGGGTGCGTACACTTACTTCATATGAGCCAGTGCGTCAGATGGTATTAAAATATAAATTTCTTAAAAAATTGAACTAAGCCGGTTGATGCATAACATCGTCCTAACGAGAGTTCAGTTATTCTTACTTGACTGCTCAAGGTCATGAGGTCATCCCCATAACTATTTGGAGAGGGTTGTTTATTTCATTTTAAATACAGTACATGATTGTATAGTAAATAATTCAGAATAATGTTCCATATTCCATTTTATTAAATGGTTTATAGGAACATTGCTGGTAATAATGTGGTAATATTTTATAGAATTAGCAGTTCCCTACGGCAATTGACACCAAGTGTTTTTTTTTGTCGCCGATGCGAAACCTATTCCATTCTACAAGTCATTCAATACAGTAACCGTATTAACCCAGAGCTGATACAGTTGAATGAAAGTCGGCATCATTGTAAACATGCGCATCTTCTTATCTATCTTTCACTGCATGACCTTGAACGGTAAAGTAAACCAAATGCCGTATAGTTTCATAATTGGTACCATTGTATATCTACGAGATACAAAGCCTCCCTATGTAAGCCCTTGGAAAATGCCAACAGTCTGAATAGCAGGACTAAGAAGTCTCAGATTATAAAAAAAAAGAGTTATTGTACATTCTGTCTAATTTAATCCTGTCTAATCTGATACATTAATCCATTCGCTTCATGTTTAAATGCTCAAAGCATTACCCCAGAAACCGGATTTAAGTTACCGTAAATTATATTGTCTATATTCAGACATTCAAAACAAATAAAAGATAACGGTACTTGAGATCACAATAAGGATGAAGGCCACAACACATTCTTCTACTATTCATAAATATTAACAAAAGATTACCCTGCCAAGGGATATACAAAATATTGCAAAATATATAACAGCAGAGTTAAGCGAGTGTACCTCGTCTTCTGAGTTGAAAGCCATTTAACTGCCGGCGAGTCTACCTCGTCTTTTGAGGCGAATGGGTTAATTAAATTGGGTTTTGGTATAAAAACCTCATAGCCTGATAGACCTTGAAGGCCCTTGTTCTACCAATCTACTTCTGACCTCACAATTATATGTGGGTTAATCACAGAGGCAGATGATTATCCTGCCAGTGTAGGAGTGACATGTGGTTAGCATGTCGGGACTCCCAGCCGTTATAGCTATTTTTCTCAACTTGTGTCGCTACTTATTGTAGCTACCCGAATTCCTCACGATACAGGTGGACACCGGTCCCATACTGGTCTAAATTTCATGAGAAAATTTCTTCCCCCATGGAGACTTGAATCAGCGCAAGTTTCGTCCATAGTTCTGCGCTAACGCATCTTGCCTTAACCACTGGTCTAGGGGGCGGGACTGGGTTTGGGTATAAAGAAATCGTTATTCATATAATACAGGGTTAGGGAGTTAATGATTTCCCTACTCCTCAGTCTCAAGGGTCTAGTATTCAATCGTGAGTGAAAAATATCAATAAAAATCAGTATATTCTTCTCTACTGCAAAAATTACATAAATACTTTACTATATGAAACATAAGATCAGATTTTGTAGTTAATTTTTAAATTTGCCTCTAATTTATTTTAATTTTTACGTAATTTGTGTATTGAGTTTCAATGAGGATAATAGCCTATCTGTATTTTCTCCTCCCTTTGGCATTCATTATTTTTTACGAAGAAGCTATAATTGTGTAATGAATCTATATTTATGAGCTATTCTATAATGAATAGAACAACTAAGTTTTGAAATTTTTAAATATAATATTTTATTTTATATCAGCAACAATAATTATTGCAGTCCCTTCTGGAATTCAAAATTTTAGACGATTATCTACAGTTTGCCCTCCGCTGTGGTCTCGAGGTAGCGTGCTGCCTTGTCAGGCAGCGGGCCCGAGATCGATTCCCAGTCGGGACAGGCTCATGGGTGAGGTTTTTTTCGGGATTTTTCCTCACCTATAAGACAAATGTTAAGAAGCGTAGGGCCGAACGGTCCCCGAAAATCATCCGGCCATCATCATCCTTATCATTATCATCATCATCATCATCATCATCATCATCATTCACACGTGTGGAAAGCAACGGGAAGCTACCACACCTATAATTCCCTAGTAAATCTGTAAATCATAGCATGAAAATGCCCCTGGGCAGAATTACTGTGGATGAATGGATCTATAGTTTAGTAATTTTTTATTTGACGTATATCGCGACTATGGAATATATTACTAATGTACCTACTTTTATAGCTGCCCCATTGACGAATTCAATACAAAGAAGTTACCCAGATCAAATAATCAATTACACTGATCACCAAAAAATAAACTTTTTTTTTGTCTCAGAAAGAAAAATGTGTGATTCTGATAGTATTTTTTCCTCCTGAATTCAAATATAATATCGGGTTTTCTCCATCATGCAAGGTTTCCGAGAGACAGGTATTTATTATAACTTCAAACACTTTAATATTTTCTATATTCGTAACTACACAATATTCGAATATTCGGACTCACCTAGAAAGAAGGAAATTACTATTTTGTGCTAATATTTCGCCTGTGGAGCATCCCTCTTGATGGTCCAACAATAATCGGCCAGCATATTAGGGATCCATTTGCCTTAATATATCTTTTCCATAGCTGAGATCTCTTGATGAAAGTGTTCCCCGTGCTCATCCTTACTGCGCGAAGATTTTCCGGGAAGAAATCTAAGTTTATTAAAAAAAGTAGTTATTTAAATCCATTGATTCACATTGAAATAAAAAAAAGTCGGCCGCGGTGGACTAGTGGTTATGCTCCTTGCCTCTGGTCCCGAGGGTCGCGGTTTCACATCCGGCCGGGGTCGATGGATTTTTTAGGATGGAAAAATCCAAGGAGCAAGTCCTCCGGGAGGGACTTTAAGCCGTGGGTCCCGAGTCTGAAGATTTTCAGGCTCGTAAAAGATCATTAAGCCTGAATGAAAAGGCCTCTAAGCAAAATTTACCGAATTTTCCTGTACTAGTACTACCTTGGTTTCCTAGATATCAGTATGAGGCGGAACGCTGACCACGGACCACTCAAGTGACATTTATACGAAAACAA
The DNA here is from genome assembly GCA_030220185.1 of Diploptera punctata. Lineage (NCBI taxonomy): Eukaryota > Metazoa > Arthropoda > Insecta > Blattodea > Blaberidae > Diploptera > Diploptera punctata. The sequence continues at coordinate 2,833,854 of JASPKZ010003882.1, forward strand.
GTGTAACTCAGTCAATATCTGGTCTTGAGAATGACAGCTTGGCTGTAGAAACTTGTTGACCATTTTAAAACATTAATTGGTGAAATGGGCATATTGACTGCATATATATTTTAATATTTTATCACCAAGAAGATCACTTGTGTATTAAATAAAAGTGTAACTAAATTAGTATGGTTCAAATTCTTCCCTGTAGGGAGAGAGCGCCTAAATCTCTGTTAAGGGAAACACGGGCTTACAAGAAGAATAAAAAGAAAAACCTGTGGGTGATGGAGAAATTCCGAATACATATTTGAAAACACAATAAAAAAACTGCATTAAGTACAACTATTGGTACTCGTGAGGCAAAAATCATGTTGACCAGTGTTATGTGTTAACAAAAAAACACGTTAAATATTCAGAGATTTATCTGATTATTCTCTTGAGAAGATTGTGGAATTTTGAAAGCCTGAGCACCTCTCTGGTAATCCAATTTCCTACAAATCACTTTCTATAGGGAGCACTTGATGTGTATTTCTCCTTTAACCGTTTCTAACCAACTTTTCGTTTCTACTTACAAATTATATGTTTATGAATTTGGGTGTAACTTTTTACTTACTTCTTGCGCGTAATGTGTAACCTTATTATACAGTAAAATCTCCTTATTCGCGGGGGATATGTTCCGCAAATGTGCCGCGAATATGGAATGATAATTTGTATCGGTATAGAGGGGATACGTTTCAAAGTTCCAAAATAAAATAAAAATTATCAAAACCAAAACAATTAATGAGAGATTTTGAACAATTTCTATTAATTACACTGGTCAACATGATTTTTGTCTCATGAATACCTATAGTTGTACTTAATGCAGTTTTTTTATCGTGTTTTCAAATATGTATTCGGAATTTCTCCATCAATTATTTCAATTTCAATTAATTAATTAAAATAATTATTTTTTTAATAAATGTTTTTTCGTCCATTTGTCCATTGTGAAATAAAAACAAATGAGCTAACTCAGCAGATTTCAGCTATGGAAAAGAGATATCGAGGCAAATGGAATCATAATATGCTGTTCGATTATTGTTGGACCATCAAGAGGGATGCTCCACAGGCAAAACCTAGCAGAAAATAGTAATTTCTCTTACTTTTTAGGTGAGTCCGAATGTACGAATATTGTGTAGTTACCAATGTAGAAAATATTAAAGTGTTGGAAAATAAAAAAAATACCCGCCTCTCGGAAACCTTGCGTGATGGAGAAAAACCGATATCATATTTGAATTCAGGAGAAAAATACTATCAGAATCACATATTTTTCTTTCTGAGGTAAAAGAAAGTTTCTTTTTTTGTTGCTCAGTGTTATTACTGCCAGGCTTAGGCAAGGGCTTAAAGAAGTTAATATATTTTTTCCTGATTTGCCGCTTTTTAAAGGTCTTTCAAATATTCAGATGTGAATTCAGTGATAGAATTCGTTATTTTGTCTTCGGATCTATTGATGAATCGTATAGTTGATTCATTAACATTGAAACAGCGTGATGTAGACGCAAACGATCGCCAGTGCGTAAACGGTCAAGCATTTCTGTTTTCAATTCATGCGGCAACACTACTTTTTTCCTCTTCGGAACTAATTTTCTTTCTTTTTACCCAACATTATAAATTGGCAACAAAACAGAAGAGACACGTGTTATTTAATTAAAATTATTGCTATGAATGACAAGTTGAAAGAATAAAACACCGATCGTGGCGAGGGCGGCATTTATAACGGACATAGCGGCACATGAAGTACGACGGCGGCGGTGGATTTTAACAACGAACTCTAGGCTTAGTGAAAATAAGGTTTGTTTTTTCTTTGGTATTTATCTCCATTTGGCTTGAATCGCTCTTTGTAAAAATCGCCTTGGCACATGCCTACAGTAAGAAAGTTGCCGATGCATTAATAAAGGATACTAATCTTTCTAATATACCGACTGAATTCGCGAATAATGAAATATTTAGCCGCGAATACAGGAAATGTGTCGTATATTTTTAATTAGCGAATAAGGAACTTTTACTGTATACCTATTTTGTAGATATTCAGAAGCGTGTGTTAAGAACGTGTCTGATAAACCTAGATTTCATCACGGTATTCAATTCTCTTTAACATCTTAGTAATCAAAACTTTTATTAATCATGTTTAAAATCATCCTATTGTACTTGATCACATTTATTAAAAATTATGGAATAGAACACATTTTATTCTACCAGTAGCTTGACGCACTGATCAAGTTATTAGTCCATTTAACGAAAAAACTTATAAAAAATTAAAAATAGAACATTGACTAACTCACTGGATCTCTCGAACGTTCCACGCACTCAAATAAATAAAAATGAAATAAATCTTACTTTTAAGTAAAACAATAAAGAAGATATATACCCACACAAGCAAAATCTGTAGATTCATGACCGCGCGGACGTAAGCTCTCCATACATCCCTATCCTGAGCTAATGTTTTCCAATCATTTCCTGTATAATCTACTTCCCTCAAATCATGGTTAATGTTATTCTCACTTCTACTAACTGGGAGTTTTCCTTCTGCTTTTAATACAAGAAGTTTCCATGCCTCTCTTTCGTCCTCCTTTCATATCACATGTTCTGCCCATCGTAGCCTATGAGACTAAACTGTTCTTATTATATCTGTTTTCCTATAATAATCATTTAGCTCACTGTTATGTACTCTTCTGCATTATTCATCTGTCTTTTCTTACGAACTTTATTCTCAAAGTCTCATAACCTTTCTCCTTCCTTAAAGTAAGAATCATATTTCGCATCCATATAATATAACAAGGAGAATAACGGTTTTATATATTTTCAGTTTAACGTTTTTTGAGAGAAGTTGGGATGACAAGAGTCCCTGTAATGAGTAATAACACGCATTCTCAGAATTGAGTCTATGTTTAATTTGTTTGTCCATCTTACTCCTATTTCCATTTATTGTTCCTAGATATTTGAACTCAACCACGTCTTCATAATTTCCCTTATTTGTCATTAACTATACATTTACGTTATATAAAACTTTATATTCTGTAAATATCCTAAATTTATTTTTAATAAATTACGAAATAGCGACTATTTGTGAAGCGAATCACACACATTTTAACCCATTAAATACCTTCATTAGTGACGAAGTAGGTAGTTAACATTTGATTTAAAACAACCCTAAACATTTCTTCTCATTAGCGTCGCAATTTACAAGTGGCAAAAGACTGGCAATGTTTTTAAATGGACTTTCATTTCAGGATTGAGTTTCTTTATCGTTTCGTGAATTTACAACACGAAACTTACTTACGATTTTATTTCTCTTTAGAATTATGGCATGTACAGCTTTTGAAAAAATTGATGGCGCAACTCTCGATGATGGAAAGTTCGAGTTTTGAAGAGCGAGTCACACCAGTAAACACTGGGCCAGAAACGAAATCTAGCTGGAAAAAAAGTATTTTCACTCACCCTCATCAATTTATCTTTTTTTTTCACTCTAATATAATTGTTATATGACTGTTCTTAACTTCTCTGCAAAGGAGGATAGAATTCTAAAGTTTATGAAGACAATATAAACATCGGAAGTTGCCGATAATTAAGAACTCATCTGGTCTACATCCCAGTTAAGTTATTAGCGTTCTGTGTTCAAGTTCAGTGAGCTTTTCTTGTTATTCTACGTGGAGACTTCACCTTAAGGTTTGTAATTTTTATTGATATATTTAACTATTCTTCTATATAACCAGATATTATGTTAAATACATGTGTAATCATACCTTCCAAACACTAAACAATTACACTATCATCTTAATTTAAATTGAGCTACAAAGAAAACAGTTCTGAACAGTAGTACAAATTTTAGTTATAATATAGAGTGAATTATGGACTTTAATTTCCGCACTATAGCATGTGTGCAAATTATTACGTGTTTTTTGATTAGCTTTTCATTGCAGAAGGCGGCCAGTAACTGAGGCCTACCGCCGCGCGCATAGAATTGTTTGATTTAATATAGATAAAAGTGCTCGATAGAGGCAATAAGTTATCATTTAGTAAATAAATTAGGGTTAGGGGATGTTAGGAGAATGTTGTAAATTATATAAAAAATATATTTTTTGAAAAGCGATTTTCTCAAACTTAGGAAGTTGTGCACGAGAAAGAAAATTCTATTGAAATAATCTGATTGTCTAGAAGTGGATGTTAACTGTCCCGTTATTAAGAATTAATTTAGAACAATTACAGTCGTTGGAAAATCCTGTTCCATCTGCTTGTGGAATTGGAAGACCCAAAATACCTTTCGAAGAGGCTGGAATAAAAAAAATAGTTCAATTAAGCAGGAATTCTCTCACGATGAACTTGCTCTTGCAACAGAGAGACACTTCGGTCAAATGGCAAACGGGATACTTCTGATGTTTTAAAGAAATTACTGAAAACCCCCAAAAATAGCTTCAAAATAATAAACGTTACAAACCAATTCGCTCAACTCCCCTATCTTATATGTCGAACGAAGCATTGTATTTTTTACAACAAGATAATAAGATATCAAAACGCCAATGTATTAACATGAGACTAGGTGCCAAAAAGAGAGGTTGTGATATTTACCCACCATATAATGCTACTAGGGAGGCTACTTTTCTCAAGACCATATTAGTGACAGATATTTCAGCAGAAATAAGACTACCAGTTTTTTTTTTAGTTTTTATTCCAGACTCTTCGAAAGATATTTCGGGTCTTACAATTCCATAAGCAGATGGAACAGGATTTTCGAGCGACTGTCATTGTTCTAAATTCTTAATAACGGGAAAGTTAACATTCACTTCTAGCCAATCAGTAAGCTATATTTCAGTAGAAATCTATCTTGTTTTCTCGTGCACAACTTCCTATGTTTTAGAAAATCGCTTTTCAAAAAATGATTTTAAAAATATATTTTAAAACATTCTGGGGCACGCCGTAGCGTAGTGGTTAAGGCACTGAGCTACAAGCCGGAGGGTCGAGGGTTCAAATCCCGTTGGGGTCAGGATTTTTAAACTGACAAACCCTCTGGCGGCACTATGGCCCTGGGGTCGACTCAGCCTCTAACGGAAATGAGTACCAGACGCTTGTTCTGAGGGTAAAGGTGGCCGTCACGCAGTGCTGACAACCCGGCTGACATAAAGTGCCGGTTGTCTAGAAAAAGTGGGAGCCTTAACCTCCTACTAACCCAAGGGCCTCCGGGCCTGTTGTGGGATCACTTTACTTTACTTTTACTTTATTTTAAAACATTCTAAGAACATCTTCTAACTCTAGTTTATTAATAAATTATCAACTATTGCCTCTATCGAACACTTTTCTTCATATATTAAATCAAACAACTCTGTTCGCGCGACGGTAGGCCTCAGCTGCCGGCCGCCTCCTGTAATAAAAAAGCTAATTACAAGAAAACACAATCATTTGCACACATGTTATTGTGCGGGAATTAAAGTCTATAAATCACTATATTATAACTAAAATTTGTACTACTGTTCAGAACTGTTTTTTCGTAGCTCAATTTAAAATACAGCTCGAGACCAAGCTCTGTGTGTCTGCGGGGAGAAGTGTGGGGAGTGGGAGGAGGTACACTTCTATCTTCTCATAGTATTAACAGCTGAGACAGCAAATTCCTTTCAGACACACGGAGCTGGGTCCCGAGCAGTAACATGATCGTGTAAATTTTTTAGTGTTTCGAAGGTATGATTCCATGTGTATTTAACACAATATCTGGTTGTATAGATACATGTTAAATATATCAATGAAAAGTACAAACTTTGAGTAAAATATCTACATAGAATAAGAACAACAGCTCACTGAACAAACGTATTTATTTCCACAGCCCGGAACACAACGGTCAGCGTATGCTGTAGGTGTAGGATCATTTAAAACGTTTAGTTTTTCCCAGTGCTCCCCTCTCAGTCAAATAACACAATATAGGGTACAGGAAGTGGCAACAAAGATAAAAAAGAAGATAATAAATTGCACATTCATAGCATATATTTTGCTTACATATTTAACTTGGGCGAGCAATAAATATGTGTTCTGGTAGCTACGCTTGAATAACTGCGCGGGACAACTTCCTTCTTATAGCGACGGTCAGGTTTTGAATTGAGCAGACTAGAATGAGAAGGGCTGGGGGATTCCCCTATCTCAGAATGTTACCCCAGGTTCCTGCAGTTATAATTTGTTACCTTTTAGAGAACAAAATACAACCCACGCACATTACTTCACAATACATTTGCTGTAATGGCTGTTTTATCTTAATTATTATCAGTTTTCTTCCTGAGGAAATATCGGCAACTGTTATTGTCTGTTACTACGACGCGACGTAGTAAATAATGTAACTCTCAACTTCCTTGATGGCCAGAGTTTGCTTATAACCAGAAATGGGATATTGGTTTCGTACAATCTCAAACTTGTGTATTTTGCACATTGAAATACTGTTATGCTGTGAAATGTTTTTCCCAGTCCTGCGGTAAGTTATTTCCCGCTATTTCCTACTCCTTTATTTCGATACTTGTGTGAACCTGCTCAGTTTCTCATGTTTAATGAGTTTGTATAATGTTTAGTGATATATGATATCCACGTATTTTTAAAATTTATTTTTGTTTGCATAGAAAAACGTTTATGGAAACATTCCCCATATAATGGATAAATGAACGACACATTAAAAAAAAACAACGTGTAAAATATCACATCAGAAGCTGGTTGGGGATTTGAGGGATATATTCAGAAAATATGAGGAACGTATATAAACAATTTTAATTTAGGTAGGTAATTTATATTATTTTTGTATTGCAAGAGAATTGAGTTTATATGGTCACACATAAAAATACATTATGTAATGGAAATGGTCAGCTAATGACAAATGAGGGAAATTTTGGGGAAGTGGCTGAATTCAAATACCTAGGAACAATAATCACAAACAGGAATGAGATGCAGAAGGAAATTAAACATAGAGTCATTTCTGGAAATGCGTGTTATTATGCATTACAGAGACTTTTGACTTCCCAACTCCTTTCAAAAAACGTTAAACTGAAAATACGTATATAAAACTATTATTCTACCAGTTATATTATATGGATGTGAAACATGGACTCTTACTTTAAGGTAGGAAAGGAGATTACGGGTATTTGAGAATAAAATTCTTAAGAACATTTTTGGACCAAAGAGAGATGAACAGACAGGTGAATAGAGAAGACTGAATAACAGTGAATTACATGGTCTTTATAGGAAGCCAGATATAATGAGAACAGTTAAGTCTCGTAGACTGCGATGGGCAGGACATGTGGCCCGAATGGGGAATGAAAGACGTGCATGGAAGCTTCTAGCTTCTTGTAGGAAAACCAGAGGGGAAACGCCCAGTTGGTAGACCAAGAATGAAATGGGAGAATAACATTAACTATGATTTGAGGTAAGTAGATTATACAGGGAATGATTGGAAAACATTGGCTCAGGATAGGGATATATGGATAGCTTATGTTCGCGCGGCCATGAACCTACGGGTTCGATAGTGCCAGCGAGTTAGTTAGTTTAAGGGAATTGAGTTAACTAAGATCTCATTTTCTTCCTTCTGAAGGGGAAACGATAATCCCATGAATTTCCTTGAACTCTTAACAAGTATAAGATTATTTATTAAAAACTGGTCAATTTGTATTTCCAAAAATATGCAGAAAATTTAATAGCCTTCTAAATGGCGATATTCCATTCTCATAGATGTAGAACATCGTGTAATATTTTGTTGCAAACGGAGAAGGGACTGGTTTCCAATGCCGTATTTTTCTGTCTTGTTATACAACATACATTGGATACATAGTGAGGTAAAATAATGAGGGATTTGCTACTCACACACACACGCACGCACACGCAGACGAACATATGTCATGAAAAATAAAAAGTAATGCCTGAACAATTGATGGACACTAATTTCGACAATTGTTATAAGTGATAAATTGTTTATAGACGTAAAAATCAGGAAAGTTTATTCAATATCACGTAGAGCTTTAAGTGTGCATTTTTGATAACAGTTCCTTATCTAAAAAATCAATTGATTACTTCTATCATTTGTGTTTAAACCTATTTGTCCCAGGAGCTTTGGAATTTTGTGGTAAATTTGTCCTAATATGGTATAATTTTCAGTTTTGTATATCATATATAAAGTAAAGAGTTAGTGCATTTAATTGAAATTAAATAGCTTACAATGAGCAACAAAAAATACACTTTTTTTTCTCTCAGAAAGAAAAATATGTGATTCCGATAGTATTTTTTTCTCCTGAATTCAAATATGATATCGGTTTTCTCCATCACGCAAGGTTTCCGAGAGACAGGAATTTATTATAATTTCAAACACTTTAATATTTTCTACATTCGTAACTAGACAATATTCGAAGATTCGAACTCACCTAGAAAGTAAGAAATGACTATTTTCTGCTATGTTTCGCCTGTGGAGCATCCCCCTTGATGGTCCAACAATAATCGGCTAGCATATTAGGATTCCATTTTCCTTGATATCTCTTTTCCATAGCTGAAACCATTTGAGTTAGCTCATTTGGTTTTATTTTACAATGGACAAAAGGGCGAAACAACGTTTATTAAAAAAATAATTATTTAAATTCATTAATTTAAATTGAAATAAAAAAAAACTGTGGGTGATGGAGAAATTCCGAATACATATTTGAAAACACGACTCTATTGGTACTCATGAGACTAAAATCATGTTGACCAGTGTTATTATTACTACAAGGACATTTTATTACTTTAGACTTCTACAAAATTCTAACAAATATATTAGTATCAAGACTTAGTCTATATAAGTATTGAGGCATAATACGTGACATTAATGTGAATTTAGAGAAAATAAGAGCTATTTTTACACGCTTTATATTAGCTTGACCTGTATCTATGTAACTGAATCTTTCAACGGGATTTTCACCCACTTAGAAACATTGGATCGACTTGAAACTTTGTATACTTGTAAAGGACCCGTGACAATACAATATTTTCATATTTTTTTTTAAAATCCTGGCCAGAATCATCAGAAAATAAAAAAAAAATGTGTATTTGTATCTATGTAACGGAATCTTTGAACACGATTTTCACCCACTTAGAAACATAGGATAGACTTGAAACTTTGTATACTTGTAAAGGACCCGTGACAATACAATAATTTCATATTTATTTTCTAAAATCCTGGCCAGAATCATCAGAAAATAAAAAAAATGAAAACTGGTATAATAGATTGCGGACTTGTCGATTTTTTAGTCAATCGTTGTAAGAGCTCAGTTGGTAGAGCGGTGAACTAGTGGTATATAATTTCAGTAATCTATAGGCCGCTGGTTCAAATCCAGCTGGGGAGGATTTTTTTTAGAATAGTAAAACTTTTAGCTTATACTACAATAGTATCGAATTTAAAGATATTTACATTTTTATCTTATTCTGCAAAATATTAAAACTAAAAAATAAAAAATAGTTTTAAAAAACTAAAACAGCACGCTTTATTAGAAAACCGAACTCAAAAATGAAAAATAATTTTAATTTCCAACACGCTTGGGATAAATTTAAAGTGGTCAACAAAAAAATAATCTCCAACACATATAGAATAAAACTAGAGTTATCAACAAAAATAAAATAATTTTACCATCAAAAGCGTGGGGTGCTTTTTATGATTTTTACATTTTCTTCTTAGAGACTTTACTTTTACCAATATCTGTTTATTATCAAATATATTAATTGATATAGAGTACCCCACGCTTTTGATGGTAAAATTATTTTCTTTTTGTTGATAACTCTAGTTTTATTCTATATGTGTTGGAGATGATTTTTTGTTGACCACTTTAAATTTATCCCAAGCGTGTTGGAAATTAAAATTATTTTTCATTTTTGAGTTCGGTTTTCTAATGAAGCGTGCTGTTTTAGTTTTTTAAAACTATTATTTATTGGTATAAAACAAAGATAAGAAATTAAATATGTTGTCACTATATAAACATTGTATGTTGACTTCAAAAAAGCGTACGATTTAATTAAGAGGGAATAGTTGTACAGTATTCTGCAGGAATTCGTAATTCCTAAAAAGTTAATTACACTTATTCAGGTGTGTCTAAATGGTACAAAGAGTAGGGTGATTGTAGTGAAATAGTTTTCAGATACTTTTGAAATTCCTATGCTATTAAATTTTGTACTATAGCAAGACTAAAGAGGGTGTGCAAATCAATGGTAATCAGCAATTGGTGTATGCTGATAGTATGGTGTTATTAGACGATAGCGAGGAAATATTGGGGGCCAATACACGCATTCTATTAAATAGCAATTAAAATCTTGGGCTGGAAGTAAATACCAATAAAACTATATATATGATCACATGAAGAAATACATTATATAGGCTAGGGTTAGTTGAAATGGATAATTAATAACAAATTAGGGGCATTTTGAAGAAGTTTTGGATTTAAATTCCTTGGAACAGTAATTACGAACAGAAATGAGATGCAGAAATAAATGAAACATTCACTTAACTCTGGAAACGCATTTTCTTATCCCAACTTCTCTAAAAAAAAGTCAAACTAATATATATATATACATAACTATAAAACTGGTTTTTATATGGATGCGAAGCATGGTTTCTTACTCTTAGGGAAGAGAAAAGATTACGAGTATTTGGGAATAAAGGTCTTAGAATCATTTTTGGTTAAAAAAGAAACGAACAGACAGGTGAATGGAGAAGACTGCTTAACAATGAGTTACATGATTGTTATGGGAAACCACATGTAATAAGAACAGTTAAGACTCATGGACCGCGATGGCAGGACATGTAGCACGAATAGGAAATGAAAGAGGGGGATGAAAAATTCTTTTAGGTTAACTAAAGGGAAAATCGGCCAGTGGGTTTACCAAGAATGAGGTACGAGAGAAGTGTATTATGTGGGGAATAACTGGAAAACACTAACTCAGTAGGATGTATGGAGAGCATATGTCCGCGCGGCCATGAATCTTCGAGTTCCGTAGTACCAGTGAGTTGCAGTTAGTTCAGAATGATTTTGATTACATACAAATTAAATGGTGTTAAATGTACCGATAAAGTAATTAGTTAGTATTTTGCAGCTAGATGGTTTTTACAGCCATTAAGATGAGTCAGAAATTCTGGTAGCTGAGTGCCTGACAACGATTACAGGGATTTTTTTCAGTCTTCGCTCTCTTGATTGGCTTTTCGAGAGTCCAGCCTCCTTTATGAAAAGTATGATATTTTGTTAATGAGTCACATTTTTTTTTACATTTTGATACAACTATTAAGACGTATTTTACAACACATTTTTAGATTTTTTTTAGTTAAAGTTTTCTTCTTGATAATTATTTACATATCTTACTTATATATATATATATATATATAGTAATTCTGCCCGAGGGCAGGTCTTTCAATGCAATCATAGCATTTTCATGCTATGCTTTGCAACTTTACTAGAGAATTATAGGTGTGGTAGCTTCCCGTTGCTTTCCACACCGGTGAAGGATGATGATGATAATGATAATCGGATGATTTTCGGTGACCGTTGGGCCCTAAGCTTCCTGACATTTATCTTACAGGTGAGGAAATACCCCGAAAAAACCTCACCCAGGAGCCTGTCCCGACCGGGAATCGAACCCGGGCCCGCTGCGTGACAAGGCAGCACGATACCTTGAGACCACAGCGGTGGACATTATATATATATATATATATATATATAATGTACCGCGCCGTACCGAGTGGTTAAGGTAATATGCCTTGGCGCAGAGCAACGGAACTACCACGTTCGAGTCTGCAAGGGAGAAGACATTTTGTGATGGAATTTCGGCCATATGGGACCGGTGCCCACACAGCGTTGTGTGGAATTTGGGTAGCTACAATAAGTAGCGGCTTCCGGTTGAAAAAACCGCTATAACGGCGGGGGATCCAACCTGCTGACCACATGTCACTGCTACACAGGCTGGATAATCGTCTACTTATGTGATTGATACATATGGATATGAGGCTATCAGTCGGCTCGTAGGTCAAGGGTCTTCTAGGCCTATAGCGCCGTGGAGTTCGTTTGTTTATATATTAAATGTCCATCGCTGTGGTCTCGAGGTAGCGTGCTGCCTTGTCACTCAACGGGCCCGGGTTCAATCCCCGGTCGGGGCAGTTTTTCTGGGTGAGGTTTTTATCGGGGTTTTTCCTCACCTGTAATACAAATGTCAGGAAAACTTTAAGGCCCAAACGGTCCCCGAAATCATATGGCCATCATCATCATCATCATCCTTATCATTATCATCATCATCCCTCACCAGTGAGGAAAGCAACGGGAAGCTACCACACCTACAATTCCCTAGTAAAGCTGTAAGCATAGCATGATTGCAGTGAAAGACCTGTCCTCGGACAGAATTACTATGGATGGATGGATATATTAAATTTCGAGCAAAACTTAGTTTTTACATGTTTCCATAATACAGAATAACTTGATAATCAAAGAAGCAGTTTTTGTTATAAAATTAGTAACTACACATCATCTGAAAACAAATATTGATACATGTACAATGCAATTTCATTGCTGTCCCCTTTGGAGTCAATGCAATACACAGGGTATAGAGTTATTCCATAAAAAGTTTGCAACTAAAATGGGAACTGTTTACAGTGCGTGAACTCGTAAAACAGAGTTAATAGAAAATGAAGGATGTGTTCAAAGCGAACAAATGTGAAGTTTGGACATTGTGAATATTCCACAAAAATGTTGCTATCTTCATAGCTGTATTTGATTTACTCCACGTTTTATGCATAAATTACACAGCGAAACATTAAACTCATGGTGCCATTAAAACAGGTACATCACTGATTAAATCGTAAAAGTTTTAAAGAGTGAAGAGACACGACGAATACACGAGGTCTGATATAACAAAATATTTCTAACTACAGGATGATTATTTGGCTGTTCTTTACAATTTGTGACGCGACTTCAATTCCTTCATAAACTCCTGTCAAATGTTATTATTAGGGTTTCATTTTTTCAAAATATTTCCGACCATTTACAATGATTTTTACATTTTTTCTAACTATTATTTCAATATATTTTTCTATGATATTTAACTACACACGTGCATGAAGACATGACAGCCATATTGATTTTAACGAATATCCAGTGCAGCTAACATAGAGTACGTACTAATTAACTGTACACATATACTTCAGAATTTCAGAAGATACTATTTATTTATTCTAAATTGGGGAAAAAATACAATCATCAGAAAACAGATGAAAGTACAAAATTCAATATTAGATTTTGTGAGATACAAACAACTAGAATAGTATGGTCATATACGTAGGATGCCAGAAAAAAAATAACCACACAAACTTTGGAATGGATCCCACCTGGGAAAGGAAAGAGAGGTCGACCTAGATTTAAATGGATGGATGATGTAAGAAGAGGTATGAGGGAGAATTGGAATGAGAAGATAGAGAAGAATGGGGAAAGAAGATACACATTTAACAAGCTTTGGGCACAGGAGGATGTTTTATAACATTGTAAACCTGTTTATAAATAAATAAACTATTTATTTTGGACGTTGCAATCGTTCACAGGTTAGAGTGCTTAAATTGCGTTAGGTTAGCTTTTAGGTTGGTCTTTCACAGGTTAGAGTACTTAAATTGCGTTAAGTTAGTTTTTAGGATCGTTAATATCGTGTGCATGTTGGCTACATCCCGTGATTCCATAGTGTAAACCGCTTCGCGTTTGTTGGCGCATGCGCATGGTGTATGATTGGAACTTAGAACATTTTTTTCGCGTCTCATGTTGTAATGAATCCTCGATTATATTATTCTTATATCGGGTTCCGCGGATCGCGGATTTAGCCTCTTATTGATATGTTGTATTTGCCGTTTACTATTATATGCATCAAAATAAAATGTATCTCATAATACTGAACAACAAAAACTAAACTTTCTTTTTGTCTCAGAAAGAAACATATGTGATTCTGATAGTATTTTTTCTCGTGAATTCAAATATGATATCGGTTTTACTGCATCACGCAAGGTTTCCGAGAGACAGGCATTTATTATAATTTCAAACTCTTTAATATTTTCTACATTCGTTACTACACAATATTCGAATATTTGGACTCACCTAGAAAGTAAGAAATTACGATTTTTTTGCTATATTTCGCCTGTGGATCATCCCTCTTGATGGTCCAACAATAATCAGCCACAATATTAGGATTCCATTTGCCTTGATATCTCTTTTTCATAGCTGAAATCTCCTGATGAAAGTGTTCCCCGTGCTCATCGCTCACTGCGCCGAGATTTTCCGGGAAGAAATCTAGGTTTATTTAAAAAAAAATATTTAAATCCATTAATTGCAATTGAAATAAAAAAATGTGGGCGATGGAGAAATTCCGAATACATATTTGAAAACACGATAAAAACTGCATTAAGTACAACTATTGGTACTCATGAGACAAAAATCATGTTGACCAGTGTAATTATTCAGTATGTTTGAAAAATGTTTCAGAATATAGGAATGAGAGGTAAAAATGAAGAGAAGACAAAATGGCGAGTTTGAAAATTAACTTGTTACCAGGTAGAGCAAATTTGTTTGCAAGGTTGGTATGCATACTTGCTGAATACTAAGTAGACACTTGCTAATTCCAATAAAGCAGTGACAAATTGAAACATCGCACAAAAATATGATTAAAATAAACAAAATAATCCCTTGTTTAAATAACAGTGAATGTTGTGACTAAACAAATTATCAACGTGCTAACTGAAAAATTAATTTGAAGACAAACGAATATAATTCTTCTTGTATCTTATAAGCCCATGTTTCCCTTAACAGAGATTTTGGCGCTCTTCCCCTACTGGGAAGAATTTGAACCATACTATTTTAGTTACACTTGTTTTCGTATAGATGCCATTTGAGTGATCCGTGGTCAGTGGTTCGCCTCATACTGACATCTAGGAAACCAAGGTAGTACTAAGACGGGAAAATTAGGTAAATTTTGCTTAGAGGACTTTTCATTCAGGCTTAAGGATCTTTTACGAGCCTGAAAATCTTCAGACTCGGGACCCGCGGCTTTAAATCCCTCCCGGAGGACTCGCTCCTTGGATTTTTCCATCCTAAAAAAATCCATTGACCCCGGCCGGGTTTGAATCCGCGACCCTCGGGACCAGAAGCAAGGAACATAACCACTAGTCCACCGCGGCCGAAAATGGCTAATTAATGATGAAAATGGGAATATAATTGCAGATTCCAGGAGTATATTAAATATATGGAAAAATATTTTAATCAGCTATTAAAAGTACATGCATAACAGGATATTGAAGAGGATGACTTACTTATTCACTGGCACTATCGAACCCGTAGGTTCATGGCCGCGATGACATAAACTCTCCATACATCCCTATCCTGAGACAATGCTTTCCAATCAATCCCTGTATAATCTACTTCCCTCAAATCATAGTTAATGTTATTCTCCCACCTCATTCTTGGTCTACCAACTGGGCGCCTTCCCTCTGGCTTTCCTACAAGAAGCTTCCATGCAATCTTTCATTCCCCATACGTGCAACATGTTCTGGACTTACAGGTAGCACAACTTTTAATCATAGAACCAAGAGCAATAGAGGTTGAAATAGCGATAGAAAATTCCCAGCACAACTGGGATTAGGGGGACAAGAATTGGGGAGCAAGATATATTGGTTACTTAGTATGATTTGGAAAAAAAGAGGCTCTTCCAAATGAATAAAAAATAATCTATTATTGTACCAATCTATAAGCACACCGTGGCGTGGCGGTTAAGGCAATACGCCAAAACCCGGAAGGTCAGGCATTCAGGTCCCGGTGGAGTCAGGATTTTTTAAAACTGACCCTAAGCTTCTGGGGGCACTATGCCACTGGGTCAATTCAGCCTCTAACGGAAATAAGTACCAGACGATTGTTCTGGGGTTAAAGACAGCCGTCATGCAGGGTTGACAACCGGCTGATATCAAGGGACGATTGTCTAGAAAAAGTGGAGCCTTTTCCTCCTACTACCCTAAGGGTCTCCTAAGGCCTGTAGTGGGACCACATTGCATTTTTTACCAATCTATAAAAGAAGGACATTAAACTGAATGCAACAAGTATGAGGTATTTCATTAGTTTCGTATGCCTTTTCGAAGTCTACGTATGTAGTTGATGTACAATGCCATTATATTCCAATTTCTTCTTTAAAATCTGTCTTATATTAAAAATTTGATCTATTGTAGATCTATTTTTCTATATCCACACTGATAATCCTCATCGCCTATTACCATCAATGTAGAGAGTAAGTCTGGACGCTAATATATTTGTTGGAATTTTCTACGAAGCTGAAACTAATGAAATACCTCATACTTATTGCATTCGGTTTAATGTCCTTATTTTATAGACTGGTAAAATATGTAAAGTGGTCCCACTACAGGCCACAAAGGCATGTTAGGGTTGTAGCTTATTATAACAATATTATACTATACATTGTAAAACATAAATATTATCTTATGGTTTTGAATGAGTGTTATGAATTACATAAATCGTTTATAAGTGTCTTTAAAAATACTACATATTGTTATGAAAGTGTGTTATGAATTTAACAAATTGTTTATAATAATTTTGGTTCTTAAAAATCACTTCACACATTGAGGCAGAAGCCTCATCATCATTTAAATGTAAGTGTTTAACCAGAATCGTTTACTTTCGAAAGTAGGACAATCAAATAAGACGGTGTAGGATGACATTATTTATTTTAAAAGTTTATGTTATTTTTGTACCTTGTGTATCAGGGTTAATTAAAATATATGTATATTTGATAAAACTATTCTCGAAGAATTTGAAGCTAAGATATTAATAAATTTATTGTTTCAAAAACAAAAATTACTAACAATTTTAAGTATAAAGGTAAACAAATTAATGAAGGAGTAGGAAAAATTAACGTTTTACAGATTGTATTGATTCTTGACATTTACAATTATGATCACTGTCTGGGTTAATTTTCAATCTTCTAAAATAACTTCCAAATTTTCCATGGCCAGTCATAAATTGTGTTAAAATGAAATTTGGAATAACATTATTTATGTTTAGCCTATGGTGTACTGTAGGAAAGAAGAGCTCTTTAATCAAAGCACCATTTGCACTCCATATCCAATGTTCATTCCACTCAGTGATGATATAGTTAAACATTTTCTTTTTAACATAGGATATTGGACACTTTTTAAATTAATAATGCTCAGAAGATGCTGCGGATTTAATTAGTTGATTAGCACGTTCATTTCCCACAGTTCCCTGATGCCCTCGTATCCGAGACAGGCACAGGTGTTTTGTGTAATTTTTTTATGTTATTTCTGATTTCTACTGAGTTTTGATTTAAATTAGATTTACCTGCGATCGATTGAAGAGCAGGCTGCGAGTCACTAAAAATACGTGCACTACATTTGTGTTGAAGACACCACTGTACTGCTTATTTTGTAGTAAATAGTTCTGCTTGGAAAACATGCCAGGTAGGGGAGAATTTGAATAGTTTGAAGAAATCTTCACTGTCTTCACAATAAACTACATAAGCACATCCAACTTGTACTTGCTCTTCTCCTGCAGTAAATCTTGATCCGTCTGTGTAAATGGTATAGGCAAGGGTGTTTGCACAGGTTTGCACATATAGATTGTCATATTGTGTGGCAGGATGTCCAGCAACCATGAAAAACATAGCATAATCAATATCAAAAGTAAACTGTTGTAATATATTTGTACGATTTCTTTTAATATTGTTTAAGCCAGCTGAATAAAGTGCACTTAGATGTAGTGGAGGAATACCAGCAATGACAGTGCTGCATTCGTGTAAATTGTACGGTAGGATTTACATATACGTAACGCAAATCCTCGTTGAATTTGGTATAATTCCTTCTGAACATATTTTTTGCTAAAACATCTTGATATGCAGCAGCACAGAATAATAATGGTTTAATAGCACCATTATATATAGTTTTAAGAATCTCTGTATTTAATCCCCAAGTTGGCCTGCTTGCCATTGATAGACCTCTAATGAAATTGCTACTTTTGGCAGATAAGTGTTTTAAATGAGGTCTGCATGTACATTTTGGATCTAAAATTACACCCAGATAATTTGTACTGTTGACAAATAAAATGTCTTTCCCATTAATTTCAGTTCTATATTTCTCCTTTTTGTAGTGAGCCTGCTTGAGAATTGTGGGGGTTGAATTCTGCTTTATTTTCTATTCCGCAATGGAATAGAATATTTAGAGCCACATTGCCAATTTGAATAAGTGTCTGCGCATCAATACTTCTGTTAAGTAAAAGCACGTCATCTGCATAAGCAAAAGCTTACAACCGTTTGGTAACTCTTGTTTTAGTAGCTCATCATACAGAATATTCCATAATCCCGGGCTGCAGCAGATCCCTGGGGGCATCCTCTAGATACACCAGTTTTAAGATATTCATCACATATAGTAATCTGCACTTTGCGATTTTGAAAATAATTTTGAATAAGTTTATACAGATTTTTTGGACATTTTTTCTGCTTAAGATGGTACAATATTTTGGGCCACCAGGCATAGTTAAAGCCCCAGATACATCTAAAGAAATAAGAACACCTTCCTTCGGAACGTTTGTTTCATCCAGTGTACCACATAACAAACAGCATGTTCAGTTGACTTCTGTGGTGTGAACCCAAATTGCTCATTACTCAGTAAGTTATTGGAGTATAAATTATACATAATCCTATCAATAATAATTAATTTTTCTAGAATTTTTCCACAGGTATTAAATTAATTGGTCTAAAAGAATTTATATGGCTTTTATTTTGTGAAGTTGTTTTAGGTATTATCTTAATCACAGCTAAGAAGATTGCATAACAGTGAGCTACATGATCCTTATAGGAAACCAGATGTAATAAGAACAGTTAAGTCTCATAGACTACGATGGGTAATACATGTGGCACGAATAGGGAATGAAAGAATTGCGCTGAAACTTCTTGTAGGAAAACCAGACGGAAAGCGCCCAGTAGGTAGGTCAAGAATGATGTAGGAGAATAACAACCACGAGTAGAGGGAAATAAATTATTCAGGAATTGATTAGAAAACATTAGCTCAGGATAGGGATGCTTATGTCCGCGCGGCCATGAACCTATAGGTTCCACAGTACCGGTGAGACAGGTAGTTAATATCTTATCTTGTGCGACTTGAATTCGTGTCATAAATTCAGCCATAAAGTCTTTTTTGAAACGGGTCTTATGAAATTCAATATGTGACGCAAATTGAGTTATTAAAGGAACATGGAAAAGGAGCCCATAACTTCTTTTTAAGAGAGGAGCTTTAATAGCCTCCGACGTTACTCTTGCATTATTAATTTCATTGTTATTTTCAGATTTTACAATGTCTTAAGTATCCTTTTGATCCTCTTTCAGGTTTATATTGCCATTATCTACTGGTATATCTTTCTTACGATTTTTCTTTCAGCGCTTTAATTGTTTCTTTGCATAATACATTGTAATTATGATGAATTTACTTATTTGATATGGCGCTCGTTATCGTTTTCACCTACCTGTTAGTTGCGATACAACAAACATCCTAAAAACTCTATGATATTTTATATCTACTAAAATTGGAATTTATAGTTTTGAACATAGTTAAACATTAAGAAACATTAGTTTCTCCTGAAAACCTTATATGAATATCCTGTAGTGTTGTAGAAGTATATTTGAAACTTCTCCTTCGTATCGGGGACTAGGGTTACCATACTCATCTCTGGATCTGAGGTTTGCGGGTTCAAATCCAGGAGTCGGCGGATCTTTTCAGAGCGGAAAAATCCTGAGTATGGCTTCATTTGGAAGGGAAATAAATTTTTGAAACCCGTCTTGCATATTTATGGAATATAAAATAATCTCATGTCTGAAATAAGGATCATCTGAACAACATTTGTAGATTCTTTGATGTCCAGTTTTGATTAGCTACGTTAATGATCTTACTTATTAAGGAGCGTCGTAAAATAAAGTACTACTTACGAACCATCTACCTGCATATTTCATATACGTAAAAAATTACAAGAATTGAGATGATCTGGGACTAACGTCGTTGTCTCTCAAGCAGCGGGCACAAGTTCAATTTCCGGACGATTGAATTTAATTGGTTGATATTCATCAGCGTTTTCCTAAACTGTAAAGTAAATGCCTGGAAATTTGGATCGCAACTTCTCTGACTATCGCCGGTCTCACATGTATCCTCAATTATAATGATACAGTTGTGAAATTGCACCTAATACAGCAGAGTCATCCAGTGAACATTAGAATCAGATCATCATGAATTAGCGTCTGTCAAGTGATTTGTTGAAATGTCCAACTCAGATATACAATATAGCACTTTAATCGGGTTTAAGTTTCAGATAACTTAACAGTAGGTCAAGTATGGATTGAGAACACATCACAATGAATTCAATTCTCCCAGCGGCAATTCAACTGTCTCAACGGTGATAGACAATTCCAATTAACAATGTTTTGATGAAGATGGAAACTTTTTCCGAAATGCCTTCAGAATTAAAGAAACATATTAAGGAAGACTGTTAAGTTACATATATTAATTTTATAATTTTATATTATTACCATTGTAGTGTTTTTTATTCATGATTGTTTCTATTATTTACACAGGTATCCTCCACCAAAATATACCATTTTTTCTTCCACACTTCCCGATCTTGTGTGTCTGCTTCTGTCACATTTTTCTGCCTCATGTTGTCTTAAATTCCCTTTATCCACGTTGGCTTTGGTCTACCACGTTTCCTTTATCCAGGAGGCATCCATTTTAATACTTCGTTTCTTTCTATGTCCCTTCTTCTCATTACATTTCCATACCATCTCAGTTGGATTTTTTCAATCTCTTGTACAATATCCTTTTCTACATTCATAATTTCTCTTATTGTATTCTTTTTTATTTTGTCTATTTTGATATTCTTGCCGATCTTCTTAAATATTCCATTTCTGTGACTAATAATTTATTTCTGTGTTTTTGCTTCAACGTCCATGTTTCTGCACCATATAATAAAATACTCTTCACAACTGTGTTATATATTAATAATTTTGTCCTCTTGATTATATTCTTACTCCATAAAATAAATTTTAATATGTCAATAACTTTCTTTGTCTCTGTTATTCTTTATTCGATGTATAATTCAGATGATCCATTTTTTTGAATTATTGATCCCAAATATTTAAAATATTCTACTGTTTTATTCTTTGTTCCATTTATTTCTGATTCCTCGGAAAGATCTGTGCTCATATATTTTGTTTTATTATAACGATTGTTAAACCCCATCTTGAGTATTCTTCCTCTAGTTTCCTACCCATATGGTTTGCATCTTCACATCCTGAAGTGACTACCACTTGATCATCTGCGAATAATAAGTTATGTATGTATTTGTTCTCATATAATTTTAATCCCATTGGTTTACATTTATTTGGCCATTCCTTTAATACAATATGTATATTTTAAATAATGTCGGTGACATTGTGCACCCGTGTGATAATCCTTTGTAGTTACCAACTCTTCTGTTAGTTCTAAGCCCATTTTAACTCTTCATTTACTATTAAAGTAGATTTTTAAAAACAGAATATATGTGTTTGAGAAAGGATGTGGATGATCTCATACTCGAAACAGGGAAAATAAAAAAATGTTAATTTTTAAAAATATCTTGGGTCAATAATTACAAGTTTAGGTACCTGTGAGTGAGATATACAGACTAAAATTGCAATGGCAAAAAATGCAACTAAGACATTACATGGAATAATTCGGAACAAAAATATCACAAAGGAAACTCTTCTTCTTCTTCTTCGGCTTTCCCCCATTTATAGGTTTGCCGTCTTCAGTTTCCATTTATCTCTATCATTATAATCTCCCTCTTCCAAATTCCTATCATCCATTATAGTTCTGACGTAGGTTACAAAGGAAACTAAAATGAACATTTATGAGAGCGTAATACAGAATATTTTGTCATATGGTAGTGAAACTTAGTCTTTGACGGAAGTACAAAAAAATATAATTAGAACAGTTGAATTGAATTTGATTATTTTAGAAGAAGCCTCCAAAAAACAAGATAGGATAAAATAAGAAATGAATTCCTTTGGAGAGAAATGAATGTCACCACATCGGTTGTTAAGAGGATTGATAATCAAACGCTTAAATGGCGTGGCCATGTACAAAGAATGGAAAATGAAAGATGGTCAAAAAATATATACCAATGGTAACCCCCTGGAAGAAATAAACATGGCAGACCAAGATGGAAACTGAAAATCTACGTCAGAACTATAATGGATGATAGGAATTTGGAAGAGGGAGATTGGAATGATAGAGATAAATGAAAACTGAAGACGGCACACCTATAAATGGGGGAGAGCCGAAGAAGATGAGAAGATTTTTTTATTAGGCCTATATGTATAATTTGTTCATTAATCTTTGCTTTTTCCAATACTAGCCTTAATAATTTTCTTGGTATACTATCATAAGCTTTTTATAAATCGTGAATTGTAGTTAAAGACACTATTTAACAACAAAGAAAAAATAGTTGGAATTAGAAGTATGTGATGCTTCTGAACCATTGGCATACATATAGGGTGTCTAAATATTGTGTAACAGAAGACAAAACAATGTTATAACAGCTTCCAGATACGCCGCGATTCCATGTTGTGTAGTGAAATGTGAATACAAATCGGTTGATATAAATTCAATTAACAGGAATATGTTACCGAGAACTAGGTACGATAGAAATAAAATTGGAATATTCTTGGATATACCAAGTGTATGTTACGTCTGACATTGGCAGCTGTAGCAAGTTTATTGGAAAGATGTCATTCATTGTGAAACGTTTACAGAAGCTGGCAGTCCATGTGAATTGCAAAGCACGTATACCAGAGAGTATTCTCACAACGTGTAGCTTGTGCCGGTTCGCTCAGGGTAGAATATGATCACTCAGGGATGTTTATATTATACACGTTTTATTTCACTTTATTGAACAATTTTGTGTGTACAACTATTTTTACAATGTATTATGCTTCACTAACGGAGTGGAGTTGATGAGTTAATTCCGCCCACGTGTTTTACTATCACTTTCGCGAACGATTACAGCATACCTTCACTATTGCAGAACGTAGGAGCGTGAGAGTGATTTCACACGCGTCCTTGCCTTATAAGGGCGATGACTCCTCCCATCCCCACTCCCAGTGTATATGTTAGCTTAGAAGGGTAGGTACCATTCGTTTGGGTTTCTATGTTGGTAATATACTCGTGTGCACGTTTGTGCGCCTTCCATTTATTACTTAATAATGGTACGTTTACTCACGAGTCTATTACTTCTTGTCACAAGCTCAACAATATACTGGGAAATATTAACTAAGTCCAAAAGCAAAATCAGGTACATTTTTGTAATTATAGGATCTGTTTAAATTTGAAATGAACTTATTTTCCTATTTCCATATTAAAACACCGTTGAGGTTATGTAATAAGATGTTAATTATATAATTTTTACCTGGTAAGTCATAAAATAAAATAAGTTAAAATATACCTTCTTAGGTAAAATCCGTCGTCCTGAACTTATAAAATATGTATTCTTTATGCCTGTAGGCCTTTCAGAACATCCGTTCCATCTTCAGCAGGTCCCTCGTCGCTACAACATCCAGTATGATGGTTATCACGACAACACCACATGAGGACCAGCAACATCAACCATCATACTGGATGTTGTAGCGAAGAGGGACCTGCTGAAGGTGGAACGGATGTTCTGAAAGGCCTACAGGCACAAAGATTACATATTTTATAAGTTGAGGACGACGGATTTTACCTCCGATTGAGGGTCTTTCCACTTTTCAGCGGTTGCCCTTTTACCAGCCGGCTGCTGGCCCTTCACATCCACATGTGTCAATCACAGAGGTAGATGATCAACAGCCAGTGTAGGGGTGACATGTGGTTAGCATGTGAGTCCCCCAGTCGTTATAGCTGGTTCCTCAACCTGGAGCCGCTACTTATTGTAGCTACCCAATTGCCTCACGATGCTGGGTGGGCACCGGTCCCATACTGGCCGAAATACCATGAGAAAATTTCTTCCCCCATGGAGACTCGAACCAGCGCAAGTCCCGTAGCTCTGCGCCAAGGCTTCCTACCTTAACCGCTCGGCTACGGCGCGGGACCTAAGAAGGTATATTTTAACTTATTTTATTTTATGACTCTCCACCTCAACGGTTTTAACAATGAATTTTATTAGTATTGTCTGATAACTCAGTCGTCAACTAAATTATTAAATTTCAAGTTATTCTAATATGGAGGCCTTTCGAAAACATTGTTTCATTTTGCGTTTTAATTGGAACTGATGGTGTTATATAGGTTGTATAACGGATTTATGTACATAACATAACCGCAGACATAAATACGTTATATAACACCATTCGTTCCAGTTAAAACGCAGAAGATGAAACATTGTTTTCGAAAGGCCTCCATATTAGAATAACTTGGAGAAGTTTGATAATTTAGTTGACGACGACTGCCTTACCAGGTAAAAATTACATATTAACATCTTATTCCATGATTTATAGAGACGATTTTACAGAAAGAAAACTACTTATAGACACTAAATGTCGGTAAACAAGATTTTTTTTTGTTCAATGCCACCTGTTTGTCGTTCGACATTTCAGGTATTCTCTCCTGGCATTGGCGTATTGTAACCCACTTCTGAGGTTGGGGCGCCTGGAAGACAGGGTAATGATATGATGCGCGAGGAGAGACCTTAAACCTCAACTTAATCTAATGAGGTGAATATGATTTTGATGATAATGGTGGCCAGATGATGTTCGATGACCGTTTGGGCCTTAAAGTATCCTGACATTTGTCTTATAGGTGAGGAAAAACCCCGAAAAAACCTCACCC
Organism: Diploptera punctata; assembly: GCA_030220185.1. Classification (NCBI taxonomy): domain Eukaryota; kingdom Metazoa; phylum Arthropoda; class Insecta; order Blattodea; family Blaberidae; genus Diploptera; species Diploptera punctata. The sequence goes on from JASPKZ010003882.1 coordinate 2,858,761, forward strand.
AGGAAACTTGTTCCTAGCGGGGATCGAACCCGGGCCCGCTGCGTGACAAGGCAGCACGCTACCTCGAGACCACAGCGGTGGACTATGGTAAACAAAATGTAACTAAATTCATTTTTAAAATCCATGACATAGGTCTGACTTTTTTTTTGTAAAAATACCGGATGTCTCAAACTTTAGGATAAAAGTTTATACAGGTAGTAGAAGATATTCCACTAAACTGTTTGGCTTAGACAGTAGCATTTTGATACAGGACCCTTGATTAGTGCTCGGGATCGACCAACCTGAGATTCGTTTCTTGGGTTTCCTAATTTTGACTCAGGGAAAATACTGGGTCGGAGTTTCATTACCACAGCCAATTATAATCAACTTAGGAAAATTTTTGGACCGAAGAGAGATGAACAAACGGGTGAACGGAGAAGACTACATAACAGTGAACTACATGGTCTTTATGGGAAACCAGATATAATGAGAACAGTTAAGTCTCGTAGACTGCGATGGGCAGGACATAAGGCACGAATGGGAATGAAATACGTGCATGGAAACTTCTTGTAGGAAAACCAGAGGGAAACGCCCAGTTGGTAGACCAAGAATAAGGTGGGAGAATAACATTAACTATGATTTGAGGGAAGTAGATTATACAGGGGATGATTGGAAAACATAGCTCAGGATAGGGATGTATGGAGAGCTTATATATGCGCGGCCATGAACCTACGGGTGCGATAGTGCCAGTTAGTTACTTAATTCACTGCGTAAAACAAGAAATTATAGACTCGAAATTATCTTAGATGTTAAAGCATCTGTAAATAAGAGTGAAATAAAAATGTGCACACAGCTTAGAGCAGAGTTTTCTCATATTTTATATAAAACCTGAACTCATACTGACAGAAGTAAAAAGTGTATTATATTGGCAGGTTTAATTTTAAATGTTTGTATTCGACATGGGACATGTTTAGAAGAAAAAAACAATGAAATATTTAAGAACATTATATCAGATAAATGGGGAAAAAGTGGAATAAAGTTTGTTTTAAAACACTCTTAACTATTCTTATTAGTAAACATAATGCAAATTTAATTGTAGAGAGAGAAATGATATATATCATCATCATCATCCGGTATCATGGCAGCTGCCGCCGTCTTCCGGAAACCAATCGCCATTCCCCTCTGTCCATCCATTGATCTTCCTCCAATCCTCTGATATTCATAGTTGCTTGTACCCATTCTATCCAAGTTTTCTTCGGTCTTCCTCTCTTCCTCCTTTCCATTGGGATCCATCCCATAACTATTTTAGGTAATCTTTGCTCTGGCATTCTTTTGACATGGCCATACCACTGTAATCTTTTCTTTTCTATAATGTCTATGATGTCCGGCTCCTCTTGTGTGTGTGTGTGTGTGTATATATATATATATAGTAAATCCTGTCGTGGTAATAATGAGAACAAAGTTGGTACTGTATTAAAACATAACCATTAATTACAAAAAACAAAGATTTAAATGTGAAAATAATTTAATGCATGTCCCTACATTTCAGTTAATATACTGTATTTATTTCAGGGTAATAAACTAATTAATTCATGGACTGTAGGACAGTGCTAGTTCATACTGTTTGGGAGAATCAGATAGAATTCCTGAGTATTTTCAGCGTTCATGAAACTGAGTTCCACAGCATTTATGCTTCCTTGATTCATGCCATCCCATGTATGGATCTAGGATTCTGATTTACCTGACAGAAATGAGTGACAGGTATTAGTCTGGATATAAAGGCGCTGTCATGCAAGATTTATAACATTACTAATACAAATAACACCATTTGTACTATAATGTGGTGTAACAGTGCTCACTGACTTCTGAAACAGAGATATTTGATTAACATAGATTAATAAAGATAATAAAACTCCTGGCGCGACAGGCCTACAAGGCCCTTAGCCTACCAGCCGGCTGCTGGCCTCACATCCACATGTGTCAATCACAGAGATAGATGATAATCAGCCAGTGTAGGGTGACATGTGGTCAGCATGTCGAGTCCCCCAGCATTTATAGCTGGTTTTTCTCAACCTGGAGCCGCTACTTATTGTAGCTACCCAAATGCATCACGATGCTGGGTGGGCACCGGTCCCATACTGGCCGAAATACCATGAGAAAATTTCTTCCCCCATGGAGACTCGAACCAGCGCAAGTCCCGTAGCTCTGCGCCAAGGCTTCCTGCCTTAATTAATAAAGGTACAGTATACTTTAATTTAAAAGTTAGATACTAGAATGCACAAAGACATTTTGTCATCTTCATGCATTATGGCTGTTAGTCTGCTCCGACATCAATAAGTTTTGAAGAAATCTTCTTATCTTTTCATAGGTCTTCCTGCAGTTCTATTTCTCTTTTTAGCTTGTGTTGTAATAATAACTCAGGAAATCTACTAGTTTTCATCCAGGTAATATGATTCAGTAGTTATATTTTATGGTGTTCAGTTTTTTCCTGTTCTGTTGAAAAAATATTTTTTCCGCTATTGATGATATTTTTCACCTGGTCAGCAAGTGTATAAATATCTGCTTCTCTTACAAATTTTATTTCCGCTTTTTTTATTTTTTTGTCTGATCTGTTATTGGTCCAATTTTCACTTCCAGCACTTTATAAAATTTCATCTGGTTCTCTACCTTAGTGTGTTGTCTAAGAGTTCTATTTATGGTATTACATCGGCCGCTATGGGCTAGTGGTTATGCTCCTTGCCTCTGGTTCCGAGGGTCGCGGGTTCAAACTCGGCCGGGGTCAATAGATTTTTTAGGATGGAAAAATCCAAGGAGCAAGTCCTCCGTGAGGGACTTTAAGCCGTGGGTCCCGAGTCTGAAGATTTTTGAGGCTCGTAAAAGATCCTTAAGCCTGAATAAAAAGGCCTCTAAGCAAAATTTACCGTCCTAGTATTACCTTGGTTTCCTAGATGTCAGTATGAGGCGGAACACTGATCGCGGGCCACTCCAATGACATCTATACGAAAACAAGTGTAACTAAATTAGTATGGTTAGTATTAGGGAGAGAGTGCCCAAAATCTCGTTGAGGGAAACAAGGACTCATAATATAGTACGCACCATTTTAAATGTATTATTTTGCATGCTATAGCGCTTTCCTTTTGAATGATTATAATACAACATAGACAATAAAATATATTTATTTCTCAGTATTATAAACATTTATTAATGTTTTGGATCTTACAGGGAACTTTCCTTCAAAATATATTGTTTTCCTTTTAGATGTAGAAATTTTATAATTAAATTGTATGTAGATAGATAGATCATCGGTTGATTAATGTCTTTGACATCGTCCGATTCCTAATAGCCAATTTTGTCGGTCCATCCAATTTACTGTTGTAGATGTTTTCCTTCATGTATAAACATATTCCCTGATTCCAGGAGGTTTTAGGTCTTCCTCTGCCTCGTCTTCGCTGAGGTTTCTATTCCAAAACAGATTTTGGTAGCCGATCCTCTTCCATTCGCTGGACATATCCGTATCATCTTAATTGCTGAGTTTTAATGTAATATAAAATAGTGTCTTCAGTCTTCATTTTCTCCCTTATAACTGAGATCCTAATTGTTTCTCTTCTTCAAATTCTTGCTGCCCTTCGTATAAAATCCATTTCCGTTGCCAAAAGATACTTATTTGTTTTTGTTGTTAATGACCAAAGTTCTGCTCCATAAGTAATGATGCTTTTAACAATTGTATGATATATATTCATTTTATTTTTATTACCTATATTTTTATCCCACAATATTCCATTGAGGCAAGCAATTGAAAATTTTCCTTTATTATTTCTATTTATTATTTCCTCTTCATAACTCGCATTTTTATTTATTTTAATTCCTAAATATGTGATCTCACTACAAGATTTTATTGTATGTAATTTTATTTAATTCCTGGTTTTTCTTTGAAGGACGTCTTCGGTGTACGGAAAAAAATCACCTGATCATCTACATATAAAATTATATTTAAATTTTCTTCTAGAACTCTAAAATGGTTATTAAAATTCGTATACCATAATTTTATGGCTTCATCAATGTAACTATTGAATAACGCCGGTGATACAAAACAATTAATATCATTGTTTTTATTGTTTAGAAAGCTTGGATGTAAGTTATCTAATCAGAAAGCAATGCTTTACGAAGTTATATCGCATATTGTTTTTTCATACCGTGATTAGTCAGTAAATGTAATATTACATCATAATGTACTCGGTGAACAATACCAATCATGTGCAACAATCTGCAACTCTTCTTTCCGATTAGAGGCCACAGTCTATATATTCTGATCGAATGACTATTATTTTTACTGAAATGAAGAGGATCTCTTTTGTAAAATGAAACTAACGTTAAACTATAAATGTAATTTGATTATATTAATCTTTTTCAGAAAAAATAAAATGAATTATGCAATTATTCAAATCGTATGAATTTGTTTGGAAAAAATTTACCCCCATCAAGTGGAAAACTTTAATATTCGTATATATTTTAAAATGAAACCAGAAATTTGTGGTAGGTATATAAATTGTACATCCAAATTATAATATTATAATGATACTGTGAAAAGAAAAATTAATGTCTGAACCAGGAATCGAACCATGAACCTCTCATATTCCGTACGAGCGTGCAAGACCACTACACCATTCTTGACATGGTACAAACATTATCAATTCTTTCCACATATACAAATCTATAATTCTCGTTTCGTCCACTGCCAGGTAGATATCACTACCAACGTCAACGGCCGACTTCATTTAGTAGTATCTATGTTGAGAATTGTTAATGTTTTTACCATGTCTCGAATAGTGTAGTGGTCTTGCACGCTCGTACGGAATACGAGAGGTCCACGGTTCGATCCGTGGTTCAGGCATTAATTTTTCTTTTCACAGTAACATTATAATATGATCCATTATTGGAACTGTGTTAAAATAACAATATTGGAATGTGTTAAATCCAAATTAATATAAACTATATTCCTGATTTTTTTTATTAGTGCGTTTTTGAATTACATTTTCAATTATAGTCACAAGTATTATTAAATACTTACTCAGTTTAAAAAAATGTTTAAAAACACTTAAGATAATCGATTATTAAGATTTTTGAGCAAGTGACATCACTGATGCAAATTATTAATTATCGTCTGAACTAATGAATGTAATCACTTGAGCAACTGAAGATGTACAGCAAATTAATTTTAGTAATTTATCAAATATAAGTAGTATTTCCGGTGATTGTGGCTGCAGAGGGGGAGTTTATAGCAGTGGTTGTGGCGGTGTAGCAGTGACGAATCCGGCAGTAATGGTGGTAGGTAGTAGTAGTAGTTTATTTAATAACATATTTTAACATCTCATATTATTAGCCTCACGATTAAGAGTGGACTAGAAAGAGATGAGCATTTTGCTCTTTGCTCAAGAAACACTTAATAGAGTATTTACCATCTTTTGTAATAAATAAATAAATTCTAGCACGACTTGATTAACTTGAAGAGAAGCCTCAAAATTAAGACTATACCTTATCCGCTCTTAGAGTGATCCTAATATAAACAAACGCCAATTATATCCTTCCGCCATTCGCGCCATAATTCCTGTCACATTGACAGAGAGCACGTGTGATGTATATAAGACATTATATATGCATTTATTAGTTCAATGGGGTAGATTACAAGAAAGCTAGTGATATGTTTCACTGAATTTGTGAAATACATTTAGAATAACTGTTTTTTGACCACTAGTCAAAGCTTTGCCAGACTTGTGTTATAAAATTTTAGATGGTGACACAGCTACAGAAGACTCGACAGCTTCACCCATTTTGTTGCATCATAATCGACTGAAGCATGACTCAAATGCATCATACATATGTAATAAACTTTTTAATGTTGGTAATTATTGATCAGATATATTTTAGAATGTCTTCTATGTTTCGAATAATACTATTTTCATTCACGAAGAATAGCAGGTATATTCAGAGGACATATTTTAAATTTAAAGAAGGGAACTACTTTTTTGCGTACTTATATCTACATGGTACGTCGGTGTCTATAACCAATGAAAAGCGAGCAGGTCACATGGTTTTGTTTTGATGCGGATCACTTTAAGAGCGGATAGTCTTTAGTTGACCGATTGGAGAGTTGATATAATCTGGAGGTCTCGAACACGTGTCTCAAAGGTTGTGAGCTAAATTAACTCTAAAATATTATCTAAGGGAACACTTAGAATTTGGTCTTCTCTCTTCCCTTTGTCACTGAAATTCTCTAAAGAAAACTCATTAGCTATTCGTTAACTATGTTAGGGTATAGACAAAGACAAGGATAAAGGCGGACGCAGCTGTGTCTGTGTGTGCATGGTAGCATTAAATTATTCACCAAGCACGTCCACTAGCATGGGTGAAATGGAAACATCCGAATTTAAAATAACATCGGTCAACATGATTTTTGTCTCATGAGTACCAATAGTTGTATTTAATGCAGTTTTTATCGTGTTTTCAAATATGTATTCGGAATTTCTCCATCATCCACAATTTTTTTATTTCAATTTCAATTAATGGGTTCAAAAAATTATTATTTTTTAATAAACATTTTTTCGTCCATTTGTCCATTGTAAAATAAAACCAAATGAGCTAACTCAAATGGTTTCATCTATGGAAAAGAGATATCAAGGCAAATGAAATCCTAATATGCTGGCCGATTATGGTTGGAGCATGAAGAGGGATGCTCCACAGGCGAAAATCGTAATTTCTTACTTTATAGGTGAGTCCGAATGTTCGAATATTGTGTAGTTACGAATGAAGAAAATATTAAAGTGTTGGAAATTAAAAAAATACCTGTCTCTCGGAAACCTTGCGTGATGGAGAAAAACTGATATCATATTTGAATTCAGGAGAAAAATACTATCAGAATAACATATTTTTCTTTCTGAGACAAAAAAAGTTTATTTTTTGTTGCTCAGTGTAATTAACTCACTGACCATGGCAATCCCACAGGTTCATGGCCACTCTGGTACATCCCTATCCAGAACTAATGCTTTCCAGTAATCCCCTATATAATTTATTCCCTCAAGTCATTGTTAATGTTATTCTTCCACCACATTCTTGGCGTATGATAATAATGATGAATTGAAAAACAGAGGGATGATGAGGTGGAGGAAATGTATTTCAAGAAGAAGAGACAGAACAACTTTTGCCTCTCCTTCAATAGGGGCCAGTACATTTCAAATGTTGGACTTATAAGATCTAATTTTCCGTACAGTGTTTTCCGGCCAGTTTGTGACAAAATATTGAGGTGTGACAGGTGATTTCAAATTGAACATCTTTTACTTATATCGCCCAGTTTTGGTCTTTCCGAATTCATTTCGAGATTAGCATTTTTTTAAAGCTTTAGTCTTTTTGTATCTAAAGGCCATCTGAGCGAGAAGGTAAATCAAACTTTTCACACTTATATCAAGCTGATATTTTATCATTAGAATTTGTGTTTTCAGAACTAAAGTCCACCGATATATAACTGTTGCCTAAAGATAATAGTATATTATGATGCGAGGCTGGGAAGTGGTTTTTACAGAAGCGAGGAAAATATTTAAAAACCGAGCGATAGCGAGGTTTTTAATTTCCGAGATTCTGTAAAACACTTCACAAACGTGCGTTTACATTATTTTTTGCGCGATGGTGTTTTCAAAATAATATATAATAGTAAAATAATATCTTTGTTGGAAATATATGCGGTCATTATAAACAATTGACTAACGTTAAGAATGTGCAATGTTTATTAGTTGAAACTACAGGAGGCCGTGAGACCAATTAGTGAGAAAATGGCGTCAAGTACACATTAATTGCTATATATTGTTTCAAATAAAGTTCAGTTCATTTAAAATACAGTGATTTGTTTTGTATAATGTATATTAACACTGCCTTTTGGATATTTTTTGTATATACATTGTATGTAGTACACTTAGAGGGCAGTGGTTTTACATTCCACACGAGGTTTGTAATATGTAATATTACAGTATAGTTATATTTATAATATAAAAATGTAATACCTGAGATCTCAGTCTTCCTCAACTTTGGATTTGGGGTGTGGAGTACTTTCGAAGCATATGCTTTATCTTCAACTTGTAACTCGGTACTGGTTGTTTGTGAGAATTTTGTAGAGCGGGTTGACGTCACTGGGTGAGTTCACATTCAGCAGGTGAGTGTTTTTGATTTATTTTAGTATTTCGATTTATTTGAGAATGTTAATTTTGAGTCTGTTGTTTTCTCTATGGATGACGGATAGAGTGTTGTCGATGGTATTGAATTGGTGACCTGTTTCTATGACATGTTTTGCGAAGCTAGATTTGCCTTCATTAAAGCTAAAGTCCTTGAGATGTTCGTTATAACGTATGTTTCTAATTGTTCTGCCAATATATTTTTTATATTATAAATATTACATAGTGACCTCAACGGTGTTTCGTCATAAATTTTAAAAGTATCGTCAGTATAGTTATTTAGGTTGGCAACCACAAAATATAGAAAGTTGAATTTTCAATCATGGTCGCCAATGTACAACAAAACGCACTGTCGCGCAAAAACGAATTTACATTGTTAATCCTCTCGAACACAAAGTCTATTATTATTATTATTATTATTATTATTATTATTATTATTTTATTATTATTATTATTATTATTATTATTATTAACATGATACAAATTTCGTCATTTCTTAAAAAAATAAATGAACTACTAGTAAAATCATGCATTTTGTGCCGGTTCACTCAGGGTAGGCACTAAGATCTCAGGGTTTATAATTTTTATATAAACAGAAATAATTTAAATTTACCACTCAAATTTTTAACGAGTGTTAAACTATTTATTAATGGAAAAATACAATTGTCACTATTACACTTATTATTTTTATCTAAGAGTGGAGTCGATGAAGCTATTCTGAAGTCCACGTGCGTGATTCAAAATATCAAAGTCCAATTTTTAGAAGACTAAATTTTTCTAAGTTCTAAATCACTTTAAATTTCGTAAGTTCGCGGACGATTCCAAATCTAACTGTAACTGATCGCGGTGCGTAGACCTGCGTATGTTATAATACTGAATAGATAGTAAGCGAAAATGAGGAGATTTTGATATGCGTTTTCGCTTAAAAAGACGATAGCTCCTCCTAGTTCATCCACTCCACTCGATACAATTTGAGTACACATATGTTACAATAAATCTTATTCGTTAGTTATGTGTTCGCTTAGGGGGGGGTTTACGCCCTGGGGATTCCTGAAATTTAAGTTTGTTCAACACAGCTATGAATATTTTGATAATTTACATGTGCAATTCTTTTACGTATAATGTTATCCTTATTTCTTAGTATTACTGTCAGAGGCGTTAATTAACGTTTTCTGAGAACTAGGTTATAATTGCTTTTTGAGTCTAAATGGCTCAACGAGTAGGGTGCGTGTAGGCAAACAGTTTTCAGACACTTTTGAAATCCAGAATGGGTTGAAGCAAGGAGATGCACTATCTCCTCTACTATTTAATTTTGTACTAGAGCATGCCATTAAATCTTTAGAGAATGAGGAAGGCTTACAACTCAATGGTATTAATAAGCTGTTAGTTTATGCTGATGATGTAGTACTACTGGCCGATAGCGAGGAGATACTGAAGGCCAACATGCACACACTATTGAGTAACACTAAGAAATTAGGACTGGAAGTAAATATCAGTAAAACTAAATATATGGTCACAGGTAGAAATACATTATATAATGGAAATGGACAGCTAATGACAAATGAGGGAAATTTTGAGGAATTGGCTGAATTCAAATACCTAGGAACAATAATCACAAATAAGAATGAGATGCACAAAGAAATTAAACATAGGCTCAATTCTGGAAATGCATGCTATTATGCATTGCAGATACTTTTGATGTCCCAACTCCTTTCAAAAAACGTTAAGCTGAAAATATATAAAACTATAACTATTATTTACCAGTTATATTATATGGGTGCGAAACATGGACTCTTACTTTAAGGGAGGAAAGGAGATTACGAGTATTTGAGAATAAAGTTCTTAGGAAAATTTTTGGACCAAGGAGAGATGAACAGACAGGTGAATGGAGAAGACTACATAACAATGAACTACATGGTCTTTATAGGAAGCCAGATATAATAAGAACAGTTAAGTCCCGTAGACTGCGATGGGCAGGACATGTTGCGCGTATGGGGAATGAAAGACGTGCATGGAAATTTCTTGTAGGAAAGCCAGAAGGAAAACGCCCAGTTGGTAGACCAAGAATGAGGTGGGAGAACAACATTAACTATGATTTGAGGGAAGTAGATTATACAGGGAATGATTGGAAAGCATTAGCTCAGGATAGGATGTCCTTGCGGCCATGAACCTACGGGTTCGATAGTGCCAGTGAGTAAGTAAGTAAGTAAGTAAGTAAGTAAGTAAGTAAGTAAGTAATAGATAACATGTCAGTTTCTTTCAAATTTGTAAACAGTCATATCAAGAGACTATGTTATCTTTTCTTCAGGGGGAATGAATATTTCTTGTTAACTGTATAATCAATCTACATAGTTTTTATTATAGCAATACCCTTTGTGTTCATATATTTGCTTGTTACCTCCTGTGTAATCAAGCGAGAGAGTTTTAATATTATAACAATAACATGTTTTATTCTATTCATATAATTCAACAATAGCCAGAGAGTTAAACATCGTACCTATAGGCTATCTGAATACCTCCAAGAATATAGAAACAATTGGTTAGCCCATATTCAGCGCATGGATCGTCACAGAATACCAAAACAAATTCTTCACTACATTCCTCGAGGCAGAAGATCTGTGGGTCGACCTTTTCGGAGATGGCGAGAGACCGTAACGGGCCACTGGGCCTAATACTTGAAAGGACGATGATGATGATGATTCTATTCATATATTTTTTTGTTATTTGTGTAGCAGGTAGCATTTTAACAATACCTCTTTATTCTAGTCATGTATTGGAATTTCTCTGGGCCAGTATTACTAATTTTCCACATGTCTTTTTATAACAATATAACTAAGATAATATATTTCGATTATTAATTAATTAATTAATTGAATTAAAATTTAATATAACTTCCTTAATCCTTGTAATTTTATAATTCTAATGAAATCTTATAAGACATGTTTATCTTATAGCATATTTGATTATATTATCAGTACATTTTAGTTTTGGGGCTAAGTGTATTATCTGAGCCTATTAATTCCCGGTACAATTTGAACTAGTTATCAAGAAATTGCCAAAATTTGAATAAACCTTTAGACAGCAATGATTACGTCGAGCTCAGTTCTGAGAATACAAGTTATAATGATAACATTTTGGTTACTTTGTTATATCAATATTTAAACAGTTTGAGGTGAAATGAATGTGCGTAACTCACATCCCAGAGTGTATATTCTTGTTTTAGTTCCCCGTCTTTAGCAGTAATTTATTCTTTTGTTTACGTTTAGGAATATTACAGCTCATTGTAGGAGAATTCTTGTTTTAAATTACTTAAGGCGATGTTGTGAAAATGTAAATATGAACTTTCTCGAGAAATTTAAGGTTATGTTTTTATTTCATGTGGGTTGTTTTAAAATTACGAATTTGCGAATTATTGATTCGAATTGATCGTAAGATACCGTAAAACGGGGCTACTTTGACATATTTTTTAAAGGTTTTTAAGGTCTAACTCGTATGATTTATGCCGAAAAAATTGAATGTATGATTTATTGTACCAATTGAACCTTACACTACAAATCCCATTTGGTACTGTTCTCCTCAAATAAAAACTTAGTAGGACAACAATGAGATTTGTTTAGGTCTGTTTTGCCCATGTGCTGGGGCTACTTTGACATCACATTTGTTTTCACTATAATTCAAAGTAAACCCACTGTAGGTACTACTTTGACACCAATTTATCTTTTTATAAATATTTTTATTGTAAACAACCTTACTACAAATGTTTTTATAACTGTAATTTGACAAAATAAACTTAAACTTCTTTATCAATTCTGACACGCAACAGAACACAAAAATATATAATTATTGTAGTTAGACAATCAGGAATTAATTAGAAAACATGAATATTTGAAACAACAGTAGACAATAAAAAAAACAAACAGATTTTCACATCTCATCTTCACATAGTTCACATTTATATTGAGAATTGTTCGATCCTCTGTTACACATACCACAGACCCAGAGCTTGCATCTTACACAACAAATCCAATCCTTACCCCTGTAAAACCGAAAATTACAATTTTATCCTTGCTGGGAATTCATTGTTGTTGAAAGTGACACAGATGTGTCTCCAACAATTAACATCCTATTTTAAAACAACTTAATTATTCGTGCGCCTTCAAGGAATTGTCTACACCATTAAATTGTTGTCAAAATAGCCCAAAACACGCAAAAAATTTAAAATGCCAAAGAAGCCCCAATTCCGTCAAAGTTGCCCCTCGAGTCAAAGTAACCCCGTTTTACGGTACCGTATTAAAAATATCGTTCAGGTTAGTTTAACTAACTCGCTCTTTGGCACGATCGGAAACGAGCGTCCTTAAGTGCGCGGGCATTAGCTAACCATACATAATATATATCGTGGGCTATTAACTGGTTTCCTATAAAGATCACATAGCTCACAGCTAATTAGTTTTCTCCATTCAAATGTTTCTTCGTTTCTCTTTGGTCCAAACATTTTTCTAAGTACTCTATTATCAAACACTTGTAATATTTTTTCCTCCCTTAAAGTAAGAGATCATTTTTTACTTCAATATAGATTAATTGGGAGAATAACTGTTTTATACATTTTTAGTTTAACAATTTATAGAAGTTGGGATGGTGAGATACACTGTAATATAATAGCATGTCCACCGCTGTGGTCTCGAGGTAGCGTGCTGCCTTGTCACGCAGGGGGCCCGGATTCGATCCCCGGTCGGGGCAGTTTTTCTGGGTGAGGTTTTTTATCGGGGTTTTTCCTCATCTGTAGGACAAATGTCAGGAAAACTTTAAGGCCCAAACGGTCCCCGAAATCATATGGCCATCATCATCCTTATCATCATCATCCTTCACCGGTGTGGAAAGCTACTACACCTACAATTCCCTAGTAAAGCTGCAAGCGTAGCATGAGAATGCTATGATTGCAGTGAAGGACCTGCCTTCGGGCAGAATTACTATGTATGGATAATAGCATGCGTTTCCAGAGTTGAGTCTAAGCTTAATTTCGTTTTGAACTTTATTCCTTTTGTTGTTATTATTCCTAGCTATTTGAATTCGGCCACTTCTTTAAAATTTCCCTCATTTGTTATTAAATGTCCATTTCCGTTTAGTAATGTATTTCTAAGTGTGACCATATTTTAAATTTTATTCATATAGACTTGAAGCCCCAGTTTTTATAGTGATATTAAATAGAATGCATGTGTTCACTTTTAATATATTCTCACAGTCGCCTAAGAATTCTACATCATCAGTAGGGCTGAAAAAAGTATTGGTTATAGGCTAGGCTGCATCGTACTTAGACCGCTATGTTTACAAACTGCACGTTGACACGCGCTTCTCGGGACAGACTTCTAGTACAGTCTGCTTTGTTTAGGAATTGACTCACCTTTGCACAATTTTTCTTTCGGCATTCTGATACAACCACACGACACGTAAACAGGTCTATTACTGAGGAGAGTCGAACATAAACACTCTCCGCTCCGAGCAGGCAGTGGAGACTCTCGACAAAGACACGCATTTTGTAAACAATATGTATATAAATTAATTAATATTCTGATACCTATACTTTTTTCAGCTGATTGATATGGTGGAGTTTACACCTTGTTTTATTCTCTATCGAGATTCAGCGCACAATGCAACCTTGAATGAGAATTGCATCTCCTTATTTTAACCTATTGCGATTTTAAAAGGTATCTAAAAACTGTATGCCTGCACACACCCTACTCTTTGTGCTATTTAGACACATTCGAATAAGTCTGTATAGTCTATCAGATCTATATAATTTCTCCCTTTTAGTTGAATTCTATTTTTTTTTTAAGTTTACGTATAATTGATGTACAGTGTCATCGTATATACATTTCTTTCCAAAACAACTGCTTTATTCAGGTTGATGGGATGTTGGAATAACTATGGATTAATTGGATAACGTTTTCTATTTTGTAAAGGATGTTTAGGAAATGACTTACTTTTTTAAATTAATTTTTGTATCAAGAGGCCACACTATTCTTTTGTGTTCTCTAAATTAATTTTTTTATTTGGGTCATGTCTCAGGCGGGAAGGCATCTGAATAAGGGATTGGGTTATTCGGCTTCGGCAGCGAGCAGCGGAAGGATTCGGATATTGTTATTAATTCATTCCAGAATAAACATGGGCCCGTCCAGTCACCTATAAAACGAATACCAGGAATATTAATTTAAGTCGACTGGAGCATACAGCTAACAATCCCATCTTTTTTTTGTACGGCTAAGAATCATAGATCCTTGCGTCTATGTTTCTCTTGTGTCTTAATGGCCTGATCAATGGGGCTCTTTTATTTTCGATTTTACGTGTCTATGATAGTTTGGAAAACTATTTTCTTTCTACTTCATGATAATTCCTTTCCATTTCCTAATTTTAGTGATAGTCTATATTTTAGACATTCATTCATCAAGTAAATCTATTTTTTCTCTTCAATTAGATCGTAAATGTAAAACTAATTATTTACGCTGACTATTTATCTCATATTTTTGCCTCTTTCTATTGATAAAATTGCCTCTTCCTGTTGATAAAATTGCCTCTTCCTGTTCGTAATGAGATATATCACCGCAAATTAACTTCTTTGACAAGGATATCGATTCCGTTAGATATGGTACAGCAAGAAATGCCAAAAGAAAACAACTTCAAAAATTACCAAAAAAAAGGGGTACTTTTTGTTGCTCTAAAAAATTATTAAATGTTGTATAATAAATCAGCATTATTGTTAATAGTTATCTCTCATATAATCATCTGTTATTGGTTTTTCCCAAACCCAAAGAGATTTAACAGTAAATATATGCTATTTATAACTATACAGCCGGCTTAGAAACCGCCAGGAAGTAAGATCGGAATGCATAACCTCGCATTTGGTAAATATTAAACATAATTATTTTTAGCTTCTGATGTTGTATTATTCGCAAAATAGTCACTCCAAATCCAACGCGAGGTTGAGTTTTTCATTGGACAAATTCACTCGTGACTTTTTTTTTCAGAAAAACACAACCATTTGTTAGATTTCTGTTTCTAATTATTTAAAAATATTTTATTTTATTTTATCAAAGGTAGATTTTGTTTACATTACATACATATAACCTGTGTCGTAATTTAGGTAACTGATAATTCGCTAACCGATTTCGGAGTTGTAATATCGGATATGTTTTCTATCGTTGCTGATGTATGTACTGGAATTTTAAAATGAGATCACGTGGTTATAAATGTAAATTTAATTGAGTTTTTTTCTTACATCATTATGTGCATTTTTATTATTTATATGGCAGTTGGCACACTTCTACATATGCATGCTACTTGTAAGATGGTTCTGTATATAGACCGAATCTTATTATAAAAAGAAACGATTGTAAGACAGGTATGAAGAGCCAAGTTTTATTGATACAGTTACTGTCACTGACTAGCAGATGACAGTATATATATACATCCATAGTAATTCTGCCCGAAGGCAGGTCCTTCACTGCACTCACAGCATTTTCATGCTATGCTTGCAGCTTTACTAGGAAATTGTAGGTGTGGTAGCTTACCGTTTTTGATGATGATGATGATGATGGTAATGATAAGGATGATGATGGTG
This sequence comes from Diploptera punctata, assembly GCA_030220185.1. NCBI lineage: Eukaryota > Metazoa > Arthropoda > Insecta > Blattodea > Blaberidae > Diploptera > Diploptera punctata. The sequence continues at coordinate 2,874,568 of JASPKZ010003882.1, forward strand.
ATGGCCATATGATTTCGGGGACCGTTTAGGCGTTAAAGTTTTCCTGACATTTGTCTTACAGGTGAGGAAAAAACCCCGATAAAAACCTCATCCAGAAAAACTACCCCGACCGGGGATCGAACCCGGGCCCGCTGCGTGACAAGTCAGCACGCTACCTCGAGACCACAGCGGTGGACATATATATATTATAATGACCTAATCCATAAATCTTATTTTTTAATTTATTAATATTATCTGAATGGTAAGCATGTCAGCGTGTTTACAATATGTATATCAAATTCATATTTAATGTCCGAAATATCACCTTTTTTTCACAAATTGTTATGGCTCCATCTAAAGGATAGAAGAAAATTATACTGTCTACTTCTCTTATTTAAGATTCTTCATACTTCGACTACAAATTATGTAGTCTCTGGCTTCTATTAGCGAACTATCCTCCAACCATAATTTAAACAAATGGTCATACTATAATATCTTGCTTAATATACCGCTAAATTGGTTATCCCATCATTCCACATCATAAACTGTCTCTCCACTTTTCGCAACAAGACTTCTCTACCACAGGAAATCAGAGGTAGCCGGACATTAGAATCGTTTATATGTAAACTAAACTTATATTTGTTTCAACTTTGGTTTGAACGTTGCCTTCAGGGGTAATGTATAAGTATTAATTAGCGTTTCCCATTTATTGTATTATTATTATTATTATTATTATTATTATTATTATTATTATTATTATTATGTTTATCGTATAACATTTGTATTTACATCAAATATTCACTACAATGTTTAATATTTTTAAAAATAATTATAACTAGAGCTAGGAATTTTAGGAGCAAAATTTTGGTGAAAAAGGTGCTTTAATTTAGCAGAAAAAGGTGCAAAAAAAGGTGCAATTTTTTTAAAATAGAAGGTGCAAATTTTCCATGTGAATTATCATTAAAGAGTACCAAAACAAGTTACATCAAGTAACTTACGACACAAAATTCAGTCATGTTGTCATATATTAAAAAGTCTGAATAAGACAAGTCCCAGAACATTATGTTATTGAAATCACAAGTCCAGAAAACTGTTAAAGCAGATATTATTCATCAACTCAAATGTTTAGAACATATCTAAAAAAATTTCAATATCTCAACTGTCTATTAGTGGTTTCGTCTAATGTAAAATATACTGTTTTCACCTTCTACTTGACTGATCTGTTTTAATTTTTCTTCATACAGAGGTTGAAGGTATGATTTTCATCTGGGACAGACTTCCCATTATATTTTTCCAAATATGCTTTTTTAATAGGGTTAAGTTTGGAAAGAGGAATACCACATGCCACAAATGTCTTTGCTGTATCACAAAAAAAATATTTATTAAACTTGAAGAAGGCAGTGCCTCGCCAATAAACTGTTGTCACAATATACATTTAGTGCTTTGTAGTTCCTTATTTTTCGTGTTTTGTACTAGCTATATGCTGCGTAACAAGATTGTGTTGGTGTTTATCATCAATTGTTATTGAAATATCACAAAGAATGCACCTCATAACAGATCTGTCACTATGGATTCCATCTGCACTATACTGTTTTACAAAATCATGCAGTTTGTAGGAGTTCACATTCGGTTTTGGTATACTGTATACTGGTCACTCAGGAAAATAGCAGACTGCACAAGTCAAATATGATTTTGAACTTAAACATTAAATTTGTTTATGCACTCAACAACATTCCTTGCTTAAACAATAGCTTTCGCATAACTGTAGTGCAAGAAGGTGCGAACTAATTTAAAAGGAATAGCATAGCGGGACTGCACTAAAGTGGAAGTAATGTGATGTGGACTGATACCACACATCGTTACCAAACCTTGAAAGCGTATTTGAAGAAAGGCAATATATATATATATATATATATCCCTCCATGGTATCTTTACCTTGTCGTGGTGGAGTGGCTTGCGTGCTTAAATGATCCTGAGAGCTATGCCGGCGGTAGCATTGCTGCCGATAGGGTTACCCATGCCGGACTGGTCGAAGGTGTTAAGCCAGACGAAAAAAGTACCTTGGTCGAAAGAGTGACGATCTTTCACCGTAAAAATACAACCGTCAAGAAATGCGGACATGGGTTCAACTGGGGTAAAATTTTCCGGAGGTCAAATAGTCCCCCATTCGGTTCTCCGGGCGGGGACTACTTCAGGGAACCCATGCCAAAGGCTCAAACACAGGGACATGTTCCTAGGAACATGGAATGTTAGGACTTTATACAATAGCGGGGCACTAGAGATATTAACACGGGAATTAGATAAATCGCCCTTGGATATAGTCGCTTTACAGGAAGTTAGGTGGCCAGGAGAAGGTAGTCAGGAATCAGGAAGCTTTGCATTATACTACGGGGGTGCAGAAAGACCTGCATTTGGAACGGGGTTTTTAGTCAGAAGGAGGATCCTATCCGCTATCCGAGATATTAAGTTTGTTAGTGATAGGATATCATACATAATTCTAAAGGGTAAACGACATGATTTTATAATTGTAAATGTGCATGCCCCCACAGAAGATAAAGATGACAAGATCAAGGATGAGTTCTATGAAGAATTAGAATGCTTATTTGATAGCCTTTCACGATATCATATGAAAATTGTCTTAGGAGATTTTAATGCAAAAGTGGGGCGGGAAGATATATTCAAACCAACAATAGGCAAATTCAGTCTTCATGAAGATAGTAACGACAACGGGGTTAGATTAGTCACATTTGCCACATCGAAGAATCTCATTGTTAAGAGCACAACATTTCAGCATAAGGATATTCATAAATACACCTGGACGTCCCCAGATGGAGAAACTCGGAACCAGATAGATCATGTATTAGTGGATAAACGCTGGCAGAGTAGCATCATCGATGTTAGATCAGTTAGAGGGACAGACTGCAATTCGGATCATCATCTGGTCAGAGTGAAAATCAGACAACGGCTATCGCTTATGAGAGGAACAAACGCTAAAGATGATTCTGTAAAATTTGAATTAAAAAACTTGAAAAATGATGAAATGCGGCAAGAATACCAAATCAAAATTGCTAATAGATTTGAAGTACTGGAATCTTCAGATGACAGTGTGGCAAACGAAGAAGAAACTGATATAAATAAAGAATGGGAGGCTATAAGAGATACTATTAAATTGTCAGCATCAGAAAGCATTGGTTGTTTAAAAAAGAGGCAAAACAAGAAATGGTTTGATGAGGAATGTGCCGACATTGTAAAGAAAGAAAGCTAGCAAAAATGAAATGGTTACACGAGCCAAATGAGGTAAATTTGGAGCAATTGGATAGTATTAGACGGGAAACCACCAAGTTACTAAAGAGTAAAAAGAGGGAATATTTGAGAGAGAAGATTAATGATCTTGAAATGAACGCAAAAAATAGGAACATTAGAGAATTATATCAGGGAATTAGTATAGAGAAGAAAGGGTTTCAGGCTAGAACAAACATAATTCGGAATGAAAATGGGGATATGATTGCAGATTCCAGGAGTATATTAAATAGATGGAAAAGTTACTTTAATCAGCTATTAAATGTACATACAGAACAGGACATTGAGGAGGATAATTTACAGACAGCAGAAATGCTAGTCGCAGAACCAAATGCATTAGAGGTTGAAATGGCGATTGAAAAATTGAAGATGTATAAAGCATCAGGTTCAGATGAGAACCCAGCAGAACTGATAAAATCAAGGGGAGAAAAATTGATGGACAAGATACGCTGGTTGCTTAGTATGATTTGGGAAAAAGAAGCTCTTCCAGATGAATGGAAGGAATCAATTATCGTACCAATTTATAAGAAAGGAGATAAAACTGATTGCAACAACTACAGGGGCATCTCATTACTTTCAACTTCGTACAAAATTCTAACAAATATATTAGTAAGCAGACTTACTCCCTATATTGATGACATTCTAGGAGATCATCAATGTGCATTTAGAAGAAACAGGTCTACAACAGATCAGATTTTTAGTATAAGACAGATTTTAGAAAATAAATGGGAATATAATGGTACTGTACATCAACTATATGTAGACTTCAAAAAAGCATATGATTCAATTAAGAGGGAGAAGTTATATAGTATCCTGCTGGAGTTCGGAATTCCTAAAAAGTTAGTTAGACTTATACGAATGTGTCTAAATGGCACAAAGAGTAGGGTGCGTGTAGGCAAACAGTTTTCGGACACTTTTGAAATCCAGAATGGGTTGAAGCAAGGAGATGCACTATCTCCTCTACTATTTAATTTTGTACTAGAGCATGCCATTAAATCTTTAGAGAATGAGGAAGGCTTACAACTCAATGGTATTAATAAGCTGTTAGTTTATGCTGATGATGTAGTATTATTGGCCGATAGCGAGGAGATACTAAAGGACAACACGCACACACTATTGAGTAACACTAAGAAATTAGGACTGGAAGTAAATATCAATAAAACTAAATATATGGTCACACGTAGAAATTCATTATATAATGGAAATGGACAGCTAATGACAAATGAGGGAAATTTTGAGGAAGTGGCTGAATTCAAATACCTAGGAACAATAATCACAAATAGGAATGAGATGCACAAAGAAATTAAACATAGGCTCAATTCTGGAAATGCGTGCTATTATGCATTGCAGAGACTCTTGATGTCCCAACTCCTTTCAAAAAACGTTAAACTGAAAATATATAAAACTATTATTCTACCAGTTATATTATATGGGTGCGAAACTTGGACTCTTACTTTAAGGGAGGAAAGGAGATTACAAGTATTTGAGAATAAAGTACTTAGGAAAATTTTTGGACCAAAGAGAGATGAACATACAAGTGAATGGAGAAGACTACATAACAATGAACTACATGGTTTTTATAGGAAGCCAGATATAATAAGAACTGTTAAGTCTCGTAAACTGCGATGGGCAGGACATGTTGCACGTATGGGGAGTGAAAGACTTCCATGGATGCTTCTTGTAGGAAAACCAGAAGGAAAACGCCCAGTTGGTAGACCAAGAATGAGGTGGGAGGGAGAATAACATTAACTATGATTTGAGGGAAGTAGATTATACAGGGAATGATTGGAAAGCATTAGCTCAGGATAGGGATATATGGAGAGCTTATGTCCGCGCGGCCATGCACCTATGGGTTCGATAGTACCAGTGAGTAAGTAAGTATGTATATATATATATATATATATATATATATATATATATACATTATTTTGGGAATAAAATGCTGCTAATAGACAAAAAAGGTTTGAAAAAGTGCAAAATGTGCTTGCATTGATAAAAAGGTGCAACTAAACACATTTAGGGGCATTTATTTAATGTTTTCTTTGTATGACTAGCTAATTTGAGCATTGTAATAACGTAATAAAATTAAGGTGTGCAGCACCTAAAATTCCAGCTCTAATTATAACTAATATGTTGTATGTATTGTATAATATATTATATTCATTAATAAAAATAAAATTATTAACGTTTTATATGAGTTTCTTATTTATTAAAATGCAAATTCGTTACAGCTATTTCACTACTTTATACCTTCTTCAGACGAATACCATGATTATAAATTAATTTCGTTATTATATATAAACTGTAACGAATTCGTATTTTAATAAATATGAAAATCATGTAAAACTTTAACAGTCTTATTCTTATTTAATTAAATAAATATGGATTTTCGTCAAGTAAGCACCAAATCAATTGATAACACTGCGCAACAAAAAATAATTTTTTTTTTGTCTCAGAAAGAAAAATATGTGATTCTGGTAGTATTTTTTTCTCCTGAATTCTAATATGATATCGGTTTTTCTCTATCATGCAAAGTATCCGAGAAATAGGCATTTATAATTTGAAACACTTAAATATTTTCTACATTCGTAACTACACAATATTCGAACATTCGGACTCACCTAGAAAGTAAGGAATGACGATTTTCTGCTATATTTCGCTTGTGGAGCATTCCTCCTGATGGCCCAACAATAATCGGCTAGTATATTAGGATTCCATTTGCCTTGATACCTCTTTTCCATAGTTGAAATCTCCTGATGAAAGTGTTCCCCGTGCTCATCGCTCACTGCGTCAAGACAATAAATGGACGAAAAAACGTTTATTAAAAAAATAATTATTTAAATCCATTAATTGAAAATGAAATAAAAAACTGTGAGTGATGGAGAAATTCCGAATACCTACCTGAAAACACGATACAGAAACTGCATTAAGTACAACTATTGGTACTCATGAGACAAAAATCATGTTGACCAGTGTTACTTAATACATGATGGTTTTTATTGCAAGCATATAGTTGTATGTTTATTCTAGATGGGTAGAAGAGAAGGCCTTATGGCCTTAATTCTCCCAGAATAAATGTAACATTATTATAATTATTATTATTATTATTATTATTATTATTATATCAGATATTATATTGCATCATAGCCAAAACTCAGACATACCTGTCATATACAAAACAGATTATAAATAGACCCATGTTGTAAGAAGGGTTCAATTGTTTTTTTCATAATTAACACTGTCAAGCGAAACAGAATTTTTAAAAATTGCTAGAACTAATATTATGGATTTTATGTATCACAGCTAATCTTGCCTTTTTCATTTTCCTGATGGAAAATACACATTAGTTTTATATGTAATTGAAGCCTTCTCTTTGTAGAGAGAAATAATGGAAATATACATTAAAAATATAGATATTCAACATATTGCATAGCAAAATATACTTTGTGTGATTATTAAAAAACCGGGTTTGTTTTTAATTTTCTATGAAATGGATATCATTTCAGTAATGGAAACAAATTAATTTTCTCCCACGCGTTTTGATGTATATTAAAGAAAAGGTTACATGAGGGTAATGCGTTAATGTAAACAGTAAGACTTGCTTTTTCACTACAAACATTTAAGATTGATAACACTCCTCAGCCCTAAGGAAGTTTCATTAAGAATACATATATTGTATTCTAGATACACTCATATATATTAAAAGACCTTGCATCGTTGTAGAGTTGTTAATACGGACGAAAGAATATTGTGTAATACATGTAGGACTGCGTGCATACGTATCATCTATAGGCTATTATTTTCAACTAAAGTATAGAACAGAAATAAATACAACCTACACGATCTCGGAGCTTTTCACTGGATCTGGAAATATCATTACTAGAGACCGGATTATATACAACATAACAAGATCGAAATATGTATGCAAATATGCATAAACAGTGCTTAAAATATGCATGAAAAATGTCAATATATGCAATGCCGAATAATAAAAAATAATAATTATTACTTTATTAGATATTTTATTTCTAAATTAAAATAATAATTAAATTAGTTTTTTATTATCTATTTATTAATATTATAATTCATTATCAGGCAAAATTATTGTTCACAAATTAAAATATTCTACATTTTGCTACTATTGTAAACAGAAACGATCGGGTACTCTTCTAAATGTTCGGTACTAAGGTTGTGTCTTCGACCGCTCAAAATATGTTTATAAAAAGAAAAGGACCGTTCTACGTCAACTGAAGTAGATAACTGGGCAGCATTTGAATTTGAGTGCTATTTTGGCACTTATTATTTCTGGCAAAAGCTCGCCCGTCCCATTTATAAAGCTATTAATTTGACACAAGGTTCAAAACCTGGGTTATTGTTAAAATATTTTCAAACTTTTCCTTAACTTTGCTTTGGAATACTTGGGCAATAAGGAGTTCAGTTATCGGATTCTATCTATTAACTGAATAGAATCAATCAACGCCAAACCTTGAGTTTCAATCTTTTTAATACTTGCAGGTACATGGGAAAAATGAGTGCTAATCACAGAAATGTATTTTTAAATATTGAAATCGTTAAATGCTTCCTTGCCTGACAAATTGCCAAAGCCTCTGCATTACCGAAATCGTTTACCAACTTTTGAGGGCCTCGGAATGTTCATTGTAAAACAACACAAATTTTTAAAATGTTGTAAATATACCGCAAATATATGCGTTATCACTTGTTTTCAGTTAAAATATGCAATAACAGGTGAATAAGTCTAAATATGCAAATGCATACGCAACATGCAAATGCATATAATTCGGTCTCTATTCGTTACAAATCTAAATGAGTATAGCCTGTGATACGTTCAATATGAATACCGTTGTCACACAGCGAGTAGTCCTCGTCTTCTTCTTCTTCATCACGGTTTAGGTTTATTTACTAGTCTGTTCCGACTCCAAATTGCTGCTGTTTCCATCTTTTCTTTGGTCTTCCCAAACTTCTTCTTACTCCTGGTGAATAGCTGTATGCTGCTTTTGGTATTCTATTCTCAGTCATCCTTGGCAAGCTTCATTTCCAGTTTGTTCTGTATTTCACTATTGTTGTGTTTAATTCCTCTACTTTTAGTTGTTGTCTTATTTCTGTGTTATGTTTTTTGTCTGTTCTTTGATATCCTGGTATTGGTCTGAGGAATCTCATTTAAGCAGCTTGTATTGTTGTGTTGTCACTATCCATGTTTCGGATCCATAAGTAATAATAGGCACTGTAGTACACGCAATAACATCATTTGAATTGTCTCTGCAGCAGCGTGGATTCAGGCTATAAGATCCATACGTGACTCTACTGGAGCCTGATATACAGATTGTTTCATGTCGCCCAAAAAAAAGTAGCTGAGACAGTTAAGATCAAGTGATCTCGGAGGCCATGGGACTGGGCCCCCTCTGCCAATCCATCGACCTGGATACGTGGTATCCAAATGTCTCCTTACATTGGCATCGAAGTGAGCTGGAGCTCCGTTGTGTTGCAGCCACATTCCGTTGCAAAGCCACGTATCTCAGGTTCCATACCTGCGAGATGTTGTCACGTAATGAGTCTTCAAATCCTTCGAACACTGATCTTATGGCATAATTAACTAGTCACACTGTGAAAACGCATCATTTTCGGACATGGATACCTTATTAAAAATGATTTACATATCTCAATATACTACCTCACCTCCGTTGTCGGTGTTTTTGCAACACCGTGTACATTATAAATAATTTATTTCCTTCTTCTTCACTTCACGGGCTAGGCAAAATGCCTGTTCCGCCTCACAGTTGTTCTGTCCATCTTTTCACTGGCCTTCCTACAATAATTATATATATATATATATATATATATATATAATTAACTTATTGAAATCTAATATATAATATATATGTCATATACATTCTTAATAATATATAATTGCATCTTATCCTACTCATCATTTTATCCATCCAAAATAATTCTGCCCGAGGGCAGGTCTTTCACTGCAATCATAGCATCTTCATGCTATGCTTTGCATCTTTACTACGTAATTATATGTGTGGTAGCTTCTCGTTGCTTTCAACACCGGTGAAGGATGATGATGATGATGATGATGGCCGGATGATTTTCAGGTACCATTGGGACCTTAAGCTTCTTGACATTTGTCTTCCAGGTAACAAAAACCCCCTAAAAAACCTCACCCAGGAGCCTGTCCCGAATGGGAATCAAACCCGGGCCCGTTGCGTGACAAGACAGCACGCTACCTCGAGACCACAAGCAGAAATGGACCATCATTTTATACTATCGTTAAAATTAAAATCAGAAAACACGCGTCAAGCATAATAACACACAGATCACTGATTAAACCTAAAGATTCTACAAGCGGCATGACATAGATGTTAACAGTTCATAAATAAAAAAAATAAATAAATAATCCAATAATTGTAGGAATCGCTATATTCACACATATAATAGAAATTTAATTATTCTTCTTCATGGGCTAGCAAAAATTGCCTGTTCCGCCTCACAGTTGTTCCCTCCATCTTTTCACTGGCCTTTCTACATTCCTTGAACCTCTTGGCTTGAAGTTGAATGCTGCTCTTGGTAATCTTGTTACATTCATTCTTTCTACACGTATAAATCATTTCTCTCTATGTTTTCTGATTTTCTAATTCAATGGATATATATATATATATATATATATATATATTTAAATTTAACTCAGTACTTATATCTTCATTCTTTATCCGATCCAATTTTGTGCAGCCTTTTGTTCTTCTAAGGAAGTTCATTTCTGCGCTTTGTATTCTACTTTGTAATTTTTTGGTCATTACCCTAGTTTCGATCCCATAAAGTAATGCAGGAACTGCCAATCTAATATATAAAAATGAATGTTTGTTTGTTTGTTGGTTTGTTTGTTTGTTCGTACTTTATGCGCGGCCATGCCGTTGATCCGATTGTGATGGGGCTTTTGCAAAATGTTCAGGAGATTCCCGGGATCAACATAGGCTATAAGAGAGTTGTGATACTCAACTCCTACACCCTTAAAAATCGCCCTTTGTGGTGGAAAACGTGAAAAACATAGCTCTTTGGACGCTTAAATGACTTACGCTGCCTAAACAATAACAAATACACAAAATTAATGTACACAGAATTGAATATCTCAAAGAGCTCTACAAAAAAATTCCGAGACAGCATATGTTCATCGCTTATGGATAACTCACAATAACCATTTTTGTCTTTCATTGATGCCAAGAAGATCGAGACAAGTACGTAGATTCCTGTGGAAGCATGGCAGCACATGGCGGGTATTCTTTTACGGATAACTCGTAATAACGAGTCTTTTAGCTTATTTATGCGATGAATATCGGGATAAGTAGATTCCCGGGCAACATTGGGTAATCAGCACGGGTATCTAAAAATATAAATTTATAATTATTTTTCCTTATAATTTAACTAAACATAAAATCACATTAATTTTTATTTATTTAGATGTAGCAGCGCACGCTGGGTATTAGCTAATGTTTTATAAAACTTCAATCTAGTATCTCTTCTTGTTTTATTCTTTAATGTTTTATGTATAGTTCCGCATATCTTTTGAAATTTCGACAGATTCATATTTATGTCTTTATCAATTTTTTGTGTTTATAGTAAAATTACAACCCAAATAATTAAAATTTGGAAGATATATATGTTGTATGAACCTTACAAAACTGTTTACTTGAAATAAGGGCATACGAAAATGTGCACGTGGATATAAAATGCAAATCATGGAGCGCGGCGTTGAATGTTTCATTCAGCTCATGGTGTGTGTTAGATTAGAATTCTTAATCAATCAGGGCGCCGTCCAATGTTTCATTCAGTTAAGTGCATCCGAAGTGCTCTGTATCAGCGACGTTAAAATACTGCTTATAAAATGCACGTTTCTGAACAGATATCTTTTAAATTTTAGAGAATGGTGGTATAGTGATGTTGCTCCTTGCCTCTGGGTGCGAGGGGGGTCGCGGGTTTTTTACACGGCCGGGGTCGATGGATTTTTTTAGGATGGAAAAATCAAGACGCAAAAGTCCTCCGGGAGGGACTTTAAGCCGGGGTCCCGAGTCTGAAGATTTTCAGGCTCGTAAAAGATCCTCAAGCCTGAATAAAAAAGGCCTCTAAGCATAATTTACAGAATATTCCAATTATAGTACTATCTTGGTTTCCTAGATGTCACCATGAGACGGAATGCTGACCTCGGGCCACTCAATGACATCTATCCGAAAACAAGTGTGACTAAATTACTATGGTTGGATTTCTCCCTTGTAAGGGGAGACTGCCTAAGTCTCGTTGACAGATACAAGGGCTTACAACAAGAATTAAAATAATATTTGTACACAATTTGATTTAGTTTTTATTCTTAAAATATTATTATTATTATTATTATTATTATTATTATTATTATTATTATTATTATTATTATTATTATTGTTGTTGTTGTTGTTATTATAGAACGAAAAAAACTATACGGTATTTCAAGTTCAGTTACAAATCATTTTATAATATGAGTCTGAAACCTGGACAGTAAGTTGAAAACAAGCCAACAAGCTGTTAGCAGTAGAAATGGATTTTTGGAGGCGATCGACAAGAATTTCAGGAAGGGATAAAGTCAGAAACAGCACAATAAGGGAAATTATGCAAGTTGAAAAAAAACATATGAGGAAGGATAGAAAGAAAAAAGTTTGAATTGTTATGTACACCTCATAAGAATGGAAGAAGAGAGAATACCAATGAAGATCCTTAATTGGAAAGCTAATGGAAGTAGTGGAAGAGGCAGGCCTAGAGAATCATGGATGGATTGAGTGAAGAGAAGTATCGAAGCCAGAGATTTGAGGGAAGAAGATGTTTAGACAGGAACCTCTGGCGACATATCACTTTGGGTTGAAGGAGAAACACTGTGTTGTGGAATATTCCTAAATAAATGATTATTATTATTATTATTATTATTATTATTATTATTATTATTATTATTATTATTATTATTATTGGAGTCCACCGCTGTGGTCTCGGGGTGGTTTCGGTACCTCGCACGCAGTGGGTCCGAGTTCGATCCCTTGTCAGGACAATTTTTCAGAGTGAAGGCTTTTTTCGGCGTTTTTCCTCGCCTCTAAGACAGATGTCAGGAGAATTTAAGGCTCAAACGGTAGCTGAACATCATGTGGCTATCATAATCATCAATATCATATTCTCCATGTTTAGTATGAATGGAGTGTTTCGTCTTAATGTTGTGTTGTCTCTGAGGAGGCTCCGATATTGAGTTCATCACTCATTCTTGTCTTTGTGTGGTCAAAAAAGTATGTGTATGATCCACAGTTTAATGTCCCTCTCTCGATAGGTCGTCCTACTCTAAGGCCCGGATGACGTGTGACATCTAAACATTAGCTATAAAGTGAGATGTTTAGACTACATAATAGTGAGCTGCATGAACTTTATAAAAAACAGATATAATGAGACAGTTAAGTCTCATAGACTGAGATGTGCAAGACATGTGGCTCGAATGGGAATGGAAGAGGGACATGGAAGCTTCTTGTAGGAAAACCAGAATCAAAATGCGCAGTTTATAGACCAATAATGAAGTCTCATAGGCTGAGATGTGCACGACATGTGGCCCGAATGGGAATGAAAGAGGGACATGGAAGCTTCTTGTAGGAAAACCAGAATCAAAATGCCCAGTTTATAGACCAATAATGAGGTGGAAGAATCATTAACCATTATTTGAGGGAAGTAGATTATACAGGGATAATTGGAAAACATTAGATCGGGCTGTATGGAGAGCTTATGTAGGAAAGCTCTGTAGGAAAAACAGAATCAAAATGCGCAGTTTATAGACCAATAATGAGGTGGGAGAATAACATTTACCGTTATTTGAGGGAAGTAGGTTATACAGAGGATGATTGGAAAACATTAGCTCGGGTTGTATGGAGAGCTTATGTCCGCACGGCCATGAACCTATGTGTTCAATAGTGCCAGTGAGTGAGTGAGTTAGTTAGTATTTGCTTATTTTAAATATCTTATACTTTCTTCTTCTTCTTCTTCTTCTTTTTATATTGGCATGCAGCTCTTATAGTTTAGCTAGTGCCTCCTTGACGATGACAATCCATTATTCTCTATTTTCTGCCTTCTTTCACAATCTCGTGATCTTCCTCCAGATCTTCCTCCAGACAGTCCACCACCTCAATCTTGGTCTTCCTCTGTATCTCCTCCTCTTGGATTTCCATAAAAATATTTTTAATTCTACCACCATTCATTCTGATCACATGTTCAGCACATTTTATTCTTTTAGATTTTATCTGTGTTACTATATCAGGTATTTTATGCTATTGATTTATCTCATTATTTGTCCTTATTCTCCATCTGTTTTTATCTTTTATTGGTTTATAAATCCTCCTCCGTATCTTCCTTTCCCATACTACATACCAGGGAACGAAAATACATATATTTTTTTTTGTATGACATATATTTCTTCTTCTTCTTCATGGTAGGCCCTCGGCCTGTTCCGCTCTCAGAATTCATCGTCTTCTAGGACGTCACACATCTCTGTAGCTGTGAGGCTGGTACAACAGTGCTTGTTTTGTTAGCATAGAAGAGTCTATTCTTAAAACATGTTCATGCCATCATATCTTCTAAGATATAAAAATGTATGTTTGTTTGTTCGTATTTTATGCGCTATCATACCGTCCATCCCATTGTGATGTTTTTTTTTGCAAACTGTTCAGAAAATTCCCGGAATGAACATAGGCTATAAGATAGTTGTGATAATAAACTCCTATATCCTTTAAAACGAGAAAAAAATGTTTGACGCTTAAATGACTTATGCTTTCTAAACCATAACAAATGCACAACATTAATGTACACAGAATTCAATATCTCAAAATATTCTACAAAAAAGTCCGCTACAGCGTATGTTTATCTTTTACAGATATCTCACAATAGCCATTTTTGTCTTTCATTGATGCCAAGAAGAACGGGATAAGTAGATTCCCTGGCAAACGTGCGCTGCCATACCGTTTATCCGATTGTGATGGGGATTTTTGTAACATGTTCAGGATTTTCCCGGGAACGTTATAGGCTAAAAGAGAGTTTTAATGCTCAAGCCCTTCACCCTTAAAAATCACCCATTGTAGTGAAAAATGTAAAAAAAATATCGTTTTGTACGCTTTAACGGCTTACTATCAATGTACACAGAACTGAATATCTAAAAAAACTCTACAAAAAAGTCCGCGACAGCATATGTTTATCTTTTACGGATAACTCACAATAACCACTTTTTTCTTTTATTGATGCCAAGAAGATCGGAATAAGTAGATTCCCGGGAAAGCATAGCAGCGCACAGCGGGTATATTTTACGGATAACTCAAAATAACGAATTCAGTCTTTCAGCTCATTTATGCCAAATACATCAGACTACGTAGATTTCCGGGCAACGCCGGGTAAACAGCACGGGATATCTAAAAATAATGATGATATAAATATATATATATTTCTTTTTTTCCTTTTACTTATTCAACTAAAGGTAAAAATACATTAAGATTTATTTAAGCATAGCAGCATACGCCGTGTATTAGCTAGTATTTTTCTAAAAATGTAATTTACTATACTTTTTCGTTTTTTTCTTTTATTTGACTTTTTTCTCTTCTTTAGATCATTTCCCCGCTTTTGTTTACTTTTTTATCCTTTACACAAAGACATATTATATCAAAGGGAAACTCTCACAGATCTGATGGAAACATCAGTTTACCAAAATTCGGAATCTAATTTGGGACCTCAGACAGGATCACTGACCATGAATAGCGGGGCCCCGGTCATAGGACTAGGAAGTGCGAGCTCTCGAGGCGAGCGAAGTTATGAGGTATATTAACGATTTATGACCTTTCCCAAGTACAAAGCGAGAGTCGTCGGGATTAATCCCTCCCTTTGAACCTGTGGACTTTCCTCTAAAGATAAAAGTGCACACTGTGTCAGGATTTGGGTATGTGTATTACCTTTACAATTTTATATCCGTATGCATGAAAAATAGACAAAATAAATCATAAAGAAAATGGAAACTATAGAGGTACGTATTAAAGTATTCCCACTACAGGCCTCAGGAGGCCCTTGGGGTAGTGGGAGTTTAAGGCTTCCACTATTTCTAGACGATCGGCACTTGATGTCAGCCGGGTTGTCAGCCCTGCGTGACGGCCGTCTGTACCCCAGAACAAGCGTCTGGTACTCATTTCCGTTAGAGGCTGAGTCAACCCCAGGGTCATAGTGCCGCCAGAAGGTTTGGGTCAGTTTAATAATCCTAACCCCACCGGGACTTAAACCCTCGACCTTTCGACTTGTAGCGCAGTGCCTTAACCACTACGCTACGGTATAGAGGTACGTATATAACCCTTAAATTCGTGATGTATCCTATTGGATACATCATGCTTCAGTTAATTTAATATTTTAGATAAATTGGAAGAAAACGAACAAAAAGTAACCACTTAAATGTGGTCTAATATACAATATACGTAATAATAACAGTTATACAAGATTCCGTTTTACTGTGGTCCGTCACATTCAAATAACTAACAGAAGATATTTGTGTTTTGCCAATTTAAGGGATAACTACCTAATTAACTCAATGGCACCATCGAACCCGTAGTTTCATTGCCGCGCGGACATTAGCTCTCCATACATCCCTATCCTAAACTAATATTTTTCAATTATCTCTGTATAATCTACTTCTCTCAAACCATGGTTAATGTTATTCTCCTACCTCATTTTTGGTCTACCAACTGGGCATTTTCCCCTGATTTTCCTACTAGAAGCGTCCATGCACCTCTTTCATTCCCCTATTCGTGTCACTTGTCCTGCCCATCGCAGTTCTTATTATTTCTGATTTCCTATCAAGATAATATAGCTCACTGTTATCAAGTCTTCTCCATTCGCCTGTCTGTTCATGTCTCTTTGATAAAAAATAACTAAGAATTTTATTCTCATTTACTCGTAATATTTTCTCCTCCCTTAAAGAAGAGCTCATGGCTCGCATCCGTAGGCCCTATAATATACCTGGGAGAATAACAGTTTTATATATTTTCAGTTTAACATTTTTTTTAGAGAAGTTGGGACGAAAAGATTCCCTGTAATGCATAATAGCATGCATTTCCAAAATTGAGCCTATGTTTAATTTCTCTGTGCATCTCATTTCTATTTGTAATTATTCTTCCTAGGTATTTAAATCCAGCCATTTCTTCAAAATTTTCCTCATTTTTCATTAGCTGTCCATTTCTATTACATAATATATTTTTATGGGTGAACATATATTTAGTTTTATTTATGTTTACTTCCAGTCCCAATTTCTTAGTGTTACTCAATAGTGTGTGCGTATTGGCAGATATAAGAAACAGAAACGTAAGTATCAAAAATGTAAATAAAGATAATTGGTCTTCTAGTAGACGAAATGGAAAAAATAAATGCAAATAAAGAAGATAATGTTAAGATTTACTGAACGTATGGTAAATCAGGACAATAACGTTGATTATAAAATCAATTCAGTGTGGAAGGCATTCGGAGAAGTTTCTAGAATCAAATTTCCTGGATTCGCTCTCATGGCTAATCAAGAAAGGGTGCTTATACGGATTCCTCTGATTAAAGGAGGACGGTCATAGCGTTGATCAAATAACGATTTCACATAAGTTGTACTGTAATAATGTAGCCTTCTATTGTGTTGCACTACGCTCACAAAATACTGTTACTGAAACGTGAAGAGATTTCGTTACAAAAGAAAATTTCTCTAGTCATATTGAATCCATGAACTTTATAAACGCAGGAATTTGAAAAGAGCCCGTGTTGAATGTGAAGGCAGTATTAAAGAAAAGAGTTTCATTGAATTGCGCAGTGGCTATTCTCAGAATCCATGATGTTCGTTCCTTTTCATTGGTGTACATTGCACGTGTGGCACCGTGCCAGCAGGGGTGCCAACCCACACCTGTTGATTCAGCAGCTTTCTTCCAAAGCCTGCTTCACAGTACTGAGACCATTTCATATTTACAACATAAACTTCGATCAATATGGTATTATATTTGCAATTGAAATTCAATGTAAATATATTATTGCGTAAAGCAAACTTGTTTGTTATCCAGCGAATGTGCTCAGACGCCATAGAGAGCTAATAGATTATTAGAATAGAATAGAATAGAATAGAACAAGGAGTTAAGACCATATGGCGTTCTCTTCCACTCATCAGGACAAACATATGTTACATTTAAATGCAAAAAATTACAATAGCAGTTCGTACTAGACGATTAATTATCTGGTAAAACTGAACAATAATGAAAATAATGTCTAATAATACAATAAAATTAAATACAACTAAAATTAAACTAACTGAATAACGTGTACTCAAAGGAATAGCATTTCGAATCTCCTGTACATGAAAAGAAAATAAAAAATGTATACAAAGAATATTGTAATGAATATTAATCTATCGCTTATATATATATAAGACATTAGGTAAATATATTGGCAAATATTAATACTACTTTTATTAAATAATGAAAAAAACTAATTATAAATAGTTGAAGAAATAATGTTAATGAGATGTTTCTGTTAATAATTTTATTTTCAATTTGTTTCTGAAAGATAGTAAAGTTTAGCAGTCTCTGACATTGGGTGGAATCTAAGATCTTGTAGATGAAACCATGACAATTGTTCCGGGGATGGTGTAACGTGATCAAATCTATGAATACCACAAATAAAACGTATATAAGTATTATGAACACACGTTGAACATTATTTAGGTCAGTAAAAAAGAGTATCACAATAATCAAAATGGGGCATTGCAAGTGTTTCTACTAACATTTTCCTTAGAGCAAACGGTAAACAATTTCTTATACGATTTAATAAGTGTATTATTGAGAAGATTGTTTTGGAAACGTTGTTTATTTGTTTATTCCAATTAAAATTTGTATCCATAAATATTCTTAGATTGTATTACTGTCTCACTATAAGGGATTTGAACCCCATTAAGTGACACATGTAATAATGTATGAGGGTGGATCAAATATAAACCGGAATTTGTATCTGGAGGATCTAGTAGCGAACTGCAAAGGTTGCGGTTTGGAGGGGAAGTTGGTGAGGTTGTCTGGAGTAGGGATCTTGATGTGTCGCACTCCAAAGAGCGGCCGCTTGCTTCAGTACGCCATGAGCGAGCAAGAGGTACACACGTCTGTTGCGCAACGCATTATTATTATTTTTTTGGCGAAAGATGGCACTAGACCTTCTGAAATTTTGAGAAGGCTCCTTGCGCAGTTCGGGGAAGCAACCCTTTCGAAGACGCAGGTGTATGATTGGCGCAAAAAAAATTAGCGGGTCGGGATTCAGTGGAAAATGAGCCCCACCAAAGACGGCAACGAACAACCATCACTGCAGACAACATTCGTACTGTACGGGACCTTATTGAGGAGGATCGGCGCGAACAGTGAATGCAGAGTACTACTGCTGGCTCTTGGATGAGACAAAAGCAGCATATCGCAACAAGCGCCGCCGGAAACCGATCCGAAATGTGATTGTGCTGTATGACAATGCAAGGCCACACACTGCTCGGTTGACACAACAAAAACTGACGAAAATGCATTGGACACCTCTGGAACATCCTCCTTACAGTCTAGATTTGTCACCCTGTTACTACCATTTGTTTGGGCCACTGAAAGAAGACCTGGGAGGAAGGCGGTTTGGTGACAATGAGGTGGTAGAGGAGTTCATGCGCAACTGGCTGATTACACGTCATCCCTCATTCTTCAAGGACGGCATCAAAAAGTTGCCAACTCGATGGTAAAAGTGTGTTGGAAATGCAGGAGACTATGTAGAAAAATGAGGTGGTGGTTTTGTATTTTTTTGTTAATTCAATAAAATTGTAAACAATAATTCCGGTTTATATTTGATTCACCCTCGTATTTGTGTTAATTGACCCTAATAGTCTCTGATGACACATAATGATTGCTTGTGACTTTCCAGGATTTAATTGAAGTCCATATTTGTCTGCCCATGCCATTAGCGAGTCAAATTCCTCATTAAGTTTGGTTACCGCGTCATTTAAAGAATATTTGTCTGAGTGAATGTAGATCTGCATATCGTCTGCTAATAAATGACGTTTGCAATGTTTTAGAGAGTCAGATATGTCATTTGTATAGATTGAAAAAAGTAATGGGCCGAGCAGCGAACCCTGTGGAACTCCGGCTTTACGGTAAGTCTAAGAAGAACGTAATGTAGAATTTCCTACAACAGATTGCTGGCGTTCACGAAGGTAAGAGTTGAACCATTGCGTGACACTGTCGGAAAGTGAGAGATTTTTTAATTTGAGCAACAATAAGTCCAAGTCTACCGTCTCAAATTCTTTACTAAAATCAAGTAGTGTAAGAATAGTAAGTTTTCTATTATCAGATGCTTCGCGTATGTCTTCACATGTGTTTAGTAGAGTAGTATTTGTATAGTGTTCTCTTCTGAAGCTTGATTGAAATTTATGTAAAAGGCCGTGTTCAGTTAGATAGTCAGTCAGTTGTTTTAGGACTAATCGTTCCAAAGCTTTCGAAAGGGTAGGTAAAATGCTAATGGGTCTAAAATCATTAGGACTTAAGGGAGTTTTAACGTTCGGGAATGGACGTATATGTGCTTGCTTCCATAATGTGGGAAACGTAGAGGTTTGTAGCGAGAAGTTAAAAACACGAGTTGTGGTAGGTAGTATAACGTCGATTATTTTGTTAAGAAGAGTGATATTTATACGGTAAGTACCTTTTGCTTTTGTATTTATTCGTTTGATTGTTTTCTTTACGTCATTTTCTGTAAGATATGAGAAATGGGAATGTTCTCTATCTGGTGGATTTGCCATTAGTAATTCACTTATTGTCTGTGTTTTGCTCTTAAGAGTAAAAAATGTGCTTGTAAAATGGTTATTGAGATTATTCTATGGCGCTAAAAAATAAAAGCATACCTCAGCATTGGTTATGGATAATATAGACCAGATTAAACTATTTCAGCGACAAATCGTCTATATGTAACGGAGCTGTAAGTATGTCTCTATAAGTATATTAAAGAACAAAACAAGAAGATATATTAGATTGAAGTTTTATAGAACATTGACAGTTCTTGGTTTACTTTATGGGAGTGAAACTTGGGTAATAAGAAAAACATACAAAGTAGAATACAAAGTGTAGAAATGAACTTTCTTAGAAGAACAAAAGGCTGCATAAGATTGGATCGGATAAAGAATGAAAGTATAAGAACAGAGTTAAATATATTTACGCTGAATGATAAAATCAAAGAATATAGATATATAAAAAGAATTAATGAAACAAGATTACCAAGATCAGAATTTAACTACAAGCCAAGAGATTCAAGGAATGTAGGATGGCAAGTGAAAGCATGGATAGAACAACTGTGAGGCCGAACAGGCAATTTGCCTAGCCCGTGAAGTGAAGAAGAAGAAGAAGTACGTTTCTTAATAAGGCGATTATGGATTCTACTTTTTTAATAATTATTTTAGAAGTTTCATTTTATTTGTATGGGATACACAAAATGCTTCATCTGCATATTATTTTTAAATATATTGACTAATTAGAATAACCTGTCATAACACAAATCATCTCTCAATAATAACGATGATGATGATGATAATAATAATAATAATAATAATAATAATAATAATAATAATAATAATAATAATAATAATAATAATAGTTTTATTTTACCTGGCAGAGTTAAGGCCTTAAGGCCTTGTCTGCCCCTCAACCAGGTTTTAAAAAGTACAAGAAAAGTCTTTAATCTAAATTATAATACACATAAACGATTACATCTTATAAATACAATTAACATTTATAATATATTTTCATTTACTCTAGATTTAACGAATTAATATATATATATATATATATATATATATTATATATATAAAACGAGAAAAATTATTAATGATACAGTATACATTTAAGTAAACAGAGAAAAAAAAATATTAGACAACAGGTAGCTGTCTCTTCTTACTTTCTAAAATTTAATGTTTGAATTATGTTAATCTAGAAACCATTAGGTTAGGAAATTAAATTAAACCAAAACAGTGTAATAAAGCTGTAATTAATGACATTAGAACTAAAATCACAAGTAATATTGACTGTAAAAAGTAGTGTCGGGAATTTGTTAATTATGTTATCCTCAATCAGGTAAAAGTATTAATTTTTCATTTAATTAAACTTAAAATAATTTCGGGCGGGGACAACTTCTGGGAATCCGTGCCAAAGGCTTATCATAAGTAATGCCACGAGTGATTTCCAAATTATCGATAAATTCACGACTCACGAAGTGAGGAGTGAATTTATCTAGAGAATTTGTAAATCAAGAGTGGCATTTGTTAGGACTATTTAACGAATAAAATTAAGCTGTTTACTCACAAATCATTATTTAACTATAGTTAATTTAAAATATTTATATATTTAATGTAAACGGCGATGTTTACAAATGAGAAACGATAGGTACGCTTCTACTGCTTCTTTTGTTTATCACTGCAACCAGATCATACTATTTATTGCCAAAGGAACGCAATATTGTAAGGAGGAGCTTTCTTTAATATGGTAATTATAACACTGATAAATATTTGGTGAAACACGACTCTGATTGGTTGTAAAACAGAAATCATTGAAACGTGATTGGCATTGACTCCCATTTGGGGCATGAGTTAAATAGTCTGTTAAAGAGCATCGACAAGTGAAAACACTGTTACCAACATTCCTTGATAGGAAGCATAGTCTATATGACTGTTCCACATTTATTCCCTTAATTTAGAGGTAATAGAACGAGAGAGATATATAGAAAGAGAGTGATTGAAATAGAGAGGAGAGAAAAGGAGTGAGTGAAAGAGAGGGAAGAAAGAGAGTGAGTGAAAAGAGAGAGAAAGAAAGAGAGTGAGTGAAAGAGAGAGAAAGAAAGAGAGTGAGTGAAAGAGAGAGAAAGAAAGAGAGTGAGTGAAAGAGAGAGAAAGAAAGAGAGTGAGTGAAAGAGAGAGAAAGAAAGAGAGTGAGTGAAAGAGAGAGAAAGAAAGAGAGTGAGTGAAAGAGAGAGAAAGAAAGAGAGTGAGTGAAAGAGAGTGAGTGAAAGAGAGTGAGTGAAAGAGAGTGAGTGAAAGAGAGTGAGTGAAAGAGAGTGAGTGAAAGAGAGTGAGTGAAAGAGAGAGAAAGAAAGAGAGTGAGTGAAAGAGAGAGAAAGAAAGATAGTGAGTGAAAGAGAGTGAGTGAAAGAGAGAGAAAGAAAGAGAGTGAGTGAAAGAGAGAGAAAGAAAGAGAGTGAGTGAAAGAGAGTGAGAGAGAGAGAGTGAGTGAAAGAGAGTGAGTGAAAGAGAGAGAAAGAAAGAGAGTGAGTGAAAGAGAGATGAGTGAAAGAGAGTGAAAGAAAGAGAGTGAGTGAAAGAGAGAGAAAGAAAGAGAGTGAGTGAAAGAGAGTGAGTGAAAGAGAGAGGAGAGAAAGAGAGTGAGTGAAAGAGAGAGAAAGAAAGAGAGTGAGTGAAAGAGAGAGAAAGAAAGAGAGGGAGTGAAAGAGAGAGAAGAAAGAGAGTAGAGTGAAAGAGAGTGAGAAGAAAGAGAGTGAGGAAAGAGAGGGTGAGTGAAAGAGAGTGAGTGAAAGAGAGGGAGAGGAAAGAGAGTGAGGGAAAGAGAGAGAGAGAAAGAGAGTGAGTGAAAGAGAGAGAAAGAAAGAGAGTGAGTGAAAGAGAGAGAAAGAAAGAGAGTGAGTGAAAGAGAGTGAGTGAAAGAGAGAGAAAGAAAGAGAGTGAGTGAAAGAGAGTGAGTGAAAGAGAGAGAAAGAAAGAGAGGAGAAAGAGAGAGAAGAAAGAGAGTGAGTGAAAGAGAGAGAAAGAAAGAGAGTGAGTGAAAGAGAGAGAAAGAAAGAGAGTGAGTGAAAGAGAGAGAAAGAAAGAGAGTGAGTGAAAGAGAGAGAAAGAAAGAGAGTGAGTGAAAGAGAGAGAAAGAAAGAGAGTGAGTGAAAGAGAGAGAAAGAAAGAGAGTGAGTGAAAGAGGGAGAAAGAAAGAGAGTGAGTGAAAGAGAGAGAAAGAAAGAGAGTGAGTGAAAGAGACAGAAAGAAAGAGAAAAAGAAAGAAAGAAAAAGAGAGAGAAAAAGAAAGAAAAAGAGAAAAAGAAAGAAATAAAAGGAGAGAGAAAAAGAAAGAAAGAGAGAAAGAAAGAAAGAGAGAGTGAGAGAGTGTGTGAGAGAGAGAGAGAGTGAGAGAGAGAGAGAGAAAGAGAGAGAGAGAATTGCTGGTATTTTTACTTGGCCTTGGAAGAAATATAATTCACAACAAAATGTAACTTTTCAAAGGAACGGAAACTATTTCCTTGTAAAATACAAGAGCGTTTTTTCTTCTTAAACATTTAGGATGCGTATAATGTGCAGCGTCCCAAATTATGCGGCCTATGGTATATGATGATTCATTACAGGTGCTGGGGATACTTTCATCACACTGGGGAAAACCCTCATTATTGCGTTACGATCTTCATAGCAGTACATTCTATTTTAAAAAAATGTGCTTTCATTATCTGGTCAAATGATAACATATTACCCTAGGACCGTGGTAGCTAACACAATTTCACATTTTAACCCGGTACGTATCCTATTTAAGTGCGTACGTAGTTTAAGGAATCTGATGAAAAAAACAGAATAACATGAAATTTGGTGATTTTCCATAGTATACTTTTGTGGACTATTTAACTCATGCCCCAAAGGGGAGTCAATAACCAATCACTTTTCAATGAATTTTGTTTTACAACCAATCACAGTCGTGTTTCACCTCGATAATTATCGAATTTTGATTACAAAATAAAGAAAGTTCCTCCTTTTTAATATTCTGAACAGGTCAGAGCGTTATTTTGCTGTGACTGACTCTCTAACAAATACGTTGAATATAGCAAATAATGAACATATTCCTTTGTCCTAAACATTTGATAATTGTGTCTTCAATAATTGTGTTTTTAAACACAGAATTTACGAGCTGTTTCCTAAAAAATAATTAATAACCATAATGTTAATTATAATATACAGTTTGACGTGTTTCATTTTTTCTCCACTAGGGTGCATTCTTACAATATTACGATACTATTTGGCAATAAATAGTATGATCTAGTTTGAGTGATGAACAAATGAAACACAACCAAACATTTCTCATTTGTTTTCAAACATCGCCTATTTAAATCAAATGTATAAATATTTTAAAATAACTCGCGTGGTATTACTTATGATACGCACCAAAAGAAACCAGACCTAGTATATCTACCTTAGATACGAATCTAAGATAACAACTCAACATATAGTAGGCCTATGTGCTGCGGAGCGATTTGGAGTTGAACACATTCGCTTGAAATTAAAGGTATTAATCTCTCACTTGGGGCACGCCGTAGCGTAGTGGTTAAGGCACCGAGCTACAAGCCGGAGGGTCGAGGGTTTAAGACCCGTTGGGGTCAGGATTTTTAAACTGACCCAAACCCTCTGACGGCACTATGGCCCTGGGGTCGACTCAGCCTCTAACGGAAATGAGTACCAGACGCTTGTTCTGGGGGTAAAGGCGGTCATCACGCAGGGCTGACAACCCGGCTGACATAAAGTGCCGATTGTCTAGAAAAAGTGGGAGCCTTAACCTCCCACTACCCCAAGGGCCTCCGGGCCTGTTGTGGGATCACTAAATCTCTCGCTTAAAAACATTTTTTAATTGGTTACAACATTGCAAAGGTATTGTCATTCTATCAGATTCCAAAGCAGTGATTCAGATCATAGCATTAACTATGTATCTAAAATGGAGCACATATTGAACATTCATTCATTCATAGTGTTCTGGTCAAGAGCAGGTCTTTCACTGCAAACTCAGCATTCTCCACTCCACTCAACCTTCCTTTTTGTATCTGTATACAAACCATTTATTTTAATATTGTCTATCATCTGATGTCTTTTTCTGCCTCTAACTTTCTTTCCGTTGACCATTCCTTCTACGGCATCCGTCAGCAGGCAGATTCTTCTTAGCCAGTGGCCAATCCAATTTCTTTTCCTCTTCTTTATGAGTTCCAGCTTTGTTTTTCTTTTACCCACTCTGTCTAGCACATCTTTATTTCTTACTTTGTCTGTCCATTTTATACGTTCCTTTCTTCTCCATATCTACATCTCAAAAGCTTCCAGTTGCTTTTTCCTCATATATGTGAATATTTAATATGTCTTTATAAATATTATCCCCTGAGATTAGTTAATAATAATAACAGCAAGAATTAATCGTTATCTCAGTCAAAAATAAATGTATTAAAGCATTGAATAAACAAAAATATTTGAATGAATGGTGTGAAACATACGATTCCTTGTTAAATATTTTAAATCCTAAATTGGAATTATAAATTTGATCATTTAAGGGGGGTGATGGGTGAAAAATTGACCATTTGAGATCAAAATTAACATTTTTTTTGTACTAAAAATAGCCTGCACTCTAATGCATATGTTGGCGAAGTTTCAGACGCTTCTAAGTGCCCTAAATTATGCCAGAGCTAAAAGGCTGCGCCAGTTAAATGCCACTTGCATGCAAATCTTTAAACTTATTTTTCCA
Organism: Diploptera punctata; assembly: GCA_030220185.1. NCBI lineage: Eukaryota > Metazoa > Arthropoda > Insecta > Blattodea > Blaberidae > Diploptera > Diploptera punctata. Next base: position 2,900,448 of record JASPKZ010003882.1, read on the forward strand.
TACTTTTATTTTCACTGCATTTTTGTACATTCAAAATTGAATGGAATTCAGAAATTTTGTCCTAGAAGGTTCAAATTTTTCCTGCATTTCTTGAAAACAATGGGTAGCAAAAGTAGTGCATGGACTTCATAATTGAAGTAGTATTTTAAAAAATAAAAAATTAAATGTATAAATTTTTTTTTGTAATTCCACGCATGCGGTACAGCATAATTTTTTTCTCCCTTTGTATTCACATTATAAGAATTCTAATGCATGATGTTTTCTAAATATTTTAGGGGTCTTGTAAAAAATGAGACATTTTACTAAAAAATTCTGGAACCCATTAATTATAATATATATAATTTATTTAAAATATAATATTTAATAACTCGTAAAATAAATGTCTCACAAGACTGAAACTTTCACACATCATTATGTATCATGCAGTGAATGTTTGTACAAAACATCAAGTCCCTAGCTCAACAAATGTAGAAAATAGACATGTCACCCCTCACCTTCCTTAAATTTGTAAAAAAAGTCTTGGTGTTGGTTACTATGTATTATAAACAATCATGTCTTGAAAATGATCTCACACAAGGAGATTGAAACGTCGACTTGAATAAATTATTATTTTTTTGATTGAGATAACGAATAATTCTTGTTGTTATTATTATATACGTGAATATCTATGGGAAGTTAACTTTTAATGCTACATTTGTATTTGTAAAATCAATTAAATACAATGGTCATTCATTTTGAACTGTCATGAATATTATTTTTTTAATTTTTTTGTTTGTGGAAATGAAAAACAACCTAATTCCGTAACTGTTTGTAGCGTATAAGAGAGGACCCTTATCTAGTATAGTGATTAATAAATACGATTAATAAATTAACAAAGAATGAACTGAATACAGTATAAAAAGTATATTAAGTAAACATATTATTGGTAAAAAAATTCCCACAAATAGCGGTGGGAAACCTATTACACATCCAAGTTAACTGTTCACGGGCGGAGGGGAAGCGCTAGTATCGCCGATCTAATGAATCTGTGGAAGGGATGTAGGAGAAAACTGTACATCCGATCACGTATTGAAATTTTTCAACTTCAAATGTGGGGGAGAATCTCTGAACACGTGTGAAAGATGTTAACATGGTTGTCAAATTAGCCATTTAAGCACGGAACCCTCAAGCGGTCGGATCATTTAAAATCACAGTATTTGTCGTCTCTCTGTTACCAGCTTCACAATAAATCACAAGTGGCAACATGTATTGAAAAGGGCAAGGGAGGGACAGCTCATTCCTAGACGTAATCCCAAAAGTAACAGGGTTGTCAAGTTAGTCATTCTGCCACTGAGAGCGCAGAACGACGGATCATTAAAATACATAGTATTTGTCAGCTCTCTACCTGCCAATCAAACAACTTAATACAAAGGACAGGAAGTGGCAACATAGTAAGGAAGAGAAAGAGAAAGACAGTTTGTTAGTTAACATATTTTCCGCCTGCACAAAACACTTGGATGGGTAATAAATGCAAAGAGGTCATAAAGATGTAGCCCCCAAAGTAGACCTGAAATTCTTAAGCTGGGTCTAGCTTGAAAAATCACGTTTGGGAGAAAACTTCATACTTAAAAATTTACAGCCGCGGGAAGCCCGAACTGGTAAATACGCTCTCTAGCCGTGAGAAGAAATTAAGAAATAAAATTACAAATGTAGGTGAGAAGCTGTTAGTTTATGCTGATGATGTAGTATTATTGGCCGATAGCGAGGAGATACTAAAAGACAACATTCACACACTATTGAGTAACACTAAGAAATTAGGACTGGAAGTAAATATCAATAAAACTAAAAATACGGCCACATGTAGAAATTCATTATATAATGGAAATGGACAGCTAATGACAAATGAGGGAAATTTTGAGGAAGTGGCTGAATTCAAATACCTAGGAACAATAATCACAAATAGGAATGAGATACAAAAAGAAATTAAACATAGGCTCAATTCTGCAAATGCATGCTAATATGCATTGCAGAGACTCTTGATGTCCCAACTCCTTTAAAAAGCGTTAAACTGAAAATATATAAAACTATTATTCTACCAGTTATATTATATGGGTGCGAAACATGGACTCTTACTTTAAGGGAGGAAAGGAGATTACGAGTATTTGAGAATAAAGTACTTAGGAAAATTTTTGGACCAAAGAGAGATGAACAGACAGGTGAATGGAGAAGACTTCATAACAATGAACTACATGGTATTTATAGGAAGCCAGATATAATAAGAACAATTAAGTCTCGTAGACTGCGATGGGCAGGACATGTTGCACGTATGGGGAATGAAAGACTTGCATGGAAGCTTCTTGTAGGAAAGCCAGAAGGAAAACGCCCAATTGGTAGACCAAGAATGAGGTGGGAGAACAACATTAACTATGATTTGAGGGAAGTAGATTATACAGGGAATGATTTGAAAGCATTAGCTCAGGATAGGGATGTATGGAGAGCTTATGTCCGCGCGGCCATGAACCTACGGGTTCGATAGTGCCAGTGAGTAAGTAAGTAAGTTAGTAATGTAGGTGAGAAGTAAAGACATTTCCGCCCCTAGGAGACATGTGATTGGTTAGAATATTCAATCAAAATCAGAGTTACGGTGTACAACCCTATATGGAAAAAAAAGGTCCTGACTTCGATGCGAAACATATGAGGACAAACTAACTTACACTTAACAGTTCGTGGAGAGAAGACTTACATCAAAGATTTCATAGAGATCGGTTCGATACTCGGGAAAGGATCTCAAATCATGGGACTTAATCAATTACTGCTAGAATAATAATCTTTTAACAACAAGTGATAGTTCTCATGCAGTTAGGTATCGAAAGTCAACACCAATTCAACGGTGCACCATGTATCGAGTGCATTTTAAATGCTAGTTTAATTAATTGTATGAAATAAAATAATTTTCTTTATTCATATTGTCTGTTCCCACGCAACTCTCCTTTCAGTCCCTATATGAGATGAGAATCCCAGCGCTCACCCTGAAACAACAGGAACCGACTAGCTACCGAGGAAGGACAAACAATTTACAATGAAAATCGTGAACTCAGTAACAAATTAACAGCCGATTTTAAAAATACTGCCCCATGTTTAATTGCATTTGTAAGAATCCTTAAAGTAAAATATTTAATAATCAATTGAGTTGGTGTTTACTTGATGAAAATCCATATTTATTAATTAAATAAAAATAAAACGTAGTTTTATTTGATTTTCATATTTATTATATAATTCAGTGACAGCTGTTTCGGTACACTGTACCTTCTTCAGTCATGTTAAATTATGAATTGTGTTCTAATTGATCTAAGCAACAATACAACAATATTTATTTGAATTTTTAAATGTCTGAAGAAGGTACAGTGTAGTGAAACAGCTGTCACTGAATTATATAATAAATATGAAAATCAATATTTTTATTTAATTAATAAAATATTTAAATTTTAAAGTGTTTAAGGGGAAAAATCCTATAAATATTTACTCTACTAACAGGTTATTGGACAATATTTGTGCTCACTAAGAAAGATGAAACTTTTTCATCTCTCCTAGAACATTTGGTTCTTTAGATTTATAAATAATTTGTATTCATACTTCAATTATGATCATTATTAGATCCAAAAATTAAATTTATATTTTAAATATTTCTGTTGTTGGCAGTAAGATATGAGCTATTTTAGTTTTTGAGTAACAAAACCTATCTCGGTTTTATGTCTACTGTGTGGTTACAAATGCCTCCCATTTGCGCTGTGCCTGCAGTTTATTGTTTCTGCAGAAGACTGTTGCAAACATATTGAAATAGAGAAACTCAGGGCACAAGAAAATTTCTAAACACATTTATTCAAGATAAATCTTAACGCAGAAGTGCATCCATTTTAAGTGCTGTCAATCCTTAAGACCAGCTCACCTAACGAATGCAATCTACTGCCTTGTCTCCGATTGGTCCACTATGAACTCCACATGGAATAACCGAGACGCGAACTCAGGGCACAGAATTGGAGGGTGAGTGAGTAATCACTTGCATTATGGAGCAGCTTTTGTTTATTCTAATGATAAAGTTAATAACATTACCTTCTTGAAAAATACGTGTAATATATCTCCTCAGCTCTCTTCCATTATATTCCGTTCTTAGAAATATTCTTTCTACGTAATCTACTTTCACCTTTTTGATCAGAGTTCAGATTTCAGTAGCACGTGTTAATATGGACGTTATTTTTTTCTTGTAAAATTGATTTTCTGTATTTCTGAAAGGATTCGTGTGTTAAAATATGTTTCTGGCCGATAGTGCGTTTTGTCGTACTTACAGCAATGTCGACCATGATTGAAAGTTTAACTTCCTACATTTCGGGGTTGCCAACCTAAGTAAATATACTGTAATAAAATATCTATACTGTAATATTACATATTACAAAACGCGTGTGAGAAGTAAAACCGATTTCCGATTGAGGGTCTTTCCACTTTTCAGCGGTTGCCCTTTTACCAGCCGGCTGCTGGCCCTTCACATCCACATGTGTCAATCACAGAGGTAGATGATCAACAGCCAGTGTAGGGGTGACATGTGGTTAGCATGTCGAGTCCCCCAGCCGTTATAGCTGGTTCCTCAACCTGGATCCGCTACTTATTGTAGCTACCCAATTGCCTCACGATGCTGGGTGGGCACCGGTCCCATACTGGCCGAAATACCATGAGAAAATTTCTTCCCCCATGGAGACTCGAACCAGCGCAAGTCCCGTAGCTCTGCGCCAAGGCTTCCTACCTTAACCGCTCGGCTACGGCGCGGGACGAGAAGTAAAACCACTGCCCTCTATGTATACTACATACAATGTATATACAAAAAAATACCCAAAAGGTAGTGTTAATATACATTATACGAAACAAATCACTGCATTTTAAATGAACTGAACTTTATTTGAAACAATATAAAACAATAAATACGTACTTGCCGCCATTTTAACACTAAATGGTCTTACGGCCTGTTGTAGTTTCAACTAATAAACATTGTCCAGACTGTTAACGTTAGTGAATTGCTTATAATGAACGCAAATATTTCCAACAAAGATATTATATTAGTATTATGTAAGCCCTATTATTTTGAAAACACCATCGCGCAATAAATAATGTACAACGCACGTTTGTGAAGTGTTTTACAGAATCTCGAAAATTAAAAACCTCGCTATCGCTCGATTTTTAAATATTTTTCCTCGATTCTGTAAAAACCACTTCCCAACCTCGCATTGTAATATACTATTAACGGACGAGAATACTGTTCATTTATTACTATTATTATATGGCTGTCAGGTCGCATGACCGCTATGTAATGTTTATATAACTACAGCATATAGGTTATAACATTATCTTATAAAAGATAGAAACAATATAATTTTTTTAAATAATTAAAACGTCGATAATTTGTGCAGAGATCAGCTAAAAAATTAAAATTTAGTTAATATCTGATTGTATTGTAAAGTATCCTTAAGAGTCTATTATATTATAAAATTGTGGTTTTATCGCTGAGAGTTTAAGGTATATATATATATATATATATATATATATGGTATGAAAAGAAAAATGAATGTTTAAATCGGGATTTGAACTCGAGTCTCTAAACTCTGTACGTTTAGCGCTCTAACCATCTGAGCCACTGAAGTAATTTTTTCTTATAAATGGAGTAGTCTCAATCCACACAAGACGCAGCGGGAAGTCGTTCCAACTGCCATCTAGCTGCCACCATAACAGGTAAGCAACGTTTTTAAAGAGAATATTTATTAAGTAAATAATTATTAAGTAAATACTCTCATTAAAAAAATTGCTTACTGTTATGGTGGCCGCTAGATGGCATTTGGAACGACTTCCCGCTACCTCTTGTGTGAATTGAGAATACTACATAATTATATAAGAAAAATGTATGTGTTGGAATACTTGAGTGCCTCAGATGGTTAGAGCGCTAAATGTACAGAGTTTAGAGATTCGGATTCTAATCCCGACTCAAGCATTCATATTTCTTTTCATATTATATTTGCCTTCATTGCCAAATGTCAAAAATATAGTTATAATATCTATATGTATCATTAGTAGAGTTATGGTTTTCAAGATATATATTTTTGATACGATTGATGTCCCTTAATTATATGTAAATGCTTGTTATGAAAAAAAAACTTCAATTAAAGTACTTTGTTAAGTCATATATATATATATATATATATATATATATATATATATATATATATATATATTTAATCGGTTCTATATGATAGAGCATATTTTAATAGGTTAACGATTATATTTTCACTCTACGAAGAAGTAAAATACTTTTCTCATACAATTTCCTTCTTCCATGTACATTAGAATTGTTAAATGTATAATAATTACACCGCATTTTATTTTCCGGAAAATGATGAAATCTTCCTTCTTTCTATATTTCGTTTGAATTTAGAATATGGACTTTTTTCTTACTTACTCTTTAGCTTCTCGAGCCTTAGAGTCTAGCCTTAGTCGCTCCTTTGTTAGGAGTTTATTGATCAAGTTAATATTGCTATGCTTATTTCTCCCCAAAAAAGAGACATCTAGTAGGACATTGAGGTATTACTTGGATGTAAGAAGGTCGGTTAAATTTTGCCCAGGGCCCTCTTTTTCAGACTTGAGATTTTTAACGAGCTTAAAATCTTCAAATTTGGGACCTACGGCATAAAGTACTTCCCAGAGGACTGTCCTTAGATTTTTCCATACTAAAAAGTCCATTGGGGTTTAACCCGCAATCGTCTAGAGGTAAGGAACACAAACTAGACACCACAAGTAGGCAAATATTTTTGTATTTTTTTTACGACAGTCGGACAGTTAACGAATATTGTTGAAGTTTGTAGTTTATGCAGTACAGTTAAAGAAAAATGCCTAAACAAAAGTAAAATTTCGAAGTAAAAATAAATAGTTTGTGTCTCAAAATATTTTCGACTGATTAGAAAATACTGAGCGACATAAGAATAACCGCGAAGTAATCAGCAACATGTGACAACACAACACAAAAATGATGCACAACAAATTGAGAAATATTGCGTTTTCAACCGTATTTATTCCATATTTAATATTAAGTTTATCACTTTCACTCAATGACAAGTTAAATTTGAAGAGAAGAATATATGTCTAAATCGGGATTTGAACCTAATAACTCTGGTTGTGTATACCAGTGCTTTAACGATTTAAGCTATTAGGCATCAAGATTTAATTTGTCATTGAGTGAGAAGTGATAAATTTAATATTAAATATCGAATATTAGCTTTACCTGCTAGAAATGTAATGTGTTGTTTTCCACTTTAAAGTGCTCTTATTTAAGATACCGCTAGGTGGTGTCAGTGGAACAAACGTTCACTACTACCTGGCGCACGGAAATCGTATTAGTATAAGAAAAAAATCTATGTTTAAATCGTGATGCCTAATAGCTTAAATCGTTAAAGCACTGGTGTATATAACCAGAGATATTGGGTTCAAATCCCGATTTAGGCATATATTTTTGTCTTGAGATTTAATTTGGAATTATTCCCTAATTTTAATATTGTTAGGTCACATTTGCGTGTTTAAATGCATAATTTTGTAAATTTTAGGTTATAAATACATATTTTTGGTGCATGTTTTGGTGATTTTTGGGTCATAAAAATCCTAGCTTAATCATTATACGTTAAAAACTTTTTTTATTTGGAACATTCTGATGTGATGTGATATATTGTGAGAGGAATGTTGCAGAATTCTCCAAAATGGCTCTTCGCTTGTGTTAAGCGGATTACTATTATTAGTCTCTATAGGTTAAATAAAAAAGTAGAATATTAGTAATATTATGCAAGAGGAATTTGTAACATTGCGTTTTTATATCATGCCTTTCAATAAAAAATGCCTGAGAAAAGTACCGGCTGTGAAATTGCAAAATTCAGTGAAATTCGTTCATTCTTTTGAGCAAAAATTAACTGAACGACATGTGGTCTGATCAAAGTGACAAAAAATAATTAATATATAATTGTTTTATTGCTTTAAACAGAATGTTAATAATATTATGCAAGAGGAATTTGTAATATTGCGTTTTTGTAATATATATTTCATTAAAAAATCCCAGGACTACTTAACTCATGTCCCAAATAGGAGTCAATGACCATTCACATTTCAATTAATTTTGATTTACAACTAATCACAGTCTTTTCACCTCGATTTTTTCAATTTAATTTTATCATATTAAAATCGAGCTCCTCCTTTTTTAGCATTCTGAATAGGTCAGAGAATTATTTTGCAGTGACTGACTCTCTAAGAAATACGTTGAATTTAACAATCTATATATTAAGATGAGTCCACCGCTGTAGTCTCGAGGTAGCGTGCTGCCTTGTCACGCAGCGGGCCCGGATTCGATCCCTGGTCGGGGCAGTTTTTCTGGGCGAGGTTTTTATCGGGTTTTTTCCTCACCTGTAAGACAAATGTCAGGAAAACTTTAAGGCCCAAACGGTCCCCGAAATCATATGGCCATCATCATCATCCTTCACCGGTGTGGAAGGCAACGGGAAGCTACCACACCTACAATTCCTTAGTAAAGCTGCAAGCATAGCATGAAAATGCTATGATTGCAGTGAAGGACCTGCCTTCGGGCAGAATTACTAGGGATGGATATTAAGATGTAAGAATCCTAGAATATAAGTGGCTGCCAGATTGAATATATAGTGCACGAATGTAAGCAGATACTGCTTGCGGGATATAATAAAAAATCATTTATAGCAGTTGATTATACTACAAAAAAAAAAAAGAAACCATCTGTTTGCACTTTCTTAAATGTATCATTTCCCAAGTATTTACGTTCCAGAAAATATAATTGGCATATTTACATCATAAAACATCAGAAATTAATTAATAACCCATAATGTTTATTATAAACAGTTTATGTGTTTCATTTTTTCTCCACTAGGGTATATTCTTACAATATTGCGATCCTTTGGCAATAAATGATATGATCTGGTTGCGGTAATGAACATATGAAACATAATAAACGTTTTTTCATTTGTTTTCAAACATCGCCGTTTACATTAAATATATAAATATTTTAAAATAGATATATTTAAATAATGATTTGTGAGTAAACAGCTTGATTTTATTCGTTAAATAGTCCTTGCAAATGCCGCTCTTGATTTCCAAATTCTCTCCATAAATTCACTGGTCACTTCGTGACATCGTGAATTTATCGATAATTTGGAAATCACTCGTAGCATTACTTATGATAAATATGGCTGCGGAATTGTAAAATTCAGTGAAATTCGATAATTCTTTTAGAGTAAAGTAAACCAGACCGAACGTCGTGTGATGTAATAAAAGTGACAAAATTGATTAATGTCTATTTTTGCGGGATAGTGCGTTTTGTCGTACTTACAGTAATGATGACCATGATTGAAAGTTCAACTTCCTACATTTCGCGGTTGCCAACCTAAATAAAGTATTACATTTGGGGCACGCCGTAGCGTAGTGGTTAAGGCACTGCGCTACAAGCCGGAAGGTCGAGGGTTCGAGTCCCGGTGGGGTCAGGATTTTTAAACTGACCAAAACCTTCTGGCGGCACTATGGCCCTGGGGTCGACTCAGCCTCTAACTGAAATGAGTACCAGACGCTTGTTCTGGGGTAAAGGCGGCCGTCTCGCAGGGCTGACAACCCGGCTGCAGCCTTAACCTCCTACTGCCCCAAAGGCCTCCTGAGGCCTGTAGTGGGATCACTTTACTTTTACCTGTAGTATTACATTTACACCCACGTGCGGGAAGTAAAACCACTGCCCTCTATGTATACTACGTACAATGCATATACAAGAAATATCCAAAAGGTAGTGTTAATATACATTATACGAAACAAATCACTGCATTTTAAATGAACTGAACTTTATTTGAAAGAATATAAAACAATAAATACGTACTTGCGGCCATGTTATCAATAATTGTTCTCAATACCTCCTGTTGTTTCAGCTAACAAACATTGCCCACACTATTAACGTTAGTCAATTGTTTATAATTAACGCAAATATTTCCAACAAAGATGTTATTATTTTACTATTATTTATTATTTTGAAAACACCATCGCGCAAAAAAAATGTACAACGCACATTTGTGAAGTGTTTTACAGAATCTCGAAAATTAAAAACCTCGCTATCGCTCGATTTTTAAATATTTTTCCTCGATTCTGTAAAAATCACTTCCCAACCTCGCATCGTAATATACCGTACTATTGTCTTAATTATACACATGATACAAATACAAACGAGAAATATGTAAAGCAGCAACATTTCTTGCTCAGCATAATACATTTCTATACACCGCATCTCATTATATATTAATTATTTTTTCTTCACAAGTATTGAGAGTTTTAAGACGTTTGCTCGTTAATTAGAGAGATATTCTAATTATACTCCTACTGCATAGAACGTATAATTCTCGTTATTTGACATAATGTGGTTTTTATATTATGATATTTTAATTAATTGCTTGTATGTCACATTTCGCCTTTTATCAGCTCTAAAATTAGATAATTAGATTCACTATTTAACTCATGCCCCAAATGGGAGTCAATGACCAATCACATTTCAATGATTTTTTATTTACAACCAATCACCGTCGTGTTTCGCCTAAAATGTACCAACTAAAGTTTATCATAATAAAGAATGCACCTCCTTTTTAACATTCTGAATAGGTCATAGCATTACTTTGTAGTGACTGACCCCTAAGAAATGCGGCTACCAGATTGTATATATAGTGCATGAATGTTAACAGAAAGCGCATGCGATAGATAATATAAAAACATTTGTAACAATTGATTATACCACAAAAGAAGAAAACACTGTTTGCACTTTCTTAAACGAATTATTTTCCAGGAAATGACGTTGCAGAAAAATATAATTGACATATTTACATCATAGGGCATCAAATTAAGTAACGTTGGTTATAAATTTTTCCACTAGGGTGCATTCTTACAATATTGCGATCCTTTGACAATAAATAATATTATGATCTGGTTGCCGTAATGAACAAAGGAAGGTAATGAAGCGTACCGATCGTTTCTCATTTGTTTTCAAACATCACCGTTTACATTAAACATATTAATATATTTTAAAATAACTACAGTTAAATAATTATTTGTGAGTAAACCGCTTAATTTTATTCGTTAAATAGTCCTAACAAATGCTACTGTTGATTTCTAAATTCTCTAGATAAATTCACTCCTCACTTCGTGAGTCGTGAATTTATCGATAATATGGAATTTACTCGTGGCATTACTTATGACTATTTATCTCATAGACTGATAATTTTGCCTCTTCATGTTAATATAATTGCCTCTTCCTGTTGGTAAAATCTCTTCTTCCTTTGATAAAATTGCCTCTTCTTGTTTGTAATGAGAGGTATCTTCGCAAATTAACTTCTTTGAGAAGGATATCGATTCAACAATGTACGGCAGTTATGGTACAGGAAGAAATGCCAAAAGAAAACAAATAAAAAAAATTACCAAAAAAGATAGTTCTGTTGCTCTAAAATGTATTAAATATAATGAATCTCTATTATTGTTAATAGTTATTTCTCATACAATTATTATCTGATTTATCCCAAGCCCAAAGAAATTTAACAGTAAATATGTGCTATTAATAACTGTACAGCCGGCTTAGAAATCGCCCGGAAGTAAGATCGGAATACATAACCTCACATTCGGTAAATATTAAACATTATAATAATTTTTAGCTTCTGATGTTGTATATTCGCTAACTAGTCACTCCAAATCAAACGCGAGGTTTTTTTTTTTTTTTTTTTTTATTTGAACAAGTTTTTACAACCTGCGTTTTACCCTGTGGGTATATCGCAGGATATTTAGTTTACACTTTATATGGTTTAACAATTAATGGGTTACAATTAATATGGATTATTTCAGTGTCTGGAATATTTCATTTATGTATTTGATTGTTTGTGGCATTTTAATAACTTTTCTTAGCACTATATTTGGGTCCTTGATGTGCGCTGGTCTGTTCTTTTCTTGTAACTTGCAGTGAAGTAAAAGATGCATAGCTGTTTGGTCGTCTTCTGAGCATGGGCACTTCGGTGAGGCTGCTTTTCCAATTCTGTGTAGGTATTGTTGGAATTTTCCATGGTTTGTGAGGAATTGTGTAAGTACGAAAGTTGGATTTAGGGACGGTTTCTTGCCTGGTATGGATGTTTGGGAAGAAGAGTTTTGTTTGGTGGCCTTTGTGTGATGAAGTGTACAGCGCGTTCCAGATGTCTGTGTAGTATTGAAGGAGCTTTTGTTTACAAAATGAAATAGGTAGTCGGTCATATACTAGAGTTCTTTGAAACGTTGAGTCTATTCTTGCTAGGAAATCTGCCCTTTCGTTTCCGTAGTGTCCAGTGTGGCCTCGGATCCAATAGAAGTTTACTTGGTTGTTACTCTGTATGTATTGAAGATCTGCCCTGATTTGACTTACAATGGGATTGGCTGATTTGCTTTTTTTGATTGCTTTAAGTGCTGCTTGTGAGTCAACGTTTATGGCGTATTTAGTTTTAGGTTTTTGTATATTTTTTATCCATTTTAGTGCCATCTGAATTCCGAGCAGCTCGGCTTGAAATACTGAGCATTCGGGGTGGAGTTTTGCTGATTTTGAGAAAACTTCTTTTCTTCCTGTATAGACTACCAGGCCTGCTCCGACATTTCCTTCTGTTTTTGACCCATCCGTGTAGAGGGTGTAATCTCCATCTCCACCAGAGCCTGTGAGTTCTACTTTGATGTCTAGGGTTTTCAGTCCCTCTTCACTTTTTGGAATTTCTGCTTTCGATAACTCGGGTAAGATTGCTGTAGTCTTCTTGTTATGATTTAGTGCCCAGATGTCATTTCTTAGTCTGAGTTCCAGTTCTATTGGGAGAGCATTTGCTATGACTGTGAGTGCCTCTGTAGAGACCGAACGATATGATTTTGTCATGAATATCAGGATTTGTCTTTGTATTCTAGTTAGTTTGTCCATTTGTGATTTGTAGCGAATTTGTTGGTACCAGACGCTACAGGCATAAGTTATGGTTGGTAGTAGGCAGTATTTGTATATTGTAATTAGGTGGTTGAATGATAGCCCCCAGGATGATCTTGAGCAGCGAATTAGTTTCTGCAAAGTGGACTGTGTTTTATGATGTAGGTTCTGAATATGTTGACTCCACGTGAGGTTGCTATCCAAAGTCACTCCCAAATAATTATTTGTTTGACGACAGGTATATGCTCTCTTGTATTGTTTGGTGTGTTCGATATTTTTGTAGTTGGCGACAAAACATTGGCATTATACTACATTTCTGTTTTGCTAATTCCAGTTTGTTTTCTTTACACCATCCTTCAATTCTGGAAAGAGCATTTGAAATAATAATTGGTATATCGTTATGGAGTGACCCCTTGACCAGCATCATTACAATCATCTGCATATAGGACTACCTCTAGGTGTTCTTGTAGCTGTGATAAGTTTTCAATCAGATCGTCAGCTATGAGATTCCATAATATTGGTCCGAAAACCGATCCCTGTGGGCAGCCTTTGGAGATGTACGCAGCCTTCTTGCAATTAGATAGTGTTAGGTTTGCGCTCCGGTCTTTCAGGAAATCTGTGATTACTTCATAGATGTTGCTGGGGCAATTGTACTTCCTTAGAATCGTAAGTATTTTTGGATGCCAGGCGTTGTCAAAAGCACCCTTAAAGTCGAGGGCTACTAAACAGCATCTTATCTTCTTAGCTTTGTATTCATTAATGGTATCTGTAATCTTCCGTATGGCGTCGATTGTGGATGTTCCTGCCTTGAAGCCATATTGCTGACTTTTGGTGTTTCCAGATGTAACCAGATATGTTGAGAGTCTGTCGGCTACTAATTTCTCGTAACATTTTCCAGGAACAGACAAAAGACTGATTCCTCTGTATCCGTTTACACTTGTGAGTTTGCTCTTGTCATTTTTGGGATTGCTATAACTGTTGCTTTCTTCCATTTTTCGGGGAAACAGCCTAGTTGGGAGGCATTTGTTGAATAATCTCTGGCCAGAAGTGTGGCAGAATGCGATGGATGTGCTGGACGATGGTTTCGTCTAGACCGTCGGGACCTGGCGCTTTTTTGGGCGGCAGGTTTTCAATTATCATCGTTACTTCTGTCTCGTTGAATTCTATATCTACCGCAGTAGAGGATGTCCATTTATTTTTCAGCAGGTCTCTCGTGGCTTTCTGGTTTGGCGTGTCTTCGTTAATCTGGTCCTTAGGGAAGAACTTTTCGAGTAAGGCCTCTGCTGTGTCCTCTGCGGAAGTAGTTTGTGTTCCGTTTTCACGCGTGAGTGTGCTCGGTATGGTTTGTTTCATAAAGTTGTTTTTACATATTCTGTGCAGTTTACAGAGTTTGGTGGAATTTACGTTCTGACAGAAGGCTTTCCACGATTCCAGTTTTGCTTGTTTAATCATTGTCTGGTATTTACTTCGAATTTCGTGATAGCGATTTCGGTACAATGGTATAAGCTCTGCGACTTTGCATTTTTTGTAGCGTCTTCTTGCAGCGTTTGTGTGTTTTCTCTGGATTGTAAGTTCTGTAGTCCACCACGCTACGTGTTTGTTTGTCGGTCTAAACGGCGGGAACGTTTTAGTGCAGATTTGTTCTAAGTCATCCCATATATCGTTGATCAGTTCATTTAGTTGAGTCGATTGTTCTACTTCACTCAGTTCCAACATCCATCGTTTTCCTGCTGCTTCGACAAGTGAGTGAAACTGTTCCCATTTACCTTTTCTTGTGGCATATTTTCTAGTGGAGAACGTTGTGTCTCGCCTTCTGTCTCCAGTGTTTGCTTGAGTGATGTCGAAGCTTATTGCGTTATGGTCGGAAAGGAAATCATCCTCATGTATTGCCCATTTTACTATTCTGGATGATACGTTTGGTGATACTACTGTCAGATCTATCCAGCTTTCGCCTCTGGCTCCGGAGAAGGTGGGACCATAGTCTTCGTTGATGATGAGGAGGCTTTGGTCTGTTAAAGGTTCTAGCAGTGCGTTACCTCTTCTGTTAGTTATTGGACTAAACCAGGTACTGTGTTTTGAGTTTGAATCTAAGCACCATATCATGTTCGTGGGGCGAATTTCTGTAATGAATGTTCTGAAAGGCACTAAGTCTTGTGCGATATCCCTTGAGGAGGATAATAAGAACTTATTAAGTAAGTTGTTAGACCAGGGAGTGAGAGTTTGAGCACGGTTTGGTCTCTATTAGTATATTATTTACAAGAATTGCATT
Organism: Diploptera punctata; assembly: GCA_030220185.1. Taxonomy (NCBI): domain Eukaryota; kingdom Metazoa; phylum Arthropoda; class Insecta; order Blattodea; family Blaberidae; genus Diploptera; species Diploptera punctata. The sequence continues at coordinate 2,915,735 of JASPKZ010003882.1, forward strand.
TTTTGTTAAGTCTTTTCTTAGTATTATTGCCGCGCGGGGGTTTTCTTGAGGGATACTGGAGAAAATTGTTAGATTGTTTGGGCAGAAGCTTATTTGCCCGTTTCTACAGTACGGTTCCTGTATAAATGCTATGGCGATGTTGTTAGTTGTGAGGAAATGCATGAGGTGAGCAGTGGCAGCTATTGAATGATGTAGGTTTAACTGTATGCAATGTAGTGTAGCCATGATTGATTAATAGTTTGTTTTGTTTATTACTATTGTTTTCACTCTTACGAAACGTGGGCACTGATCGCTAAATACACTGTGTTTCGTGTCGATTTTTTTATTTGAGTCATTTGTCATTGAATTGGTCGTTATGCAGTTCTTGCACTGTTGAGGTTGATTGTTGCTGCAGTCCATTTTGTGATGATCGCCCGCACAATGAGAACAGACCTGAGTTTTAGTGCATACCCGAGAGGTGTGACCATAACCTAGACATTTGAAACATCTTGTGACTGCCACATAGTCCTCTACTTTGCACATATTCCAGTGAAGTTTCACCTTTTGTTTACGGAGAACCTCTATGCGCAGTTGGGGGGATAGCTCTACCACTACATGCCTGGAATCGTTGTATTTACGCGCCGTAAACTTGAATGAGCATACTGATGTTTCGTCTGTATTCAGTTGGTTTTGAGCAATTAATAGATTACTTAATTCTTCGTCTGGGATTTCATTCGGAACGTGTTTGATTATTATTGTGGGATTGAGCCGTTTTGGTTTAGTGATGGTTACTTCTTGTACTTTGTTCATTATTTCATTTTCTAGCCTGGCACTTTCATCCTTTGATCTGCATTCTATTAATACAGAATTTTGTTTGATACTTCTGATTTTGTTTACTCCTATTCTAATTTCGTCGGGTTTAATTTTGTTCTTAATGAGTTTTTTTTATGGTGTCGCTGTTCATGTTAGGATCCGTTGCAGTGGCAATCAGGACACCGGGTGGTTGAGTTTATCATTAGACAAAGCCACTCGCGACTTTGTTGCTCGTGATTTTTTTAGAAAAACACAACCTCTTGTTAGATTACTGTTGATAATACTAGCACTACAGTCCACGCAGCAAAAGTGAAATTTCTGTCGTTTCAGGAAAGTCCTTTCTCAAATTTACTTCTAACCGTTGTCCACTTATATCAACAAATAATTCGATTTTTTACTCACCTTTCTGCTGCCTTCCGGGCTCCCGACTTGGAATAAAATAAGTAAATTCTTCATTCTATAATAGACAATCACGATGTATTTTAAAATAAACTGTTATAATGTATTCCTTTGGTCTTCTCTGAGAAGAGACCCCTTGCCATAATTTTATAAATTTAGCACCAGATGTTACATGTATGCTAGCGAGTCTACAGTAAGAGGGAGGATATGTAGTCGTCACTGGAAAGTATTGTACTCAATCCTACATCTCTGTTTACATTGTGCTTTACATTCTCCTAGAAAGGCAAGGGGAGGGAATAGACTTGCAAGTTTAAAAAAAATGCTTAAATGTATAGCATAGTGCAATAAAGCTAATTATTAAATTATTAAATATTAAAATCGGCCTAGGTGGAATAGTGCTTATGCTCCTTGCCTCTGATCCCGAGGGTCGCGAGTTCAAACCCGGCCGTGGTCGATGGATTTTTTAGGACGGAAAAATCCAAGGAGCAAGTCCTTCGGGAGGAACTTTAAGCCGTGGGTCCCGAGTCTGAAGATTTTCAGGCTCATAAAAAATCCTTAAGCCTGAATGAAAAGGCCTCTAAGCAAAATTTACCGAATTTTCCCCTCCTAGTACTACCTTGGTTTCCTAGATGTCAGTATGAGGCGGAACGCTGACCACGGACCACTCAAAAATGACATCTATACGAAAACAAGTGTAACTAAATTAGTATGGTTCAAATTCTTCCCTGTCGGGGGAGAGCGCCTAAATCTCTGTAAAGGGAAAACGTGGGCTTAGAATACAATACAATTAAATATTAACGGAACAAAATATTTTACTCTTCGAAACTGTAATAGTACAACTATTTAGCTGCTAGTATCCCTTGGAAAACCAGATATATTCTTCGATAAGTGTACCAGTTTTGGACTAACATACTCTAAAAAACAGAGAAAAACTTGGAGACCAAGTTTAAATGAAGATATACAGTATAAAGATATCAACAAGAATGGAAATAAATCATCTGAGAAGAAGGGAAAGAAATAGACTTCCAAAATTGGCGTTCCAATATACTCCAACTGGACATAGGGACCAAGGAAGATCAAAACATCGCAGGAAAGATCAAGACCATCTTCGTTAGGTTCACCGTCACAGGTCACATGGTCTACAGCGGATTTGTATATGATGATGATTGTAATCTAAGAATAAATACATATGTCACGTGGTTTCAATAATATATCTACCAATAAATATACGCTAATTATTTTTAAGACATTAGTAATCATTTGTGAAAATATGTCACTACTGTCACACGAAACTCACCTGATTGAAATATTGATAATGTTAACAATTGCTGCAATTGTCACATTAATACTTACTAGCAAACAAGTTTATGTTGTCAGCATTGAATTCAATTAAGGGTCGGTTTCACCGACATAGGTAACTGCATTACGCCAGTTTAAGCTATGTATTATATATATGGGGAAAACTGGCGTAATGCAGTTACCTCTGTTGGTGAAACTGACCCTTAATGAATGAAATATAACTAGACAAATATTGATATGGGACACATGACGAGACATCTCTTCCAACATACCCTTCAGATGTATAGTTTTCTCTGCTTAGTCTCCAAAATTTTCCTCAGTTATCTGATTTTATGAGTTATGCTATCCCGATGATATAGTAGGTGATAAATGATAATAAAGTACCAGGAGAGTCCTTAAACTTAAACTTTACCTAATATAGACCATAGGTTACCACATGAATAATCCTCTTTAAGAAAAAATCCTGTGATCTGACTGGGAATCGAACTTGTGACTTCGTGAATTAGATGGCCGAACATGAAATATGTATTTAAAAAATTAAGAATCTGAATTATTCATCCTATTTCAATTAATAAATTATAGTGAATACAATTAATAAAATGTTTTAATAAAATACAATCTAATATATAAAAATGAATGTTTGTTTGTTTGTTCGTACATTATGCGCGGCCATACCGTTGATCCGATTGTGATGAACTGTTTGCAAAATATTCAGGAAATTCTCGGGATGAACATAGGCTATAAGAGAGTTGTGATACTCAACTTCTATACCCTTAAAAATCGCCCTTTGTAGTGGAAAACGTGAACAAAGTAGCTCTTTGGACGCTTAAATGGTTTACGCTGCCTAAACCATAAAAAATACACAAAATTGATGTACACAGAATAAATTGAATATCTCAAAAAGCTCTACAAAAAAGTCCGCGACAGAATATATTTAACTCTTACGGATAACTCACAATAACCATTTTTGTCTTTCATTGATGCCAAGAAGATAGAGACAAGTAGGCCTACGTAGATTCCTGTGCAAGCATAGCAGCACATGGCGGGTATTCTTTTACGGATAACTCACAATAACGAATTTTCTCTTTTATCTCATTTATGCCAAGAAGATAGAGATAAGTAGATTCCCGGGCAACACCGGGTAATCAGCACGGGGAATCTTGAAATAATTACGATATACATTTATAATTATTTTTCATTGTACTTATTCAACTAATCATAAGAAGTACATTAATTTTTGTCCTTCAGTTAATTTATGCCAAGAAGATCGGGATGAGTTGATTCCCGGGCAACGCCGGATAATCAGCACAGGGTGTCTAAAAATATAAATTTATAATTATTTCTCCTTTCACTATTCAACTAAATATAAAAACACATTACTTTTCATTTATTAGCTAGTTTTTAATAAACGATTAAGGACCTGCTTTGAAATCTAACAAGTTTTCCTTTTAATTTATTTTCGTTTCATTACTCCAAATATTATAACATAACTTTGATTTATACAATTTATTAGAATAATTTATTTACTGAATCCTTTATTAATCAATATTTAAAAATGAATATCTTCATGATATTAAAATAATGGTAACATTCTGTTGTTACGAAGCTAATTTGCTGATGTTGTTTTACAATCAACTTTTTAATCAAGGACCAAACTTTCATCAAGTATGTATAACATAAAATCCACGTTATTTGAATTTTTGTTTGTATTCATTATATAATGAGATAATTTTGCGTATTTTTATTTTCAGTTTCGATTTGGTTTTATAAATTCCCCTCAATCTCTTAGTTAGAGTAGGCAACTATGTAAAATTTGTTTTTAAACATAATGTAGTGTCTACAAAGAGTACCATAAATCAGTATTGTTTCTGGCACATCTGGAAAGTGGTTTCAGCAGTGAAAAAAACGGAAAATTTGCTCGCGGCAGCGGCGGCGACAATAGATAGAAGAAGTTGAAGACGCGGATAAATCATATGACGGTAATGTGACAAAAGACATACGATCTCGCGGAAGTAGCGCGCGTTATTACCTTGTTTTATATCTCCCTTTTGGAGAAGAAAAACAAGCTGACACAGCAACACTTAACTCCTTTCAATAAAGTGCAGCTCGGAATTCAATACTCCACACTCTCCCTTAACGAGTACCCGCTTCATTCCTTTGAAAAGTATGGCAATAAAAAACTGATTCGTTATTTTATTTAATGGGGACTCTATACTGTAAGGTCAAAGGCCGTGATGCAGGGTTGATGGATGATTTTGGAATATGTTTTATGGCACACTCTCTTCATCTAGAGCGATTTGCGTTCGTAAAGTTGCCAATATTTATGATCGGCCACTTCATCATTTTAATATCTGCAGATCCACTGCTGAGGCTGAAATTACTAAGAATCAAATGAATTGTGAATTCTTCTTACCTCATACTTCTAGGTATCGGCGACCATCGTCACCATCGTCAGCTGTTTTCACGACTGTCAATTTTTTCTTTTGCCGGTAATTATCCAAACTGCTATCTGGTGTTCTTTTTAAGGAGTCATTTTCTAAATTGCCATCTGGTGTATTTTTGAAGAACTTTGTAATCAAGCTTGGTTCGTCCGGAATCTCGAAGTTCATGGTTCTAGTATGTTTTTTTAAATATATATTGCTGTTTAATTTATTTTAACTATTTAACTCTTGCCCCAAATGGTAGTCAATGATCAACCACGTTTCAATGAATTCTGTTTTACAACCAATCATAGTCACGTTCCACTTCGCTCTTTATCGATTTCTCTTTATCAGCTCCTGCTTTTGTGATAAAGAAAGCTCCTCGTTTTTAATATTCTGAACATATCAGAACATTATTTTTCTCCAACAAATACAATTAATTTAGCTAATAATGAAAATATTCCATGATTTTACTGACTTGTTTACTAAAAAATAAATGAATAACCTATAATATTGTTTAATATGTTTCATTATTTCTCCACTAATGTGATTCTTACAATATTGCGATCCTATTTGGCAATAAATAATATGACAAAGTTGCAGTGAATATACATAACCTCGCATTTCTAATTTGTTTTCAAACATCGCCATTTACATTATATATATTAAATACCAGTAACTATATTTAAATAATGATTTTTGGGTAAACAGCTTTATACCAGTAACTATATTTAAATAATGATTTTTGGGTAAACAGCTTAATAAACAAATGCCACTCTTGATTTCCAAGTTCTATACATAAATTCACGAGTCACTATACGACTCGTGAATTTATCGATGGTTTGGATATCACTCATGACATTACTTATAACAAATATATATATATATATATATATATATATATATATATATATATTGTTTATTTTACAGTGACTGCTCGTAAATGGATTAAGACTATTATTAGGTGTAGCGGCTTAAATAATAGGTCTGTTCGACCTTTAAACTCTTACATGATCTGAGTTATTATATATCAGATACCGTATGTCTCTATGGGTTACCGTCTATATGCCGTTAATTGGGCCGATAGTAAGCCATCTCCTGATATAATCAGTAACCTTAAAATTGAAATTAAATAAATAAGATTTTGGACGGAAATAAGCCACATCCGGACTGAGGGGAGAAAAATTGCTATAAAATTATTTTAAATTAATTGATTATTATGTATTTAAATTTTAACACAATAATATAGATAGATACAATTGAACTTGAATATCAATTTGGAATTTCCAAAAAAAAACGGTACTATATGCTTTTGTATTGAGTTTCACACTGCAAAACTGGCTCTAAGTAACACAAGAGGACTATGATTACGGGGAAGAGTTTTACGGTCCAGTACTTCAGTGCTAAAATGCACTACTTATAGGGCCGTTTCTTTCCGGACCCAGTCCATTCTTACGTAGGATTGCGTCAATGCATAATATATTTTTTATACTGAAAGCGATTGAAGGAAAATTACCCTAGCATGAAATGTATTATATAGTAATTTACGATCTCAAAAATGGAGATCAGTGCCTAGCCCAAATAACCCTTAAAGAGGAGCCTTCCCGTATATAATACATAGATTTTTATTTATATTTTAATGACTGATATTAAAATTGCACAAAGAGAATAATAAAAATAATAACATTAACATTCCTTGAAGACAATAAACTTTTAAAATAAGAAAAGAACACAGATGTTGAACGGGAATACGTCCAACGACCTGAACCCTATGTATAAAATTTACGAAAACCTCCAGTACCATTTTACCAGTACAATTTTATATACTGATAACACTGAGCAACAAAAAATAAACTTTTGTTTTGTCTCAGAAAGAAAAATATGTGATTCTGATAGTATGTTTTCTCCTGAATTCAAATATGATATAGGTTTTTCTCCATCACGCAAGGTTTCCGAGAGACAGGCATTTATTATAATTTCAAACACTTTAATATTTTCTACATTCATAACTACACAATATTCCAACATTCGGACTCACCTAGAAAGTAAGAAATTACGATTTTTTGCTATATTTCGCCTGTGGAGCATCCCTCTTGATGGTCCAACAATAATCGGCCGGCATATTAGGATTCCATTTGCCTTGATATCTCTTTTCCATAACTGAAATCTTCTGATGAAAGTGTTCCCCGTGCTCATCGCTCATTGCGCCAAGATTTTTCTGGAAGAAATCTAGGTTTATTAAAAAAATAAATTATTTAAATCCATTAATTGCAATTGAAATAAAAATAATGTGGGTGATGGAGAAATTCCGAATACATATTTGAAAGTTCGATAAAAAAACTGCATTAAGTACAACTATTGGTACTCATGAGACAAAAATCATGTTGACCAGTGTAATAGAATATGTTTCTGTTTAATTTTGACAAAATTTTTAAACAGAAGTTTGTTTTATTTGAGGATGAAATCGTTCCGGAACACCATCTGACCATCATAATTACCCCTGTCATATTCGTATTTTTTTTTGTAAGAATGTATGAGCGAATGGTCTGTATTGTCTTTAAACGTTTGTGTTATCTAGGAGGTGGATTGGAATTGAGGTAATCATTCATCTACAGAGTAAAATGTTAAAAATACAAAATGAGTACCAGATATACCAGCCGTCCTTAACTAAAATAAATTTCTGTTTGAAAAAAACTTAGTCATGAAGGCCTTTCAAAACCATATTTTATCTTCTGCATTTCAACTAAGTATCAGTTGATTTTAGTTTAGGACGACACTCTTTTTATATTTTAAATATTTTATTGCATTTATCGAAGAAAGTGGTTGCCATTACATCGTTCGTATGCACTTCAAGTTTCTCTAAGGATATCGAATATGAAATAGCATCTAAAATAACTCTTGGTACTTAAAAATCTTCTAAGATCTTGTGAAAATTGAACTGAGAATTTCTACCATTAATTTTAGGTTTCAAAACACTGTCCGTCGCCGTGGCGTAGTCGGTAGAGTCCCTACCTTCCACTCCGGCGACCCGGGCTCGATTCCCGGCGGGGTAGGGAATTTTAAAATCTCCACCTTGGGTCTGGGTGTGTCCTGTCTTGTGTTTGTATATGTGAATAGGATAAAAAAAGGTTAACAAAGGTAAAAACAAAAAGGAACAACAGTGTAAACAAAAAGAAAACGACAAAGAAGGAAATTAAATAAAGCACTCAGTTTGTTGTTTTCTTTCAAGTGTATTATTTAACTGAGATCTCCTGTAGGTATAGAAGATTCATTATATCCAAGTAGAGAGCTATTTATAATAACAAACATTCTGTAATAATAAATACTACATATTCGGTATAATATCTTCACTAATTGGCGATGAGAATTATGCAAGTCTTTCAGTAGGCCTATTTAGATTTATTTATTTAGCCTGGTGGAGTTAAGGCCATGTGGCCTTCTCTTCCACTCACCAGCGCAAACATATATTACATCAGAATATAACAATCACAATGAACTCTAATATTAAATACTAAATAAAAATTTGATCAAAAAGATAATATCTATTATATTACGATCTATATTGCAACCAGTTAATGTTAGTTAAAATTAAGACTAAAACTAATAATAAAATGTATGCAAGCAAGACAGATATCATCTTTGAAAAACTCGAGATTAAAGCATAATGATTTGCTGAAAAATAAACATTCTTTTGTTATCTATCTCTAAAGCATTTTAAATTATTTAGATGGTAGTCATTAGTGACTAGATTGAAGCAGAAATCGCGTGTTTACGGAATTAAAAGTATTGAACATTTGCCTCGAGACTATAATCGAAATCTTTAAAATTTTAATCATGCAATGAATATCTTAATTACAGATCTTGAAGATAAAATGGAATGTACTGTAATGAGAACGAATGTTTTTGAAATTCTCTACATTGTCTCCAAGAAAAAAACAATGAGATAAAATAAAATCTTGTTTTCTCTACATGAACATTTTTTCACATTCCTCTCTAATGAAGAGATTAATTTTCTGTTCATTTATGTGTCCACTGCTGTTGTTTAGAGGTAACGTCGTTGTTTCGAATGCAGCGGAGCCCGTATTCGTTACCTGATCGGAACAAGCATTCTGGGTGAGTTTTATCAGGAATTCTAGCTCACCTGTAAGACAAATGATGGGAAACTTTAAGGCCCAAATTATCATAGATAATAATTTGGTCCTCATAATTTTTTGTAAGCCCATGTTTTCCCTTTACAGAGACTTAGGGGTTCTACCCCACAGGGAAGAATTTGAACTATATTAATTTAGTTACACTTGTTTTCGTATAGATGTCATAAGAGTGGCCCGTGGTCAGCCTTCCGCCTCATACTGACATATAGGAAATCAAGGTAATACTAGGACGGGAAAATTCGGTAAATTTTGCTTAGAGGCCATTTCATTCAGGCTTAAGGATCTTTTACGAGCCTGAAAATCTTCAGACTAGGGACCCACTGCTTAAAGTCTCTCCCGGAGGACGTTCTCCTTGGATTTTTCTGTCCTAAAAAAATCCATCGACCCCGGCCGGGTTTGAACCCGCAACCCTCGGGACAAGAGGCAAGGAGCATAACCACTAGTCCGCCGCGGCCGATTGGTCCTCATAATCAGAGCATAATTTTTGTCTTTTTTAGTATGAATGTGTGAGTGAATGGTATATCTTGCCTTAAATGTTCGTGCTATCTCGGAGGTGGCTCATATTGAGCTAATCCCTCATTCTGGGAGGACTGCTATGTCATTGTGTGGGGGAAAAAGTAAGGGAAAGAGAGGAACAGACAGGTGAATGGAGAAAATTACATAATAGCGAGCTACATGGTATGTACAGGAAGCCAGATATAGTAAGAACAATTAAGTCTCGTAGACTGCGATGGGCAGTGCATGTGGCACGAATGGGGAATGAAAGAGGCGCATGGAAGCTTCATGTAGGGAAACTAGAAGGAAAACGCCCAGTTGGTAGACCAAGAATGAAGTGGTAAAATAACATTATCCATGATTTGAGGGAAGTATATTATTACGGAGGAAACATTACTTCAGGATAGGGGTATATAGAGAGCTTATGTCCACTCGGCCATGAACCTACGGGTTTGATAGAGCCAGTGAGTTGGTTAGTTATGTCAGATAATATACAATTATAATATTATAAAAGTGTACCTAATTCCAGTCCCCTCAACTGTTAAAATTAATAAAACAATGTGGGCCTTCGGGACCATTCCCATCCTCAGGAGAAGGTAGTTGGTTACTGTCCAGTTATCATCCACCTTCTGCTGAGGATGATACCGGTCTCGAAAGGCCTCATTTTAACTGTTGAAGATACTGAAATAAGGTACAATTTTATAATTTTATGTTGTAGGTTTATATTATCTAACACCTTAACGGAATTTTACCATGCATTTTATTAGTATTGACAAGTATGCATGTGATCAATAGAGTATACATCCTCTCCCAACAGGCTTTGTCACTCTAAGTCCAGGGTAGCACGAGACGCGTAGAAGTACCTAAAAAGGAGAGGTTAAATTAAGGTTAAAATTAAAGAAATTCGTCACTGTAAGGCTCAAGTGGCATTAGTCAAGTAAAATTACCTAAAAAGGAGAGATTAATTTAAGAATAAGAAGTGAGAAATTATTATTATTATTATTTATTATTATTATTATTATTATTATTATTATTATTATATTATTATGAGATTTCTGAGAAGTGTAGCTGGCTGCAAACTTCTAGATAAAAGAAGAAATGAAGATATTAGAAATGAGCTAAATATTTTTAAACTTTTAGATAAAATAAAATAATCTAAAAAACTGTAAATAACATGTTGAAAGAATGAAAGATGAACGCACCAAAAATTATACTTAATTACATAGAAAAAGTAAACAGGAATGTTGGTAGACCGAAAAACTCAACTTTTTGAATGATAATCTACGAGACCGGAACAAGCCACAAGGGCTTAATCGATGATTGTTGATGATGTTGATGATGATGATGAAGTGAAAAACCCATTTGTGTTCTTAGAAAATGAACTATTAACATTTAGAATTAAGATTCTGATAATCCCACGTTTTTTATATCTACCGTCACCAGCAGGGAAAGCACCTTTGTTGGTTGGGAAATGAGGTATACTTACTACAAGAGAACCATTGCGTCTGTATTCTGTTCACTCTCATATGCACCGCAGTTGCGCACTAGGCTGCGTCGCTGTCTTGCGCCGTCACATCGCACGCATACTCCGGTTTCAGTAAACTTGTGCTCACTGCAGAACACTACAATGCCAACCAAGGTACTTTCCCTGGTCACCAGCATATCATACTATACTATTTTATATAGAATGGATGTAATGTATAGTGTATGAATAAGTATAAATTCTTTGGTGTAAACCAACTAACTCACTGGCACTATCGAACCCGTAGGTTCATGGACGCGCGGACATAAGCTCTCCATACGTCCCTATCCTAAGCCAATGTTTTCCAATCATCCCCTGTATAATCTACTACCCTCAAATCATAGTTAATGTTATTCTCCCATCTCATTCTTGGTCTATCAACTGGGTATTTTCCCTCTGGTTTTCCTACAAGAAGCTTCCATGCACATCTTTAATTCCCCATTCGTGCCACATGTCCTGCCCATCGCAGTCTACGAGACTTAACTGTTCTCATTATCTGGCTTCTTATAAAGACCATGTAATTCACTGTTATGCAGTCTTCTCCATTCACCTGTCAGTTCATCTCTCTTTGGTCCAGAAATTTGGTGTAAAACAAAACAAGGCCTAATATTGAATTCGTAAGATCAGCGTTCAGCCGTTCGGAAAACGTCTAGCATAGAATGGCCATAACGCCAATAAGATGGTTTGATAAAGTATAATCAAAATATCTCAGACTTTAGGTTCCAAATGTGTACTTTACTCGAAAAAAAATTTAATTTAATTTAATTACATTTGTTTATTATTTCGCTCTATTTGCAGAATGAATATATCAAACTTTTTGTCATAATTCACGTAAGTATTATCGATGTTTTACTAACTACAATCACATACCTTTAAATCGATTTAATTTTTCATTTATAGTTTCTATCGTTTATACGAAAAAAGAGAGTCCTCTACTTATAACAAATATATAGGCTCCCACTTTGTAGTTACGTGGATGCCACTTAGAATTAACCAGACATGCAGGTTCAATTTTTTTCAGGATAAAATGTTGTAGAATAAAATTACTTTTGTTACTTGGGTTTTGTGACGGAATTAATTCAAGAGATCCTTGGTGTCGGAACTGTGTATTACAGTATAAACTTTAAAGATATTAAATCCTAGTTGAGGGAGGAAGACTTAAGAAGATGGAAAATGTATAGAAAATTAAATTTTCTCTTATCAGATAGCTTACATAGAAAGGTTGGAGTTTTTCACCAATATTATTAACGCAGTTTTCTATAAGAAACATTGTAATATAAAGGCGGTTTATATTCTTGAATATCCATATCTGCGGTCTAGGGGTAATAATTAACTTAAAAGCAGCGGACCTAGGTTCGATACCCAGTCACAAATTTCCTGGGTAATAGTTTCGGGGGGATTTCTCTTTGTATGACAAACTTCAGGAAAATTTAAATCTCGAGTAATATGTAATATAATAAACCATATCGTATTCGAAATGTTATGTATGAATGTATGAGTGATTGGTGTATTTTGTCTTAAATATTCGTGTTGTCTCGGATGTAGCCCCAGCATTGAGCAGATCACTCATCTTGGGCGGCTCCCACGTTCCTGTGCAACATAATATGAACATTATGTGATCAAGAAATTAAAAATCGTTTCCGGACGGGTTGTATTTCTGGGAGATGTGGAATGCGTGAAAGGTATCTATAAAGATATATTAAAACAAAATAAAATACTGAATGGGAGAAAATATTTAAGAATGCAAATATAAATTATAAATATGCTAATTTTAGCAGTTAATTGAAAAACAAAAACTATCTTTTAAAAGTTAAAATTATTTCGTTTTTTATCCAATCCCATCAAGTTGTCTTTTAGAACATTTCTGGCTTTCTTTCTTGGCATTGACGGAATTGTAATCAATTTCTTAAGTTGGGGCACCTGGAAGGTGGAGTTACGTTACCCTGATGATATCCATCCATAGTAATTCTGCCTGAGGGCAGGTCTTTCACTGCAATCATAGCATTTTCATGCTATGCTTCGCAGCTTTACTAGGGATTTGTAGGTGTGGTAGCTTCCCGTTGCTTTGCACACCGGTGAAGGATCATGATGATGACGGCCATATCATTTCGGGGACCGTTTGAGCCTTAAAGTTTTCCTGACATTTGTCTTACAGGTGAGGAAAAAACCCCGATAAATACCTCACCCAGAAAAACTGTGTCGACCGGGGATTGAACCCGGGCCCGCTGCGTGACAAGGCAGCACGCTACCTCGAGACCACAGCGGTGGACCCTGATGTTATAATAGGTGATAAATGATAATGAAGCGTCAGAGATATCCTTCACCTGAAATTCAGACGATGAGCAACCATAGGATAATTATCTTAAGAAAAAAATCCTATGGCCTGACCGAGAATCGAACCTATGACCCCTTGAACTATAGTCAGAAACTCTGACCACTAGCCAAAGAAGGCTGGTCTTTTTCAAAATATTGACTACTAAATATCCAATATGATTTAGAATTTAAGTTAACAGAAAACGTCAGAATTCATTGTGAAGCAAGATGTGATGGGCCTTTGTAATGGATAGCGCCTGAAGGTCATCGGTAGAGCGAGGAATTGTATGAAGAAAATTATACAAAAATATTAAATCGTAAAAGGAAAATATGAAAAAATATGAAAATTATGACACAAAAATATTAAGAAGCTAATATTTTCTACACTTTTTACACATATTTATATATACATAGGCCCGGGATAATTTATAAGTGTACATACAAGCACATAAATGCGAGGGCGGCCATTTTGATATGAACTACGTTGGCGCACGCGGTGAGAGAGCTGGGTACTGTGGGGCTATGTCGGTGAAAGCTTGATGAGTTGTGCTATCATATGACATTGAAACCAATTCTGTGGGTCTTCTAAATAAGTTTCTATAGGCTTGTAGGGTTGTAGAGTCGGTTTTGAATCGCGGTTTATTTGCTCTATCCTCGACTTCATTATTACCCAGTGTAAGGTATATATATTAATTGGTGTTTCTCGTATAATTTATCATATTTATATTATTATTATTATTATTATTATTATTATTATCATTATTATTATTATTATCGTATCATTATTATCGTATCATTATTGTCGTATCATTATTGCTATTACCCTATAAAATGTTGTTTGTACATGAAATTTACATTGCTACATTTATTGTATCTTTAACTGTTACAATTACTATAGTGTACATCTATATTTGTCAAATATTTATTTGTATTTGTGCTGGTTGAGTGGAAGAGAGGGCCTTATGGCCTTAACTCTGCCAGAATAAATATAGTATTATTATTATTATTATTATTATTATTATTATTATTATTATTATTATTATTATAAATACGACAAGCAGACCTTATTTATGGCTCAAGAAATCAAAATGTTCACTGTATTTCCAATTAAATTAGCTTTTTCAATAATTCTAACCCAATATAAAATATCATGTTCATGATTTTAAACAATTTTAATGGCTCATGCCATAGCGTAGTTTTTTTAAGGAATCATGCTACAAATCAGAAAGTCGTGGGTTCAAGTCTGGATGTGGTTAAGATTTTTAGCTGAATTTTACTTTCTAGCATTATGACCCTGGGATCTACTCAGCTCCTTAACGGAATTGAGTGCTAGATGCATGTTCTGGGGACAAAGGCAGCCATCAGGCAGGGCCGACAACCCAGCTGATATCTCATGCCGATTGTCTATAAAAATGAGAGTTTCAACATCCCAAGGGCCTCCCAAGCCTGTTGTGGGAAGTTATATCAATTAATTTATTCAATTATATGTAAATATGAAATCCAAACAAATACAAGAAAGTAGAAAAATATGAAGGATTATGAAATTTTCACCAAAATATGAACATTTTACCAAAATATTATGGAATATGAAAATTTGTTTTGGACTTATTTGATTCTACATGTCATGAAACATACTGACACTTTGTCTCGGTGATCTCTTACTAATAGTTTAAAACATGATATTTCATAAAATTCCTCACTCTAGTCATCACCATCATCATCATCATCACTAGAGCTCGATTTCTTTAATCTACTAAATGCAACGACTACATTTTCAGAGAAAAGAAAGAGACTGATAAAATCTGCACGATCCCATTCCTCAAGCGTAGTCCCTCCGTCTTCAACAGCAGAAGATTAAAGGTATCACAGTCCTATCATCAATTCAACAGCTGCAGTGGGATATAAGTTTTTAAAGACGTATAAAAAATAATGCAGTATAAGAAATCTCCTTATACGTTTTACTCGTAATTTCGATATCGTGTGGTAGTCATTTCCTAATGGCGATTCCTATAAAAAAGTTAATTAGGACCTCATTATCATATCTGTTGATTTGATATAAGCATTTTGGAACATCTTTTATATCCCAACGCATGATTTGAAGTTGAAGGAAGCTTCTATTATATGGAAAATAAAGTAAAATGTAAAGTGATCCCACTACAGGCCGTAGGAGACCCTTGGAGTAGTAGGAGGTTAAGGCTCCCACTTTTTCTGGACAATCGGCACTTTATGTCAGCCGGGTTGTAAGCCCTGCGTGACGGCCGCCTTTACCCTAGAACAAGCGTCTGGTACTCATTTACGTTAGAGGCTGAGTCGACCTCTGGGCCATGGTGCCTCCAGAAGGTAAGGATCAGTTTTTAAAAAATCCTGACCCCATCTGGACGAACCCTCGACCTTCCGGTTTGTAGCGCACTGCCTTAACTACTAATCTACGGCGTGCCCCCGTTGTGAAAAATAACACTGGTCGACAAAATGAACTCTTTTTCTTTCACAAGAATAAAAATATGAGATTTTAGAAGTATTTTTCATCCTGAATTTAAATATCATTTCAGTTTTTTCTTATCAGGCAAGATTTTTCTGAGATATTCATTTACATTTTTTATAATTTTTATAATTTTTAATAAAATCCATCTAACTCTAACTCATTCTGACTTACCTAGAAAGTGGTAGATAGTGATTTTCGGGCATATTTTATGTAAGATCATTTTTATTTCCATCTGAATCATTTTCAGTTTAAACTAGGTCAGAATCAGAGTTATGAGTTAAGGTCATATCTGCATATACTGGTACAGGGAACTCTTCATATAAGATAAAGGTTCCCATGACAGGTCAAAGAAAATGCTAAAATCAATTTTAAAAAAGTAGCTGTCACAAAAAAAGTTGTGCCCGATGGAAAAATTCTGACCACATATCTGAATTCAGTATGAAAAAATGCACTAGATTCACTAATCAGATTTATTGTGAAGAAAACTTTGTCGATCAGTGTAATGTTATCTATATAGACCTAGGCCTATATAAAAGAATGAATGTCTGTCCTTTATAGACTACTACACCATTAGCCGATCTTCGTGAAAATTTGTATATACGGGTTTTCAGATACGGCGAATGTTTAGCCGTTATCTATTATGTTCTAAAATCATTAGGTGTAGGAGTTAACCTGAAACGAAAATTTAAAAATCTCTCTAGCGATTGCAATTTTTGATGTTTCACAACATAACTCGGAATACCATATTAAAATAAATCGAGGTATGTATTATCCAAAACTCAGCGAAATCCGACCGTCAGAAGTGGGAGTTTACCTGAAATTTGAAATTAAAAATTACTCTAGCAACCGCCATGTTTGGTTCGTCACAGTGTATACTATATAGCCTAATTAATTAACCCTCAGTGTTTAATTTATTTAGGCGTAGCAGCTCATGCCGGGTGTTATCTAGGATGGAATATAAAAAGAATGACATATATATATATATACATATATATATATACTTAAAATAATCAAATATTGTATATAATTTCGTTCGGTGTCTATGATCTAGAGGATAAATTTATTGTCTTTAGTCCCAAGGGTCACTGGTTCAAACTCGGCCGGAGTCGATGGATAGAATGAATAAATCCAAGACACCTCCGGTAGGAACTTAGAGCCTTGGGGGTTCTGAGTCTAAGTATTTTCGGACTCCTAAAAGAACCTCAAGTCTAAAATAGAGCTTTAGAGCAAAATTTAATAGTTTTTCCCATCCAAGCAATATTTTAGTTGACTCCTTCATCTATTTGAGACAAAGAGCTGACTACGTGTCACTCGCCGACATCTATAGACAAATGAGTTTAACTAAAGTAGCTTGGTTAAGCAACTTTCTCATGGGGTATCCTCGCCCTACTTGGAGATATACGGGTAGAGACATAGCGTCTACATATAATTTAGATAGTTTAAATAATACATAATTTCCAAAAGATATTGGTAATTTGTGAAAATGGAGTCAATATTATAACGATATTCTAATTTGATAGCTTATCTATATAACGTTCACAAAAAGGACTCCAGTTTCCATATCCTAATTTATACGTTATATTGTAGATTTTCACGGATATAAGTATGATTAAGAAAGTTTCTTGCGTTTTCCGCATCATGGATTCAAGGTCGGCTCTGGCCACTGATTCAAACGTTTCGGCATGATCCCACATACCATTATCAAGGAATGATGATCATTCCTTGATAATAACATATGGGATCATGCCGGAACATCGAAATCAGTGGCTATTCCTTGATAATGACACTGTGGGATCATGCCAAAACGTCGGAATCAGTGGCCAGAGGCCAACCTTGAATCCGCGAATCCATGACGCGGAAACCCAAGAAAACTTTCTTAATCATGTATATATATGTGTGTGTGTGTGTGTGTGTGTGTGTGTGTGTGTGTGTCATGAAAAGAAAAAATAATGCCTGAATCGAGCATTTAATCTAGTAATCCGTCTAATTAACATTGTATTGTAATCCATCACCACTTGAATATAGACTGCACAAGTAAACAGAAAATATTGACAACATTACCAAACAGCTATAATTAAAATTAAAGGTAGTCGGATTTGAACCCGGGACCTCTATACGTCAGTGCGTTACCGACCACGTTATCCAGGCATCCCATTGCAAACATTAATTTTGCTTCCATATATATACAATTGTCAAATCACAAGAGGCAGCGGGAAACGCCTGCCCTGCCATCTTACAACTTCTACAACAAAAAAGAATTTTAATGAGAATATTTAATTTATAGCAGTGATGCTTTTTTATTTCGTATATACTGAGCTATTATTTTCCAATAATTCTCTGTATAATCCACTTCCGTCAAATCAATGATTAATTTTATTCTCCCACCTCATTCTTGGTCCGCCAATTGGGCGTTTATCCTCTGGTCTTCCTCCAAGAAGCTTCCATTCACGTCTTTCATTCCGCATTCGTGCCACATGTCATGCCCATCGCAGTCTACGAGACTTAACTGTTCTTATTACATCTGGCTTCCTATAAAGACCATGTAGCTCACTGTTACATACTCTTCTCCATTCACCTGTCTGTTTATTTCTTTTTGATCCAAATATTTTCCTAGAACTTTTTTCTCAATCGTAATCTCCTTTTCTCCCTTAAAGTAAGAGTCCGTGTTTCGCATCCACATAAGATAACTGGTAAAATAACAGTTTATATATTTTCAGTTTAACGGTTTTTTAAAGGAGTTGGAACGACAAGAATCCCTGTAATGCATAATAGCACGCATTTCAGAAGTAAGACTATGGTTAATTTCCGTACGCATCTCACAATGCACACACACACACGCACGCACGCACACGCGCACGCACACGTACACGCACACGAACGCACGCACACACACGCATATATATATATATAATTCAGATATGTTGAAAACATTTCAA
This sequence comes from Diploptera punctata, assembly GCA_030220185.1. NCBI lineage: Eukaryota > Metazoa > Arthropoda > Insecta > Blattodea > Blaberidae > Diploptera > Diploptera punctata. The sequence continues at coordinate 2,934,544 of JASPKZ010003882.1, forward strand.
CGTTGGTCTGTAGGGATCAAAGAAAGGATAAGTGAATTGGTATCACTGGTTACTTTAGATTTTGCATCGCCTACCGTATTGGTTTTCTTATTCCCTTGACAGAGGCTCGATAATAGTTTTTCTGTGTCAGTTGAATGTGATGGGATATGTTTCTTCTTTTGACGAAGTGAAATTCTCTCGATATTTGAGCACGGTCATGACACATGTGTATTTGAGCACGGTCATGACACATGTGTATTTGAGCACGGTCATGACACATGTGTATTTGAGCACGGTCATGACACATGTGTATTTGAGCACGGTCATGACACATGTGTATTTGATTGACCCTATATCGTATTACTTTCCATTCTCATTGATGGCATTCAAATGTTTCTACATTCCTTTTTTTGTTGCTACAATGTAATTCAATACTCAATGGAACTCACTTGTTATTTAAATTTTTACACATTACATTACCAAACGACTTTAATTCTCAGATATCGTTTCAAAATTCAACAACCGTGATGTTATCATAAGTAATGCCACGAGTGATTTCCAAATTATCGATAAATTCACGACTCACGAAGTGAGGAGTGAATTTGTCTAGAACATTTGGAAATCAAGAGTGGCATTTGTTAGGACTATTTAAAACGAATAAAATTAAGCTGTTTACTCACATATCATTATTTAACTATAGTTATTTTAAAATATTTATATATTTAATGTAAACGGCGATGTTTGAAAACAAATGAGAAACGATAGGTTCGCTTCATCTGCTTCTTTTGTTATCACTGCAACCAGATCATACTATTTATTGCCAAAGGAACGCAATATTGTAAGAATGCACTCTAAGTGGAGAAAAAATGAAACACATCAAACTGTATATTAATTCATTTCTGATATCGTATGATGCAAATATGACAATTATATTTTTCTGGATTATTACCTGGGAAAAAATACATTTAAGAAAGTGCAACCAGTGGTTTCTTTTTTTGGTGGTATAATAAATTGCTACAAATGTTTTTATATTAACTCCTGTTTAAGCGCTATGTGTTGACATCTATGCACTATATATACAATCTGGTAGCCGTATTTCTCATAGGCTCAGTCACTGCAAAATAATGGTCAGACCTGTTCAGAATATTAAAAAGGAGGAGCTTTCTTCAATATGGTAAATTTAACACTGATAAATATTTCGTGAAACACGACTGTGATTGGTTGTAAAACAGAAATCATTGAAACGTGATTGGTCATTGAGTCCCATTTGGGGCATGAGTTAAATAGTCCGTGTTATACAAACAATTTTTGTAGGAGCATTAAATGAACCCGCATAGTAATGCAGCTGCACTTTGTTTAAAATCACATTGACTGCAGTCAGATCCGTAGCAATTTTTACACAACACGAAACTCGTTTTAAAAATGTTGCAATTGGTTTGTGGACAGTGGACGAAATAATGAAAGCAGTATGCAGATTACATGTCGGGCTCATCATGTTTTATGCATCAAATGGATAAAGACGTGAAGCAAATTTACGGAAATGTAGTTGTTATGAACATCCAGTTAAGGGAATAACCAGACTAACTATTCCTATATTACACATGTCAACATGATTTTTGTCTCATGAGTACCAATAGTTGTACTTAATGCAGTTTTTTATCGTGTTTTCAAATATGTATTCGGAATTTCTCCATCACCCACAGTTTTTTTTATTTCAATTTCAAATAATGGATTTAAATAATAATCTTTTAATACACCTAGATTTCTTCCCGGAAAATCTTGGCGCAGTGAGCGATGAGCACAGGGAACACTTTCATCAGGAGATTTCAGCTATGGAAAAGAGATATCAAGGCAAATGAAATCCTAATATGCTGACCGATTATTGTTGTATCATCAAGAGGAATGCTCCACAGGCGAAATATAGCAGAAAATCGTCATTTCTTATTTTATAGGTCAGTCCGAATGTTCGAATATTGTGTAGTTACGAATGTAGAAAATATTAAAGTGTTAAATACTATCAGAATCAAATTTTTTTTAGACAAAAAAGTTTATTTTTTGTTGCTCAGTGTTATTTTACATTCTAACGTCCTTTTCATGATGTTTTAATTATATTTTATGAAAGAGGAAATAGTAAAAACGTAATGTGGCCTAGGGTATCGCCTGTAACTTAAAATTGTGTTTAACAAAAATGTTTAAGTTTAGTTATATTTACGCCTCTGGTAATACAATAATACGCATTCGTTTAGATGTAAATATCAAAAAGAAAAGTAGGAGATTCTATGCCACCATGCCACCTACATAAATTCAAATAAAAAATGAAAAAAAAGCACAAATTTATTGTTGCAGTATAGTATGTGAATATAGTCCTACATCTTCTAATATATAATAAGTAATAGTTTTAAAAAACTAAAATAACACGCTTTATTAGAAAACTAAAAAATGAAAAATAATTTTAATTTCCAATACGCTTGGGATAAAATTAAAGTGGTCAACAAAAAAATCATCTCCAACACATATAGAATAAAATTAGAGTTATCAACAAAAAGAAAATAATTTTACCATCAAAAGCGTGGGGTGCTCTATATAAATTAATATATTTGATAATAAACAGATATTGGTAAAAGTAAGCTCTCTAAGAAGAAAATGTAAAAATCATAAAAATCACCCTACGCTTTTGATGGTAAAATTATTTTCTTTTTGTTGATAACTCTAATTTTATTCTATATGTGTTGGAGATGATTTTTCTGTTGACCACTTTAATTTTATCCCAAGCGTATTGGAAATTAAAATTATTTTTCATTTTTTAGTTTTCTAATAAAGCGTGTTCTTTTAGTTTTTTAAAACTATTACTTATTTCTTATTTTTTAGTTTTAATATTTTACAGAATAAGGTAAAAATGTAAATATCTTTAAATTCGATACTATTGTAGTATGAGCTAAAAGTAATACTCTTCTATAAAAAAACCCTCCCAGCCCGATTTGAACCAGCGACGTATGGATTACTGAAATTATATACCACTAAGAGTTCACTGCTCTACCAACTGAGCTCTTACAACGATTGACTAAAAACTCGACAAGTCCGCAACCTATTATACCAGTTTTCATTTTTTTTTATTTTCGGATGATTCTGGCCACGATTTTTGAAACAAAATATTAAATTATTGTATTGTCACGGGTCCTCTACAGGTATACAAAGTTTCAAGTCGATCCAATGTTTCTAAGTGGGTGAAAATCGCGTTGAAAGATTCCGTTACATTTATACAAAAACACTTTTTTTGATTTTCTGATGATTATGGCCAGAATTTTAGAAAATAAATATGAAATTATTGTATTGTCACGGGTCCTCTACAAGTATACAAAGGTTCAAGTCGATCCGATGATTTTAAGAGGGTGAAAATCGCGTTGAAATATTCCGTTACATAGATAGATAGATAGATACAGGTCAAGCTAATATAAAACGTGTAAAAATGGATGTTTGTTTGTACTTTATGCGGCCATACCGTTGATCCGATTTTTGCAAAATGTTCAGGAGATTCCTGGGATGAACATAGGCTGTAAGAGAGTTGTGATACTCAATTCCTACACCCTTAAAAAATCGTCATTTGTAGTGGAAAACGTGAAAAAAAATTTTGGACGCTTAAATGGCTTAACAAATACACAAAATTAATGTACATAGAATTGAATATATCGTCCACCGCTGTGGTCTCAGGGTAGCGTGCTGCCTTGTCACGCAGCGGGCCCGGGTTCGATCCCCGGTCGGGACAGTTTTTCTGGGTGAGGTTTTTATCGGGGTTTTTCTTCACCTGTAAGATAAATGTCAGGAAAACTTTTAGGCCCAAACGGTCCCCGAAATCATATGGCCATCATCATCATCATTCATATTCATCTTAGGTTAAGCTTAGGACTAGGGACTCTCCTGGCGCACCACTATCATCATCACCCATCATATCATCGGGGCAACGTAACCCCGCCTTCCAGGCGTCCTAACCGCAGAAGTGGGATACAAGTACGCCATGCCAGGAGAGAAACCAGGAATGTCGAAAGACAAACCTGGGGCATTAAAAAAAAAGAATTGTATATATCAAACAGCTCTACAAAAAAGTTCGCGACAGCATATGTTTATCTCTTACGGATAACTCAGAATAACCATTTTTATCTTTTATTGACGCCAAGAAGATAGAGACAAGTACGTAGATTCCTGTGCAAGCATAACAGCACATGGCGGGTTTTCTTTTACAGATAACTCACAATAATGAATTTTGTCTTTTAGCTGATTTATGCCAAGAAGATGGAGATAAGTAGATTCCCGGGCAACACCGGGTAATCAGCACGGGAATCTTAAAATAATTACGATATACATTTATAATTATTTTTCGTTTCACTTTTTTAACTAAACCTAAAAGCACATTAATTTTAATTTATTTAGGCGTAGCAGCGCACGCCAGGCATTAGCTAATCTAATATATATGAATGAATGTTTGTTTGTTTGTTCGTACTTTATGCGCGGCCATACCGTTGATTCGATTGTGATGGGGCTTTTTGCAAAATGTTCAGGAGATTCCCGGGATGAACATAGGCTATAAGAGAGTTGTGATACTCAATTCCTACACCCTTAAAAATCGCCCATTATAGTGGAAAACGTAAAAAAAGTATCTATTTGGACGCTTAAATGGCTTTCACTGCCTAAACCATAATTAATGTAAACAGAATTGAATATCTCAAAAAGCTCTACAAAAAAGTCCGCGACAGCATATGTTTCTCTCTTACGGATAAATCACAATAACCACTTTTGTCTTTCATTGATGCCAAGAAGATCGAGACAAGTACGTAGATACCTGTGCAAGCATAGCAGCACATGGCGGGTATTCTTTTACGGATAACTCACAATAACGAACTTTGTCTTTTACCTCATTTATGCCAAGACGATCGAGATAAGTAGATTCCCGGGCAACATCGGGTAATCAGCACGGGGAATCTTAAATTAATTACGATATACATTAATAATTATTTTTCATTCTACTTATTCAACTAATCATAAGATGTACATTGATTTTTGTCTTTCAACTCATTTATGCCAAGAAGATCGGGATGAGTAGATTCCGGACAACGCCGGATAAACAGCACGGGTATCTAAAAATAATTGCGATATAAATGTTTCCGTTCACTTATTTAACTGAACATAAAACACATTAATTTTCGAATTTCAGCTCATTTATGTCAAGAAGATCGGGATAAGTAGATTCCCGGGCAACGCCGGGTAATCGGTACGGGATATCTAAAAAATATAAATTTATAATTATTTTTCCTTCCACTTATTCAACTAAACATAAAAGCACCATAATTTTCATTTATTTAGACGTATCAGCGCACGCCGGGTATTAGCTAGTATCGATCTTCGGGTTTTTACAGCTGCTGCCGTCTTCCCGTGCCAAACCTCCAAAGTCTACGATCTTGGGCATCTTCAATGCTTAGCCTTCATGCGTGCATTACTGTGTTCATGTTTTCCTTCCATGTTAACTTTGGTCTGCTTCTTTTCTTCTTTCTGGTCGGTTGCCATTGATTTAGTTGCTTCGGCCATCGCTCATCTTCCAATTCTTAAAATATGTCCTAACCACTTCAATTTAGCTAGAAAAAAAATATATATATTGATTTTTCCCAAAAATATGTAAGAACTGCCTTAAAATGAAGTGAGAATTTGAGCTCAAAGTAACCTAAAATCAGCATATTGGCAATGTACAATGTATTAGTCATTACTCAGAGAGTATAGCCAACTTATCACTAAAACCTGCTAAAAACAAGTGAACGCTAAACCAGTATGATGTATTAGCTTGCCAATTTTCTCATTCTAACTTACCCATCTAATACTAACTTGCTCATTTTCTCACCTTAAATTGCCCTGGATCCTGGATTAGAATCCCCTTATATTTGAGTGAAATTTTTGGCAATTGGCTCTAGCGGGAACATGTGTTATCACGTTGGGCAACATGACGCCAGCAGTCAATTGTTCCCTGTCAAATATTCATAGATGGTACTGTTGCATAGAATAGCTATGAGAATTATATGGAAGATATTTTTTTAACATATTACATCTCTGTGGTATGGAACCGACCAGATATTTTTAATTTCCATCCGAAATAAAAATTCCATCAATTTTACTGGGTTCGGTTACACTAACCTGAGATCAAAGAATGATTATGTTGCGTCAAGACCGCCAATTTTGATCGCCTTTGAAGAGTCGCAGAATACTTCATTTGATAATCTACAGTGGAGGAAATTGGTATAAAGGCACTTGTTAAAAGTGTTAATAAAAGTTTATTTACCCTTTCTTTGGCATATTTCTATATTAACTTAGGAGGTGATTGAGTATAAAACACACACAAATAATGTCAAAATTAATTATCCATTTCCGTTCAAAAAAAGTACATGAAAACTGAAACCACTCTCACATATGGGTGGAAATTAGTATAAAGGCACTTTGTGTATTTCACAGATTAAACCAAAAAGACTGAGCGCAAAGTTTACAACAAAGTTCTAAAATTTAGTTGAACCTCCATTGTTGTTAATTACTTGGAAGATTCTCTTTGGCATTGACTTGATGAGGGTGTTTATTTCTTCCACTGAGATTGAAGCCCACTCTTCCTGAATAATATTTTTCTGCTCAGTCACTGTCCCAAACTGCCGTCCATTGCGATACACACGCCTTGCCAGGATCCCCCATAAGTTCTCAATCGGGTTTAAATCAGGACTTCTGACTGGCCACGTCAAAAGTGGTATTTATTTCTTCCTGAACCACTCCTTTGATTTGGCAGACACGTGAATGGAAGCATTATCTGGCTGAAAAATTAGATCTTCGCCAAATTCCTCATACATTCGTATCAATTAGGACTCCAGAAGCTCCTCAGTGTAGGACTCAGAATTCATCTTGATGCGTATCCATGCTATTTTTGATCTTCCTTTAAAGCAGAATGCTGCCCAAATCATAACGCCTCCACCACCGAAGTTTCTACTCATTCTAACTTGCTCTTCAGTACGGAGGTCGTTCCAGTAATACTGAAGGCCATCAGGCCCGTCCAGATTAAACTTCTTCTCATCACTGAACATTACTTTATTCCATTCTGAGGTCCAGGACATGTGTTCTTCAGCAAAAGTCATTCTAGCTTTCTTATGTGCATTGTTCAGAGGTAGTTTACTAAGACTTTTTTTTTTTAATTTTAGGTTCTTGTCTTCTGACAGAATTTGTCTTACTCGTCTGGCTGTTACTGGCAACTTCAAATCAGCCTGGATTTGAGAAGAAAACATACTCTTACCTTTTGCTTTACGTAAAATGAGACGTTTAGTGCGCTCAGACAATTTTCTTGTCCGTCCATATTTCCCGTTTTTTTTTTCATATTGTGAGCCCAGTTTGACAAAATTATCAATGACACATCTTGAAGCCCCAATTTCGTAGGTATTTGTCTATTGGAAAGGCCCATCTCCTTGAAGGCACTAACTCTTGATTTATCTTCATTTGATAGAGGCTTTCCACGTGGCATTGTACGTACTGCTGACTTGTAACTGATGAACGATGCTCACAGACACGTCGTCTCCATGTAATTGCAGTGTTTTGTTTACATTTATGTCTCTGTAAGAGCCAGAAGTTGACCTGCCTTTATACCGATTTCCACCCCTAGGACAGCGTTTTCTTAGATTTTACGTATTATTTACATATATAATAAATACAAAATGAGGAGACCTGTATGAAATTATGTCCAAGATAATTATATGTAATCTATGACACACATACGGTATTTGCATAAATATTTCAGGTTGTTTTACTACTAAAAGTTAGTGGCTTTATACCAATTTCCACCACTGTAAAAGTAGGTATATTAACGAAGTCATAATCTGTAAGCACTGGTTAATTTATCTTTCACAGCTGATTAATTTCACTAGAAGAGAGAAGTTAGACAGCACTAGTTAATTTATCTTTTACTGCTGAGTAGTTTAGCTAGAAGAGAGAAGTTAGACATAGTTTGTGAATTTTATTTTTGGTTTATTTACAATATTTAATACGAAACTAAAGTTTAATTTTAGTAAATCCACGTTTCAAAACGAAGGTAGCAAAAGTAAGATGGATGTTGTTTGATTTAGTTATCATGTCGTACGGAGAAGTTGGTCACCGAGACCTAGATCGATATTTCCAGACCTCAGCATTTGACCCTTCAAGTTGTTTTTAAAACGTCATTTCAAAAATAAATTGACGATTTTAGAGATACTTCTCAAATAAAAAGTATTCATAATAATAATAATAATAATAATAATAATAATAATAATAATAATAATAATAATAAATAAAAATAAAAATAATAATAATGATGATGATGATGATAATGATGATGGTAATGATGATGATAATGATAATAACAATGATAATAATAATGATGATAATGATAATAATAATGATAATAATAAATAATAATAATAATAATAATAATAATAATAATGTTTTATTTATTCTGGCAGAGTTAAGGTCATAAGGCCTTCTCTTCCACTCAACCAGCACAAATACAAATAAATATTTAACAAATATAGATATACACTATACTAATTATAAACAGTTAAAGATACATTAAATGTAGCAATGTAAATTTTATGTAGAAACAACATTTTATACGGTAATAACAATAATAATACTTACGATAATAATAATAATAATAATAATGATAATAATATTTATTATAATAATAGTATAAATGCCGTCACGCAGGGCTGACAACCCGGCTGATATCAAGTGCCGACTGTCTAGAAAAAGTGGGAGCCTTAACCTGCTACTACCCCAAGGGTCTCCTGAGGCCTGTTGTGGGATCACTTTACTAGTATAAATATGATAAATTATACGAGAAACACCAATTAATATATACACCTTACACTGGGTAATGATGAAGTCGAGGTTAGAGCAAATATAAACTTAGATTTTTTTTAAAAGTTGCCAATGTCCAGCAGCCCCTTATTTCTTGTGGTAGGGAATTCCAGTTGCGAGAAGTGAAGATGGTATATGAAATGGAGTGATGTGATGTCATGTGTTGTGGTATATTAAGCAAGAGACTATATTGTGATCTTGTGTTTAAGTTATGGTTTGAGGATGGATACTGGAAACGAGGTGATAAATAATTGGGTCACTAATAGTGAAATAGTTTTGAGTTCAGACACTGTTAATATTGTATATTGATACATTTAACAAAGTAACCACAGCAAACCCTCATTAAAAAGCCCTTCGAGTCTATGAAAATTCCGTATTAAGCAACATATGACTAACAAAGAAAGTACTTATGTTGGAACAGTTAGATTGAAATACAAATTGGAGGATGTGTTAATTGACTGACATTAAATATGATGACGTTTGTCTTTTGCTGCAAAATTAATAAAACTCGTGTTATTTGTCATTACATTTCAATCGCGTCATTGACCGATTCGTAACGGCACGGTTGCATATTGCAGCTGGTTTCAAGAACAAGTGCAGCTAGCGGGGCGAAGAACGTAAATATTAGTTTCCCACCTTATTAACATCAATAACTATTTTTGAATACCTTATGCAGATAGCAGAGCACTGTGTAGGGCCTATTTTTGTTACTTGAAATTGTACTTACAATGTGTTGAGTTTTGTATGTTTGAATAGATACAATTAGTATATACTGTACGAATATACGACTGTGGGTGTGGTAAAAAACATTCACACTCCTGTGTGCTGCTCTTCAAATAACCGTGCCGCTCAGTTGCAATATTTATTCGTTAGTTTTTATCTCTCTCCCTTCCCTTATTGATATTCCCTCTTTCACCAGACTATCATTTTTTTATTTTTATTTGTTTATTTTATTTTTTCCAAATGTTTTACTTATTTATTTTGTCATGTACCGAAGTTAAGCTTTTTTTCTATTTCTTGTTCTTTATTTCGTGTTAAATATTATGCATACTATTGAATTTGCAGTGAAATTACTAATATCACGGTGTTCAGTATCCTTCATTCAACATGTCCTCCAATTTTTGTTACAATCCAACTGGTCCAACATAAGTACTTCCCTTGTAAGTAGACAATATTCGTTTTAAAACCTCCACTTTAGAATGCGATTGTGAAAGAGATGGTGTAATAAAACAAGTCGAGGAACAGTTAAGTTAAGTCTCGTAGAATACGATGGGCAGAACATGTTGCACGAATGGGGAACGAAAGAGGGACATATAAGCTTCTTGTAGGAAAACCGAGGGAAAACGCTCAGTTGGTAGACCAAGAATGAGGTGGGAGTATAACATTAACCATGATTTGAGGGAAATAGATTATACAGAGGATTGTTGGAAAACCCACCAGGCTAAATAAATCTATTCTATTCTATTGTAAAACACAAACATTTCGTGAACTTCTACACACAATGTTACCTTTTAATCCTCTACACATTCCTTTATGAATGCGGCAATCCTTCTATCAAGTATTAAGTTGTTTAGAGAGGAGCATATATATTCGTCTAACTTCTAATTATATGTCTTATTGTTTGGCTTGTTTTTAGCTTATTTTCATCTTTAATTTAAATACTTTTTTATTTTTTCTTATAAGATTTATTGTGATTATATTTATACAGTTTTTCTATTATTAAGCAATGCTGCTAACTTAGCATGTTTAAATTAAGAATTGAATTAATATTTTTATTACCTCATCTCATATCCTTTATTATTCTAGACTGCAGTTTCGGAGCTATATCTCCATCATCAGTAGCCTCTCGTGTGTTATGTCTTCTCTTGGCGAAGAAAACCGCCAAGGAATGACATAAACACTGGTCGACGAGAGGCTACTGATGATGGATATATAGCTCCAAAACTGCAGTCTAGAAAAATAAAGGATATGAGGTGAGATAATAAAAATATTAATTTAATCTTAAATTAAACCTCTTTTTTCCCTTGTGAAAGTTAAATAAATGTTTAAATTAGTTTATTTAAAGCGTTTATTACTTTATTGTAATAAAGTTTTATATACGGTGTCATATATATTATTAAAATGCACTTATCAAACAGGTATGTATTTACTTCAGATGTTGGTATAATTAATATACTATGTTTAAACGATGCTGTTAATATAATAAAGTCAACATTAGCTGTATTTGTATTATACTATTAAACTATAATTAATATTAACGCTTATAAAACATTGAATGTCCCCAGGCAATAACATTTGTTTCTGTTATATTCTGTATTTTGAACTGCGTGCTATTATGCATTACAGAGACTCTTGTCATCCCAACTTCTCTCAAAAAACGTTAAACTAAATATAGTATATAAAACTGTTATTCTCCCAGTTTTATTTTATGGGTGCGAAACATGGACTCCTACTTTAAGGGAAGAGAAAATATTACGAGTGTTTGAGAATAACATTTTATGAACATTTTTGAACCAAATAGAGATAAAGAGAGAGGCGAATGGAGAAGACTACAAAACGGTGAGGTACATGATCTTTATAGGACAATGATAAATTGTGACCACAATTACAAGATGTGAATATTTATAGAGGTTGTGGTGTCAATTCCAAACAGTATTTGGTACTCATAGTCCATTTATATTTCAGGTTGCTACATTAAATATCGTAGCTATGCGAAATCGTTATCATATATGATACCTTGAATAACCCCCCCCCCTTAAGTGCCCCCTTGTAAAATATTTCTTTTGTTTCTTGACAATTGATGCTATTTAGAACTCTATGAACCCATTTAACATGAAAATAAAATCATAATTGACAACATATCAATAAATATAAAAATATCAATGCCTAAAACATCAAAGAACAAAACAAGAAGAGTTACTAGATTGAAGTTTTGTAAAACATTGGCAGTTCCTTCATTACTTTATGGGAGTGAAACTTGGGTAATGACAAAAAATTACAAAGTAGAATACAAAACATAGAAATGAACTTCTTAGAAGAACAAAAGGCTGCACAAGATTGGATCGGATACAGATTGAAGATATAAGAACAGAGTTAAATATATATCCACTGAATGATAAAATAAAGGAATATAGAAATAAATAGTCAGACATGTAGAAAGAATTAATGTAACGAGATTACCAAAAGCAGCATATAACTACAAGCTAAGAGGTTCAAGGAATGTAAGAAGACCAGTGAAAAATTGGACAGAACAACAATGAGGCGGAGCAGGCAATTTGCCTAGCCCATGAAATGAAGAAGATGAAGAAGAAACATCAATTGAGGACCTCCATAAAAACCCCAAAATTGTTTGAACCCCTCCCCCAAAAAAATATTTTTTTGTTATCTGGCTTCCCAGATACCTATTAGGTACAAAAATTAGTATATATATCTTGTTAAACCTTTTTCGGGTCTGAAGAGGACAGTTAACGTCCATACGGATGACCGACAGTCGCGTATTGAAGGAATATCCTGGGTTTAAAAAAATATGGCATCAATTTAATAAAATATAGTTATAATAAAGTATGTATTAAGGAAGTTAGAATAACTTGTATTTTTGACGGAACTACATTTCTATAAAACGACATAACTCAATATTTTTTATTTCTGATGCGAGCGTAATAATAATAATATTGTCTATTTATACTATTCTAAAAATATCACATTGAATATAAGTTATGTATGTCGATTTTTTATTTCTTTCTTATAAAATGTAGATTCATTCATCCTGTAAATATTGACAAAAATATTTTCATAAGTAATGCCACGAGTGATTTCCAATTTATCTGGATGATTTGGAAATCAAGAGTGGCATTTGTTAGGACTATTTTACTAATAAAATTAAGCTGTTTACTCAAAAATCGTTATTTAAATATATTTATTTTAAAACATTTATATATTTAATGTAAACGACGATGTCTGAAAACAAATGAGAAATGTTTGGTGATGTTTCATTTGTTAATCCACAGTAACTTGATCATATTATATTTATATATAAAAATTAGTGGGGGTCTGTCTGTCTATTTGTTTCTTTGTTTTTCAGTCTGTCCTTTATGGACTCAAAAATTTGCTTGAGCGATTTGAATGGGATTTTCACCATTATTTAGATAATTGTTATAGGACAAATAATATATAACATATTCGTAGATTCTATAGGGCCGGAGCTAAAAAAAAGTTGAACGGTACGTTGAAAAAACCTGCTTTAGGACTTTACAGTTAGTGCAGAATGTATTGATACGCTTAAAAATAACATAGACAGAAATAAGTAATTTCATTATTTCTTCACTACATACAAAAAAAAAATCCTTTAAATTGAACTCTACGAAGTTAAATACACGCATTTTCATCTGTTTTAATATGACAATTAACGAGTAAAAAATCATTTGTACAGGAACAACAAAAATTAACAAACAAAAAGTATTGAAATAGTACGAAGTTTTGGTCAACAGAATGTTTACATGAAATCGAGTGGGGATGGGTCTGGTAGAGTTGTTATTCACTCTAGCCTTGTATTGTTTACTGTGTAGATGTGTGTGTGTTTTGGCTGAAGATTAACGCTGGAATGGGGCGCAAAGGTAGAAAGACCACAGGAGAAGAAATTAAATTAATTATTGGTTTGCATAATCAGTGCAAACCTCTAAATGAAGTTATTGAAATAATTGGAAGGCCAAGACCAAACATTCAGCATATAATTAATAGAGTTGGCGAAAGAAAATCTTTCGAAAATACTACAGATCAGGACGTCCTGTCCTAGAAAACTGTATGTTAATGTTGAAAAATCATTAATGAGAAAAGTAAAGCAAAAACCTAACAGTAGTGCCCTTTAGCAGCTAGTATCAATAATGACTTTAATATTAGTATTTCTGCTAGCAGTGTTCGTAACAGTCTATGGGCTAACGAACTCCATGGGAAAACAGCCCGTAGAAAATGCTTAGTAAGTGAAGAAAACTGGAATATAATTTGAACTTCGCTAAAACACACATAAAGTGTCCCAAAGAATTTTATAAAAAAGTAATTTATACTGACGAGCCTAAATTCAACATTTCCTGTTCAGATGGAAGAAGAAAAGTCTGGAGGAATTAAAATACAGAGCTACAAAAGCTGTTAAGATATCAACCTGCAGGAAGAAGAAGACCAGGACGTCAACTCAAAAGACTTTTGGATGGTGTTTCTCTTGAGGCCGAAACAGGTCAACAAATGGCCAAATTCGTGAATGTACTATGATGATGATGAGCTACAAAAACAAAATCTCCAACCTACTGTGAAACATAGTGGTGGTTCTTTATTAGTATAGGAATACATGAGTACCTCTGGAGTCAGGCCTTGCATTTTATCGATGGTGCGATGGATCACAAACAGTATATGATCATACTGAAGACCAATCTTCATATCTCTGCAGAGGAAATAGGGATTAAACAAGGTTTTGTATTTATGCAAAATAATTGTACCAAACACATCGGTTTTAATGTGCGTTTATGGATTTTGTATAACACAGCAAAATACATGGAAACGCCTCCCTAGTCTCCGGATATAAACCCCATTGAGAATTTATGGGAAGATCTGAAAAGGAGAATTCGTTCAAGGCAGGTTTCCAACACGCAAAACCTGAGGAACGCTTTGGAAGAAGAATGGAGAAATATACCTTCTTCAGTAACTTCAAATTTAGTCGGGTCGATGCTGCGGCGTCCTCAAGCCATCTTGGAATCAAAGGAGCTCCCAACGAAGCATTGAACTGAAAAAGTAAAGACTCAAAACAGTCATAATGAGACTGTATCAATACTTTTGTTTGTTAATTTTTGTTGTTCGTGTATAAATTATTTTTTACTCGTTAATTGTTATATTAAAACAGGGGAAACTGCGTTTATTTAACTTTATATAGTGCAATGTAAAGGTGTATAATTTTGTTTTTGTATATAGTGAAGAAATAATTAAATTATTTATTTCTCTCTGTGATATTTTTAAGTGCATGAATAGAGTCTGCATTAACTGTAAATGGCTTGCGCTGACTAAACCATAACAAATGCACCAATATCATGTATACAGGATTGAATATCTAAAAACAAAATCTACAAAACAACAGTCCGCGACAGCTTATGTCTATCTTTCACGGATAACTCACAATCATTTTCGTCTTTCGGCTCATTGATGCCAAGAAGATAGAATAAGTAGATTCCCGGGCAACGTCATGTAAACAGCACAGGGTATCTAAAAGTAATTACGATATAAATGTAAACATTTTTCTTGTTACTTACTCACTGGCACTATCGAACCCGTAGGTTCATGGCCGCGCGGACATAAAGCTCTCCATACATCCTATCCTGAGGTAATGTTTTCCAATCATTCCCTGTATAATCTACTTCCCTCAAATCATAGTCAATGTTATTCTCACACCTCATTCTTGGTCTACCAACTGGGCGTTTTCCCTCTGGCTTTCCTACAAGCAGCTTCCATGCAAGTCTTTCATTCCCCATACGTGCAACATGCCCTGCCCATCGCAGTCTACGAGGCGTAACTGCTCTTATTATATCTAGCTTCCTATAAAGACCATGTAGTTCATTGTTGTGTAGTCTTCTCCATTCACCTGTCTGTTCATCTCTCTTTGGTCCAAACATTTTCCTAAGTACTTTATTCTCAAATACTTGTAATCTCCTTTCCTCCCTTAAAGTAAGAGTCCATGCTTCGCACCCATATAATATAACTGGTAGAATATTAGTTTTATATATTTTCAGTTTAACCTTTTTGAAAGTAGTTGGTACATCAAGAGTCTCTGCAATGCATAATAGCATGCATTTCCAGAATTGAGCCTATGTTTAATTTCTTTGTGCATCTCTTTCCTATTTGTGATTATTGTTCCTACGTATTTGAATTCAGCCACTTCCTCAAGATTTCCCTCATTTGTCATTAGTTGTCCATTTCCATTATATAATGTATTTCTACGTGTGACCATATATTTAGTTTAATGATATTTACTTCCAGACCTAATTTCTTAGTGTTACTCAATAGTGTGCGCGTGTTGTCCTTTAGTATCTCCTCGCAATCGGCCAATAGTACTACATCATCAGCATAAACTAACAGCTTGTTAATACCATTGAGTTTCTTGTTACTTATTCAACTAAACGTAAAACACATTTCATGTATTTAGGCATAGCTGCGCACGCCGGGTATTAGCTAAGTATTCAGATCAAATTTAATGGCATCGGTTCTTTTATAATTATTATTTAAAATAATACCGTGCACATAAAAATGTTGCAAACTGAACATCCGCAGTGACTCAAATGTCTGTTAGCATCTACACATTGATCGTATACGATACTTTTTCCTTTTTTGTAAAGTAGTCCCTAATGATTTCAATAGTACGTATGCGTTTTAGAACACTTTAGTTTTAGCATTCCGAACACGTATTATCAGCACGCACAATGACAAAGTACACTGGTTACAATGCACTCTCTGTACTAAGGGAGTAAGCATTCGATGGGTCTAATCATTGTCAGCATCTGAATTCCAAGTCCCCAACCCAATCCCAAGCTTCATTTGTTGTTAACCATAATCCACTCCCTCTGTGAAATCGGTCACTAAGTTTTGAAGTTTGTCGTTACCATGACTATTTAACTCATGCCACAAATGCTAATCAATGACCAATCACGTTTCAATGAATTTTGTTTTACAACCAACGACAGTCGTGTTTCACCTCGCTCTTTATCGATTCTCTTTATCAGCTCCTGCTTTTGTGATAAAGAAAGCTCCTCCTTTTTAATGTTCTGAACAGGACAGAACATTATTTTCTCCAACAAATACATTGAATATAGCAAATAATGAACAGATTCCTTGATTTTACTGAGTTGTTTACTAAAAAAATAAATGAATAACCCGTAATGTTGATTATGATATATAGTTTGATGTGTTTCATTATTTCTCCACTTGGGTACATTCTTACAATATTGCGATCTTATTTGGCAATAAATAATATGATCTACTTGCAGTGAATGAACATAACCTCACATTTCTGAATAGTTTTCAAACATCGCCGTTTACATGAAATACATAAATATTTTAAAATAACCATAGTTAAACAATGATTTGTGAGTAAACAGCTTAATTTGATTCGTTAAATAGTCCTAACAAATGCCACTCTTGATTCCCAAATTCTCTAGATAAATTGGAAATCACTCGTGGCATTACTTATGATTAGACTACGCAGTTTCAATACGAACATATCATCTTATTATAGTTGACGGCAACAATGTCCGATTCTGGATCAGTTTTTGTTCCTTGACAGTTAATTTTATAGTTGCTAGCTGTATGCGGTTCAACTGCTTATTCGTGCTCGAATACATAAAGTAACTGCAACTTGAATGCTATTTAGCCTGCAGTATAAAGCGAGGCATCATCAACTATGGAGAGTGGAATGATTTACGCGAAGATATAAGATACACCGGCGTCAAAACTCAGGGTTATAGATATAAGTAGTCTTTAATTGTATTTTTTTCGATTATCCGTTGCAAGCTTACTTTACTGCGAGCATTTTGTTACATCTTTACCGTATGTATGCTAAAAAATCTGAATTCCTGATACATATACACTCTACAGTAAAATACTTATAATAATAATAATAATAATAATAATAATAATAATAATAATAATAATAATAATTCTCCAGAATAAAATTTTAGAGAGATCTAATCAATTTAAATATCTTGGATATTATCTCTCTATCTGGGATGAAAAGGATATCCCTGAAAAAGTTACTAGTTATAATAAAAGTTTAGGAATTATTAATCAAGTTATGAAACCATCCCTTGTACAAAAAAACACCAGATTACGTTTATATAACACTTTGGCTAGACCAGTGTTGACCTATGGTAGTGAAGCATGGACACTAAAAAGACAACATGAAAGCAGAATAACGGCTTGTGAAATGAGATTCATGCGCAGAACAGCGGGTTACACCAGATGGGATCGGAAAAGGAACACCGATATCTTAAAAGAATTGAAGACTACGCCAATTTTGGAATATATTAAACAGTACCAACTAAATTGGAAACACCATCTTGAAAGAATGAGTTCAAATCGGATCCCCAAAGCTGTTTATAATTATATACCAAGAGGACGAAGATCACTGGGCCGTCCTATGAAACGCTGGAGGGAAAATTTTCTATAGGATCGTAACCGGCCTTGGCCTAATACTTGGAAGGAAGAAGAAGATAATGATGATGATGATGATGATGGTGATGATGACGACGATGATGATGACGATGATGGCGATGACGATGATGATGATGACGACGATGATGATGACGATGATGATGATAATGATAATGATAATAATAATGATAATACATCTGTTTAAATTGGAAGAGTTAAGGCCATGGGGTCTTATCTACTATTCAACCAGCGAAGTAAAATACTCCAAAATCTCCAACCGCGACAGGCCAAGAAGGCCCATGGCCTACCAGCCGGCTGCTGGTCTCACGTTCACATGTGTTAATCACATAGGTAGATGATCATATACTAGTGTAGGGGTAACATGTGGTCAGCATGTCAGGTCCCCCAGCCGTTGTAGCTGGTCTTCTCAACCTGGAGTGGTTACTTATTGTAGCTACCCAAATGTCTCACGATGCTCGGTGGGCACCGGTCGAAGTAAATTACACAATATATATTTTCTCTTTAAATATGCTTACTTATTATAGGCCTATTGACCACTAGATGGCAGTTGGGATGATATCCCGCTACCTCTCGTGTAAATTGAGAATACTATACACATACGAAAAATAAATGTTTGTGTTAGGATTCCTGAGTAGCTCAGATGATTAGAGCGTTAAACTTACAGAGTTTAGAAACTCGGGTTCAAATTCCGACTCAGGCATTTATTTTTCTTTTCATGTCATATATCCATCCATAGTAATTCTGCCCGAATGCAGGTCCTTCACTGCAATCATGCATTTTCATGCTATGCTTGCAGCTTTACTAGGGAATTGTGTAGGTGTGGTAGCCTCCCGTTGCTTTCCACACCGGTGAAGGATGATGATGATAATGGTAAGGATGATAATGATAAGGATGATGGCCATATGATTTTGGGGACCGTTTGGGCCTTAAAGTTTTCCCGACATTTGTCTTACAGGTGAGGAAAACCCCCGATAAAAACCCCACCCAGAAAAACTGCCCCGACCGGGGATCGAACCCGGGCCCGCTGCGTGACAAGGCAGCACGCTACCTCGAGACCACAACGGTGGACTATGTCATATATAGCCTGCTGTAATTAAATATTGAACACTTCGAACATAAAAATACACTTAAAATAAATGATTTAAAAATTTAAATAAATGTATTAATTATTTGTTATTTATGAAGAAGCTGATGATATTACTATACAAAGTGTCAGCGTAATAGATTTTTTTATAAATGTTAATTTTTGCCCGAAAGAGGCTATTGACCAACAGCTCCTGACATCCATTGCTAGTGAATCCCAATAACGGGGAAGTGAGACAATGAAGAAAAAGAAGAATAAGATGATAAGATTTAGAAAAAATATCGAATAGTAAACGATTTAGTTAACAAAAAAAAATCCCCATTTACTTGTGAGTACATCAATGAGACGCAGCGTCGTGACGTCAGCCTACTGCCAGTGAACTACATAATCTGAAGGAGTCATTATGTGATATTTTAATGTCCAAACCCGCGTATGTGGCCGTGGCATAGCCAGTAGAGTCACTACCTTCCATTCGGAATACATGGGGTCGATTCCTGGGGGAGTAGGAAATTTTAAATATTTACCTTGGATCTGGGTGCATCATGAACTTCTGTAAACTAAAAAAAGGGGGAAAAATGTAAACAACGTAAAAAATAATAAAGAACTCCAGAATTTAGTCATTACCTAGTTTCATGAATCCCATCCTGCAAAAAAAAAAAAAAACTGAATAATGGTAATCTCATCAAGGATATGTAAACTCTGTCGGCGAATAACAAAGTTCATATGATAACTGCATCATTTCAAATTTTGTAACATATTCGCTAGAACACCGTAGGCTAGTTAAGGTCTCATAAAAACTTTTTTAACACCAGAAAATATGCATTTTAATTCATTGTTAAAATTAATATTGAGCCCTTGGGTATTAAAAATGGGCCATGTTCATTATACCATGTTTCGAGAACAAAAAATTTTCTTACACACATACACGCGCGCACGCACGCACACACACATACATACACACATACACATACATACACACGCGCGCACACACACACACACGTACACACACATACACACACATATATATATATATATAATATATATATATATATATATATATATAAGCGTCACTGTTATAATGTAAAAAAATACTATCTTTAATTGGCTTACTTGTGATAGGAGCTACTAGATGGCAGTGGAGACCGAGTTCCCGCTACATCTCGTTATAATATAGTATATATATATATATATATATATATATATATAAGAAAAATTAATGTTTGTACTAGACTTGCTCGGTAGCGTAATCGGTAGCGGACTGGGGTATCAATCCAGAAGTCCGGGTTCAAGTCACGTCCGAGCATTTATTTTTCTTATCATGTCATATATTGTTTAATTAATATATATAAATAGTAATACAAAAAAACTCCACCATTGCCGGTTCCAAGTCCGTACGAGAATGGAGGAGGGGGAGTACAACACCTAAAAAAACCTAGGTTCAGCTGAAACGGCTGATAGTACCTTGTAAGGGTCCGTAACCAGGTTTACGGTGAATACCTCACGGCGGATACAGCAGAATAGGAGACCTGCGGTATGATGAGACGGAGGATGAGGCAATAAACAGTGGATCAGACTCTTAGCTGCAGTGAAAGCAACTGATCTATGGTAGACTCCAGAAAAAAAGTCTCTGGTCCTCCAGGTTGGGGGTTGATGTTATGGGCCAGCTCCTCATACATTGTAAAAAAAACTTATTGCTAAAAAACCAAAATATATTTGTATATTTTTGTTGATGATACCTGTGTATATAACGAAGCAATCCTGAAATAAATTAAAAAATACAAAGACAAATATTTATTTATTACACATTTGGTAACACTAGAAAAATACAATTATAAACATAATATACTCTTAAGCTAATAGTAGATGTGCTCACTTGTAAATAAATAAAAAGTGGACATGGCCCTTTTTAATAATAAAGGGCTCATTTGTGTACGATGCAATATTTTGTCAAATTGATTGCAAAACAAGTTGTTACAAGTTAATGATTGCAGATGAAAGTTTACCATAATCTAATAATTTTAGTGTCACAGTTTGAAAAATAAAATAAAATTGAATTAAATAAGAAGAAAATAATGCATTTGAAATCCGACGAAGATATTTACATGTTTAGGTACATGAGAAATAGATGTACAAACTAAAATTGCAATGGCAAAAAACGCAACTAATACATTACATGGAATAATTTGGAACAAAAAGAAAATATTACAAAGGAAACTAAAGTGAAAATTTATAAGAGCATAATACAGAATATTTTGTGATATGGAAGTGAAACTTGGTCTTTGACGGAATTACAAAAGAATAAAATTAGAACATTTGAATTTATCTTAGAAGAAGCCTTCAAAAACAAGAGAGGATAATATAAGAAATGAAATCCTTTGGAGAGAAATGAATTTCACCACATTTGTTGTTAAGAGGATTGAAAATAAACTCTTAAATGGTGTGGCCATGTACAAAGAATAGATGATGAAAGGTGGCCAAAAAATATATATACCAATGGTCACCCCTGGAAGAAATACATGGCAGACCAAGATGGAAATGGAAAACTTATGTCAGAACTATAAATGATGATAGGAATTTGGAAGAAGGAGATTAGAATGATAGAAATAAATGGAAACTGAAGACGGCAAACTTATAAGTGGGGAAAGCCGTAGAAGAAGAAGAAGAGGAAATCCGACGAACACTGTGGAAGTATTCATGAAGCGTTGATAGAGAATTCATTTTTAATGTGATTACATAACTTGGTTGCACGAACCTGTGTATAAACTGTTTCAAGTGGCATTTCACTTGTAAATGTACACAGAATACATCTGATTAGTACACGCTCGGGATAGAACTGTGCAATGCTGTGCATGGAGGTGTGAGCCACAATAATCAACCAAGGGAATTTAATAACTGAATAAACAATAGGCACGTCATTCTAAGGTCTTACATCCAGCGAATGATTTCAATTCCATGAAAAGCTGAGTACATTGCTCTTCATACGTAATAGCAGTGGCGTCTCATTCTAAACTCCCATAGACAAAATTAATTAATAAATTGAGGCACTAGATCTTAAATCATGATCCATCCATAGTAATTCTGCCCGAAGGCAGGTCCTTCATGCTATGCTTGCAGCTTTACTAGGGAATTGTAGGTGTGGTAGCTTCCCGTTGCTTTCCACACCGGTGAAGGATGATGATGATAATGATAAGGGTGATGATGATGATGATGGCCATATGATTTCGGGGACCGTTTGGGCCTTAAAGGTTTCCTGACATTTGTCTTACAGGTGAGGAAAAAACCCGATAAAAACCTCAACCAGAAAAACTGCCCCGACCGGGGATCGAACCCAGGCCCGCTGCGTGACAAGGCAGTATGCTACCTGGAGACCACAGCGGTGGACTAAATCATGATAACTAACAAAATGAAAAAAAATTGGGAAATCGATTTCATGTTTTGATGATAACATTGAATAATTTGTTTTATCAAAAATCGCTTAATTATATTATACAAGTACAGTACTTTGTATGTGTCCAGAAATAACATTTTTATTAGCTGCTTCTCATAATATATTTTTTTATCTGGATATAATAATTAATGTTGGAAAAGGGGTACACGCAAATACCTTGTTTTTCATTCAAGTATGAGTTCCTGTTTCCTAACAGTTGTAATATAAACTCACAGTTTTTAATATCCTGCGGAAAATTATGACTTTTTTTTGGTAATTACAAATCATGTATTGCGTTAGTGTTTTACAAAGTTCAATTAATATACACTCAATTAATAGTTGATAAAGGAGAGTAAAAAAATTACTTTCTTTACATATGTTAAATGTGGAGGGGGCTGTAAAACTTTGTAAGTAATAATAATAATAATAATAATAATAATAATAATAATAATAATAATAATAATAATAATAATAATAATAATAATAATACTAATAATAATAATAACAAAATTCATTAATTTGTTATATCTGAAGAAGGTACAAAGTACCGAAACAGCTGTAACTAATTATATTTTAATAAATATGAAAATCACATGGAACTTAAGTTTTATTTTTATTTAATTAAATTGGTAAGTAGAGTACATATCCTACCATGTTTTATTTCAAAATGGGTTAAGAAGTAAAATTATATTTCCTTATTTTTTTAGGAGTATCTTGGATCGGATTTGTTTGCATTCACATACAACATCATAGTCCTCGTCTTTATTTTCATCATAAAAAGAGCTGTTGTCAGAAGTATTATGAATATTTAAAACAGGAGATTTAAGTTCATCATTACAAAACAAAATGCGTTGGTGACCATATTTGTTAGTTATAATGTTTTACTTCCATTGAAAAGTAATTGAAATATTTGAAAATATGCTTGTCTGAATTTGCAAGAACAAATCAAAATATATGATTGATTAAGTAAATTAATGTTATGTAACTATGATCGAAATAAGTAAATTAATATCGGTCAAACCATAGGAATTTTTCCTTAAGGAAATTATTCCTGTGGTTGCCCATGGTCTGGAATTTAGGTTAAGAACTCTCCTGGTGCTTCATTCTCATTTATTACCATCATACCATCGGGGTAACGCAACTCCACTTTCTAGATGCCCCAATTTCAGAAGTGGGTTACAATTGCGCCAACGCCAGGAGATAACACCAGAAATGTCGAAACGACAATCTGCGGCATAGAATAAAAATAATGTTTTACTTCCAATCCGCTGTCACCATAATTTAGGTTTAATAACGACATTATTCTTACAAAAAAATCCTAGAGATCTTTTGAACAACGTTTGAAATCAGCTGCAAGAAATCATAAAATAAATAAATACCCATAACTCGTGTCCAACTCAGAGTCGGGTCGAGGGATGGTATGAGATGAAGCCCCTATATTTAAAGAGGTCTGTGAATATAAGGATGCCGACCGACCACTCCTGATGCACCGTCTTCGGGCCGGATGAACGAAATGAATAAGATGAGTATGGAGAATTAGAATGAAATTCGTGGCAGGGGAAAACGGGAGAAACCCCGAGAAAAACCTGTCCAAGCTCCGTTTCTTCCACCACGAAATCCACATGGAGTGACCGACACTCGATCTCGGGACCCCAGCGGTGAGAGGCGAGCGTCTAACCGCTTGCGCTACGGAGCCGCCCTAGAAATCATATGTTAAAAAAAATTGAATTCATAAATAAAAATGTTAGTTACCATGCTATACGAGGAGTGCCTCAATTATTATAATATTTTATACTACTGTACGGCCGAGACAAGTCTGGGAGTAGGTATATTGAGAATGGAATAAAGAGCGAGGAAGTTGTCATATTTGAATTTTAATGGGTGAACACCATAGCGATGTATGTGAAGTTTTTGTGAAAATTGAGTTAAGTGTAGATTTTGCATGTTATTGGGTCCTACTTCCGAATGACAGAGACATTCAAGTACATGCTGTCAACTACTGCTGTCTAACGACAGATGAATACAATTGTTTTAATTGGTTTGATACCTACAGCAAATGTTTAAACTAATTTTTTCTGAATGATTTAAATGTAACTTATACCTATATGTATATTTATTCTAGGTATCACAAACTCACAATCACAGACACAAACAAACACACAACACTTTTTACTTTATGTAACATCTACACTTCACATACCGATATCTGTATGTATTATGTTTATTTATTCAATAAAGATTAGATAGTAATCTTTATTAGGGACATAGAGCAGACCCGGGGATAAGGACATTATGCCCATGGTAACGCGGGGGGTGGTGGTGGGGCTATAAATAAAAAAAATATACCTTTATGGTTTTTACCCATTCATTTGGTATTCAGATATAATTTGAAATACGCATCACGGGACAAGCATTGTCTTTCCTTGTGTTTCAATTAAAGCAACTATGCTGACTATTCTGGTGATCACCCCCCCCCACCTTCAACACCTTATCTTACACCAACGCAAACCAATCGGAAAGTGAAACGCCACTGTTGGTCATCGTGTATAGTAGATTTTTTTCTAAGTTTAATACATGTATTATTTCTTTTGGTCTTATTAAGATTATGAATTTGCGTTTTAATAATTTTCGCTTTACTTCATAGTATTGCATGTTGTCAGTGAACTGTGTAATTGTACGTATCTTCCTTGCTCATCGCCTTCATTCACTAGATCGCTAAGGCTACCTCTAATTTCTCCTCTCGGAGCGGCGCGCAGACATCTTTTGGCGTTTACGAAATATAAATGTTTTTAATCGGGGCTGTATGCATGAACAAGCGTAGCTTGGTAAAATTACACTGGTCAACATGATTTTTGTCTCATGAGTACCAATCGTTGTATTTAATGCAGTTTTTTTATCGTGTTTTCAAATATGTATTCGGAATGTATCCATCTCCCACAGTTCTTTTATTTCAGTTTCAGTTAATGGATTTGAATAATTATTTTTTTAATAAACGTTTTTTCGTCCATTTGTCCATTGTAAAATAAAACCAAATGAGCTAACTCAGGAGATTTCAGCTATGGAAAAGATATATCAAGGCAAATGGAATCCTAATATGCTGACCGATTATTGTTGGACCATCAAGACGGGTGCTCCACAGGCGAAATATAGTAGAAAATAATTTCTTACTATCTAGGTGAGTTCGAATATTCAAATATTGTGCAGTCACGAATGTAGAAAATATTAAAGTGTTTGAAATTATAAATTCCTGTCTCTCGGAAATCTTGCGTGATGGAGAAAAACCGATATCATATTTGAATTCAGGAGAACAAATACTATCAGAATCGCATATTTTTCTTTCTGAGACAAAAATAAGTTTATTTTTTGTTGCTCAGTGTTATCATACCACTCTGAGATAGCTATGGGCACTTGTGTCCTTACCGACCAACGTTATTCAAACCTAAATAATGAACTAACTCACTGGCACTATCGAACCCGTAGTTTCAAGGCCGTACGAACATAAACTCTCCATACGTCCCTAGCATATACGTAAATGGATAAATAAATTGACAATTCGCTGTATGACTACACATTCATATTGGACTTAAGCGTTTTTTGTGTTACTTCATTAATACATTATTGTGTTGAACTAAATAACGTAGACTAGATGATAAGTGGATATATATTCATATTTTCCTTCGTGTTTTCAAATCTACAGCTATGCTAGACCAAATAACTTTTAATGCCTCTGATTGTATCACTAACGGCTAAACGAATATTATAAGCTGATTGATCTGATCCGTGCAACCGAATAAGGTTAAAGGACAGGATATCAAGATCAGAAATAGTACATATTGACCTCCTGAAAGAACATATGATCTGGCTTGACCATGAATTGCCATTTAAAATTATTATTTTATTATATTGAGCATGCTTTTCAGAATAAAAAAACATCCCAGCGATGTTTTTTTTCTTGAAGGAAGATTCTATTCATTTTGACATTTGTTAAATATATTTTTATACTTAAATACACGTATATTCTGTATTGATACTAGGCATTTTAATACATAATGTAAGATAGCATTTCGAGTTTTTCATATTGATATTGACTGATTACTTGATAACTTTTGAATATAACTTCTCCCAATAAATAACAAATGCAATGCCATATGGATTTATTATACACATGTGTTTATGTTATTCACTTTTTTACAATTTATGAAAGGGGAGATACCATCTATAAACGCTTCCTATTTGTTATTATTAGAATAATTCAGTGGATGAAGGTTTGCTTAAACATTTAAATATCAATGACACAATTTAGTAATTTTTTTCATATATATCTGAAATTAACCATAAATATGTGGACAATTAAACAAATTGATAAACAAACATAAAATACAGATATCTTATGCCAATGATTTAATGTGCTATTTGTTTACTGTTAAAATAAACATTCATTACATTGGACATAATACAAAATGTTACACTAAAATGAAGGTTACCTAGCAACTATTATTTCATTGACTATTTAACTCATGCTCCAAATGGGAGTCAATCACCAATCACGTTTCTATAAATTTGTTTTACTACCAATTACAGTCGTGTTTCACCTCGATATTTATCTACTTCTGTTTATCATATTAAAGAAAGTTCTTCCTTTATAATATTCTGAACAGGTCAGAGCATTATTTTGCAGTGACTGACTCTCCAACAAATACGTTGAATGTAGCAAATAATGAACAGATTCCTTTGAACTACACATTTGATAATTGTGTTTTCAATAATTGTCTTTTTAAATAATGATTTAACGGAGTTGTTTCCTAAAAAAATAATAACCTATAATGTTCGTTATAATACGCAGTTTTATGTGTTTCATTTTTTCTCCACTAGGGTGTAATCTTTCAATATTGCGATTCTATTTGTCAATAAATAAAATGATCTAGTTGCAGTGGATGAACGAAAGAAGCATAACCAAACATTTCTCATTTGTTTCAAACATCGACGTTTACATTAAATATATAAATATTTTAAAATAACTATATTTAAATAACGATTTGTGAGTAAACAGCTTAATTTTATTCGTTAAATAGTCCTGACAAATGCCTCTTTGATTTACAAATCCTCTAGATAATTGAAAATCACTAGATGCATTACTTATGATTAATATAAGATTAAATATCATCTTACATTCCACTATTTAATATTTTCCCAGTGTCTTGTTATCGGATAGAAATGTAATAACTAATGAAAACAGAGCCTTTTCTGCGCATAGAGAATCTTATCATATGCAATGAAATGATGTAATTTAATAACACAAATAATTCGGAAACATGTATAACCTTTGGCATAATAATATTTCAACCACTTGTAGTGTAAATGACTATACTATTACAAATAAGTATCAATATTATTGAATTAGGTACTTCTGTCTTGGGTATATTTTAATTCAATTTTGTACTTACAGATTTTATTTAAAAATGTATTAAGATATTTGTCAAGAATGTAATTCATTTCAGTAATTTTTAATGGTTTTGAATTTTTATGTATTATCCATTTGTTCGCCATCGGCCTAATTTGTTCGAATTTTTAATTATGCTTAATAATAACTTTTAATTCAAACTTAATATAAATTATACAAACCTCTGATTGCGTTCCATAAACATGTTAAAAAAATGTATGTTTGTGAATTGAACCCTGGTACACGTGTCACACAAACTAAGCGCTAACAGTTTTGTTTACAAATACTGAAATAAGTTTCAAGCCTAGATTTTCTTTAAACATTTTCACTACTATACTGTAGCCAAAATATTGTTGCTTAATTTGCAATTATCTATGTGGACTTAATATGTGAGATGGTTTTGAAAAGCAGGATTTTCTTATATTTCATATATTCACAATTTTTATATACTTAATCTACCAAATTTGAATTTTTATTTAGTGTAATTTAATTAATTTATTCTTTTTTTTCAGGTGTGTAAACAATAGATTAAGAACCCCTGAACTGGTGAGTTTCATAAGTAATACTGCTATTTTAACTTTACATTATTTAGGCTTTTGTAACGAAATTAATTATTTGATTTTTTGAGATAGAGAGTTTAATCGAATTCCTCAAATTTTAACTTTTAATTATTGTCTGTACATGATGGTATACGAGGGTTGGAACTTTATAGTGGCAACACTGCTGTAGAGACTCCATGCGACGGAACCTAATGATGTCACTGATAGAACAAGTCAGTTACGTACCTACCTTTCTTGTCTCGTTGAAGGCTTTTACCAACTGTGCTTCTGTTTTGTAAGACAATGCAGATTCTCCGCAAGGATCTTGCAGACCTTGATGAAACTGCCATGCTGTACAACCTCTGGCAACAACCGATTTTTATCCAACTTCGTTGTTCCTGTTTCAAAAACATATACCGCCAGCTAACATGAGACTCTGTTCCTCTCGCCAATTCAGATGCGCGTAATGTGAGAAGGGAAAATCCATATGTTCTGAGGAAAGGTAGGTATGTAACTGACGTCAGTGACATCATTAAGTTCTGAAGAATGACGTCTGTACAGCAATGTTGCCACTATTAAAGTTACAACCCTCGTATAACCCATTTCTTTGAGTGTAAATAGATTTTTTTTTTCATTCTTGGTAGTCAGAGTATCGTGTTTCTCTCGAGACGTGTACTGTATTTTCTCTCCTGGCCAAGTCGACGAATGTTTTCTATCGAGAATAATACTTATTTTGGAACAGCGTGTTATGTTAAACACATTTAGATTTGTAGAGCATGTTACTAGTAGAATTTACCGAGGTATAACTCATTTGACATCGTGATTAACCTTGCCGCGCCGTAGCCGAGCGGTTAAGGTAGGAAGCCTTGGCGCAGAGCTACGGGACTTGCGCTGGTTCGAGTCTCCATAGGGGAAGAAATTTTCTCATGGTATTTCGGCCACCCAGCATCGTGAGGCAATTGGGTAGCTACAATAAGTAGCGGCTCCAGGTTGAGGAACCAGCTATAACGGCTGGGGGACTCGACATGCTAACCACATGTCACCCCTACACTGGCTGTTGATCATCTACCTCTGTGATTGACACATGTGGATGTGAAGGGCCAGCAGCCGGCTGGTAAAAGGGCAATCGCTGAAAAGTGGAAAGACCTTCTATCGGAAAAATCGGATTAACCTTGAAACATGAAAAGACAACTACTAAACATTCAAGCTTATTACTTAAGTATTACATATGGCGCTTTTCATTTCGGAAATTAAAGCAAAAATAAGCATTTAATAAATATAGTCAATCTCTTCTTCATAAAATATAAGACACTAATTAATACCCGGCATGCGCTGCTATGCCTAAATAAATTAAATGTGTTATGTTTAGTTGAATAAGTAAAAATAAAAGTATTTATAAATTTATATCGTAATTATTTTTAGATACTCCATGCTGATTACCTGGCGGTGCTTGGGAATTCAATTATCCCGATATTCTTGACATAAATGAGCCGAAAGACAAAAATTGTCATTTTGAGTTATCCGTAAAAGAATACTCGTCGTGCGCTGCTACGCTAGCCTGAGAATCTACTCATCCCGATCTTCTTGGCATGAGCTGAAGACAAAAATGGTTATTGTGAGTTATCCGTTAAAGATAGATATCCAACTTTTTTTTTAAATTTCTGTGTACATTATTTTTTTTTGTTTAGGCAGCGTAAGCCATTTAAGCGTCCAAAAAGGGACTTTTACAATGCAACGATGCCCTTTTTCTTTTTTAGCTCCGACCCTATATTACGTAGGGTAATATGTTATATACGTTAATTGTCCCAAAAAATTATCCAAATGATGGAAAACATCTCATTCAAATCGGTCAAGTAGTTTTCGAGTCCATAAAGGACAGAGAGACTCACAGTCATTTTTATATTTACTTCAGATAACTTATCTTCTGTTTATATGAATTGTTAATTCCTAAAAAAATAATTCTGCCATTTATATTTTTTATGCCCATTAAATTAAAATCCGAAAGCGCTAGTTCAAAGACTTAAGGCTGAATTAAGTGATTTTTGTCACTGGGCAACGAGATGGCATACGAGATTCATTTTAGTTTCTTCTTCTCCTTCTACTTCATCACGGTTTAGGCATATTTACTAGCCTGTTCCGGCTCTAAATTGCTGCTCTTTCCATCTTTTCTTTGGTCTTCCCAAACTTCTTTTTCCTCGTGGTGAATAGCTGTATGTGCTTTTGGTATTCTATTCTCAGTCATCCTTGCCAAGTGTTCTTTCCAGTTTGTTCTGTATTTCATAATTGTTGTGTTTAATTCTTCTACTTTTAGTTGTTGTCTTATGTTTTTTGTCTGTTCTTTGATATCCTGCTATTGGTCTGAGGAAATCTCATTTCAGCAGCTTGTATTCTGGCAGATTGTTGTGTTGTCACTGTCCATGTTTCGGATCCATAAGTAATAATATACACTGCCATTGTCTTGTATAATTTCATTATAGAATCTATCCTGGCTTTATCTTTCAAAGTTATTTTTAGTGTTCCTGTTTATATAATTAAACGTTTTTAGTTTGTTATTTATATCTGTTTAAGCTGTGCATGATATTTCGCAACCTGGGAAGTTATATCTTACTACTTGTTCTATTGGTTTTATTTTCTAATATTATCTTTGTCCGAACTGGATGAGCGCCATTGAAGGGCATTGTTTTTTATTTTTGTGAGGATATTTCCATGTTGTATTTTTTATATTTTACTTAGTTTATATAGCATTCTTTGTAGTTCGTCCTCTGTTTTTGTTATTAAAATCAGGTCATCTGCAAAGGCTACTGTTTTTATTGCTATATTTCCTAAGTTAATTCCCCCAGTCGTCATTTGCTTCCAGATCGTATCATGTTGTCGAAATAAATGTTAAAAAGAGTGGTTGATAGTGGACAAACTTGTCTAACTCCTCCTGTTATATGTATTGGTTCCCTTTGATTTATTTTTATTTTTGTTTTCTCATAGTAAAGTGTAAAGTGATCCCACAACAGGCCCGGAGGCCCTTGGGGTAGTAGGAGGTTAAGGCTCCCACTTTTTCTAGACAATCGGCACTTTATGTCAGCCGGGTTGTCAGCCCTGCGTGACGGCCGCCTTTACCCCCAGAACAAGCGTCTGGTACTCATTTCCGTTAGAGGCTGAGTCGACCCCAGGGCCATAGTGCCGCCAGAGGGTTTGGGTCTAAAAATCCTGACCCCAACGGGACTTGAACCCTCGACCCTCTAGCTTATAGCTCAGTGCCTTAACCACTACGCTATTGCTTGCCCCTTTGTTTTCTCATACATTTTCTTAATTACTGCTATCAAGTGTAGTGGAATTCCTATGATACACAAAATTAAAATAAATGCTTTGTATGCGGATGCAAAAAGGAAACCTGAGTTAAGGAAAGAGTGGAGAATGGAGAATGCTGAGTTTGCAGTGAAAGACCTGCTCTTGTGCAGAACACTATGAATGAATGAAAATGAATGTATTATATTTGTTTATTTTGTTAGTTAAGTGTTAATCTCAAAAATTGTTTGCTACTAAAACTTTTACTCTCCATATAATATGTAGCTGACTATATTTGTGAGAAGTTAAAAAAAATGCGATGTGAGTTCGGGGGGGAAAAAAAAATGAAAAGTGGGGATTTACCGAGCCTTAGCAACCGTCGTGTCTTGACGCCTACAACATTCTACGCAGTTATTCCATTCATGCTCTGGTACTGTACTTTGGCGTGGAAACTGTCTGTTAAAATACTTATTATAAATTGTGAATTATGAAAACATTAAGAATTAAGACGACAATCTGTCTTAAGGTGTTAATGGTGTACTAAGAGTTTCTTTGCGTGCATAATGAAGCGTGAATCTGGTTGTAATTAAGAGCAGTTCTCGGACCAGTAAATCCGGCGTCTTACGTTGAAGTTCACGTCAGCAAGATGCAAACAAGTCGTCTTGTTTAATAAATTCCAGTTCACGCCACCACTTAATTATTCTCTACAACATCTTAATTCCTTTGTCAACTAATTATTCTGCTGCTTTCTCGACAGAAAATAATAATAATAATAATAATAATAATAATAATAATAATAATAATAATAATAATAATATATAATAATAACCATGATAACAACAATAATAATAATAGACAAATAATAAAAATAATAACAATAATAATAATAATAATAGACTAATAATAATGATAATAATAATAATAATGTAATAGGCTAATAATACGAGTAATAACAAACAGTTAAAACAATAATCTTCAGAAATGAATTTTCCTCGATTTGTGGCAGTTTATAAGTGTTTAGATCATAGGAGAAGCATGGACATCAGGAATGAACTGACTATACAACCAGTTAAATGATGATGATAATAATAATAAAGATAATAATAATAATAATAATAATAATAATAATAATAATAATAATAATAATAATAATAATAATAATAATAATAATAATAATAGATCATCGGTTGATTAATGTCATTGACATCGTCCGATTCCCAATAGCCAATTTTGTCGGTCCATCCAATCTCCTGGTTGTAAATGTTTCTCCTTCATGTATTAAATATATTTCCTGACTCCAGGAGGTTTTAGGTCTTCCTCTGCCTTGTCTTTCCTCAGGTTTCCATTCCAAAACAGATTTTGGTAGCGGTTCCTCTTCCATTCGCTGGACATGTCCATACCATCTTAATTGCTGAGTTTTAATATAATCTAAAATCGTGTCTTCACTCTTCATTTTCTCCCTTATAACTGAGGTTCTATTTTTTTTATCTTCTTGAAATTCTTGCCGCCCTTCGTATAAATCCATTCCTATTGCCAAAAGATACTTATTTATTTTGTTGTTAATGGCCAAAGTTCTGCTCCATAAGTAATGATGCTTTTAACAATTGTATCATATATATTCGTTTTATTTTTATTCATTATATTTTTATCCAACAATATTCCATTGAGGCAAGTAATTGCAATTTTTCCATTATTATTTCTATTTCTTATTTCCTCTTCACAACTCCCAGTTTTATTTATTTTAATTCCTAAATATGTGATCTCACTACAAGATATAATAATAATAATAATAATAATAAAAATAATAATAATAAAAATAATAATAATAATAACAATAATCAGCATCATCAATCATCATCCGGTATCATGACAGCTGCCGCCGTCTTCCGGAAACCAAACGCCATTCCTCTCTGTCCATCCATTAATCTTCCTCCAATCCTCTTATATTCATAGTCGCTTGTACCCCTTCTATCCAAGTTTTGTTCGGTCTTCCTCTCTTCCTCCTTTCCATTGGGATCCATTCCATAACAATTTTAGGCAATCTTTGCTCTGGCATTCTTTTGACATGGCTATACCTCTGTAATTGTTTTTTATAATGTCTATGATATCCGGCTCTTCTTCTACACCCATAATTTCCCTTATTTCTTTATTTCGTATTCTATCCATCTAGATTTTCCAGTTGATCTTCTTAAAACATCCATTTCTCTACTTAAAATTCTTTTCGTTTCCTTGGTAGGAATTTGCCAGATTTCAGCACCATATGTTAAAATGCTCTGAATTATGGTTTGATATATTTGTAATTTTTTATTTTTTGTAATATTCCTGCTCCACCAAACAGAGTTTAAAACATTTATTGTTTGTCTTGTTTGTGCGATCCTATTTTTAATTTCCACTGTGTTATCGCCTGAATTGTCTAATTTTGTTCCTAAATAAGTGTATTGAATACTAGGTTTTAGTTCTTCTCCATTGTTGAAATTTATATTTTCCATTTCTTCTCCTACACACGGATAATTAGTTTTCTCTATATTTATATAAAGTCCCCATTTTTCATATTCTTCTTTTAGTTTTTTTTGCCGTGTATCCTATGTCATCGTGGTCTTGTGCTATTAATATCTGGTTGTCTACAAAATGTAGTGAATATACATGTGTATTTTGGATTGGTATGCCCAGTTTTTGATATTTTTCCTCCAGTCTCTTAGTACTGTTTCGAGATAAATTTTGAATAGCGTTAGAGATAAACTGCAACCTTTTGTAATAGTAAATCCCTCTGTTATATGATTTCCAAACGTTTATTTTCGAAATTGATCCTTTGTATAATGATTTTATACCTTCCATTAATCTTTTCGTAATGTTAGAATTGTCTAAAGTTTCCCATAACAGTAATAATAATAATAATAATAATAATAATAATAATAATAATAATAATAATAAATAATAATAATAATAATATAATGATAATAATAATAATAATAATAATAATAATAATGATAATAATTTTTTTTATTATTCCGGCTTTACAATGAATATACTTTTTTTCCGGTACCCATGTTCACAGTTAACTACACATTTGTTTCAACATATTTTTCCATTCTTGTCTGTTCATCCATATATCTTCTTCTATTTCCCATTCCCTCTTAGTTTCATTGATTCCCTGAATCCATGTAATATTTGGTCTACCCTTCTTTCTCCTTTCCTGTGGTTCCCAATCCATGATTATCTTAAGTAGTCTTCCTTCTTCCATCCTTCTAATGTGTCCGTACCAATTTAATTGCTTCTTCTTTATAAAATCTAATATTGAATATTGTACCTGGATTTTTTCTTTTATATATGAATTTCTGATTTTATCCTTCCTGGATATTCTTGCAGCACGTCTCCAGTAGTCCATTTCAGTGGCGAGTAATTTTTTTTTTTAATTTGTGCATTTAATGCCCACACATCAGCTCCATAGGTAATAATGCTTCTGATTATTGTATTAAAAATAGTTTTTTTTTGTTTCTTTGAAGATATGTTTGTCCCATACTATTCCATTTAGGGCAGTTATAGCATACTTTCCTATACTGGAATAATGATGATAATAATAATAATAATAATAATAGTAATAATAATAATAATAATAATACCTTTATTTTACCTGGCAGAGTTAAGGCCTTAAGACCTTGTATACAACTCAACCAGGTTAAAAAATACAAAAAAACTATTCTTACATCTAATTACAATAAAAATAAATATTACATAGTATGTCTACAATATAATTATTATTTATAAAATATTTTGATTTAATCTAGATTTAACGAATGAAATATAAAGTGTACAAGATAGAAAAATGAGAAAATACTATTAATGACATAGAATTTTTGTTTTACATTTTCATTGAATTTAGAATTAAGGCCTCTCCTGGAGCATCATTACCATCATCATCATCATCTGCAGATAACTTATATCATCAGGGCAGCGTAACTCCGCCTGCCAGGCGCTCCAACCTCAGAAGTAGGTTACAATAACTCCATGCCAGGATAGAATACCATAATGTCTAAAGACCAGTGGTGGAATTGAATAAAAACAATTAATTTAATTCCCGAGAAATTAATTATTTAAAACAGGTAATTGCATAAGCGTGTCTTAAAAGTACCAAGTGTACGGCAACACATGATATCTCGAGGAAGGAAATTCCAGGAGCGGGCAGAGGCTACTGTGAAAGAAGTAGAATAAGGGAAGTGCTATGAAGAGGGATTTTTGACAATGATTTAAAATATATGACTAAGTGGAAAGAACATGCTCAACGCATGTTCCAACTAGAGTAGCAAAAGCCGTTCTGAACTATAATCATATAGGAAAAATAAGTTTGACCGACCTATGAAATCATCACCAAGTATTACCGTTTTCCTCAAGTCGGAGTGCTAGGTGTTTCTCTTCCCGTTGATCTTATTGACGTGTGGTTTATTACGGGCTGTTCTTCCATGCAAATTGTGTTTTCGCAAAATAATTATAATTGTTTCCGGTTGGCTTTCTCTTAGGTATGTTCAACTATCTCAGCCAGTTTTCGAGCGCTAATAAAATATTATTCTTTTTCACTTGATAGAAAATTAATATTTTTCCCGGAAAAAAATATTGTCACTTTTTCTAGCTTTGATACATATCGTATCAAATTTTGTGTATGTGTTCACAATGCACTGAGTCGTCTCACGTCTTCTGTTAAATTTTCCTACTTCGTAATTTATAATAATGAACAATTCATTTTTTTTCATCTTTTATGCATTGAATTCTTTAGCGTCTCATACTTCAATATTGCCTTAGATATAATTCTTGAATGTTTATTTTATTTTCAAATAGGTATAGGTGCACCGGTTGTGCTCATAGGCCTATTGAATTACCCCCCCCCCTCCAACCGGTTGGCATCAGTTTTATTTTGACGCTGCTTATACACCCTCTAGCGAGGAAAAGTTATGTTAGCTTCGAGTTATACTCAAATTTTATATCCATCCATAGTAATTCTGTCCAAAGGCAGATCCTTCACTGCAATTATAGTATTTTCATGCTATGCTTGCAGCTTTACTAGCGAATTGTAGGTATGGTAGCTTTCCGTTGCTTTCCACACCGGTGAAGGATGATGATGATAATGATAAGGTTGATGATGATGGCCTTATGATTTCGGGACCGTTTGGACCTTAAAGTTTTCCTGACATTTGTCTTACAAGTGAGGAAAAACGCAGAAAAGCTGCCCCGACCGGGGATCGAACCCGGGCCCGTTGCGTGACAAGGCAGCACGCTACCTAGAGACCAAAGCGGTAGACAATTTGATATACAAAATATATATATATAATTAATTTATATAGGCCTAAGTATATATCAGATCCGTTAAACGATGTGTGAGTTTGTCTTTGACCCACTGTGCATATATATATATAAAGAAAAATGAATGCTTGAGTCGGGATTTGAACCCGAGTCTCTAAACTCTGTACGTTTAGCGCTCTAACCTACTGAGCTACTCAAGAATTCCAACACAAACATTAATTTTTCTTATATATGTAGTATTCTCAATTCACACAAGAGGTAGTGGGAATTCGTTCCAACACCATCTAGTGGCCAACATACCAATTAAGCAATTTTTAAAGAGAATATTTACTTTATAGCAGTAACGCTTGTATATTTAGATGTTATAAAAAATATAGTTATAACATCTATATATATATATACTTACATACGCATGGTGTTCCATTCAAACCTCCCACATTTTAATTAACATAACTAACAAAATATGCGGAGTTATGAAATGAGGTCGGTATTAAACGAAACATAAACTCAAAAACTTTTCATTGCCACACACTAAAGCACTTCTAAATGTACACCAATAGTAGCACGAACAATATCAGGACTGTGTTCGATTTCATGCCACCTTCTGTCCAAGATGTCCATTGGTACTGTTGCCAATTGTGTCAAGGACACGGGTTCGTAAATCATGAAGATCTTGTACTGGAGTCGCAGACACACGGTTTTTACATACCCCCAGAGGAAGAAGTCCAGTGGAGTGACGTCTGGCGAACGTGGTGGCCAGCAAATTGGTCCGCCGCTTCCAATCCACCTATCTGGGAAGAATTCTTTGAGTGAATTCCGAACATCCAGGATCCAGTGTGGTGGGGCTCCGTCTTGCTGAAAGATTACTTGGGGTTGCAGATCAGCTACTTGGGGGTACAAGAACTGTTCCAACATGTTTTGGTATTCCGGGCCAGTTATTGACTTCTCATGGAAGAAAAAAAAGGACCTATAATCCTGTTTTCATCAGGCCGCACCAAACGTTTACTTTTGGGCTATGCCGGACGTGTTCACGGTAGACGTGTGGATTTTATGTACCCCAGATCCTTACATTGTGTCGATTAACAGATCATGATACATGGAACGTTGCCTAGTAAGAAAATCAGACATTTCCAAGAAATTGAGAGTCCTTGACAATACGATCCAGCATTTCAATAGCGAATGCCTGTCATTGTGGCGTGTCATTTGGCTTTATTTGTTGAACAATTTGCACCTTGTAGGGGTACAAACTAAGCTGCTTATGAAGCACTTGATGCACAGTTGATCTCGGCAATTTGAACTGCCGGGAAGCTTGGCGAATTGATTTTTGTGGACTTCTCTAAACTCCTGCCCTAATTTCTTCAATATTTTCTTCTGAAACACGTGTACGAGCGCCTCCTGATTATTTTTAACGCTTCCAGTCGCCAGAAACTTTTTAAGCCATGCCTTAATGATCTTCCCATTAGGTACATTTCCTCCATATTCTCTTCGGTAATTTCTTTGCACTGTAATTATTGACTTCGTCTCTGCATACCAGAAAACAGTTTGTGCTCGTTGCTGAAGAGTCGCCATTTTGTTTCATGTCATTTTTGTCCAAGATGTGACAGGTGAACTAACTGAAACAATGAAAACAAAGCTTCGTTGTGTGATTCTTTCTTTTAATACCAGCCTCATTTCATAATTCCGCATACTTTGAGAGTTATGATTATTAAAATGTGGGAAGTTTGAATGGGACACGGTGTATATCAATTATACAGTTATATAGGATTAAAAATAAATTTATTTCTCCATCTCCCAAATGTATTCCTTAATTATTCTGGAAATAGCTTATTAAAAACGTGGAATGCTTCTATACAAGTCGTTATAGAAATAGGTTCCAATTATCTTAAATCCCTTAATTGTCTGCATTATAATTGAACTATTATAATAGGTCTGTACTGTACCAAAATACAAGGAAATGCTAAAGTATGTAGGATGAAATTTCATGAACTTTTCTTTTTTATCTGCGATTCTTAAAATATTATTCTTATTGTATTAATTTTTATAAACGTTTTTCATAATTAGACTTTCTCTATTATTCTCGCTCATATAATTATTTGTAGTCCGTTTACTTTTAAAATATTCTGTCCATTTACATAGATATTTAAGAATCAGACAGATCATTTAATAAATAAAAGTACAAGTTCATTTCTACATCTTCCAACCATCCTCTAAATAGTTTTCATCCGCACCTTTTGCATCACATAATTCCATTAGTGGTATTGTATTCTGAAAACCTTGGGAACCAAATTCATGCTGGCACTAAAACCGCCATTAAAGTTTTTTTATTAATCTGAATTATATGGTCATTTCATATTTTATAAAATGTTCCTTTGAATTTAGAATATTATCTTCTTCTTCTTCGGCTTTCCCCCACTTATAAGTTTGCCGTCTTCAGTTTCCATTTATCTCTATCATTCCAATCTCCCTCTTCCAAATTCCTATAATCTATTATGGTTCTGACGTAGGTTTTCCATTTCCATCTTGGTCTGCCACGTTTATTTCTTCCAGGGAGTGACCATTGGTATGTATTTTTGGCCATCTTTCTTTTTCATTTTTTGTAGATGACCATACCATTTAAGCGTTTGATTTTCAATCCTCTTAACACATATGTGGTGACATTTCTCTCAAAAGGAAATCATTTCTTATTTTATCCTGTCTTGTTTTTTGGAGGCTTCTTCTAAAATAATCAAATTCAATAGAACATTATAACTAAAATAGAATAAATTGTTTGTTTTAGTTAATATATTATTTTGTGGTATTTTTATTTTATAATGTATTTATATTACTTTTTAAGAAAAATAGACTTAGGATTTGTTAATATATTTACCTAATGCCTTATAGAAAGCATAGATTAATTCATTGTAGTTATACTTTCTTTGTATTTTTTCTTTTCTTTTATGTATAGTAGATTCGAGCTGTTATTTCTTTTTTTATTCATTGTATCATTAATTTAATTTTAATTGTATTTGAGTTTCATTCTATTATTAGACATTTATTCATTATTATTCAATATGACAGATAATTGATTGTTCAATGACTATTATTGTAACTTTTTTTATATTCATATGTAACATATGTTTGTCCTGTTTAATATGACTATTATTGTATTTTTTGTATTCATATGTAACATATGTTTGTCCTGTTTAATATGACTATTATTGTAATTTTTTTTGTATTCATATGTAACATATGCTTGTTCTGGTGAGTGGAAGAGAAGGCCACATGGCCTTAACTCCACCAGGCTAAATAAATCTATTCTAAATCTATTTATTTGTAGTGTTGTTTATTTGTGGTATTGTTTCTACATTCAAACATATCATTAGTTTAATTGGACTGTATTTCAATATATTATGATAGTTGACGCTTCATTAACTGTATGACTCAAGTATTAATCTCTATTTGCTATTATTAGTACGTGTTGGTACGTTTCATATTCATATCTACTAATTTATTGGTATTGTCCTCTGCGTGGTGCATTTATATCATTCTGGTTAATTATTTCGATTCATCTATATGTACTCTGTGGTACCGCAACAGTTAAAGAACCTTGGGCATCTCATATTTTCTTTTTCTTCCATTAACTCATATTGAACTTAACAAACTTACAGATAAAACAAAAATTATGGCATTTCAAGGTGTAGATCCTGTCAGAAGTAAAATTGTGCTTGACAATAACATTTTGGAGCAGGTGAATAATTTTACATATCTAGGATGCAATATCTCATATGAAGAAGGAAAGGATGTAAATGCAAAAATATCAAAATTTTTAAGAATTTTAGGGTTAATAAATTCTATCTTCAAGCCACAGTTAGTCCAAAAACATTTAAGACTAAAAGTGTATAAAACACTGGCTATTCGAACTCTTTTGCATGGCAGCGAAGTATGGACGTTGAAACAGAAGGATATACAGATACTTAGATCTGCTGAAATGAGATACCTTCGGAGGACTGCAGGATACACACTACTAGATCACAAAAAAGTGAAGACATCTTAGAAGAATTATGCATGGAACCGTTAGAAAACACAATTTCTGATTATAAGTCAAGATGGATGCAACATGATCATCGAATAGAAGATCACAGGATACCCAAACAAATGTTAAAATATCAATCTGCAGGAAGAAGAAGACCAGGACAACCATTCAAAAGACTACTGGATGGTGTTTCTGTTGAGGCCGAAACAGGTCAACAAATGGCCTAAATTCGTGAATGTACTATGATGATGATAACTCATATTGTTTATTTTCAATTTACTCTTTGGTATGTCCTGATATTTATAAGTTAGGGGGCTTCAATTGTTGTCAGGAATTTCATCTTCGCGTGTTTTTAAGGCCTAATAAACGGACTGACTGGCTGTCAAAAAGGAACAGATTTGGTATGTAACGAATATTTTCTACATATTCGCTTAGACTATATCGTCTATCATACTCGTATGTATTAGTCACGCGCAAGAACAGAACTTGAAAAATTGTCTTTCAGAGATCGGTCAAATCCCGTGTCTAAGATGACATTTTTAATTTATTTAAGTCCGGAAAGCTCTATTTTATATGTCAAAATTCTACCTATAAGCATCGCTTTTTATGATTATATATTAAATAGATTTAGTTCGTGGATTTGAAGAAGTTGTAATAAACAATTTGTCCCGCATCGTGGCCCAGTAGTTAAGGCAAGAAGCCTTGGCGCAGAGCTTGCGCTGGTTCGAGTCTCCATGTGGGAAGAAATTTTGCCATAGAATTTCGGCCAGTATGGGGCCAATGCCCACACAGAATCGTGAGGAAATTGGGTAGCTATAATAAGTAGCGGCTCAGGTTAAGAAAACGATCTATAACGGCTGGTGACCCGACATGCTGACCACATGTCACCCCTACACAGGCTGGAAAATCATCTACCTCTGTGATTAACACAGCGTATGTGAAGCCAGCAATCGGCTGTTAGGGCAAGGTTCTTCTAGGTCTGTCGCGTCATGCAGAAAAAAAAAACATTTAATGTAGCAATTTGTTTTATATGTGGTTATTATTGCGTTTACCATAA
This sequence comes from Diploptera punctata, assembly GCA_030220185.1. Classification (NCBI taxonomy): domain Eukaryota; kingdom Metazoa; phylum Arthropoda; class Insecta; order Blattodea; family Blaberidae; genus Diploptera; species Diploptera punctata. The sequence continues at coordinate 2,976,752 of JASPKZ010003882.1, forward strand.
AATTACATAAATTCTGTTACAAAATATTTTATTATATGGGTCCGAAACCTGGATAGTGAGTAGAAAATAAACCAACAAGCTGTTAGCAACAGAAATTGATTTTTGGAGGCGATCGACAAGAATTTCAAGAAGGGATAAGGTCAGAAAAGCACAATAAGGAAAATTATGCAAGTGGGTAATAACACATTAGAAAAAAATAGAAGAAAGACGTTTGAAATTGTATGGACACCTCATAAGAATGGAAGAAGAGAGAATACCAAAGAAGATCCTTAATTGGAAAGCTAATGGAAGAAGTGGAAGAGGCAGACCTAGAGAACGTTGGATTGAGGGAGTGAGGAGAAGTATGGAAGCAAGAGATTTGAGAGAAGAAGAATGCTCTTGAGAGGAACCTCTGGCGACAAATCACTTTTAGGAGAAACACTGTATTGTGGAATATTCCTAATAAAAAAAACATAAAATTATATTGAAAATCCAGCAAATTGAGCCTATATTGCAATTTTAAAATTGTATTTGGATTACAAAAATTACGAATAAAAAAACTATTATCTGTCAAATTAAACCCAATGTTTTAATATTTCATCATCCCACTATGAATAAATTCTGAGAAAACATGTACCTTAAAGGCTGGCCATATCCTCAATAGAAGATACGACGAATTTGATTTACAACGTTACGGTATGATGATGTATGCATTCAGAATGTTTGACATGACTGAAGTAGTAGCAAAAGTCTAAAGGGAGATGCTTTCTCTGAATATTGCAGTCAGTGTAGGATTTATGACAAAATGCAATAAATGTATATAATTCACGGTAGAATATCGAACACAGCAAATCATGCAGGCAAGGTAAGATGTGGTATGTATCCTCACCTCTGAACACCATATAAATTTTCTCCCACACGATATCTGTTTCCTACCTTCGCTTAGACCTACATCCAGCTTTTAAAAACATATTTTATTAAATAGGTGTACAAAGGAATATGCATTTGTATGTGCCCGAAAATGTTTTTATTTTACTTTCCTCTTTCACTCTTCGGAGTGTAGTATCTTAAAACTTTTTTTTTGTCTAAGAATCTTTCCTTAGCCCTATACCAAATTACTTATCTACTCCGATACACCGTATTGGGATGCTGATTTATATGTCGTTGGTAGGTTTATTTTTATTTTTCCATCTTGTACATTTTATATTTTATTCGTTGAATATAGAGTAAATCACATATATTATAGATAATAGTCCACCGCTGGTGGTCTCGAGGTAGCCTGCTACGTTGTCACGCAGCGGGCCCGGGTTCGATTCCCGGCCGGGGCAGTTTTTCTGGGTGAGGTTTTTATCGGGTTTTTTCCTCACCTGTAAGACAAATGTCAGGAAAAGTTTAAGGCCCAAACGGTCCCCGAAATCATATGATGATGATGATCATCATCATCATCATCATCCTTCACCGGTGTGGAAAGCAACGGGAAGCTACCACACCTACAATTCCCTAGTAAAACTGTAAGCATAGCATAAAAATGCTATGATTGCAGTGAAGGACCTGCCTTCGGGCAGAATTACTATGGATGCATAGATAATAATTGTATTGGAGATATACCTTGTGATAATTTATATTTATTGTAATATAGATATAATACTAATTATATTAATTTTATTTCTTACCTGATCGAGTGGTAGAGAAGATCCTAAGATCTTAACTCTGTCAGGTAAAAAAAAAAAATGATTTTATTATTACGATCATTATTTTATTATTGTTCACCGCTGTGGTCTCGAGGTAGCGTGCTGCCTTGTCACGCAGTGGGCCCGGGTTCGAACCCCGGTCGGGGCAGTTCTTCTGGGTGAGGTTTTATCGGGGTTTTTCTTCGCCTGTAAGACAAATGTCAGGAAAACATTAAGGCCCAAACGGTCCCGGAAATCATATGGCCATCGTCATCATCCTTATCATTATCATCATCATCATCATCATCAGCAGCAGCAGCAGCAGCATACTTCACCGGTGTGGAAAGCAACGGGAAGCTACCACACCTACAATAACCTAGTAAAGCTGCAAGCATAGCATGAAAATGATCTGATTGCAGTGAAAGACCTGCCTTCGGGCAGAATTACTATGGATGGATGGATTTTATTGTTATTTACACTTCAGTTTTCATTAAAGAGTCTTGACGAAGAACTAATACATTGTGATTAATTTATGCGCAAGTTCTTATATATACGTATACACAAAATAGACTGTATGTATTGAAAGAGTTAAAGAATACAACTTGAATATAATTTATCCCGTTTTTTAAGTTCCTTGAGACTTTCTGCTCTTGCTTTTCTATAGAAGAAAATAAGACAATTTAACGTTCAATTGGGTCCAATTAGTGACTTTGTTTGAATTCTGTTTTAAAATATTTATGTTTTATTTTATTTTATAAATATCTGTACTTACAAAGGCACTGCTTACTAAATAACCAACTTTTTATAGAGGGTACCAGGCAATTATGTTTTTAATATAGGCCCTAACTGGAAAATAAAAATTGACCAACCACATCTTGAGATGCCATAGTAAAAGTCTGAAAATACTATTAAACCTACGTTCGTGATGATGATGAGAAAATAAAAACAAAACAAATGATGGGTATCTATAAACCCATCTCTACATCACTCTTGTGAATTTTGCTCCTACTCTATATACAATTATCATAACATGAGGTATTACAGTTTTCTTTGGGACGTGTGTTTAGGCACTATAAGAATCGGTGAAATTTATTTTATTGATACCTAATGTTATTAATTAATTCTGAGTTATTTCTGTTAATTATATTAATACTGCTGCTGTTAATAATAATAATAATAATAATAATAATAATAATAATAATAATAATAATAATAATAATAATAATAATAATAATAATAATTTTATTTTTTATTATTCCGGCTTTTACAATGAATATACATTTTTCCGGTAACCATGTTCACAGTTAACTACACATTTGTTTCAACACATTTTTCCATTCTTGTCTGTTCATCCATATATCTTCTTCTATTTCCCATTCCCTCTTAGTTTCATTGATTCCCTGAATCCACGTAATATTTGGTCTACCCTTCTTTTTCCTTCCCTGTGGTTCCCAATCCATGATTATCTTAGGTAGTCTTCCTTCTTTCATCCTTCTAATGTGTCCGTACCAATTTAATTGTTTCTTCTTTATAAAATCTAATATTGAATATTGTACCTGCATTTTGTCTTTTATATATGAATTTCTGATTTTATCCTTCCTGGATATTCTTGCAGCACGTCTCCAGTAGTCCATTTCCGTGGCGAGTAATTTTTTTTCATTTGTGCATTTAAAGCCCACACATCAGCTCCATAGGTAATAATGCTTCTGATGATTGTATTAAAAATAGTTTTTTTTTGTTTCTTTGAAGATATGTTTGTCCCATACTATTCCATTTAGGGCAGATATAGCATACTTTCCTATATTGATCCTGTTTCTTATCTCTGTTTCTTGTTTTCCATCTTTAGTAATTTTAATTCCCAAATACTTACATTCTTCAGTGTATTTAATTGTCCCTAAATTTTCTTCTAGTATTAAATCTTGAGGAAGATCCCCTATTGTCATATATCTAGATTTATCCACATTGATCTTTAAACCCCATAAACCATATTCTTGTATTAATTTTCTAGTGAGGTATTCTATATCTTCAATTTTTGAGCCAACATCAATTGGTCATCTGCAAACTGGAGTGTATATATTGTTGAATTATCATCTAGTGGAATTCCCATCGGCTTACATTTCTTTTTCCATTCTTCAATAGCTTTTTCAGTATAAATCTTATATAATGTTGGAGACATACAGCATCCCTGTCGTAATCCTTTATTTGTTTGAAAACCTTTAGACAAGTACTTTCCCATTTAATAATAATAATAATAATAATAATAATAATAATAATAATAATAATAATAATAATAATAATGTTTATAAAACGATTAAGTATAATTTTATTCCTTTTCTTTACTTACACATGTAACCTTTAATAAAATTTTACTTTCCGTTCCAGAAATGATCGGTGATTTTTAGAGAATGTCAAATTGTTTCTTACTTGGGTCAAATTAATTTAGGTCGTTTCATGAAATATGTATATTAACAAAGATTACGTAAGGTTTTATTTTAAGGTTTTGTCGTGTCGTGCATAATACATAAATATAAAACTATTTATTGAATATCTAAAAATAAAGAATATTTAGGAATAGAAGGTTTGTACTTTTATAAATAAGAGTATGTAAGACAATTTAATAAGTTACTGTACATTTTTAATATTCTTTTTTTGCGCGATAGTGCGTTTTGTCGTACTTACAGCAATGGCGACCATGATTGAAAGTTTAACTTTCTACATTTCGCGGTTGCCAACCTAAATAACTATACTGTAATATTGCATATTATACAATGTACATACAAAAAATATATACAAAAGGTAGAGTTAATATACATTATACGAAACAAATCACTGCATTTTAAATGAACTGAAATTTATTTGAAACAATATAAAACAATAAATACGTACTTGCCGCCATTTTATGACTGATTGATTTCCTGGCATGCTGTAGTCTCAACTATTAAACATTAACACTGTTAACGTTAGTCAGTTGTTTATAATGAATGCAAATATTTCCAACAAATATGTTATTATTTTACTATTTATTATTTTGAAAACACCATCGCGCAAAAAATAATGTATAACGCACGTTTGTGAAGTGTTTTACATAATCTCGGAAATTAAAACCTCGCTATCGCTCGGTTTTTAAACACGTCCTCGCTTCTGTAAAAACCACTTCCAAACCTCGCATCGTAATATACTATTACTATAATGTTAGTTTTCTTTTGTAAATATCAAATAAAACTATATTTGTAAAAATCAATGTATCATCATCATCATCATCCTTCACGGGTTACGTCTTTGCCTGTTCCATTTCACATCTGTTCAGCCTAGCGATTTCTTGGTCTTCCCACCGATCTTCTTCCTAGGATTATATGTCAGTGCCATGTTTAGTATCCTATGCTCTGTCATTCATTGCAGATGTTTTATCCAATTGTTCCTGTGTTCTTCTATTTGTTGAAGAAGTGATTGTATTTTTAGTTCCTCTATAATATTCTCATTTCTAATATGGCCTTCTCTTGTACAACCTTACAAAGCCCGTAGGAATCTCATTTGCGCTGCCTGAATTTTAATTTTTCCTTTTTCCTTCAATGTATATCATGTAGTCCACCGCTGTGGTCTCGAGGTAGCGTGCTGCCTTGTCACGCAGCGGGCCCGGGTTCGATCCCCGGTCGCGGCAGTTTTTCTGGGTGAGGTTTTTATCGGAGTTTTTCCTGTAAGGGTCGGTTTAACCAACAGAAGTAACTGTATTACGCCAGTTTAAGCTATGTATTATACACGGGGAAAACTGGCGTAATATAGTTACCTCTGTTGGTGAAATTGACCTTAAGACAAATGTCAGAAAAACTTTAAGGCCCAAACGGTTCCCGAAATCAAATGGCCATCATCCTTATCATAATCATCATCATCCTTCACCGTGTGGAAAGCAACGGGAAGTTACCTATAATTCCCTAGTAAACCTGTAAACATAGCATGAAAATGCTATGATTGCAGTGAAGGGCCTGCCTTCTGGCAGAATTACTACGGATGGATATATCATGTGATATCAATCATTGTGTGAGAATTATTGTTCAACAAACTCTATAAACACTTCAAAGTGAATTTAAAAGGTCTTGGTTTACTGGCCGTCTGCTGGTCTAACATTCATATATATTATGTCAATCACAGAGTTGGAGGATCATTTAAACAGTATAGGGATTATACGTCACCAGAATAGGTCATTATGACTTGTTTTCTCAACCTGGAGTTTTAATTTTCAAGTACTAAGTTCCTCTCGACGTTAGGCGGACATTGACAAACATTTTATTCGCCCACAGGGATTTGAACCACTGCGCGTCTTGGTTCGGTGCCAAGGTAGAATATGCCTTAGATAACAAATTATTAAACTTATATATATATATATTATATATATAGTCCACCGCTGTGATCTCGAGGTAGCGTGCTGCCTTGTCACGCAGTGGGCTGAGGTTTTTATCGGGGGTTTTCCTCACCTGTAAGACAAATGTCAGGAAAACTTTAAGGCCCAAACGGTCCTCGAAGTCATATGGCCATCATCGTCATCCTTATCATTATCGTCCTTCAACGGTGTGGAAAACAACGAGAAGCTACCACACCTATAATTCCCTAGTAAAGCTGCGAAGCATAGCATGGAAATGCTATGATTGCAGTGAAAGACCTGCCCTCGGGCAGAATTACTATGTATGGATGGATGGAGATATATATATATATATATATATATATATATATATATATATAGACCAGCCTCATGGGCTAGTGGTCAACATTCCTGACTACAGTTCATGAGGTCCCGGGTTCGATTAACAGTCAAACCATAGAAATGTTTCTTTAAAGAGAATTATTCCTGTGGTTACCTATGGTCTGGAATTTAGGTTAAGTTTAGGTTAAGAACTCTCCTGGCGCTTCATTATCATTTATCACGCATCATACCATCGGGGTAACGTAACTCCGCCGTCCAGGTGCCCCACTATAAGAAATGGAATACAATTCTGCCAATGCTAGGGGAGAAAGCCATAAATGTCATAATACTACCTGGTGGCATTAGACAAAAAAAAATATATATAATTCAATTCCGTCCGATTTTCTTCATGTTGGGACTTGCAGATAAAGTTGAGATTCCTTAGGACACATTATTAGCCCGACGCGACGCTTAGTATTCCAGTGGTCGGGCTGCTATCTCTAGTCTCTGGACAGACATCAGGATACCGATTTACTCAATACGCAATGGAACGGTTATACCACCGTGACTCGGTCCTCAGAGCCTCATTCGTTAAAACGGGTTGTACCACGAGAGGGTGAGGCCGAAACAGGTCAACAAATGACCTAAATTCGTGAACGGACTTTGATGTTAATGTTATATACAGTTCAGTTGTACTCGACTTGCAGTCACTAGAGTGGACACTGCGCGAGTTATGACTCAATGCTTTGCAGTCAGTTTTCCCGCTATCGGCGCAGGTCGAGTGAAACTCACCATCATCATCTTCTTCATGGTAGGCCGTCCGCCTGTTCCGCTCTCAGAATTCACATTTCCATCGTCTTCTAGGACGCCCGCATCTCCATAGCCTTGAGGTTGGTACAACAGTGCTTGTTTTGTTAGCTAGAAGAGTTCATTCTTAAAATATGTTCATGCCATTTTTGTTTATAATTTTGTATTTTATCATTTAGATTAAATATTTTGAGTTCTTGCCTAATTGTTTCACTAGGAATGTGGTCTCTTAGAGTATATCCTGCAACACATCTGAGGAACTTCATCCCTAAAGTTTCTAGTAATCTTCTGTATGATCTATTCATGGCCCAATTCTCTAATTTTTATGTCACAATGGGAACTGCCATTTAGTGTTGTTTTAATAGTCTCACACATACTTTGAAATTTATATATATATTCATTTATATAATTTTCCCAATTGTAAGATATGTGATATCCTAAATCTTTAAAACTCTGTACTTGTTCGATGATTTCATCGTTAAATACTATTTGCGATCGAACTGCAAACTTTACCTGAAAGTTCCAAGTGAAACTCAATATATATATTTTTTTTTTCTTTATATGTTTGCGTGTGTTGTCTGTGGTGATCTAGTGTTTATGTTCTTTGCCTTCAGTCCCTAAGGTTGCGGGTTCAAACCCGGCGGAGTCGATCAATTTTTATAATGGAAAAATCCAAGGGACAAGTCCTCCGGAAGAGAATTTAAGGCGATGCACCCGAGTCTGATGATTTCAGTCTTAAAATGACAGCAAGCCCGAATAAAAGGCATCTGTGAAAAATTTAACCGACCTTCATCCATCCAAGTAATACCTTAGCTACATATTGGAGGTCTCATTGAGGCGATGAGCTAACTACATGTCACTCGTTGGCATCAGTAGGCAAATAAGGGTAACTAAATTAGCCTGGTTAAGAAACATCTCGGTAGGGAGCACCCATGTCTCTTTGCAGGACGTATGTGGTGTTTGTAGTTTAATTATTTTATATGTGAGGATAAGTGTGTATATATATATTATATATATATATATATATATTATAATTATTAATTATAACATCGATAAAGCGTCACTGCTATAAAGTAAAAATAATCTCTATAATTTGCTTACTTGTTATAGTAGTAGCTATCAGGTGGCAGTTAAGACTGAGTTCTCGCTACATCTCGTAATAATGGAGCATATATATATATATATATATATATATATATATATATACAAGAAAAATAAATGTTTGTATTACATTTGCCCCGTGGTTTAATGGATAGCACGATGGAGTACCAATCCAAAGGTCCGGGTTCAAATCCCGTCCAGGCATTTATCTTATCATGTCATATATATATATATATATATATATATATATATCCAATCATAGTAATTCTGCCCGAGGGTAGATCTTTCACTGCAACCAAACATTTTGATGCTATGATTTGCAGCTTTACGAGAGAATTATAGGTTTGGTAGCTCCCGTAATGGATGATAATGATGGCCGGATGATTTTCAGAGACCATTGAGCCCAAAGCTTCCTGACATTTGTCTTAAAGGCGAGGAAAAACCCCGAAAATACCTCATCCAGAAGCATGTGCCGATCGGGAATCGAACCCGGGCCCGGACCCGCTGCGTGACAAGGCAGCACGCTACCTCGAGACCACAGCGGTGCGCTATATATATATATATATATATATATATATATATATATACATAAATACATACTTCTTAATTTTGATATATGTTACTCTATATAACTAACTCATTGACACTATCGAACTCTTAGGTTCATACCGCTCGGACATAAGATCTCCATACATCCCTATTCTGAGCTGATATTTTCCAATCATTCCCTGTATAATCTACTTCCTCAAGTCTTGGTTATGTTATACTCCAACCTCATTCTTGGTCTACCAACTGGGCGTTATTCTTCTGTTTTCCTACAAGAAGCTTCCATGCACGTCTTTCATTCCCCATTCGTTCTCCACCCACGCAGTCTACGAGACTTAACTGTTCTTATTACGTCTGGCTTCCTATAAAGACCACGTAGTTCATTGTTATGAAGTCTTCTCCATTCACCCGTCTGTTCATCTCTCTTTAGTCCAAAACTTTTCCTAAGAACTTAATTCTCAAATACTCGTAATCTCCTTTTCTCCCTTAACGTAAGAGTCAATGTTTCGCATCCATATAGTACGTATAACTGGTAGAGTAACAGTTTCATATATTTTCAATTTAACGTTTTTTTTAAAGGAGTTGGGGACGGCAAGAGTTCCTTTAATGCATAATACCACGCACTTTCAGAATTGAGCCTAATGTTTAATTTTTTTGTGCATCTCATTCCTATACTCTCTCTCTCTCTCTCTCTCTCTCTCTCTCTATATATATATATATATATATATATATAGTCCACCGCTGTGGTCTCGAGGTAGCGTGCTGCCTTGTCACGCAGCGGGCCCGGGTTCGATCCCCGGTCGGGGCAGTTTTTCTGAGTGAGGTTTTTATCGGGGTTTTTCCTCACCTGTAAGACAAATGTCAGGAAAACTTTAAGGCCCAATCGGTCCCCGAAATCATATGGTCATCATCATCATCCTTATCAGGATCACCATCATCCTTCACCAGTGTGGAAAGGAACGGGAAGTTACCACACCTACACAATTCCCTAGTAAAGCTGGAAGCATAGCATGAAAATGCTATGATTGCAGTGAAGGACCTGCCTTCGGGCAGAACTACTATGGATAGATATATCCATCCATCCATAGTAATTCTGCCCGAGGGCAGGTCTTTCGCTGCAATCAAAACATTTTCATGCTATTCTTTGCAGCTTTACTAGGGAATTATAGGTGTGGTAACTTCCCGTTGCTTTCTACACCGGTGAAGGATGATGATGATGATAGTGATAAGGAGGATGATGATGGCCGGATGATTTTCGGGGACCATTGGACCCTAAGCTTCCTGACATTTGTCTTACTGGTAAGGAAAAACCCCGAAAAAAACCTCACCCAGGAGCCTGTCCCGACCGGGAATCGAACCCGGGCCCTCTGCGTGACAATGCAGCACGCTGCCTCTTTTTTTTAAATTTATTTCTTTGTCGTTTTCTTTCGTTTATACTGTTTTTCCTTTTTGTTTAATTTTGTTAACCTTTTTATCTTATTCACACATACAAACACAAGACAGGACACATACCCAGATCCAAGATGGAGATTTTTAAAATCCCTACCCCGCCCGGAATCGAACCCGGGTCGCCGGAATAGAAGTTAGGGACTCTACCGACTTCGCCACGGCGACGGACTATATTTTACTGGTTTCCTTATTGTTTTACTTTTATCTTTGTTTGTTTTACCTGTTTGTTAACTTTCTTTAATTCTCACATAGACACAAGGACTTTACTTTTATCTTTGTTTGTTTTACCTGTTTGTTAACTTTCTTTAATTCTCACATAGACACAAGGACAGGACACACACACCCAGACCTAAGGTGGAGTTTTAAAATCCCCTACCCCGCCAGGATCGAACTCGGGTCGCCGGAGTGGAAAGTAGGGACTCTACCGACTACGCCACGGCGACGGACACCTCGAGACCACAGCGGTGGACTATATATATATATATATATATATATAGAGAGCGAGAGAGAGAGAGAGAGAGAGAGAAGAGAGAGAGAGAGAGAGAGAGAGAGAGAGTGTAGGCCTATCAACATTTATCTTACGTATGAGGAAATTAAACTTCAAAAACCAGGGCAGTAACCAATTTGAGTCACTAATTAGCTAAGAAATTATTGGTGATATAAAATACGAAATTTTTAATATCCAACTTACTAATACATTAAAATGGGTAAAAATATCAATTGGTTACGTAGAAGTATCTTCATTTCTCATTTAATTGGGCTAGTTGGTATGTACATTCAGTTACATAATAATGTATACAAATGGGAAATGAAATGAGCTGCTAATGAGAGTGACAGATATTTGCTGATAACACTAAAGGGAGTGTAACATTGCATACTGGTTTGTGGTTTGTTCAATGTCTTGTAATGCTCGGCTGATGAAGGTACACCAGCACCGCCAGCTTGCGCATAATGGAATATTACATTATAGTATACATAGACTAGAAATTGCATTACCGCAGAATCTTCAACTTGGGAACCGCGAGATCATCAAATAAATTACATTGTTACACACACTTCAAGTCGCATTACGCTTAGGTCAAATAAAAATTACGTTTTTGCGCGATAGTACGTTTTTTAGTGCTTCAGCAATGGCGACTTCCTACATTTAGGGGTTGCTAACCTAAATAACTATACTGTAATATATCATATTACAAAATGCGTGTGGAAAGTAAAACCACCAACCTCTATGTATACATACAATGTATATACAAAAAATATCCAAACGGTAGTGTTAATAAACGTTATACGAAACAAATCACCGCATTTTAAATTAACTTTATTTGAAATAATATAAAACAATAAATACGTACTTGCCGTCATTTTATCACTAATTGGTCTCATGACCTCCTGTAGTTTCAGGCAATAAACGTTGCCCGCAATGTTAACGTTAGTTAGTTGTTTATAATGAACGCAAATATTTCCAACAAAGATGTTATTATTTTACTATTATTTATTATTTTGAAAACACCATCGCGCAAAAAATAATGTACAAACCACGTTTGTGAAGAGTTTTAGAGAATCTCGGAAATTTAAAACCTCGCTATCTCTCGGGGTTTAAACATTTTCCTCGCTTCTGTAAAAACAACTTTCCAACCTCGCATCGTAATATAGTATTTTGCGTGATAGTGCGCTTTGACGTACTTACAGCAATGACGACTATGATTGAAAGTTCAACTTCCTACATTTCGGGGTTGCCAACCTAAATAACTAGACTCTATTAAAATAACCATAGGCCTACTGTAATGTTACATATTACGAATCGCGTGTGGAAAGTAAAACCACTGTCCTCTATGTATACTACGTGTAATGTAGGCCTATATACAAAAAATATCCAAACGGTAGTGTTAATATACATTATATGAAACAAATCACTGCATTTTAAATGCGCTAAACTTTATTTGAAACAATATAAAACAATAAATCCGTACTTGCCGTCATTTTATTACTAATTGGTCTCGTGGCCTCTTGTATTTTCAACTAACAAACATTGCCCGTACTGTTAACGTTAGTCAATTGTTTATAATGAACCTGTAAATCAATACAAATCACACTAAATCTCTTTTGAGATTACTTTTAATTCCACCACATAGCTTCAGGCTATGAAGTGTTTGACTAGGAACTGGATAATCCGTATTCCATCCTGGATATCGCAATTGTGAAGATCATCCACCAAAAATCAGCGAAATCCAATATTAAAAGTGGATCTTTACCGGAAACCCTAAATTAAAAATTCGATCTAGCAACTGTCATGTTTGCTATGTCTGAATATAATGTATCAGTACTGTTTAATTAACCCATCAATATAATAATAATAATAATAATAATAATAATAATAATAATAATAATAATAATAGCTTTATTTTACCTGGAAGAGTTAAGGCATTAAGGCCTTGTCTACCACTCAACCAGGTTTAAAAAAATACTAACAAAAAAAAATAGTATTAAATCTAAATTACAATATATATATATATATATATATATATATATATATATATATACGATTACAAGTTATGAATACAATACTTACTTACTTACTCACTGGCACTATCGAACCCGCAGGTTCATGGCCGCACGGACATAAGCTCTCCATACATCCCTATCCTGAGCTAATGCTTTCCAATCATTCCCTGTATAATCTACTTCCCTCAAATCATAGTTAATGTTGTTCTCCCACCTCATTCTTGGTCTACCAACTGGGCGTTTTCCTTCTGGCTTTCCTACAAGAAGTTTCCATGCACGTCTTTCATTCCCATACGCGCAACATGTCCTGCCCATCGCAGTCTACGGGACTTAACTGTTCTTATTATATCTGGCTTCCTATAAAAGACCATGTAGTTCATTGTTATGTAGTCTTCTCCATTCACCTGTCTGTTCATCTCTCTTTTGGTCCAAAAATTTTCCTAAGAACTTTATTCTCAAATACTCGTAATCTCCTTTCCTCCCTTAAAGTAAGAGTCCATGTTTCGCACCCATATAATATAACTGGTAGAATAATAGTTTTATATATTTTTCAGCTTAACTTTTTTGAAGGAGTTGGGACATCAAAAGTCTCTGCAATGCATAATAGCATGCATTTCCAGAATTGAGCCTATGTTTAATTTCTTTGTGCATCTCATTCCTATTTGTGATTATTGTTCCTAGGTATTTGAATTCAGCCAATTCCTCAAAATTTCCCTCATTTGTCATTAGCTGTCCATTTCCATTATATAATGTATTTCTACGTGTGACCATATATTTAGTTTTACTGATATTTACTTCCAGTCCTAATTTCTTAGTGTTACTCAATAGTGTGGTGCGTGTTGGCCTTTAGTATTTCCTCGCTATCGGCCAGTAGTACTACATCATCAGCATAAACTACCAGCTTATTAATACCATTCATTGTAGGCCTTCCTCATTCTCTAAAGATTTAATGGCATGCTCTAGTACAAAATTAAATAGTAGAGGAGATAGTGCATCTCCTTGCTTCAACCCATTCTGGATTTCAAAAGTGTCTGAAAACTGTTTGCCTACACGCACCTACTCGTTGAGCCATTTAGACACATTCGTATAAGTCTAACCAACTTTTTAGGAATTCCGAACTCCAGCAGGATACTATATAACTTCTCCTCTTAATTGAATCATATGCTTTTTTGAAGTCTACATATAGTTGATGTACATTACCATTATATTCCCATTTCTTTCTAAAATCTGTCTTATACTAAAAATCTGATCTGTTGTAGACCTGTTTCTTCTAAATGCACATTGATGATCTCCTAGAATGTCATCAATATAGGGAGTAAGTCTGCTTACTAATATATTTGTTAGAATTTTGTACGAAGTTGAAAGAAATGAGATGCCCCTATAGTTGTTGCAATCAGTTTTATCTCCTTTCTTAAAATTGGTACGATAATTGATTCCTTCCATTCATCTGGAAGAGCTTCTTTTTCCCAAATCATAGTAAGCAACCAGCGTATCTTGTCCATCAATTTTTCTCCCCCTGATTTTATCAGTTCTGCTGGGATCTCATTGAACCTGATGCTTTATACATCTTCAATTTTTTCAATTGCCATTTCAACCTCTAATGCACTTGGCTCTGCGACTAGCATTCTGCTGTCTGTACTTATCCTCCTCAATGTCCTGTTCTGTATGTACATTTAATAGCTGATTAAAATAACTTTTCCATCTATTTAATATACTCTTGGAATCTGCAATCATGATCACCCATTTTAAGTACGAATTATGTTTGTTCTAAGCCTGAAACCCTTTTCTTCTCTATACTAATTCCCTGATATAATTCTCTAATTGTTCCTATTTTTTGCATTCATTTCAAGATCATTAATCTTCTCTCTCAAATATTCCCTCTTCTTACTCTTTAGTAACTTGGTGGTTTCCCGTCTAACACTACCCAATTGCTCTAAATTTACCTCATTTGGCTCGTGTAACCATTTCATTTTTGCTAGCTTTCTTTTCTTTACGATGTCGGCACATTCCTCATCAAACCATTTCTTGTTTTGCCTCTTTTTTAAACAACCAATGCTTTCTGATGCTGACAATTTAATGAATACAATACAATTAATATTTATAATGTATTTTGATCTACTCTAAAGTTAACGAATTAAATATATAATATGTACAAGATATATAAAAAAACGAGGAAAATATTAATGACATAGCATAAAATTAAATAAACAGAGAAAAGACAACAGGTAACTGTATAAGCGTGACTTAAAGGTACCAAGTGTGCGGCAACCCCTGATATCTTGAGGAAGGAGATTCTAGGAGCGGGCAGAGGCTACTGTGAAGGAAGTAGAATAGGAGGAGTAGAAGTGCTATGAAGAGGAATTGTTAGCAGACTGCTATCTTGTGACCTAGTGTCAATATTATGGTAAGAGGATAACTTCTCAAATCTGGACGCCAGGTAAGTAGGAATGTAGGAATGCAGAAGCTTGAAAAGTAGTGAAAGAGAGTGCAATTTACGTCTGTCAGTAAGACGGAGCCAAGAGAGGTTATTAAAGTGTTCGGAAATATGGTCATAACGGCGGATATTGAAAATGAATCGAACGCAAGCATTATGAACACGCTGCAGTCTCTGCGACAAGTCATAGTTTATATCATTATAAATAATGTCATATCCTAAAATATATATTGGTTTAATTTATTTACCATTTTAAGTAGAAAAAAATGAATAATTAGATATTATTTTAATTTGGATCAAATTATACAACGATATGCAATATCGGTTAAGATATGCACTTACTGTTATGTAGATCACTGGGGTAACAATGAAAATGTTCCTCGGCATATTTTAAGTGTTTCTGGATCGGGTTTGTGCGCTGATTTCAAATATATGATCATTTGTCTCCAAATGTCACGATTTTTGTTTTTGTTACTTTTTTAATTTGAAGTATATGATTGGTTAATATTATTTTTCTCCAAATGTTAACGGTTCGATCGTATCAACGTTTCCTTTGTTTATGGGACAGCCGAGCAATTGGCAAACACACTACATCCAACAAGTGTGACCTTCAAGAAACGAACTAGTTTCAGGAGAAAATATTGCCCTACATGAACCTCTTATTGACAGGAAGAAGATCTTACTACCACCTCTTCACATTAAATTAGGACTAAAAAATCAGCATGTTAAAGCTTTGGTTAAATCCTCAGATGTTTTGCAACATATTCGCTCTTGTAGCGGGCAAATAGTCGGTAGGTCGAGGTTCTTGTACCTCAGAGTATGGATTTCCGTCGTGGGAATGACGAGGAGAGCGAACTAAGGACAGTTAAGGAGGCTTTCCAAGACACATTATTAATCACTTGAAGCACATGGACAATCAATTATTACAGTAGTACACACACTGTACGTAGTATGGATATATATCCTCACTTATGATATTCCGGAATTATTTCTTCGGAATTACTGTTAGTAGTCGCGGTCAGCAACTGACCGATTTCAATAATATGATTCGGCGAATCTATTGCGCTTTGAAGTTATTAATTTAATAGTAGGTAGTCATTGGACCTATTTAAATATATGTCGTGGATTTATCACACGAATATAACAGGATTGCCTGTAACGCAATCAGCACACTAATGCTATTGAAAATTACTAATATTTCTTTATTCGCTTCAATTGGCCGATAATTTCTGGCCTATCACTTCCCTAAGCGGTCAATATGTCGCTGACCGACGACCGGCGATCTTCCCGCACTCTCGCGAGACTCACAGAACTGCCCCCTGCTCGGGAGTCTCACGTAATGTTCTGTTTTCAGGATGAAAAATATTTCTGAAATCTCATATTTTTATTCTTGCGAAAGAAAAAAGGTTCATTTTTGTTGACCAGTGTAATTAAAACATTTTGTCTGTACATACTTACCTCTTATGGTTGTTTTTGTCGAACATATGTTTCAAGACTTCTGAGCCCCATCGTCAGCGATTACAGACTGAATTTTCTCAAGTTGTTGGCCCTGATTCTTGATTCTTGCTCTCTTTGCCTCTGGTCCAATGAATTTACCAATGAGGTTCCTTTCTCCGGGAATTTCAAAATTCATAATTATTTCCTTTTTCTTATGTATGTAGATTTTTCCCCATATGGTGAGTTCATTTTTGTTTTCTGTTTCAATAATTTTGTGTTTACATCTATTTTGTGTTTTTCTGACCAAACGTGAGCAGCCACTGCAGATTTTTCTACTTCCCCTTTTTTACATTCCTTATGTGTTCTTTAGTTCTAATCGTTAAATTTCTTTTTCCTATGTATATCTTATCACAGTCTGCACATTTTATTTGATATATTTCTGATTTTTTACCATCATCAATCTTTACAATTTTATTAGTTTTTATTAGATTATTTAAACTATAATCATTGTTTGGTACTAAATTAATATTAATATTATTTTTTAAAAATCTGCAGTGACTGCTCAAGTTTGGTCAGAAAAACACAAAATAGCTGTAAATATAAAATTATTAAAACAGTTGGAAAAGAAAAATGAACTCACCATATGGGAAAAAAATCTACAAACAGAAGAACAAGGAAAGAATTATGAATTTTGAAATTCCCGGAGAAAGGAATCTCATTGGTAAATTCATTAGACTAGAGGCAGAGAGAGCAGGAATTAAGAATCAGGGCTGACAACTTGAGAAAATTTAGTCTGTAATCGCTGACAATTGGAAGTCTTGAAACATATATTCGACAAAAACAACCATAAGAGGTAAGAATGTACAGACAAAACGTCTTAATTATTAAACAAACCTCTTTATGTTACTCCCTATTGTATTTTAAAATATTGGGCCATGTTTATCTCTGCTTCGGAATGTACGATTACGTCATTTGCGATGAACAGCCTCTTGTTTCATATATTTTTCGATACGGAAGATGACAATATCGAGTTAATACATACGTAGATTGATTGATTAATAGACCGATTGATGGACGAGATAAAGGCAAAGAGAAGTTCTCGAGAGTGGATATAAGCTTATGTAATAATCAATTGAGTTGGTGCTTACTTGATGAAAATTCATATTTATTAATTAAATGAAACTAAGTTTCATTTTTATTTAATTAATAAGCTTACGTCTTGTATGTTACACCGAGCAACAAAAAAATAATTTTTTTTTTTTTGTCTCAGAAAGACAAATATGTGATTCTTATAGTATTTTTTCCTCCTGAATTCAAATATGATATCGGTTTTTCTCCATCACGCAAGATTTTCGAGAGACAGGCATTTATAATTTCAAACACTTCATTATTTTCTACAT
The DNA here is from genome assembly GCA_030220185.1 of Diploptera punctata. Taxonomy (NCBI): domain Eukaryota; kingdom Metazoa; phylum Arthropoda; class Insecta; order Blattodea; family Blaberidae; genus Diploptera; species Diploptera punctata. Next base: position 2,994,752 of record JASPKZ010003882.1, read on the forward strand.
TCGTAACTACACAATATTCGAATATACGGACTCACCTAGAATGTAAGAAATGACGATTTTCTGCTATATTTCGCCTGTGGATCATCTCTCTTGATGGCCCAACAATAATCGGCCAGCATATTAGGATTCCATTTGTCTTGATATCTCTTTTCCATAGCTGAAATCTCCTGATGAAAGCGTCCCCGTGCTCATCGCTCAATGGACAAATGGACGAAAAAAGTTTATTAAAAAATAATTATTTAAATCCATTAATTGAAACTAAAATAAAAAAAAAACTGTTGGTGATGGAGAAATTCCGAATACATATTTGAAAACACGATAAAAACTGCATTAAGTACAACTATTGGTACTCATGAGACAAAAATCATGTTGACCAGTGTTATTAATGTTTTTGTATGCTTAGACTTAATTTTGTAATGTTATGCATATTTTCTAAATTCTCTTTTATTTACAACTTTAATTGTAGTACAATCCCGTAAGCTCGAAATAGTAGGATTAGAGAAAGTTGAAAAAAATAATTAAAAATTGAACGTTAAAAATAAACAAAATAGTAATTAGTGTATACTGTATCGTAAAATGTATTAATAATGGAAAGAAACAACAGAGAAAATGTTAACGAGTTTTCGCGTGGTATGTGATTCCATTAAAAATTGATTGAAAGTAAAGAGTGGTTGTTTATCTTGTACTCTATGAGAAACATCTATGTCCCACAACCTGTATCATCAATGTAATCAAGTTCATTCTTGTTAAAGTAAAACAAAGATAAACCTTTCAGACGTTCTGTTGATTTTTCTCGGATGTAGTGAGGGAGTTGAAGTTTCTTTACATTTCTAAGCAAACTCCGTCGTCTTCAAGATTTTAAAGAAAGGAGATCATTTCAAATGAATTCACTTGTCAGTTTTATTTGAATTAATTTCATGTATAATGTATACTTCATTATTATTTATAGACGGCGGTTCCGTGGCACAAGTGGTTAGAGGTTCGCCTTCTACCTCCGTGTTCTGAATTCGCGTCTTGGTTACTTCATGTGAGGTTCGTAGTGGACGAATAGGAACCCGGGAGATTTTCTCGGAATTTCTCCCTTTTTCTTTTCCCTTTTAAACATTTCATTCCTTCACTCTCCCATACAGACGTCATGAATTTCATTTTACGTCATCTCCCCCTGTGATGATGCAACATGCCCGGTCAGTTGCAATACTTATGTACGACGATATATATGCCTCAGCCTGGATTTGAACCCGATACCTCCAACTCTATATGTTAGTGCGCTTCTAACTGCGCCACTCTGGCATCTCAGTACAAACATTTAAATTTCTTCCTAATATATAATTCTCAAATCACGAGAGGCAATGGGACATCGATCGAACTGCCATCTAGTGGCTGCTATAACATAAAAACCTTTTCAAAGATAATTTTTACTTTATAGCAGTAACGCTTGATTATTTAGATATTATTATTTTTTTACATTTAGCAATGAAAGCCTTCATAACTAAATGTAAACAAATAATAATAATCCATCCATAGTAATCATGCCCGAAGGCAGGTCCTTCACTGCACTCATTGCATTTTCATGCTATACTTGCAGCTTTACTAGGGAATTGTAGGTGTGGTAGCTTCCCGTTGCTTTCCACACCGTTGAAGGATGATGATGATGATAAGGATGATGATGGCCATATGATTTCGGGGACCGTTTGGACCTTAAAGTTTTCCTGACATTTGTCTTACAGGTGAGGAAAAACCCCGATAAAAACCTCACCCAGAAAAACTGCTCCGACCGGGGATCGAACCCGGGCCCGCTGCGTGACAAGGCAACACGCTACCTCGAGACGACAGCGGTGGACATAATAATAATAATAATAATAATAATAATAATAATAATAATAATAATAATAATAATAATAATAATAATAATAATAATAATAATAATATCATTATATTTCATCCCTCGACCTGGCATTACTCCGGATACGAGTAGAGAGTATACTTTAGTATTATTTATAGATGCTTTAAAATCTAAGTTCTTATCACGTCCAACTTTAAAGCTGTATTCAAGTAGGTTGTGTTATTCTGTTGTGTGCATTCGTGTGTTGACTGTAGAAATCATTCATTTTAACGATGTTTAAATGAGTTGTGCTAACGAAATTCCAATTCAGTATTTGTTTTACGAGTGAGGAAAACTAAGAAAATAGACTATTCAGTTAGTTGATCACAAGGTAATTCCCGGTTACTTATCTGTAATACCATCATCTGAACCAACACGTCCATCGATCTATTATTGAAAATATTTTACGATCATCTAGATTTTAGGTGTTTATTTCGTTTTGGGACGCTTAAACATCTTCGGCCATATCGCGTCTAGAATCCTGAGGCTGTGAATATACATTGTTCCTTACTTATGCATCATTTTAAACTTTAATGCAATCCCTTCGTTACGGCTGCTTTATTTAATAGATGAAATTAATAGCGCAGCAGTTACATTAAAAACCAATCGAGATAGGTTAGATATATTTTACAAGTTGAATAATTTGAGAATTTTATAAATCCCCGAAAATACACAACATTTTTTTAAATTGCACTTAAAATTGGCAAAAATTGGCGAAAAATCGACAATTTTCGAATCTTTATGTAAATCCAACTAACTTCTTCTTCTTCTTCTTCTTCTTCTTCTTTCCAAGTATTAGGCCAAGGCCTGATACGATCCTATAGAAAATTTTCCTTCCAGCGTTTCATAGGACGGCCTAGTGATCTTCGTCCTCTTGGTATATAATTATAAACAACTTTGGGGATCCGATTTGAACTCATTCTTTCTAGACGGTCTTTCCAATTTAGTTGTTACTGTTTAATATATTCCAAAATTGGCGTAGTCTTCAATTCTTTTAAGATATCGGTGTTCCTTTTCCGATCCCATCTGGTGTAACCCACTGTTCTGCGCATGAATCTCATTTCACAAGCCGTTAATCTGCTTTCATGTTGTCTTTTTAGTGTCCATGCTTTACTACCATAGGTCAACACTGGTCTGACCAAAGTGTTATATAAACGTAATCTGGTGTTTTTTTGTACAAGGGATGGTTTCATAACTTGATTAATAATTCCCAAACTTTTATTATAACTAGTAATTTTTTCAGGGATATCCTTTTCATCCCAGATAGAGAGATAATATCCAAGATATTTAAACTGATTAGATCTCTCTAAAATTTTATTCTGGAGACAGATTTTACTTTGTATGGGGTCCTTCCCATGAAATGCCATAATTTTAGTTTTGTTAATTGATATTTCCATATTAAATTTGGCACCTATTTTTTGTAAATTATAAATTGATCGTTGCAAATAATTTTCGGAAAGTGCCAGAAGAGCTAAATCGTCTGCAAAAAGAATAGCATCGAGTTTGAGGTTCCTATTGATGGGTATATATCCTCGTTGTGTTTTCCTCCATTCGTTTATTAATTTATTTGTAAACCCTCTGGCGGCACTATGGCCCTGGGGTCGACTCAGCCTCTAACGGAAATGAGTACCAGACGCTTGTTCTGGGGGTAAAGGCGGCCGTCACGCAGGGCTGACAACCCGGCTGACATAAAGTGCCGATTGTCTAGAAAAAGTGGGAGCCCTAACCTCCTACTACCCCAAGGGCCTCCGGGCCTGTTGTGGGATCACTTTACTTTACTTTATATATATAATGAAAAGCACCGGTGAAAGTCCACATCCCTGTCTTACTTCAGTGTTGATCGTTTCCCAAGAAGATAATTTGCCATCGTGGAATTAGCTTCTTGAACTCTGGATATAAAATGTATGCTAATATAGTTAAGAATAAATTGAAAAAAATATGAAAATATAATTGGAGAAGAGCAGAATGGATTCAGAAAGGGTACATCTTATACAGATGGATTCTTCACTCTAAAACTAGTTATATAATCCAAATAACAATTTAATTAATCTTATAAAATGAACACTTATGGTGAAATATGTCGTGATAATGTAATCCGTTCAACAACTTGCCTTGACAACTGATCAAAATCACTAAAAGTCAAGTTGGCCGACACAGTGATTGAACGCTGAATCTTCTGAATATGAGTTTTAACTACTTTATTGCTGATTTATTCCTATGCATATTCTACATAGAGAAATGAGTGTAACTGTCTATATGTTTTATATGCTTTGTTTTATGCGTGTTTTGTTTATAATCAAGCACTTTCATGACAATAGTACGGGGTGAATCATAAATACGTTTGATCGCGTTGCGTGATGGAAATGTTACAATTACAGGAAATATGAAATTACCGTTTGAAAGGCAATTATTCAAATTACAACAATGGAATAAAACAAAACAGTTTAGAACTTACGTCATTAGTCAAAATGGCGTTGAATATGCAACAGCAAATTGAAATTGCTGCATGGGCAATAACGTATGTTAATGATCGTGAGGCCGCAAGACGGGCAAGACGTGAGTTTAACATAGCTTTGCAGCCGTCGACTGTGGGGAAGTGGAGAAAACGACTGCTGGTAACGAGAAGGATGCAGAAAATCAAACCTCCTGGAAGCCTCGCATTAGCACGGATGCGAAACGACGAAGAGAATTGTGGAAGCGTTCGACGCTTGCCCGCAAAAATCTACCCGCCAAGCTGCACGTGAGCAGTGATTCGTTTTGTTTTGTTCTCTTGTTGTAATTTGAAGGATTCCCTTTCCGATGATAACATATTTGCTTTAATAATAATATTTTCGTCACAATATGCGATCAAACGTATAGCCATATTTCTGAATCATTCTGTATATAATAGAATATTGAGATATTAGGGGGAAAAAAAAACTCAACTTGTTTCTAATACAGGAGCGGGTCGAGTGATCAAGTAAGGGAATTCAAGTTTCTAATTGTGTCCACCGCTGTGCTATAGTGATAACGTCTTTGCTTTAGACGTAGCGGGCATGAAGTTGATCTTCGTGGGCACAAGTTTCCATATTGAAGTTTTTCTCGGGGATTTTCCTCACCTGTAAGACAAACGTCAGGAGACATTAAGGTCCAATTTGTTCCCGAGCACCATCTGGCCATCAGATTCATCCATATCATATTCGTCTTATTTAGCAAGTATGTATGATTGGATGTTGTATCTTAACTTAAATGTTCGTGTTGTCTCGGAGGTGTTCCCTTCAATGAGCTGATCCTCAGAGGTCCTCCATGTCCTTGTGTGGTCTAAAGAGTATGTCAATACTGATAAAATTCATATTTAAATTTCGTTGAGGTAAATTGTCACAAAGTAAAATATTAAAATAAATACCTGGCAGATGCCGTAGTCCTCAACTAGGTTAAATTAAAAAAAAAACTTTTAAGAACATAAGCCTATCGGAAACCAGTTTCCATCATTAGCAGAAGAATGTGCGCTGCTGTCGTTTTGAGACGTTTTTAACATAGCTACTGACGTCGCTGGAATGTCGCAAAACAATAACAGTTAGTAGAGCATATCCTTCTGCTGATGATGGAAGCCGGCTTCCGAAAGGCCTACAGTTATTTAAAGTTTTTTGTGTGTTAATTAATCTAGTTGAGGACGTCTACATCTGCCAAGTATTTATTTTAATTTTGAACTTTGTAAAGAAGTACGAGTGTGTGTAATCTAGAGTTGAAAATCCTCTCCTGGCGAGGTCATGTACCTGCAAAGGCACGAGTGACGTAGGACATGTAGAACACAATTAAACTTTACAACGTCTACTGTAAATGTGTTTTAGAAGCTGACGCACTAATAAAATCACACGTAATAAGCAGATTGGAGTGGGGGAATGTAATGTTGAATAATGTTATTATCGCAAACGACACTGGACTTGAAAGGGTTATCTAGGTATCAGATAAAACCTGAAAGAGATGTAAGCTTGCTTCTGATATTTAGGACGGAACGGTTAATAGACCTATTCCTGGAAGTAACGACGACCATAAACCGGAGTGGAATAATGAAGATGGCCGTGGTAATCATTGTGTGTCAATACAGTACAGCCCACAGTTTACGTAAGGACAAATGGTAATCTAGCTATGAAAGCAGTCCATTTGTTACTGGTACACAATACAAGGGGATATACACTAAATTAAAGTTTTATTTCCAGTAATAAGAATTCATGCAGTTACTACTAGTCTTTTATAATGAATATATCAAAATATGATAATAATAATAATAATATTAATAAAAATATAATTTATATAGCAGGTTACACAATGTTTCACATCTTCCTGCACCCAATTAATCTACTGTCATTATCCTCCACATCTCTCTGTCATTCCAATCTTCATCGTCCAATTATAAACCAACAAGATATTTTCGCCGAAAACGCTCACTGTGTTTACAGAGAGACCTAAAACACGTTTGGGGAAAAGAATCTTACATACTCAACCTAGGATTTAAAGAGAGATCAGGGCTTGCTTGGTTTAGGCTAGGGGCATGAAAATTCCTAAAAATTAACGACGATCACGATATGCGAATATGTGCAATGTGCGGGAACTTTGAAGACGATATATGTATTAGAAAAATGTGATGATTTAGAATATTGGAGACGTCAGTTATTACCGGAAAGATTTCTAAATTCAAATCGTGAAAGATTGGCATGCTACGAGTTATTGGTAAATCCAGAAAATTGGATAAACATGGGTAAATTTCTGACAAAACGCGGAAAATAAGAACAACACTCATTCATGAATAAATATATATGTTATCAAGATGCAATGCCATTAATTCTTAACAATTATACATAACTTAATTAATGTATAATGCTATTGTATGATTATGTAATTGTAATATTATTGTGTTTTCTTTATGTAATTGTAATGTTATTGTTTTCTTTCTTTTTTGTTTTTCTTTATACTATTACCAATTATTACTTTATTGTAACAGACTGTCAACAGCACGTACGGTTTACTGCCCGTGCGACACATATTTGTAAATAATATTGTAAATATTTTACATTTTGTCTACTACTACTACTACTACTACTACTACTTTTTCTTTCATGCTGCTCAAAACACCATCAATCCACGTTATTTCGTTATTTTTGGCCGTCCTCTTCTTCTATTAATAAAGGAGAGCCTAAGGCCCAATATTGGGCTGTTAAGGCATTATAGACAGCTGAACTGTTTCAAAATACTAAAAAGTTACTAAATTTGATTTTTATGATATTGTTATGCATACTATTGAACTAGGACCTACTGTACATGTAAAATAATTAAAATGACATAGCCATGTAAAAAGAATGGCAGAAGGCAGATTCCCAAGAAGAATACTAGAATGGTCCACCGCTGTGGTCTCGAGATAGCTTGCTGCCTTGTCACGCAGCGGGTCCGTGTTCGATTCCCGATTGGGAAAGGCTCCTGGGTGAGGTTTCTTCGGGGTTTTTCCTCGCCTGTAAGACAAATGTCAGAAGACGTAGTGACCAACGGTCCCCGAAAATCATCCGGCCATCATCATCATCTTTATCATTATCATCATCATTATTCACCGGTGTGGAAAGCAGCGGGAAGCTACCATACTTATAATTCCTTAGTAAAGCTGCAAAGCATGACATGAAAATGCTACGATTGCAGTGAAAGACCTGCTCTTGGGTAGAACACTATAGAATATAATAGATCAAGTTAATTTAGTTACGCTTATTTCCGTACATATGTCATGAATATTATGCGGTCAACATATGTACCCAATGATACGATGTCGTATCTTCACAGACATAGATGCTATATTTGTATCCGATGTTTTCAAAGATGAATTTGAGAAACAAAATCAATAGTTTGAATTTTAAAATGTATATAGTATAAGTTCCAAGAATAAGGTCAGAGAATAACATTAACCAAGATTTGAGAGAAATAGAGTGTACAAGGGATGATTAACTTGGGGATGCGATAGTTTGTCAATGGCTTTAAAAAATAAAAACATATTAGGTATTCTTTTAGTTACCTGAAACCTACGACACGGGAACTATTGGTTTACTTCGGAAGGGAAATAAAACAAATTCAGGATTTTCACTCCCCGGGAGTAAAAAAAAAAAAGTAACCATTTGAACCCGAGTTTTTAAACTCTACGTTTAGCGCTCTAACTATCTAAGCTACTCAGGAATCCTAAAACAAACATTTATTTTTCTTATATATGTAGTATTCTCAATTTACACGAGAGGTAGCGGGATATCGTTCCAACTGTCATCTAGTGGCCACTTATAAGAAGTAAACATATTTAAAGAAAACATTTACTTTATAGCAGTAACATTTGTATTGTGTAAGTAGATAGGGACAGAGGGAATCTCGTTAATCCATTCATGCGCGTCACTAATTAGATGACATCTTATATATAAAAATTGTTTGTTTGTATGTATGTTTGTTTGTTCGTACTTTATACGCGGCCACATCGTTGATCCGATTGTGGTGGGGTTTTTTGCAAAATGTTCAGGAGATTCCCGGGATGAACCTAGACTATAAGAGAGGTGTGATACTCAACTCCTACACCCTTAAAAATCGCCCTTTGTAGTGGAAAACGTGAAAAAAGTAGCTCTTTGGACGCTTAAATACCTTACGCTGCCTAAACCATAAGAAACACACAAAATTAATGTACACAGAATTGAATATCTCAAAAAGATCTACAAAAAAGTCCGTGGCAGCATATGTTTATCTCTTAAGGATAACTCACAAAAACCATTTTTGTCTCTCATTGATACCAAGAGTCCCTTATCTCTTACGGATAACTCACAATAACAATTTTTGTCTTTCATTGAACCAAGAGTCTCGCGCCGTAGCCGAGTGGTTAAGGCAAGAAGTCTTGGAGCAGAAGTACGGGACTTACGCTGGTTCGAGTCTCTACGGGGGAAGAAATTTTTCTCATGGAATGTCGGCCAGTATGAGACCGGTTCACAGTGGGTCAGAAATGAAATCTAGCTGGGGAAAAAACAAAAAAAAAAGCTGTTTTGACTCACTATCATCAATTTATCTTTTTTTTCTTTCACTATAATATAATTGTTATATGACGGTTCTTAACTTATCTGCAAAGGAGGGTACAATTCTAATGTCCATGACTGTGACGTCATCATTCACACTACTTGAGCCACAACAGAAGGTTGTAAGAGGTTTTGAGGTTTTCTTGCGAACTTATTTAATAATATGTTATTATGTCCTAATTGCTGAATTTGATGGTAAAAAAGTAACATTTTTATCGTCCGCCCATGACATGAGAATTGAACGTTCGGGCAGGACAACGTCTGCCGGGTACGCTAGTACTCGTATAACTATATTTTTGACATTTGACAATGAAGATAAATATGACACAAAAAGAAAAATAAATGCCTGACTTTTATATACATATATACTTACTTACTTACTTACTTACTTACTGGCATTATCGAACCCGTAGGTTCATGGCCGCGCGGACATAAGCTCTCCATATATCCCTATCTAGAGTTAATGCTTTCCAATCATTCCCTGTATAATCTACTTCCCTCAAATCATAGTTAATGTTGTTCTCCCACCTCATTCTTGGTCTACCAACTGGGCGTTTTCCCTCTGGCTTTCCTACAAGAAGCTTCCATGCACGTCTTTCATTCCCCATACGCGCAACATGTCCTGCCCATCGCAGTCTACGAGACTTAACTGTTCTTATTATATCTGGATTCCTATAAAGACCAAGTAGGTCATTGTTATGTAGTCTTCTCCATTCACCAGTCTGTTCATCTCCCTTTGGTCCAAAAATTTTCCTAAGAACTTTATTCTCAAATACTCGTAATCTCCTTTCCTCCCTTAAAGTAAGAGTCCAAGTTTCGCACCCATATAATATAACTGGTAGAATAATAGTTTTATATATTTTCAGCTTAACGTTTTTTGAAAGGAATTGGGACATCAAAAGTTTCTGCAATGCATAATAGCATGCATTTCCAGAATTGAGCCTATGTTTAATTTCTTTGTGCAATGATCCTGAGAGCTATGCCGGCGGTAGCATTGCTGCCGATAGGGTTACCCATGCCGGATTGGTCGAAGGTGATAAGCCAGACAAAATAAGTACCTTGGTCGAAAGAGTGACGATCTTTCACCGTAAAAATACAACCGTCAAGAAATGCGGACATGGGTTCTACTGGGGTAAAATTTTCCGGAGGTCAAATAGTCCCCCATTCGGTTCTCCGGGCGGGGACTACTTCAGGGAACCCATGCCAAAGGCTCAAACACAGGGACATGTTCCTAGGAACATGGAATGTTAGGACTTTATACAATAGCGGGGCACTAGAGATATTAACGCGGGAATTGGATAAATCGACCTTGGATATAGCTCGCTTTACAGGAAGTTAGGTAGTCAGGAGAAGGTAGTCAGGACTGATTGAAGCTTTTCATTATACTATGGGGGTGCTGCAGAAAAGGACATGCATTGGAAACGGGGGTTTTTTAGTCAGAAGGAGGATCCGATCCGCTATCGCGAGATATGAAGTGTTGTTAGTGATAGGATATCATACATAATTCTAAAGGGTAAACGACATGATTTTATAATTGTAAATGTACATGCCCCCACAGAAGATAAAGATGACAAGATCAAGGATGAGTTCTATGACGAATTAGAATCCTTATTTGATAGCCTTTCACGATATCATATGAAAATTGTCTTAGGAGATTTTAATGCAAAAGTGGGGCGGGAAGATATATTCAAACCAACAATAGGCAAATTCAGTCTTCATGAAGATAGTAACGACAACGGGGTTAGATTAGTCACATTTGCCACATCAAAGAATCTCATTGTTAAGAGCACAACATTTCAGCATAAGGATATTCATAAATACACCTGGACGTCCCCAGATGGAGAAACTCGGAACCAGATAGATCATGTATTAGTGGATAAACGCTGGCACAGTAGCATCATCGATGTTAAATCAGTTAGAGGGACAGACTGCAATTCGGATCATCATCTGGTCAGAGTGAAAATCAGACAACGGCTATCGCTTATGAGAGGAACAAACGCTAAAGATGATTCTGTAAAATATGAATTAAAAAACTTGAAAAATGATGAAATGCGGCAAGAATACCAAATCAAAATTGCTAATAGATTTGAAGTACTGGAATCTTCAGATGACAATGTGGCAAACGAAGAAGAAACTGATATAAATAAAGAATGGGAGGCTATAAGAGATACTATTAAATTGTCAGCATCAGAAAGCATTGGTTGTTTAAAAAAGAGGCAAAACAAGAAATGGTTTGATGAGGAATGTGCCGACATCGTAAAGAAAAAAGAAAGGCTAGCAAAAATGAAATGGTTACACGAGCCAAATGAGGTAAATTTAGAGCAATTGGGTAGTGTTAGACGGGAAACCACCAAGTTACTAAAGAGTAAAAAGAGGGAATATTTGAGAGAGAAGATTAATGATCTTGAAATGAATGCAAAAAATAGGAACATTAGAGAATTATATCAGGGAATTAGTATAGAGAAGAAAGGGTTTCAGGCTAGAACAAACATAATTCGGAATGAAAATGGGGATATGATTGCAGATTCCAAGAGTATATTAAATAGATGGAAAAGTTATTTTAATCAGCTATTAATGTACATACAGAACAGGACATTGAGGAGGATAAGTTACAGACAGCAGAAATGCTAGTCGCAGAGCCAAGTGCATTAGAGGTTGAAATGGCAATTGAAAAATTGAAGATGTATAAAGCATCAGGTTCAGATGAGATCCCAGCAGAACTGATAAAATCAGAGGGGGAGAAAAATTGATGGACAAGATACGCTGGTTGCTTAGTATGATTTGGGAAAAAGAAGCTCTTCCAGATGAATGGAAGGAATCAATTATCGTACCAATTTATAAGAAAGGAGATAAAACTGATTGCAACAACTATAGGGGCATCTCATTACTTTCAACTTCGTACAAAATTCTAACAAATATATTAGTAAGCAGACTTACTCCCTATATTGATGACATTCTAGGAGATCATCAATGTGCATTTAGAAGAAACAGGTCTACAACAGATCAGATTTTTAGTATAAGACAGATTTTAGAAAAGAAATGGGAATATAATGGTACTGTACATCAACTATATGTAGACTTCAAAAAAGCATATGATTCAATTAAGAGGGACAAGTTATATAGTATCCTGCTGGAGTTCGGAATTCCTAAAAAGTTAGTTAGACTTATACGAATGTGTCTAAATGGCTCAAAGAGTAGGGTGCGTGTAGGCAAACAGTTTTCAGACACTTTTGAAATCCAGAATGGGTTGAAGCAAGGAGATGCACTATCTCCTCTACTATTTAATTTTGTACTAGAGCATGCCATTAAATCTTTAGAGAATGAGGAAGGCTTACAACTCAATGGTATTAATAAGCTGTTAGTTTATGCTGATGATGTAGTACTACTGGCCGATAGCGAGGAGATACTAAAGGCCAACACGCACACACTATTGAGTAACACTAAGAAATTAGGACTGGAAGTAAATATCAGTAAAACTAAATATATGGTCACACGTAGAAATACATTATATAATGGAAATGGACAGCTAATGACAAATGAGGGAAATTTTGAGGAATTGGCTGAATTCAAATACCTAGGAACAATAATCACAAATAGGAATGAGATGCACAAAGAAATTAAACATAGGCTCAATTCTGGAAATGCATGCTATTATGCATTGCAGAGACTTTTGATGTCCCAACTCCTTTCAAAAAACGTTAAGCTGAAAATATATAAAACTATTATTCTACCAGTTATATTATATGGGTGCGAAACATGGACTCTTACTTTAAGGGAGGAAAGGAGATTACGAGTATTTGAGAATAAAGTTCTTAGGAAAATTTTTGGACCAAAGAGAGATGAACAGACAGGTGAATGGAGAAGACTACATAACAATGAACTACATGGTCTTTATAGGAAGCCAGATATAATAAGAACAGTTAAGTCCCGTAGACTGCGATGGGCAGGACATGTTGCGCGTATGGGGAATGAAAGACGTGCATGGAAACTTCTTGTAGGAAAGCCAGAAGGAAAACGCCCAGTTGGTAGACCAAGAATGAGGTGGGAGAACAACATTAACTATGATTTGAGGGAAGTAGATTATACAGGGAATGATTGGAAAGCATTAGCTCAGGATAGGGATGTATGGAGAGCTTATGTCCGTGCGGCCATGAACCTACGGGTTCGATAGTGCCAGTGAGTAAGTAAGTAAGTAAGTATCACATTCCTATTTGTGATTATTGTTCCTAGGTATTTGAATTCAGCCACTTCCTCAAAATTCCCTCATTTGTCATTAGCTGTCCATTTCCATTATATACTGAATTCTACGTGTGACCATATATTTAGTTTTACTGATATTACTTCCAGTCCTAATTTATTAGTGTTACTCAATAGTGTGTGCGTGTTGGCCTTTAGTATCTCCTTGCTATCGGCCAGTAGTACTACATCATCAGCATAAACTAACAGCTTATTAATACCATTCAGTTGTAAGCCTTCCTCATTCTCTAAAGATTTAATGGCATGCTCTAGTACAAAATTAAATAGTAGAGGAAATAGTGCATCTCCTTGCTTCAACCCATTCTGGATTTCAAAAGTGTCTGAAAACTGTTTGCCTACACGCACCCTACTCTTTGAGCCATTTAGACACATTCGTATAAGTCTAACTAACTTTTTAGGGATTCCGAACTCCAGCAGGATATTATATAACTTCTCTCTCTTAATTGAATCATATGCTGTTTTGAAGTCTACATATAGTTGATGTACAGTACCATTATATTCCCATTTATTTTCTAAAATCTGTCTTATACTGAAAATCTGATCTGTTGTAGACCTGTTTCTTCTAAATGCAAATTGATGATCTCCTAGAATGTCATCAATATAGGGAGTAAGTCTGCTTACTAATATATTTGTTAGAATTTTGTACGAAGTTGAAGTAAAGTAATGAGATGCCCCTGTAGTTGTTGCAATCAGTTTTATCTCCTTTCTTATAAATTGGTACGATAATTGATTCCTTCCATTCATCTGGAAGAGCTTCTTTTTCCCAAATCACATTAAGCAGCCAGCGTATCTTGTCCATCAATTTTTCTCCCCCTGATTTTATCAGTTCTGCTGGGATCTCATCTGAACCTGATGCTTTATACATCTTCATTTTTTCAATCGCCATTTCAACCTCTAATGCATATATATATATATATATATATATATATATATATATATATATGTACCTCATACGTCACTCATGGAGACATGGGTTTCCTCTAGAGGAATTTTCTTGACCAAGCTTAATTTACTTATGCTTATTTCCATACACACGTGATCACGTGGTAAGCACATCGCCTCAACTACTACTACTACTGCTACTGCTACTGCTACTGCTACTGCTACTGCTACTGCTACTGCTACTGCTACTGCTACTGCTACTGCTACTGCTACTGCTGCTGCTGCTGCTGCTGCTGCTACTGCTGCTACTGCTGCTGCTACTGCTACTGCTGCTGCTACTGCTACTACTACTGCTACTGCTACTGCTACTGCTGCTGCTGCTGCTACTGCTACTACTACTGCTGCTGCTGCTGCTGCTGCTACTGCTGCTGCTACTGCTACTGGTGCTACTGCTGCTACTGCTACTGCTACTGTTGCTGCTGCTACTGCTGCTGCTACTGCTACTGCTACTGCTGCTGCTGCTACTGCTACTGCTACTGCTACTGCTGCTACTGCTGCTCCTGCTGCTGCTACTGCTACTGCTACTGCTGCTGCTGTTGCTACTGCTACTGCTACTGCTGCTGCTACTGCTACTGCTACTGCTACTGCTACTGCTACTGCTACTGTTGCTGCTGCTGCTACTGCTAGTGCTACTGCTACTGCTACTGCTACTGCTACTGCTGCTGTTGCTATTGCTGCTGCAGCTGCTGCTACTGCTACTGCTCCTGCTACTGCTACTGCTACTGCTACTGCTGCTACTGCTGCTGCTGCTACTGCTGCTGCTACTGCTACTGCTACTGCTGCTGCTGCTGCTGCTACTGCTACTGCTAGTGCTACTGATACTGCTACTGCTATTGCTGCTGCTGCTACTGCTACTGCTACTGCTACTGCTGCTGCTGCTGTTACTGCTACAGCTACTGCTGCTGCTGCTGCTACTGCTACTGCTGCTGCTACTGCTACTACTGCTGCTGCTGCTGCTACTGCTGCTGCTGCTACTGCTGCTACTGCTACTGCTGCTGCTACTGCTACTGCTACTGCTGCTGCTGCTGCTACTGCTACTGCTTCTGCTACTGCTACTGCTGCTGCTGCTGCTACTGCTACTGCTACTGCTACTGCTGCTGCTACTGCTACTGCTGCTGCTACTGCTGCTACTAATAATAATCATAACTTTTTCATGCTACGCTTTGCAGCTTTACTAGGGAATTATATGTGTGGTAGCTTCCCGTTGCTTTCCACACGCTTGAAGGATGATGATGATGATGGCCTAATGATTTTCGGGAACTCTTGGACCCTAAGTTTCCTGACATTTGTCTTATAGGCGTTGGAAAACCCCGAAGGAAACCTCACCCAGGCCCGCTGCGTGAAAAGGTAGCGTGCTGCTACCTCGAGACCACAGCGGTGGACATAATAATAGTAATAATAGTAATAATAGCAATAATATCAATAATAGTAATAATAATAATATTTATTATTTTTTATTTTTATATTTAATATTTTTATATTTATTATTTTTACATTTATTATTTTTACATTATTTTTACATTTATTATTATTATATTTATTATTATTATATTTATTATTATTATAATTATTATTTTAACCGTATAATGCCTCTTTTTGCATATGTGTATGTATCATCGGGAATTTATCACATTATTTGAACAATAGATTAATATTTACCGCCAATGCCTGATTTATGTAAGAACGTTAAGAATGCATTTGATTTCGCTAAAACTAGACCTACACGTTGTGTGACTTTTAAGCCGTAACTATAGTAACTTCAGGTTTTAACCGTTAAGGGTTACGTTAATTTATGGTTATTAAACCTTTTTGCTTGGAATTAAATTTTATGCATCTCTAATGTATGTACATTTAAAAGTCAGTGGTTCACCCAACTCAGATCGATGTGGAAAGGGTTCGTGAGTAGAGAAAGGTTGGGAACCGCTGATCTACAACAACAAAAACTTCGTGGGCAAAGACTTATGCGGCTTGTTTCGGTCTCATTCGTGAAGTGTTGAGCTCATCTTGTCTTCGGTTTTCATTGAATTTAGTGTTTGGATTTTTTAAGTTTATCTCAACTGTAATACAAGCCCCAGGAAATTAAGCCATAATTTTTATAAAAGACCATCCTCATAATTATATCATATTCTTTAACATACACCGTGTTTCATTCAAACCGCCCACTTTTTAATTAATCAGAACTCTCAAAGTATGCGGAATTATGAAATAGAGGATGGCATTAAAAGAAAGAGAAACTCGAAGAATTTTTGTTTTTATTGTTGCAGTTAATTCCTCTGCCACATGTTGGACCATAATGACATAAAACAAAATGGCGACTCCTCAGCAACGAGCATAAACTTTTTTCTGGTAGGGCCTATGTAAAAGGCTGTGTGTTTGCGACTTCAGTACAAGAGCTTCATGATTTACGAACCAGTATCCTTGACACAACTGCAACAGTACCAATGGACATGTTGGACAGAACGTGGCACGAAATCGAATACAGACTTGATATTGTTCGTGCTACTAATGGTGCACATATAGAGGTGTTTTAGTGTGTGGTAATGAAAATTCTTTGAGTTCAGTTTCGTGTAATACCGGTCTCATTTCATAATTCCGCATACTTTTTAAGTTATGTTTAATTAAAATGTCGGAGGTTTGAATGTGACACCCTCTATATTCCATTCCGTTAATGCAGTTTAATCTCTCACCTTATAGGCACTTTCACGTGACACATGTCACTCGGGCCTTTGTGACACGGCCTGTAGAGAGAGGAATTTTAACTAATACAGATCACATTTAAACTCTTTTGACCACACAAGGACATGCAGTGTTTCCCCGAATGAGAGATCAGCTCAATGTCAGAGCCTCCTCCCAAGACAACACACAATTAAGACGAAAGACATCATTTATACTAAAACATGAATAGATGATGGCCAGATGATGTTCGGGGACCGTAATGGGCCTTAAAGTTTGCTGCCATTTATCTTACAGGTGAGGAGAAACCCCGAAGGGAACCAGGAACCAGGAAACTTTTCCCAACCGGGGATCGAACCAAGGCCCGCAGCATACGAGGCAGCGATGATAACCTGAACCCAGTAACTAACTCACTGGCACTATCAAACCCGTATGTTCATGGCAGCGCGGACATAAGCTCTCCATACATCCCTATCCTGCGTTAATGTTTTCCATTCATTCCCTGTATAACCTGATTCCCTCAAATCGTGGTTAATGTTTTTCTCCCACCTCATTATTGGTCTACCAATGCGCGTTTTCCTTCTAGGAGAAAATTCCATGCACGTCTTTCATTTCCCATTCGTGCCACATGTCCAGCTAATAGCAGTCTATGAGACTTAACTATTCTTATTATATGTGGCTTCCTATAAAAACCATGTAGTTCACTGTTACGGAGTCTTCTACATTCACCTGTTCTGTTCATCTCTCTTTGGTCAAAAAATGTTCCTTAAAGGAGTTGGGACGACAAGAGTCCCTGTAAAATATAATAGCATATGTTCCCAAAATTGTTTCGGATAATATCTAGCGATTAAAATCTGTATATCACCAATATAATTAGTCACGAAATTAAAATTTGTACAATTAAGAGGAACAATCCAGCCGGGAATCAACCGTGGACATGTCAAACTAAAGGCAGGTATCACATTATTTGAGCAATGTATAATTTTTATTGTTAAAATTATTATTATTATTAATTATATTATTATTATTATTAATATTATTATTAATATTAATATTATTATTATTCGTATTATTAATATTAATATTATTTTATTATAGTATTAGTATTACAAATATTAATATTATTAGTATTATTAATATAATATTATTATTGTTAATATTCTTAATATTAATATTATTATTTATTACTATTACTATTATTAATAATGTTATTTTATTACTATTACTATTATTAATAATATTATTATTGAAAATAATTTATAAAATATATCCATCCATCCATAGTAATTCTCCCGAAGGCAGGTCTTTCACTGCAATTATCTTGCAGCTTTACTAGGGAATTATAGGTGCATTCCACACCGGTGAAGGATGATGAAACTGATAATAATGATAAGGATGATGATGATGTCCACATGATTTCGGGACCGTTTGGGCCTTAAAGGTTTCCAGACATTTGTCTTAGAGGTGAGGAAAAACCCCGATAAAAACCTCACCCATGAAAACAGCCCCGACCGGGGATCGAACCCGGGTCGCTGCATGACAAGGCAGCACGCTACCTTGTACCGCAGCGGAGGACATATAATATATAAATAATATAAAATATTAATTTAGCTTTGAAGTAAGATATTACTAAATACATATTCTGGATGTAATTTACTAGTGCATTTTGAAAACGACATTATACAGGAAATATGGATAGGCCTACATAAATAATCAAATATTAAGTCAATACCATTGATTTCTTATTGATGTATTGTTCCTAAACAGTAAAAAAAGTATAATTTTGAGATTGCCAGAAGCACTGATAACATATTTATTAAGAAAATTAGAAACATAAATTGACAAACTTGTACAAGGTGATGCTCATATAAACTGAAGTGTTGTATATATGCTCCTACTAGAAGCAAATCCACTTATTATATAAATATCCTTCTTGCCAGGAAGCCGGCTATTTTAAATGTAGAATTCTTCTCGCCGGCAAGCCGGCTATTTTAAATGTAGATGGCTTCTCGCCGGCAAGCCGGCTATTTTAAATGAAGATGTCTTCTCGCCGGCAAGCCGGCTATTTTAATTGTAGATGGCTTCTCGCCGGCAAGCCGGCTATTTTAAATGTAGATAGCTTCTCGCCGGCAAGCCGGCTATTTTAAATGTAGATGGCTTCTCGCCGGCAAAGCCGGCTATTTTAAATGTAGATGGCTTCTCGCCGGCAAGCCGGCTATTTTAAATGTAAATGGCTTCTCGCCGGCAAGCCGGCTATTTTAAATGTAGATGGCTTCTCGCCGGCAAGCCGGCTATTTTAAATGTAGATGGCTTCTCGCCGGCAAGCCGGCTATTTTAAATGTAGATGGCTTCTCGCCGGCAAGCCGGCTATTTTAAATGTAGATGGCTTCTCGCCGGCAAGCCGGCTATTTTAAATGAAGATGTCTTCTCGCCGGCAAGCCGGCTATTTTAAATGAAGATGTCTTCTCGCCGGCAAGCCGGCTATTTTAAATGTAGATGTCTTCTCGCCGGCAAGCCGGCTATTTTAAATGTACATGGCTTCTCGCCGGCAAGCCGGCTATTTTAAATGTAGATGGCTTCTCGCCGGCAAGCCGGATATTTTAAATGTAGATGGCTTCTCGCCGGCAAGCCGGCTATTTTAAATGAAGATGTCTTCTCGCCGGCAAGCCGGCTATTTTAAATGTAGATGTCTTCTCGCCGGCAAGCCGGCTATTTTAAATGAAGATGTCTTCTCGCCGGCAAGCCGGCTATTTTAAATGTAGATGTATTCACGCCGGCAAGCCGGCTACTTTTAAATGTAGATGTATTCACGCCGGCAAGCCGGCTATTTTAAATGTAGATGGCTCCTCGCCGGCATGCTGGCTATTTTAAATGTAGACGTCTTCTCGCCGGCAAGCCGGCTATTTTAAATGTAGATGTATTCACGCCGGCAAGCCGGCTGTTTTAAATGTAGATGGGTCCTCGCCGGCAAGCCGGCTATTTTAAATGTAGATGGCTCCTCGTCGGCAAGCCGGCTATTTTAAATGTAGATGGTTTCTCGCCGGCAAGCCGGCTATTTTAAATGTAGATGTCTTCTCGCCGGCAAGCCGGCTATTTTAAATGTAGATGTCATCACGCCGGCAAGCCGGCTATTTTAAATGTAGATGTCTTCTCGCCGGCAAGCCGGCTATTTTAATTGTAGGTGTCCTCTCGCCGGCAAGCCGGCTATTTTAAATGTAGATGGCTTCTCGCCGGCAAGCCGGCTATTTTAAATGTAGATGGCTTCTCGCCGGCAAGCCGGCTATTTTAAATGTAGATATCTTCACGCCTGCAAGCCGGCTATTTTAAATGTAGATGGCTTCTCGCCGGCAAGCCGGCTATTTTAAATGTAGCTTCCCTTCTCGCTGGCAAGCCGACTATTTTAAATGTAGATGTCTTCTCGCCGGCAAGCCGGCTATTTTTAAATGTAGATGTTTTCTCGCCGGCAAGCCGGCTATTTTAAATGTAGATGTCTTCACGCCGGCAAGCCGGCTATTTTAAATGTAGATGTTTTCTCGCCGGAAAGCCGGCTATTTTAAATGAAGATGTCTTCACGCCGGCAAGCCGGCTATTTTAAATGTAGATGTCTTCACGCCGGCAAGCCGGTTATTTTAAATGTAGATGTCTTCACGCCGGCAAGCCGGCTATTTTAAATGAAGATGTTTTCTCGCCGGAAAGCCGCCCATTTTAAATGTAGCTTGTATTCACGCCGGCAAGCCGGACTATTTTAAATGTAGCTTCCCTTCACGCCGGCAAGTCGGCTATTTTAAATGTAGATGTTCCCTTCTCGCCGGAAAGCCGGCTATTTTAAATGTAGCTTGTCTTCACGCCGGCAGGCCGGCTATTTTAAATGTAGATGCCTTCTCGCCGGCAAGCCGGCTATTTTAAATGTAGATGCCTTCTCGCCGGCAAGCCGGCTATTTTAAATGTAGCATGTTTTCACGACGCCAAGCCGGTTATTTTAAATGTAGCTTGTCTTCACGACGGCAAGCCGGCTATTTTAAATGTAGCTTGTCTTCACGCCGGCAAGCCGGCTATTTTAAATGTAGCTTGTCTTCATGCCGACAAGCCGGCTATTTTAAATGTAGATGCCTATCTCCCCGGCAGCCGGCTATTTTAAATGTAGCTTGTCTTCACGCCGGCAAGCCGGTTATTTTAAATGTAGATGTCTCTTCACGCCGGCAAGCCGGTTATTTTAAATGTAGATGTCTTCTCGCCGGCAAGCCGGCTATTTTAAATGTAGCTTGCCTTCTCGCCGGCAAGCCGGCTATTTTAAATGTAGCTTGTCTTCACGCCGGCAAGCCGGTTATTTTAAATGTAGCTTGTCTTCACGCCGGGAAGCCGGCTATTTTAAATGTAGCTTGTCTTCACGCCGGCAAGCCGGCTATTTTAAATATAGCTTGTCTGCATGCCGACAAGCCGGCTATTTTAAATGTAGCTTGCCTTCTCGCCGGCAAGCCGGCTATTTTAAATCTAGCTAGCCTTCTCGCCGGCAAGCCGGCCTATTTTAAATGTAGCTTGTCTTCTCGCCGGCAAGCCGGCTATTTTAAATGTAGATGCCTTCTCGCCGGCAAGCCGGCTATTTTAAATATAGCTTGCCTTCTCGCCGGCAAGCCGGCTATTTTAAATCTAGCTTGCCTTCACGCCGGCAAGCCGGCTATTTTAAATGTAGCTTGCCTTCTCGCCGGCAAGCCGGCTATTTTAAATGTTGATGGCTTCACGCCGGCAAGCCGGTTATTTTAAATGTAGCTTGTCTTCACGCCGGCAAGCCGGCTATTTTAAATGTAGCTTGTCTTCACGCCGGCAAGCCGGCTATTTTAAATGTAGCTTGTCTACATGCCGACAAGCCGGCTATTTTAAATGTAGCTTGCCTACTCGCCGGCAAGCCGGCTATTTTAAATGTAGCTTGCCTACTCGCCGGCAAGCCGGCTATTTTAAATGTAGCTTGCCTTCTCGCCGGCAAGCCGGCTATTTTAAATGTAGCTTGCCTTCTCGCCGGCAAGCCGGCTATTTTAAATGTAGCTTGCCTTTTCGCCGGCAAGCCGGCTATTTTAAATGTAGCTTGCCTTCTCCGCCGGCAAGCCGGCTATTTTAAATGTAGCTTCCCTTCTCGCCGGCAAGCCGGCTATTTTAAATGTAGATGCCTTCTCGCCGGCAAGCCGGCTATTTTAAATATAGCTTCCCTTCTCGCCGGCAAGCCGGCTATTTTAAATGTAGCTTCCCTTCTCGCCGGCAAGCCGGCTATTTTAAATGTAGCTTGTCATCTCGGCCAGAAAGCCGGCATATTTTAAATGTAGATGCCCTTCTCGCCGGCAAGCCGGCTATTTTAAATGTAGCTTGCCTTCTCGCCGGCAAGCCGGCTACTTTAAATGTAGCTTGCCTTCTCGCCGGCAAGCCGGCTATTTTAAATTTAGCTTGCCTTCTCGCCGGCAAGCCGGCTATTTTAAATGTAGAAGCCTTCTCGCCGGCAAGCCGGCTATTTTAAATGTAGATGCCTTCTCGCCGGCAAGCCGGCTATTTTAAATGTAGCTTGCCTTCTCGCCGGCAAGCCGGCTATTTTAAATGTAGATGCCCTTCTCGCCGGCAAGCCGGCTATTTTAAATGTAGCTTGCCTTCTCGCCGGCAAGCCGGCTATTTTAAATGTAGCTTCCCTTCTCGCCGGCAAGCCGGCTATTTTAAATGTAGAGTCCCTTCTCGCCGGCAAGCCGGCTATTTTAAATGTAGCTTGTCTTCACGCCGGCAAGCCGGCTATTTTAAATGTAGCTTCCCTTCTCGCCGGCAAGCCGGCTATTTTAAATACATATTCCCCTCTCGCCGGCAATCCGGCTATTTTAAATGTAGATGTCTTCTCGCCGGCAAGCCGACTATTTTAAATGTAGCTTGTCTTCTCGCCGGCAAGCCGGCTATTTTAAATATAGCTTCCCTTCTCGCCGGCAAGCCGGCTATTTTAAATGTAGCTTCCCTTCTCGCCGGCAAGCCGGATATTTTAAATGTAGCTTCCCTTCTCGCCGGCAAGCCGGCTATTCTAAATGTGGCTTCCCTTCTCGCCGGCAAGCCGGCTATTTTAAATGTGGCTTCCCTTCTCGCCGGCAAGCCGGCTATTTTAAATGTAGCTTCCCTTCTCGCCGGCTAGCCGCCTATTTTAAATGTAGTTTCCCTCTCTCGCCGGCAAGCCGGCTATTTTAAATGTAGCTTCCCTTCTCGCCGGCAAGCCGGCTATTTTAAATGTAGCTTCCCTTCTCGCCGGCAAGCCGGCTATTTTAAATGTAGCTTCCCTTCTCGCCGGCAAGCCGGCTATTTTAAATGTAGCTTCCCTTCTCGCCGGCAAGCCGGCTATTTTGAATGTAGCTTCCCTTCTCGCCGGCAAGCCGGCTATTTGAAATGTAGACTTCCCTTCTCGCCGGCAACGCCAGCTATTTAAAATGTAGCTTCCCTTCTCGCTGGCAAGACGGCTATTTTAAATGTAGCTTCCCTTCTTGCCGGCAAGCCGGCTATTTTAAATGTAGCTTCCCTTCTCGCCGGCAAGCCGGCTATTTAAAATGTAGCTTCCCTTCTCGCCGGCAAGCCGGCTAGTTTAAATGTAGCTTCCCTTATCGCCGGCAAGCCGGCTATTTTAAATGTAGATTCCCTTCTCGCCGGCATGCCGGCTATTTTGTATGTAGCTTCTCTTCTCGCCGGTAAGACGGCTATTTTAAATGTAGCTTCTCTTCTCGCTGGCAAGCCGGCTGTTTTAAATGTAGCTTCCCTTCTCGCTGGCAAGCCGGCTATTTTAAATGTAGCTTCCCTTCTCGCTGGCATGCCGGCTATTTTAAATGTAGCTTCCCTTCTCGCTGGCAAGCCGGCTATTTTAAATGTAGCTTCCCTTCTCGCTGGCAAGCCTGCTATTTTAAATGTAGCTTCCCTTCTCGCCGGCAAGCCGGCTATTTTAAATGTAGCTTCCCTTCTCGCCGGCAAGCCGGCTATTTTAAATGTAGCTTCCCTTCTGTGCCGGCAAGCCGGCTTTTTTTAAATGTAGCTTCCCTTCTCGCCGGCAAGCCGGCTATTTTAAATGTAGCTTCCCTTCTCGCCGGCAAGCCGGCTATTTTAAATGTAGCTTCCCTTCTCGCCGGCAAGCCGGCTATTTTAAATGTAGCTTCCCTTCTCGCTGGCAAGCCGGCTATTTTAAATGTAGCTTCCCTTCTCGCCGGCAAGCCGGCTATTTTAAATGTAGCTTCCCTTCTCGCTGGCAAGCCGGCTATTTTAAATGTAGCTTCCCTTCTCGCCGGCAAGCCGGCTATTTTAAATGTAGCTTCCCTTCTCGCTGGCAAGCCGGCTATTTTAAATGTAGCTTCCCTTCTCGCCGGCAAGCCGGCTATTTTAAATGTAGCTTCCCTTCTCGCCGGCAAGCCGGCTATTTTAAATGTAGCTTCCCTTCTCGCCGGCAAGCCGGCTATTTTAAATGTAGCTTCCCTTCTCGCCGGCAAGCCGGCTATTTTAAATGTGGCTTCCCTTCTCGCTGGCAAGCCGGCTATTTTAAATGTAGCTTCCCTTCTCGCTGGCAAGCCGGCTATTTTAAATGTAGCTTCCCTTCTCGCTGGCAAGCCGGCTATTTTAAATGTAGCTTCCCTTCTCGCTGGCAAGCCGGCTATTTTAAATGTAGCTTCCCTTCTGGCCGGCAAGCCGGCTATTTTAAATAAATTTACTCCTCTCGTCGCAAGCCGGATATTTTAAATATATTTCCCTTCTCGCCGGCAAGCCAGTTGTTTTAAATATAGTTTGTCTGTCGCCGGCATGGTGACTATTTTTATATTAAATTTCCTTCTCGCTGGCATTGCGGCTATATCTGTATATAGATGCTCTTTCTCGCTTGGGAACTGGTTGAATATATTCCTTCTCGCCGGAATACAAGAAATCTGAAAATATGAGAAATATGAATTTTAATCTTAAATATCAATAAATTTCAGTCGGAAAACGTACGTAAGTAGTATTTTGTACTTGACAGGAAAACAAAAATTAAATATTGCATCATAGTATTCACCCCTTGTTATTCTTATGTGACTTTACGTTATTTTTAGTTTATCGTTAGCCTCTCGTTTAGAAATTGACCATTTTCTCTAGTCTTGTGTTTTATTTCTGGATGATTTAATTTCCAGATCTTTCGAATCTGCCCGGGCATCGTCCAATCATCTCAATTTCTGTCGCCCCACATAATTGACCTGTTAGTTTCGATTTCAATATTACTTCTTTCAATAAGTCCCCTTTTTATTATAGTGAATGCAATATCCAGGCCTTAATTTCAGTTTTTTAACATCCGGAGACTATTAACCTATTATATTTTCAAATCCATATTATATGTAATTAACAATTGTCAATTTTAGGTCCTTATATTTTCGTAAAAAGTTACTTTTCACAAGTCTTTATTTTTATAGAGGTTGGTTGGTCTAAAGTAATCGTTTAATTATTCTAAATGTAATCCCTTTGCATATACAGTGTTACTGTAAATGATCTTTTCGATTACAAACTTGAATATCTATCGTTTGGAGACCCTTAAGAAACAGGATATTGGTATCAATGGAAACAGAAACTGATGTGATAATCTTAAAGAATATTTCCTGGCTGTTGGCCGTGGTCTTGATGCTTAAAGTTCCCCGACGTTTCGCCAGAGTTGCGTCCGGCATCCACAAGGGATGCCTTGAGCCTCAGGTTGCCGGACACAAATCTGGCGAAACGTCGGGGAACTTCAAACCTCAAGACTTCAAGACAACCATTGAGGATGTCGGACGCTGTCTCTGGCAAATCGTCGGGGACTCCAAGTGTCAAGACCACGGCCAATAGCCCGGAAATATTCTTCGAGATCATTATACTAACTCCGGCCGTGAAAGCCTAAATCAAGAAACTCATGTATTTTTATGTCGTATTTTAATCAATTTCTTTGCTAGGTGACGATATAACAGAAAAAGTGTTACAAACACAGAAAGTAGGGCATTTTGTGTGCTAGATATTTCACATATCCCATGTCTGTTTTCACTGTACAACGCAATTTTAGAAGATAATTTGATGTTGATCCACCCAGTGGGCCCAGTATCCGTAAGGGATACGCTGACTTCAAAAAATGTGAGGCTCGCGCGCGCGTGTGTATGTGTGTTTGTGTGTGTGTGTGTGTGTGTGAGAGAGAGAGAGAGAGAGAGTGTGAGAGAGAGAGAGAGAGAGAGAGAGAGAGAGAGTGAGCGAGAGAGAGCGATATATATATATATATAGGCCTATATATAGAGAGAGAGAGAGAGAGAGAGAGAGAGAGAGTTTTGCGCAAAGTCCACAGTTATACACTGTAAAATCTAGTAGAGAATTTAAAAAAATGGATTGCTGTATGGCCATTTTTTTTTTCATCGGAGCGACAGTTACAGGTAATTCGTACCTACAATGGACATGTTACAGTTATGGCTTCATCCACAACTGGAACAGGACATCGGAGGTTTCATTTTTCAGCAAGTTGGGGCACCGTCGATTACCACTTATATGCCTGAAAATAACTAAATACACAAATTCCAGGGAGATATATTGGACGTGCTGGCCGGGAAGATTTTGAATGTTTGCATGAGTTTTTTTTTTTCTGCGCAGTTTTATAAAACAACAAATGTATCAGCCACCATTACCACCTATCATTGGGGATATTTGTGTCCGCATTACAGAAGTCATTGCAGTGGTGGATGATCCACTGCTAGATGTATGGCAGGAAATTGACTACAAATTTCATGTGTGTCATGTGACACAAGGAGCTCACATTGAGCACATTTGACTTACTTACTGTTGTGAACCATATGTTTCTCTTTCTGTTTATTGTTTTCCAGTGAAAACATTGTTGGAATTTCTGTTTCTGTTGATACCAATTTCATGTTTTCAAGTTTTTGCTGATTTAAGAGTAAAACATGTGATTTAACCGAACGGAAGGCACAACATGTTTGAGTTTCCCTTTCCATTGGTACCAATAACATGTTCGCATGTGACTCCTAACGAAAGTTATTCAAGTTTGTAATCGGTAAGATCACTTACAGTAACACTGAATATATTTTTGTCAGGATGTTATTGAGGGCTCTGATGTAAGATAGCCCTTACTATTTTAGCTTTTATGTACTCCTCTATGTAATTTGCTGAAGTAATGCAGTTACAATTGTAGTGGCTTAAAGTATGTCTTAATGGCAACCTGGTGACATTGTTTAAAAAAATAGAACTTTCTCATCCAATACCTACTTATTATTAATATTGTTGTTATTAATATTATTATTATTATTAATATTATTATTATATTATTATATTATTATTATATTATTATTATATTATAATAATTATTATTATTATTACTATTATTATTACTATTATTATTATTATTATTATTATTATTATTATTATCATTGTCTTCACCACTCAAGATGGTTTAAGTTGAATTACACGTAGAAATGGAAAGCCGTACCGTGATAGAGGTTCAATTTAAATGAAATGAGTGAAAGCACAGTTTTATATTTTGTAGTGTAAAGTGGAGCATTTATACTGAGTGATTTAATTCAATACGTAGGTTAATTACTGTTAGGCCTACGTGTTTATACACCGGCCGGTGCAGACCTCTCTGGGGAAGTTTTCTTCTGATTTTCCTCGATCTCCGAGACAAATGTCTTGTTAGAGTTTCGTTGGTAGGATCCATAGTAATCACAATTCCATTAAACCGACGTAATAAAAGTCACCATGACATATACCTCGTATTTCTTTGGTTAAATTGAAAAACAATTCTGATACTTGCTTATTTAGAAGTGCTGGACTGCAGAGAAAGCAAATGATTCGTAACTGAAAATTATTACCTGCTTCAATATTGTTGTATAATTTGATGTCAATAAAATAATATATATCTCATTATTTATTACTTTATAAACATATTAAATAAATTTAACCAATGAATCTTATATGATGTATTGACAATTCAAGGGTTAATTGAATTCTTATGGTATGTATAATGACGAAACAAACATAGCAGCCGCAAGAATCAATTTTTATTTTCGAGTTTCATTTGTTTCCCATTTGTAGTGATCGGGTTTGGCTGATTTGGAGAACACTTTCCTCGGTTTATTTAAATAGCATGTACTGAATTTGGTTGTGAAGCTTCGAAAATTGTAACCGCTAGAACGATTTTTAAATATTCGTTTGGGGTGAGCTCTTATACCTAATGGTCTGATTTTACTGATTAACGAACTGGACTTAATTTTTTTTTAAATGATATGCTGTGGGCAATGTTTGGTTTCGATGAAACTAAAACTGCAGCCGCTAGAGCGTTAAGGAGTGTAAACACCCCCCCCACACACACACGCACATACACACATATAAATATATATATATTTTTTTTTCAGCCTAGTAATTTTCGGTGATTCGATCGATCGGCGAAGATCTCTATTTCTTTTTTCAAAAATATATTCATGTATGCACCTCAATAGCTTACTTTCTCTCAGAATTTGCTAAAAGCTCTGACGATGAATGTAACAGATTGCATCGAACAATCTATAAATTCGTTATCTTTACGGTCAATTGTCCCAATCCAGTTATTCCGTGTGATATATTTAGTTTTGATTCAGTCTGTAATTCGAAATTGCATATAGGTGCTGACGGAAATTCAAAAACGAATATATTACCACTAAACTATTACAGAAACATACTATTAATATTTGTTTAAGAAGACGCATGGACTACAGAACGAAGCGTATTTATACAGAATTTAATGTGCTTAATATTGAAGAAATAAAAATGATCTATTACCACAAAAATAATCATCATACAATCACAACATCAGGCAAACTTATGTCAGATTTTATTTGATCCCAAATGTCATACAACTCAATGCTTAAGGCTTAGTAGAAATTTTCGTCCAAATCCATAATGACGATTAGTGCCAGAACTCAATAATCACAATATCGGTAAATTCAGGACTGAACTTACAAGACCCATATACAGAGTGAAAATTATTTAAACCAACAAACTCTGGGGACACCAAAACAAATATTTTTCTCTAATCTCATTTTTTCCTATGAGGATTATATAAACCGATAGAGGAAGATTTCTCTGGCGGCAAATTAATTAAACTAACAAACACTTTTGCATTTTTATTACCAAGAGAAACCACATTAACACAGCGCAATTACTTAAATTACAGTAGAGGTTCTAAAATGCCTCCATTGACATATAAACAAAGGTTACACTGGCGGATAATGTTTTGTCTAACACGGGCAAAAACTCCAGGAGTATCGTTAATTGCTCCTGCTGCTGCTACTATCCGGGCAACCAGATCCTCTTCTGATACAAAATGAGTTGTGTAAACAAGGTTGCGCATCTCTCCCCACACAAAAAAATCCAGAGGGGTCATATCTGAGGATCGAGAGGCCATGGTACAGGACCACCTCTGCCAATCCACCTTTCTGGAAACCGTTGGTTCGAGAATCGACACACACGACGACTGAAATGTGCCTGCGCCCTGTCATGTTGGAACCACATGCGTTGTCTTGTAGGGAGCGAGACGTCTTCCAGCAATTCTGGCAATGCTCTGCCAAGAAAATTGTAATAGTGCCTGCCATTTAATGGCCCCAACAACACCGGCCCACACATTAACGAAGAACTGCACTTGATGTGCGTGAGTAACTATGGCATGTGGGTTATCCTCATTCCAAACATGCGCATTGTCTATATTGAAGACTCCATCACGCCTGAACGTTGCTTCAACTGTAAACAATACATTGGATGGAAAAGTAGGATGCATTTGACACTGCTCCAGGTACCACTGCGAACACTGTGCTCTGGGTGCATTATCAACTGGTTCCAGGTTGTGGACACGCTGTAAGTGAAATTGATGTAAGAATTGCTCATGAAGGACGTTTCTTACATTCGTCTGATTCGTCCCCATGTTACGCGCAATTGCACGAGTGCTGATTGAAGGATCTCGCTCCACAAGCTGCAGGACAGCTTCCTCAAATCGCAGCGTTCTTACTGTGCGACGGGCGTCCCTGTCCAGGTAATCTGCTAAATGACCCGGTATCACGCAGACGTTGGTACACAGCAGTAAATGTCGTATGATGGCGATAAGGATATTGTTCTTGATAAACCCGCAGTGCAACTCGTCCATTGTGGTGCACTACGTAGTACGCACCAAACCATATCAGTGTACTCACTCCAGGTGTATCGCTCCATTAGTAAACAGATACAATTCACTACTACACTGGTTGACAAAACAATTCATACCATGAACAGCAGTTGCAGTCATAACAACAGAAGAGCGTTATATGCCCTCTACCGGTTTAAATAATCCTCATAGGAAAAAATGATATTAGGGGAAAATATTTTAGTGTCGCCTACAACCTCCCAGAGTTTGTCAGTTTAAATAATTTTCACTCTGTATAGAGGCATTCTTTTTCCCATAACTGATAAAAACGACAAAAATATTTTATAGCGATTTAAAGGTATTTAGACGAGCAATGTTGAAATTGAATAATGTGTGAAATTTTAGATGGTAGGCCTATTTATAGATAATTTTAAAAATGTGTTTCTACTTTCTGTGTGTGAAGAGAAAATTTTAGGTGGAAGAGTTTCAGGAAAGAGAGGTCTTTTTAAGGTAAAATATAAAAATTGATGCCAATAATTATCATAAGTAATGCCACGAGTGATTTCCAAATTATCGATAAATTCACGACTCACGAAGTGAGGAGTGAATTTATCTAGAGAATTTGGAAATCAAGAGTGGCATTTGTTAGGACTATTTAACGAATAAAATTAAGCTGTTTACTCACAAATCATTATTTAACTATAGTTATTTTAAAATATGTATATATTTAATGTAAACGGCGATGTTTGAAAACAAATGAGAAAACGATAGGTACGCTTCTACTGCTTCTTTTGTTTATCACTGCAACCAGATCATACTATTTATTGCCAAAGGAACGCAATATTGTAAGGAGGAGCTTTCTTTATATGGTAATTATAACACTGATAAATATTTGGTGAAACACGACTCTGATTGGTTGTAAAACAGAAATCATTGAAACGTGATTGGTCATTGATTCCCATTTGGGGCATGAGTTAAATAGTCAGTTAAAATTAATATAATAATAATAATAATAATAATAATAATAATAATAATAATAATACTTTATTTATTCTGGCAGAGTTAAGGCCATAAGGCCCTCTCTTCCACTCAACCAGCACAAATACAAATAAATATTCGACAAATATAGATATACACTGTACTAATTATAAACAGTTAAAGATACAATAAATGTAGCAATGTAAATGTCATGTACAAACAACATTTTATGGGGTAATAACAATAATGATACGATAATAATAATAATAATACTAATAATAATAATAATAATAATATAAATATGATACATTATACGGGAAACACCAATTAATATATATGTCTTACACTGGATAATAATGGAAGTCGAGTTTAGAGCAAATATAAATTTAGATTTCTTTTAAAAGATGCCAATGTCCGGCAGCCCCTTATTTCTTGTGGTAGGGAATTCCAGTTGCGAGAAGTGGAGATGGTATATGACATGGAGTGATTGTGATGTCCTATGTTGCGGTATATTAAGTAAGAGACTATGTTGTGATCTTGTGTTTAAGTTATGGTTTGAGGATAGATACTGGAAACGGGATGATAAATAATTGGGAATCGAGGTATGTAGGATCTTAAATAGGAGAATTAGACAGTGCGATTTTCTTCTCTCTTTTAGATGTAGCCATGACAATTCGTGGAATAATGGAGAAATGTGATCGTATTTTCGAACATTAAATAGAATCTGATACACATATTATGGACACGCTGCAGTTTGTCCGACAATCCGTCACTTATGTCAGTTAGTAGAACGTCACAGTAGTCAAAATGCGGCATCACTAAGTTTGGATTAAAATTATTTCAAGAGTGTAGGTAGGAAGAAAATGTTTAAGTCGCTTTAGGGAATGCATTATGGAGAAGATCCTTTTAGATGTTTGTTTTACTTGCTCATGCCATTTTAAATTAGAATCTAAGTAAAATCCCAAGTTTTTAACGACGTCGGTATAAGAAATTTGTTCATTATCTAATATGACAGCCGGCATATTGCCATTGTTTATGAGGTGTAATAGCCTTGGATGTCCGATAATTATTGCTTGCGTTTTGTTTACATTTAGTTTCAGCCCAAACAACTGATTCAAACAATATATTAATACAATTCTAGGTATTTTGTTTAGTTCCACAAAATAAACATTATAATTTAAAATGTCTACCGTAAAATGCAGTCTCCTCAAATGGTAAAATATTTAAAACATTGTAGACGCTTCGGAAGCAGTGCCATCTTCAGCACAAAGTTTTTGCCCTACTGACCTGCTACTGACTGATTTGTGATGATCTTACAGATAGTATTGTGTGTACTGTAAACGTTATCATTTGAAGTCAAACTGTTGTAATTTTTAAAAAAATATACGTCTTAAATATTTTACAAGTTGAGGAAACTCCATTTTAAGGTATATAATTTTATGTCATAATAATTATTTTGTAACTCTAATACCTCAACGGAATTTGCCATAACATTTATTAGGATAATACTGATTGTGTTTAATTATTTATTCAGTTTCCTAGTAACTTCACACAACTTTCTGGCGAGTTAGAAAGCATTCTTTACGAAAATCTGAAATATGATTAAAGCGAAATTAAAGCATTAGCGCTACTAGTATTATTTGCGAAAAAATGCTAAAAAAAATAATTTCATTCCCAGGACAAAAAGTGCCTCTCCACGTATCCAACAACCATATTTAAGCAGTAATTTTAAATACAAATTTATATTTTTTGCTAGATTATTATTTTTTTACTATTTTTGATATTAATGTGTAACACACATGAAATGTAACATAGTAATTTATTATGTGAAATGTTTTATCTTTAATTATTGTATTATATTCTTTGTTTATGGACTGTGGCCAAGTACGGCTTACTGCTAATCGGGACTTATTAAAAAAGTATGTATGTATTTATACTACAGTATATAAATAAATGGTTACTGCAGGAGTTCTGAATTCCTAAAATGTTGGTTACTCTTATTCGAATGTGTCTAAATGACACAAAGAGTAAAGTCAGTGTAGGCAAACAGTTTTCGGATACTTTTGAAATTTACAATGGGCTAAAGTACTATCTCTTCTACTATCCACTTTTATCCTAGAGCATGCCATCAAATCTTTAGATGAAGAGATGGTTACAACTCAATTGTATTACGAGTAATAAACTGTTAGTTACACTGATGTATTATTATTAGGTGATAGTGAGGAGGTACAAGGGACCAACAAACCCACTCAAGTGAGTAACACTAAGAAATTGGGAATTGAATTAAACATCAATAAAACCAAATATATGGTCACACATTGAAATACATTATATGATGAAACTGGACAACCAATGACATATGGGGGAAATTTTAAAGAAGTGGCTGGATACAAATACCTATGAACAATAATTACGAATAGGAATGAGACGCACAAAAAATTAAACATAGCCTTAATTCTGGAAATGCATGCTTCTATGCATTACAGGGACTCTTTTATCGTCCCAACTCCTCTGAAAAAAAAAACGTTAAACTGAAAATATATAAATCTGTTATTCTGCCAGTTATATTATATGAATGCGAAACATAGACTCTTATTTTATAGGAGGAAAGGAGGTTGCGAGTATTTGAGAATAAAGTTCTTAGGAATTTTTTTGGATCAGTGAGAGATGAAAAGACAGGCGAATGAAGAGAAAATATATAGCAGTGAGTTACGTGATTTTCGTAAGAAGACGTATATAATAAGAACAGTCAAGTCTCGTAGATTGCGATGGGCAGGACATGTGGGGACAATGGGGAATGAAAAGTGGGCATGGAAGCTTCTTGTAGGAAATCCATAAGGAAAACGTCCAGTTGTATACCAAGAATGAGGTGAGAGAATACTATTAACCATGATTTGAGGGAAGTAGATTATACAGAGGACAATTGGAAAATATTAGGTGAGAATTGGGATGTATGGGGAGTTTAAGTCCGCGCGGCAATGAACCTACGGGTTCGGTAAAATCAGTAAGTTATTTATTTTTGGCGCAAAAAGTGAGCATCGGAATTTCGAGATAATTTTGGTCTAAAAATGAAGCTTAAGGACCCCCGTATATGAAGACATGAAACATATTTGTGGACCATCCAGGAAAAAAAAAAGAGTAAAATAACGTTTACTGAAGAACTGCACAATCCACATCCATAATGTCTATTACATTCTTCAGCGAATGTAGAAAATAGTGCTTCATAAAATGTTATTTTACTGCTTTGTTTCTTGATGGTCCGCAGTTTTTTTTGTGTTTTTTATCTTTGGGAGTTCCTAAGCTTCACTTCAAGACCAAAATTATATCGAAATTCGGATGTCCACTTTTTGCGCCGTACTCTAAATAACTAAATAAATAAATAAATAAATATATTAAAACTTACTGTTTTCACAAACTGCGAATTCTTCAGTATAATAGACTGTTGAGCTCTTCTTTAAATTTTCTCGTCACAGCTATGAGCTTCCCGAAGGTAAATAAATTATTTTTAGACGCGTAAATACGAACTAAATTAAATGTATTTTTATGAGATTCTGTTTCCTGGTTACGATTGAACAAAGAGCTGAATAAGAAAGAGAATGACAACAATGATTAATACAATTCAGTTACGATCCGAATTGGCATTAATACCTCCACTACCGGGGATCGAACCAACACACAATCAGATATCTATCACTGTTAACTTGTTTCTAAATTACATATTTATTATGAAAGTAACATCCAGAAGATATGGAAATAGCGACATGCAATCTGCTCAATTTATAACAAGTTTGTCAGAACAAAAACAATTGTACCATTTTACAACTTTTTGGTCTCGGAGTAGCGTGCTGTCTTGTCACACAGCGGGCCCGGGTTCGATCCCCGGTCGGGATAGTTTTTCTTGGTGAGGTTTTTATCGGGGGTTTTCCTCACCTGTAAGACAAATGTCAGGAATACTTTAAGGCCCAAACGGCCCCGAAATCATATGACCATTCGCAATCAAAATCATTCATATTCATCTTAGATTAAGCTTAGGATTAGGGACTCTCCTGGCGCACCACTATCATCACCACCACCCGTCATATCATCGGGGCAACGTAACCCCGCCTTCCAGGCGCGCCAACCTCAGAAGTGGGTTATACGTATGCCATGCCAGAAGAGAAACCAGGAATGTCGAAAGACAGCCTGGGGCATTTGGAAAAAAAAATTAATAATTTCAAATTAAAAGTAACACAAATTCACTTTATCTATTCACACTGCAATAATACTCCATGTAATATGTATGTGTAAATTTTAAATAATATGAATTCTCTATTGGGTTGTACAATTGGGGCTATGGGAACAGGCATACAATGTCAAATAACCAGCTAGATATTATCTTCACCCGCATAGATGCTATATTTGTATCCGATGTTTTCAAAGATGAATTTGAGAAACAAAATCAATAGTTTGAATTTTAAAATGTATATAGTATAAGTTCCAAGAATAAGGTCAGAGAATAACATTAACCAAGATTTGAGAGAAATAGAGTGTATAGGGGATGATTAAATTGGGGATGCGAAAGTTTGTCAATGGCTTTAAAAAATAAAAACACATTAGTTATTTTTTTTCAGGCTTGAAATTCATTTAGTTACCCGAAACCTACGACACGGGAACTATTGGTTTAGTTCGGAAGGGAAATAAAACAAATTCAGGATTTTCACTCCCCGGGAGTAAAAAAAAAAGTAACCATTTGAACCCGAGTTTTTAAACTCTACGTTTAGCGCTCTAACTATCTAAGCTACTCAGGAATCCTAAAACAAACATTTATTTTTCTTATATAATGTAGTATTCTCAATTTACACGAGAGGTAGCGGGATATCGTTCCAACTGTCATCTAGTGGCCACTTATAAGAAGTAAACATATTTAAAGAAAACATTTACTTTATAGAGGTAACATTTGTATTGTGTTAGTAGATAGGGACAGAGGGAATCTCGTTAATCCATTCATGCGCGTCACTAATTAGATGCCATCTTATATATAAAAATTAATGTTTGTTTGTTTGTATGTATGTTTGTTCGTACTTTATGCACGGCCATACCGTTGATCCGATTGTAATGGTTTTTTCTAAAAAAAAAGGTTCAGGAGATTCCCGGGATGAACATAGGCTATAAGAGAGTTGTGATACTCAACTCCTACACCCTTAAAAATCGTCCTTTGTAGTGAAAAACGTGAAAAAAGTAGCTCTTTGGACGCTTAAATGGCTTACGCTGCCTAAATCATAAGAAATACAGAAAATTAATGTACACAGAATTGAATATCTCAAAAAGCTCTACAAAAAAGTTCGCGACAGCATATGTTTATCTCTTACGGATAACTCACAAAAACCATTTTTGTCTCTCATTGATACCAAGAGTCCCTTATCTCTTACGGATAACTCACAATAACCATTTTTGTCTTTCATTGAACCAAGAGTCTCGCGCCGTAGCCGAGTGGTTAAGGCAAGAAGTCTTGGCGCGCAGAAGTACAGGACTTACACTGGTTCGAGTCTCTACGGGGGAAGAAATTTTTCTCATGGAATGTCGGCCAGTATGAGAGCGGTTCACAGTGGGTCAGAAATGAAATCTAGCTGGAAAAAAAGAAAAAAAAAAGAAACAAAAAAAAAGCTGTTTTGACTCACTCTCATCAATTTATCTTTTTTTTTTCACTCTAATATGATTGTTATATGACGGTTCTTAACTTATCTGCAAAGGAGGGTACAATTCTAATGTTCATGACTATGTGACGTCATCATTCACACTTCTTGAGCCACAACAGAAGGCTGTAGGAGGTTTTCTTGCGAACTTATTTAATAATATGTAATTATGACCTAATTGCTGAATTTGATGGTAAAAAAGTAACATTTTTATCGTCCGCCCATGACATGAGAATTGAACGTTCGGGCAGGACAACGTCTACCGGGGAACGCTAGTATAACTATATTTTTGACATTTGACAATGAAGGCAAATATGACATAAAAAGAAAAATAAATGCCTGAGTTATATATATATATATATATATATATATATATGTACCTCATACGTCACTCATGGAGACATGGGTTTCCTCTAGAGGAATTTTCTTGACCAAGCTTAATTTACTTATGCTTATTTCCCTACACACGTGATCACGTGGTAAGCACATCGCCTCAACGAGACGCCTATAGGCAATTTTAAGATATTAGTTGGACATGGAAGACCGCTTAAATTTTGCTCATAGGCACTAATTTAGGCTTGAGGTTCTTTCAAAGTCCGAAAATCTTCAGATTTGGGACCCACTGCCTCAAATCTCTCCTGGAGGAATTCTACATTGGATTTTTCCATCCTAAAATCTATCGATTACGGCCCGTCGAGACTATAGGTAACAAACATAACTCAAGACCACCGGGGGCGACAGATACGAGCTTGGTAATCACTAATTCACTGGAACTAACTATCAAGAAGTAAAAATATAAGCAGGCCTTTGGGATAAGGCACAGTTCCTTGGTTAACAGGTCATGAAGTTTTATTATGAACATAGACGAATGATCAACGCATCTCTCAGCCTACGGCGGTGGTAGGATGGCTAGCTTTTGCAGAAATCGACTTTATATCAGTAAAAATTTTAGTTCCTTATTTCATTTGAATCCACAGCTGTGGTCTCGGGATAGCGAAGCTGCCTCGTATGCAACGGGTCCGGATTCGATCCCCGGTCGGGACAAGCTTCCTGGAATATAATTTATCGGCAGCGATGGTCTAGTGGTTATATTCCTTACCTCTAGTCCCGAGGGTCACGGGTTCAAACTCGGCCGTGGTCAATGGATTTTTTTAGTATGGAAAAATCCAAGAGACAAGTCATAAGTTTGAAGATTTTCAGGCTCGTAAAGAACCTCAAGTCTAAATAAGTCCTCTGAGAAAAAATTAACCGACCTTAATTTATCCTAGTAAAACCTTAGTTTCCTACTAGATGTCTCCTCGAGGCGATGTATTAAGCACGTCCCTCGTTGACATATGTAGGGAAATAAGTGTAACTAAATTAGTCTGGTTAAGAAACGTGGCACTAGAAGAGGATCCATGTCCCAAGCGGGATATAGGCCTAAGGGATACATACATGCATACATGCGTAGATGCATGCATACATGCACACATGCATACGCGCATACATGCATATGCTCACACGTGCATGCGTGCATGCATACATGCATGCATGCGTACGTGCACACATGCATACACGCGCACAAACGCACATTATATATGAGGCTCTGTTTGTCCCAGAATTAGTGTGTGAAAGAAAATCTCAATCCTCTGATCCAGGAGTTTAAAACTGGACTGATTAGTCCGCAAGCACACGTCTTGCTACCTGATCTACGTAGTTGAGGTTTATGAAATATCTGATTACACTATTCACGATTATTATTACTAATGTTATTAGCTTTTTCTATTAATGATGAACCTAAGTCCGAAAGGTCTCCAGCTGTAAATAGTTGAAGTACAGGAAAATTGTATCTGAACCTTCGTTTTAAACAGTCTTTTAATATGTAGGCATACATTTACGTTCCTCGCCCTTCATGTGCCTTGCAGGGATATTATTTATCGGGAGATGTCTTTCTAACTATGTACGTCGTATACTATACATGCTTTTGTGACCACATTACCGACATGGAGAACCTCCTACCGACCTTTATCATCTTTGTAATACCTTAGTTACCTACTATTACAGAGATGATAAAGGTCGGTAAATTTTGCTTAGAGGTCTCTTTATTCAGGCATAAGGTACTTTCACGAGCCTGAAAATCTTCAGACTCGGGTCCTAGGACTTAAATTCCTTGTAGCAAGACTTGCTCCTTAGATTTTTCCATCCTAAAAAAATCAACTCTCGGAACCACAGGCAAGGGACATAATCGCTAGTCCACCACGGATCTTTTAAATGTTTTGAGGTCATAAATTGGGGCTAAAATTAATGCCTTCTTTATTTTGACAAATGTACACTTTTTATGATTTTATATTGATATTCTTTTATTATTTTTCATGGTGGATTACTTTATAATGATCGCAAGAATTGGTTTAATTTTGACACAGTACTTAGGAGACGTGAAATGGAACAATTGTTTTTGTATTTCTTATCTCATTTTCTGTTTTAGCACAAAAAAGATATATAAATAGTGTCTTGACAACTCTGCTTTTAGCAGACGATCAAATAATAATGACAGAATCAGAAAATGCTCTACAACAATTCCTTCATACTTTAAATAATATCTCCATAAAATACAATTTAAGAATATCTACATCTAAAACAAAAATATTAGCTCTGGAAGGAAAATGTGCAATAAGAACAAAAATAGTGATAAACAATGTAATTATAGACCAAGTTCATAATTTTAATTATTTGCGATATCATTTAGGTAATGACAGAAATTTAGACAAACACACTGAAAAAAAAACGATTCAATTATATATGTGGCACAATTAAACACACTTTATTGAATAAAACTAGAAAATAAACTATTTTAAAATTTCACAAAATATTGGCAGTTCCATCTCTTATCTATGGATGTGAAACCTGGACATTAACAAAGGCAGATAGTAAACAAATAGAGGCTTCAGAAATTAATGTGTTGAGAGCATAGCAGGATACCAAAGGACCGATAAAAAAGAAAACCGAAGATATAAGAACAGAACTTAATATATTTAATCTCTGTGAAAGAATAAAATACTATCAAAATGCTTACCTTCAGCACGTATTACGAATGAATGAACAGCACATACCAAGCAGAATGTATAATTATAAACCAAAAGGGAGAAGATTGTTGGGAAAACCATTGAAGAGATGGAAGGACCAATTCGACCTATAATGAGATCGGAACAGACCATTGGGTTTAATCCTTGTTGATGATGATGATGATACACAAAAATATCGGAACGAAGTGAACTTTTTTACCCTCACTCTATATTATGTGTTATCATTCGTTTTTTTAGAGAGCATTTTAGTGCCTCAGTGCCATAGGTGCTTAACCCACAATTAAAAAAAAAATGC
This sequence comes from Diploptera punctata, assembly GCA_030220185.1. Lineage (NCBI taxonomy): Eukaryota > Metazoa > Arthropoda > Insecta > Blattodea > Blaberidae > Diploptera > Diploptera punctata. The sequence continues at coordinate 3,034,700 of JASPKZ010003882.1, forward strand.
TTTTCCTTGTAGTTGCACTAGAAATAATCATCTCTGTGAGAGTCACATCTGCCTATAACATTATGGATGAGTTAAAATAAACACAAACATGTTACAGGCAGATGTGGGTCTGACAGAGATTATTACTTCTAGTGCGATTACAGGAAAAAGCATAATTTTTTAAATTGTGGGTTAGGCACCTATGGCACTGAGGCACTCATTTATCTGGATGTTACTCTACTAGTCGTCCAGCAGCCTTATTAAGAGCTACGTAGATATATGTATATATTAATAGCAATGTAATAGAATTTATTGCCCTTTTTCAAAAGAAAGGAAATGCATTTGCATTTATATTGTGCACGGGCCTGCTTGGCCGCAAGTGCATTATTTTTCACGAATAAAAAATACAAATAAACATAAGAATATATAACCAAATGCATACATGGCTACACAACTACATAAAAATGTAAAAAAAAGAATATATATATATATATATATATACACACACATATATATGTATGAGTATAGATGTGTATTATTGTTATGTAGTGTAGACATATTATCTATATATATATATATATATATATATATATATATATGAAAGTCCAATTTTATATATTAATAATTTAAAAAAATTGCTACAAAACAAATTTTAAAAAAGGGAGAAAAAAACATACACATATAACCATACAACACCCCACATACACACAAACACACATGCGCGCGCGCGCTCATACTCGCCCCACCCTGCAGACATAAAATGCACTGTCAGGCTATCTACTTTTTAAGACTACCTGTTATACAATTGAAGATCGGAAACAAAGACCATATTGAGATTCTTATTATTGTTAATACATATTTCCTTAGAGAATTGAGGGATGCGATTCCATCCATAAAAATGGAAAAACTCCTGGTCTAGACTGTACACCAGCCAAGGTATATATATATATATATATATATATATATATATATATATTAATGACAAGGACCCGGATTTTTATGTATAAAAAGCTCAGATTGCAACATAAATCAGTATGTTTGAGTAATGGAACATAATTTTTTCCATGATACAAAAGTAAAATATGTATGTGATATCAGTCACGGTATATTTATCTTCTTCTTTATTAGGAATTTCTCTTCAAAGCAATATTTTTCTTATAACATTGCAAATTTACTCCTCCATACATAACAATTCTCTGTAATACTCTCTGTTAATCCACTCTATATCATGATCCTATGTACTTCTTGAAACCACTGATCTTTTTGTCTCCTCTTTCTTCCTTTGTCTCCCGCTGTAAAATTTAATGTCATTGGTGTCCTGTTATCTGACATCCGCTTTACGTGGCCAACGCATTTGAATCTTCTTTCTTCAATGAATTGTATAACATCTTTTGAACATCCATTATTTCTCTGATTTTAGTTTTCCCAATTTTGTGTCTGCTTGAATTTCTAGAAGCTTCCTCCAAAAATCCATCTCTGTCACCAATAGTTGTGCATGCTCTCTGCTCATTGCCCACGTTTCCGCACCATACAATGGTATACTCTCCACCAATGAACTATAAATAAGTTTTTTAGTTGTGCATGCTCTCTGCTTATTGACCACGTTTCCGCACCTGCAATGGTATACTCTCCATCGATGAACTATAAATTAGTTTTTTTTAGTTTTGTTCAAAATATTTCCACATCACAGCACATAATTTAACATTCCAATTGTTTTTCTTCCTTGACTTACTCTTTTGTTTATCTCAGAATTACTTGTTCCTTCTGACTCTAATATAGTTGTATTTATAAAACTTCAAATTAGTATATATTAGTATATATGCGAGGTTGGGAAGTGGTTTTTTTTAAATGAATCGAAGAAAATGTTTAAAAACCGAGCGATAGCGAGGTTTTAAATGTCCGAGATTCTGTAAAACACGTCTTCAGAAACATACTCCGTATCTCATTTTGCGCGATGGTGTTTTTAAAATAATAAATAATAGTAAAATAATAACATCTTTGTTGGAAATATTTGCGTTCATTAAAGACATTTGACTAACGTTAACAGTGTGGGCAATGTTTATTAGTTGAAACTACAGAAGGCCATGAAACCAATTAGTGATAAAATGGTGCAAGTACGTATTTATTGTTTTATATTGTTTCAAATAAAGTTCAGTTAATTTAAAATGCAGCGATTTATAATGTATATTAACACTACCTTTTGGATAATTTTTATATATACATTTTATGTAGTAGTATACATAGAGGGCGTTTTGTAATATGTAACATTATACTATAGTTATTTAGGTTGGCAACCCCGAAATGTTGGAAGTTGAACTTTCAATCGTAGTCGTCAATGCTGTGAGTACGAAAAAATGCACTATCACGCAAAATAGCTTATTACGATGAGTGGTGGGAAGTGGTTTTTACAGAAGCGAGGAAAATGTTTAAAAACCGAGCGATAGCGAGGTTTTTAATTCCCGAGATTCTGTAAAACACTTCACAAACGTAGGTTGTACATTTTTTTTGCGCGATAGTGTTTTCAAAATAATAAATAATAGCAAAATAATAACATCTTTCTTGGAAATATTTGCGTTCATTATAAACAATTGACTAACGTTAACAGTGTGGGAAATGTTTATTAATTGAAACTACAGGAGGCCGTGAGACCAATTAGTAATAAAATGTCGGCAAGTGCGTATTTATTGTTTTATATTGTTTCAAATGAAGATTAGTTCACTTAAAACGCAGTGTTTTTTTCCGCATAATGCATATTAACACTACTTTTGGATATTTTTGTATATACATTGTATATAGTATAGGCTACTTAGAGGGCAGTGGATTTACTACCAACACGTGGCTTGTAATATGATATGTTACAGGATAATTATTTTATTACAGTATAGTTATTTAGGTTGGCAACCCCGAAATGTAGGAAGCTGAATATTCAATCATGGCTGCCATTGCTGGCACTACGACAAAACGCACTATCGCGCAAAAAAGTGATTTTCAATTGTTTGAAGAAAAGACTTAACTGTTACAGAATACTATGTTGCAATCTTAACTTTTAGTGCATGAAATTCGGGCCCTGTAAAATGACTTTAATATTTATCATAAGTAATGCCACGAGTGATTTCCAAATTATCGATAAATTCACGCGATGTTTGAAAACAAATGAGAAACGATAGGTACGCTTCATCTGCTTCTTTTGTTTACACTGCATCCAGATCATACTATTTATTGCCAAAGGAACGCAATATTGTAAGAATGGTCTCTAGTGGAGAAAAAATGAAACACATCAAACTGTATATTAATTCATTTCTGATGTCGTATGATGTAAATATGACAATTAAATTTTTCTGGATTATTACCTGGGAAACGGGAAACCACCAAGTTACTAAAGAGTAAGAAGAGGGAATATTTGAGAGAGAAGATTAATGACCTTGAAATGAATGCAAAAAATAGGAACATTAGAGAATGATATCAGGGAATTAGTATAGAGAAGAAAGGGTTTCAGGCTAGAACAAACATAATTCGGAATGAAAATGGGGATATGATTGCAGATTCCAAGAGTATATTAAATAGATGGAAAAGTTATTTTAATCAGCTATTAAATGTACATACAGAACAGGACATTGAGGAGGATAAGTTACAGACAGCAGAAATGCTAGTCGCAGAGCCAAGTGCATTAGAGGTTGAAATGGCAATTGAAAAATTGAAGATGTATAAAGCATCAGGTTCAGATGAGATCCCAGCAGAACTGATAAAATCAGGGGGAGAAAAATTGATGGACAAGATACGCTGGTTGCTTAGTATGATTTGGGAAAAAGAAGCTCTTCCAGATGAATGGAAGGAATCAATTATCGTACCAATTTATAAGAAAGGAGATAAAACTGATTGCAACAACTATAGGGGCATCTCATTACTTTCAACTTCGTACAAAATTCTAACAAATATATTAGTAAGCAGACTTACTCCCTATATTGATGACATTCTAGGAGATCATCAATGTGCATTTAGAAGAAACAGGTCTACAACAGATCAGATTTTTAGTATAAGACAGATTTTAGAAAAGAAATGGGAATATAATGGTACTGTACATCAGCTATACGTAGACTTCCAAAAAGCGTATGATTCAATTAAGAGGGAGAAGTTATATAGTATCCTGCTGGAGTTCGGAATTCCCAAAAAGTTAGTTAGACTTATACGAATGTGTCTAAATGGCTCAACGAGTAGGGTGCGTGTAGGCAAACAGTTTTCAGACACTTTTGAAATCCAGAATGGGTTTGAAGCAAGGAGATGCACTATCTCCTCTACTATTTAATTTTGTACTAGAGCATGCCATTAAATCTTTAGAGAATGAGGAAGGCTTACAACTCAATGGTATTAATAAGCTGTTAGTTTATGCTGATGATGTAGTACTACTGGCCGATAGCGAGGAGATACTAAAGGCCAACACGCACACACACTATTGAGTAACACTAAGAAATTAGGACTGGAAGTAAATATCAGTAAAACTAAATATATGGTCACACGTAGAAATACATTATATAATGGAAATGGACAGCTAATAACAAATGAGGGAAATTTTGAGGAATTGGCTGAATTCAAATACCTAGGAACAATAATCACAAATAGGAATGAGATGCACAAAGAAATTAAACATAGGCTCAATTCTGGAAATGCATGCTATTATGCATTGCAGAGACTTTTGATGTCCCAACTCCTTTCAAAAAACATTAAGCTGAAAATATATACAACTATTATTCTACCAGTTATATTATATGGGTGCGAAACATGGACTCTTACTTTAAGGGAGGAAAGGAGATTACGAGTATTTGAGAATAAAGTTCTTAGGAAAATTTTTGGACCAAAGAGAGATGAACAGACAGGTGAATGGAGAAGACTACATAACAATGAACTACATGGTCTTTATAGGAAGCCAGATATAATAAGAACAGTTAAGTCCCGTAGACTGCGATGGGCAGGACATGTTGCGCGTATGGGGAATGAAAGACGTGCATGGAAACTTCTTGTAGGAAAGCCAGAAGGAAAACGCCCAGTTGGTAGACCAAGAATGAGGTGGGAGAACAACATTAACTATGATTTGAGGGAAGTAGATTATACAGGGAATGATTGGAAAGCATTAGCTCAGGATAGGGATATATGGAGAGCTTATGTCCGTGCGGCCATGAACCTACGGGTTCGATAGTGCCAGTGAGTAAGTAAGTAAGTATTACCTGGGAAAAAATACATTTAAGAAAGTGCAAACAGTGGTTTCTTTTTTTGGTGGTATAATAAATTGCTACAAATGTTTTTTTTATTAACTCCTGCAAGCGCTATGTGTTGACATCTATGCACTATTCATATACAATCTGGTAGCCGTATTTCTTTACAGGCTCAGTCACTGCAAAATAATGGTCAGACCTGTTCAGAATATTAAAAAGGAGGAACTTTCTTTAATATGGTAAATTTCTTCTTCTTCTTCTTCTTCTTCTTCCTTCCAAGTATTAGGCCAAGGCCTATTACGATCCTATAGAAAATTTTCCTGTATGAGAAATTCTCGTATAAGACTTGAAAGCATAATAATAGTCCCTTCGATTGGTTGCTGGCCAAAGGAAGGCAAGACCAGTGATGGGCTATCATCTTATAGCCTCTGGTCAGGCTTTTCTGGAGAAGGAAGAAAATAAAGGAAAGAAGAAATGGAAAAAAGGAAGGACTCCCTAGCCCTCGGATGCCCTAATAGCATTGGGGTCGAAAAAACAAGAGTTAACCAAGAGAGGTTAGATAGTAAAGTTAAAAGAGTGCAAAACACAAGTAAGTGGAAGAAATGTTTTGCACAGCTTGGGCACCTTGTGGTCGCCATCCACATATCCCCTAGATGAGGACCCCTGAGGGTTATGGTAATTAACACTGATAAATATTTCGTGAAACACGACTCTGATTGGTTGTAAAACAGAAATAATTGAAACGTGATTGTCATTGACTCCCATTTGGGGCATGAGTAAATGTCACGTTAATAGTCACGTGTAAGAGGATATTACAGTTCGAAGTCATGAAACGTGATAGAATTAAATTGTCGAGGTTCCAATGGGGGATCGTCAAAATAACTTTTTAGCGCGATACTGCGTTTTGTCGTACTTACAGCAATGGCGACCATTATTGAAAGTTCATCTTCCTACATTTCGGGGTTGCCAACCTAAATAACTATACTGTAATATTGCATTTACACCCACGTGCGGGAAGTAAATCCACTGCCCTCTATGTGTACTACGAACAATATATATACCGAAAATATCAAAAAGATAGAGTTAATATACATACGAAACAAATCACATGCATTTTAAATGAACTGAACTTTATTTGAAGCAATATAAAACAATAAATACTTACTTGCGGCCATATTATCAATAAGTATTTGGGAATGCATCTTGATCGTCGCTTAACATGGAGGAAACACATTCAACAAAACGTACAGAAATAAAACTAAAAACATCAAACCTAATTGTCTCATAGGTCACAAATCAAAACTGAGTCGAAAAAATAAACTTCTAATATATGACTATACTCAAACCTATTTGGTATCCGATTATGGGGAACTGCCTGCAATTCCAATATTGAAATTCTACAGAGATTTCAGTCTAAGACCCTTCGCTTTATTGTTGCTGCTCCATGGTATGTAAACACCACCACCATTCATCATGATTTAAAAATAGCTTCTGTAAAAGAAGAAATAGAAAAGTACAGCACTCGATATCTAAGGCGACTAGAAGTTCATCCTAATCATTTTGCAATCAATCTTCTAGACAACAGTGAAGAAATAAGAAGACTAAAAATAAATAAAATATTAGAACTTCCTTTCATTTTCATAAGTAATGCCACCAGTGATTTCCAAATTATCGATAAATTCACTCCTCACTTCGTGAGTCGTGAATTTATCGATAATTTGGAAATCACTTGTGGCATTTGTTAGGACTATTTAAGAAATAAAATTAAACTCTTTACTAAAAAATAATTATTTGAATATAGTTACCGGTGTTTTAAAATATTTATATAGTTAATGTAAACGGCAATATTTGAAAACAAATTAGAAATGTGAGGTTATGTATATTCACTATAACTCGATCATATTATTTATTGCCAAATGGGATCGCAATATTGTAAGAATGCACTCTAGTGGAGAAATAATGAAATACATCAAACTATTATAATCAACATTGTAGGTTAATCATTTATATTTTGAATAAACAACTCAGTAAAATCACTGAATCTATTCATTATTTGCTATATTCAATTTATTTGTTGGAGAAAAATATTGGTCTAACCTGTTCAGAATATTAAAGAAGGAGGAGCTTTCTTTATCACAAAAGCAGGAGCTGATAAAGGGAAATCGATAATGGGCGAGGAGAAACACGACTGTCATTGGTGTAAAACAGAATTCATTGAAACGTGATTGGTCATTGACTTCCATTTGTGACATGAGTTAAATACTCACATAAAATGTTGTATAATGGAGTGCTGTCAATGGACAGCATTCTCCTTACAAGTTATGTATTTTAACAAATTTACTTATTGTCTTTTCAAGATAGATTGTAAATTAGCAGTAAAGTTATAAAAAAATGTTATCAATAATCGTTCTCAAGGCCTCCTGTTGTTTCAACTAATAAACATTGCCCACACTGTTAACGTTAGTCAATTGTTTATAATGAACGCAACTGTTTTTCAACAAAGATATTATTGTACTATTATTTATAATTTTGAAAAACACCATCGCGCAAAAAAATAATGTACAACGCCTATTTGTGAAGTGTTTTACAGAATCTCCGAAATTAAAAACCTCGCTATCGCTCGGTTTTTAAACATTTTTTTTCGATTCTGTAGAAACCACTTCCATACCTCGCATCCTAATATACTAATGTTAGCTAATAGACAATAAATAAAGCTGTTATAATTGCTTTGTAACTAGCTACATTACCTGTGACAGCCCGCAGGAGTCCTGTAACATAAATCACGAACCAGGAAATGAATGCAGTGTTTCGTGTCTGTCTGCTGTTTCTTCATTTCCGGTAGAGATTTCTCGAGTCCAGTTGCAGGTCACCCAAATTCGAGTTCCACAACACTGCATTCTTTACCCTAACCTATGTTTCTCATTTATTACTGGGAATGGAGCACCATCTGGAATAACCTTTTATCTTGCAGTAAAAAGTAACTACCCTAACATCTTTCGACCAATGCTGTATTAAACTTGCGTTATGAGATTTTATACTGCGTTTACTTCAAGCAATATCCTTATAACCTTCTTATGTAGGTACGTTTATATGCTAAATTAAACTTGCTGGATAGTTTGTGATAGTTTCAAATTGCAAAACTTCTCATTTTATAGACTTGGCTTAACGTAGTAAAGACCAAGGAATGCTCTTGAATGAATTAGAATGGAAATAAAACTTTATATTTTTTCTGAATTCAACGCATACATTTTGCAAATTTACTAATTATTTTATTCGTGTATATTAATTAAATTATATTAAGCTTTATAATAGAAGTACACATTCATAACTCAAAAAAAAAAAGATCCTATTTTATGAACCTGATTTTTTACAAAATAAAACAATCCTAATATATAAAAATATTCTTTTTCTTCTTCTACACTTCACGGGTTAGGCAAAAATTGCCTGTTTCGCCTCACAGTTCTGTCCATCTTTTCACTGGTCTTCCTACATTCCTTGAACCTCTTGGCTTGTAGTCGAATGCTGCTCTTGGTAATCTTGTTACATTCATTCTTTCTACATGTGTAAACCATTTCTCTCTGTATTATTTGATTTTCTCAGACAATGACTCTGTTCTTATATCTTCATTCTTTATCCGATCCAATCTTGTAAAATCTAGTGTGTTCTTCTAAGGAAGTTCATTTCTACGCTTTGTATTCTACTTTGTAATTTTTTGGTCATTATCCAAGTTTCACTCCCATAAAGTAATGCAGGAACTATCAAAGTTTTATAAAACTTCAATCTAGTATCTCTCTCTTGTTTTGTTCTTTAATTAAAGAATAAAAATATTCTAATATAGAATTAGTTGTTCTTAATAAGCCAGACAGATGAACAGAGAAAATTATATAATAGTGAGCTACATGATATATATAGGAAGCCAGATATAATAAGAACTGTTAAGATTCGTAGATTGCGATGGGCAGGACATGTGGAACGTATGGGGGATGAAAGAGGTGCATAGAAGCTTCTTGTAGGAAAACCAGAAGGAAAAACGCCCAGTTGGTAGACCAAAAATGAGGTGGGAGAATGACATCTATAATTTGAGGGAAGTAGATTATATAGGTGATTATTGGAAAACATTAGTTCAGGATAGGGGTGTATGGAGAACTTATGTCCGTGCGACCATGAACGTACGGGTTCGATAGGGCCACTGAGTTAGTTAGTTAATTATACAATAAATATAAAAAAAAACAAAAATGGAAGCAACTCATAGACAGAATGAATGAAGATAGATATTCAAACAAATAACAAAATACAAACCTAAAGGCACCCGAGATGTGGGCAGACCTAGAAAGAGATGGGCTGAAGTCGGAACGGGTCAACAGACCTAATCCATGAATGCAGATGATGATGATGATGCTGATGATAACTATAAAAACAATAGAGTTAATTTACTTTAAATGTAATATACAGGGTGTATCAGAATAAATATTACAGAGTTCTAGGGAACTTTTTTCTTTCTTTTTTTTTCCCACTACAGGCCTCAGGAGGCCCTTGGGGTAGTGGGGGTTAAGGCTTCCACTTTTTTCTGGACAATCGACACCTGATATCAGCCGGGTTGTCAGCCCTGCGTGACGGCCGCCTTTACCCCAGAACAAGCGTCTGGTACTCATTTCAGTTAGAGGCTGAGTCGACCCCAGGGCCATAGTGCCGCCAGAAGGTTTTGGTCAGTTTAAAAATCCTGACCCCACCGGGACTTGAACCCTCGACCTTCCGGCTTGTAGCGCAGTGCCTTAACCACTACGCTACGGCGTGCCCCTTTAGGGAACTTAGTTGATAAATTTTTGATAAGGAACCCATGTCCGGAAACGTACCATTTCGATGTAAAATACGTTTGAAGATCGAAACACAATGGGCTAATATCGTGTGTCTCGTGTTTCAAAATAAGTATTAAGACTTCTAGGGGTTGAACTACAAGTGTGGTTCCACGTGGCGACCCTATTGTTCATTATGCAAATTGTAAATGCGACGCATGTTTTCATATACACGATCAACAAGACCTGGTGTGTGCTCAATAATTTCTGCTGCTGTCAGGATTCGTGCAAGAAGATTCCCTCAGACTCGACAGGTGTACTACGACTCCTAGACGTCTGTAATACTTACTCTGAAACCAAGAAACACGGTATCTTCCCATTGTGTTTCGATCTTCAAACTTATTTTACATCGAAGTGGTAAGTTTATTTATGTAGGTCTGCTGCGTCAATTTAAATATTCAACCAATTATTGTCAGTTGATGTGTTAATACATTGCGTCTCACACCGTTGACATCACTTACCCAATCGATCTATTTCTTATAACTTAAGATTTTAATTTATGTAATTGGAGGGAAATTTTGAAGAAATGGTTGAATTCAAATACCATCATCAACATCAGCATGAAAGATTAGACCTTAAGGTCTGTTCCAATCTCATGCTAGAATTAGTCTGTTCATCTTTTATTGGCTCTTACATTTCTTCGTCCTAGTGGTTTGTAATGAAGAATCTCTTTCGGAATTCTATTGTTTATTCTATTGATATGGTCCATCCATTCATCTCTGTATTGTGAAATTCTATCTAATAGTTTGAATATATTTAGTTTACTTCGTATATTTTCATTTCGTTTTCGAACTGTTATTGTATATCCAGCAACACACCTCAGAAACCTCATTTCTGACGTTTCTATTCTTCGTTCCTGGTTCCTGGTTAAGACGCAGTGTTCCGATCCATATAGTTGTGTTGGAATCGCCATCGTTTTTATAAAATTTTAAAAGTGTCTTCTTTCTAGTTCCTTTGAGGCTTCGTTTTATGGTGCCACACATATAATTAAATTTATTTATTATGTTTTCAATGTCTTCACCTTTTTATATGACACATTGTATCCCAGGTAATTAAAATTCAAATATATAGGAACAAACATTACAAATAAGAATGAGATACACAAATAATTTAAACATAGCCTTAATTCTGAAAATGCATGCTATTATGCATTACAGGCCCTCTTGTTGTCCCAACATCTCTCAAATAACGTTAAACTGAAAATATATAAAAATGTTATTCTCCCAGTTATATTTTATAATTGCTAAACATTGACTCCCACTTTAAGGAAGGAGAAAAGATTACGAGTACTTAGGTTTAAGTTCTTAGGAATATTTTTGAACCAAAGAGAGATGAAAGACAGATGAACGGAGAAGAATGCATGACAGTAAGCTGCATGATCTTTATAGGAAACCAGATATAATAAGAATTGTTAAGTCTCGTAGACTGCGATGGGCAGGACATGTAGCACGAATGGGGAATGAACGAGGGGGATGGAAGCTTCTTGTTGGAAAACCAAAGGGAAAATTCCCATTTGGTAGGCCAAGAATGAGGTGGGAGAATAAAATGAACCATTATTTGAGGAAAGTAGTTTATACAGAGGATGGTTGGAAAACATTAGTTCATGATAGGGATATATGGAGAGCTTATGTCAGCGAGGCCATGAACCTACTGGTTCCAAAGTGTCATTGAGTTAGTTAATTATATACTGTAGAAGGATACATTATTTCATTTTTCCCTTTGAGAAAAGTATATGAGTTTATTTTTAGGATGAAATTAGATTAAATAAATTACAAATTTCATTAAAAAGCAGATTTAATAGGTGTTAGTACAATGCAAGGAATTGGCTTATTTTTACAATATTTATGTGTAATATGAATGATTTGAATAAATTCGTCATGATTGTAGGTATATGAGGGCATGGGATGTCGGGACACACCTGCCAACTATCGATCTAATACATTGTGTATGATGTACTCAGCATCTGACGATGTGGGCATGCACTTACAAATTATTACATGCTGTTCCATAAACATTATCTTCAACACCTGTGCTGCCATGTAGGTACATTTTATATGTCATACATGCTCTCTCGCTCTTACCGACCACGTCTGCTCTACTTTAATATAATAGAAAATCTAAACCTCAAAACAGTTTTTCGCAATACATTTCAATGTTCCTGTCTTCCTTATACTTTAACAGAGATTATACCGCGACAATGAATTAAGACTGTAAGGTTCTATTTCTACTTCTGTGTGAATTTACGCTTCGTATGCAAATTTGCGATTTTTTATGAACTTCTAAAGCCTGCACTTTTATTTTTAGACGGTTTAACCCTTAAATTCGCAAAACAAATTTCTTCTGTCAAAAGTAATGACATTTATTGGTAAATATGGAATTAGATCAAAAATTGTACTGGATAACAAAATAATACAACAAATATCACTTTTCCAATATTTAGGATGTGATATAACTTATAGAGAAAATAAAGATATAGAAAATAAAGTAAATAAATTCCAGGCTATTTGTGGAACCATAAAAAGAACCTTAGGTCGGAAAACAAGGAAAGATACGAAACTTAAATTATATAAAACAATGGCTGTTCCTTTGTTGTTGTATGGAAGTGAAAATTGGATAATGAAATCAAGGGATAAAAGCAGGATACAGACTGCGGAAATGCTGTTTTTACGTAATGTGAAAGGATGCACAAGAGCGGATAGAATAAGGAATGAAACTATACGAGAAGAATTAAATATATATGAAATTGAAGATAAAATCAGTGAAAATAATAAGAAATGGACAGAACACTTAATGAGAATGAACAACGAAAGAATACAAAAAAGAACCTTCCTGTATAATCCCAGAGGAACAAGAGATGTTGGCCGACCACGTAGAAGATGGACTCCACTTTTAACTTCGTCGGAAAAGGCTGCATAGCCTAAATCTTGTAGTAGAAGAAGAAGAATTTCTTCTGTTAGTTATTTGAATGTGGCGGACTGCAGTGAAAACGGAATCTTGTATAACTGTTATTATTAGGTATATTTTATAATTATACCACATTTAAGTGGTTTCTTTTTGTTCGTTTTCTTCCGATTTATCTAAAATATTAAATTAACTGAAGCAACTGATGTATCCAAAAGGATACTTTACGGATTTAGGGCCAGTTTCAATAAGAGAGGTAACTGTATTACGCCAGTTTAAGCTATGCATTATACATGGGGGGTCGGCCGCGGTGAACTAGTGGTTATGCTCCTTGCCTCTGGTCCCGAGGGTCGCGGGTTCAAACCCGGCCGGGGTCGATGGATTTTTTAGGACGGAAAAATCCAAGGAGCAAGTCCTCTGGGAGGGATTTTAAGCCGTGGGTCCCGAGTCTGAAGATTTTCAGGCTCGTAAAAAATCCTTAAGCCTGAATGGAAAGGCCTCTAAGCAAAATTTACCGAATTTCGCCGTCCTAGTACTACCTTGGTTTCCTAGATGTCAGTATGAGGCGGAACGTTGACCACGGACCACTCAAAATTACATATATACGAAAACAAGTGTAACTAAATTAGTATGGTTCAAATTCTTCCCTAAATCTCTGTAAAGGGAAAACATGGGCTTACAATACAATACAATAGAATTATACATGGGGAAAACTGGCGTAATACAGTTACCTCTCTTGGTGAAACTGACCCTTAAGGGTTAACGTCATTTTGCATTTGTAATACTCGTATTTGGTTTACTAGAACTCTGTGGATAGGACGTGCACTAGTATCCGTGAGTTACGTCCTTAGGGTATGGAATTTATGATTATTTGCTCCATCCCTTCCATCTATATCCGTTACTAAAGCTACTTACCACTAAAGAGTGAAGAAGAACATTGCTTGTACTAAAAGTGTTTATTGTGTTCTCGAACATGTCCATCAAAAGAACATTTTCTAAATGTTAAAACTAACTAACTAAAAGGCACTATCGAACCCATAGGTTTATGGCCGCGCGGACATCATCTCTTCACACATCCCTATGCTGAGCTAATGCTTTCCAATCATTCCCTGTATAATCTACTTCCCTCAAATCATTGTTAATGTTATTTTCCCATCTTATTCTTGGTCTACCAACTGGGCGTTTTCCCTCTGGCTTTCCTACAAGAAGCTTCCATGAAAGTCTTTCATTCCCCATACGTGAAACATGTCCTGCCCATCGCAGTCTACGAGACTTAACTGTTCTTATTATATCTGGCTTCCTATAAAGACCATGTAGTTCATTGTTAGTAGTCTTCTCCATTCACTTGTCTGTTCATTTCTCTTTGGTCCAACCATTAATCATGCCCTGTATAATCTACTTCCTTCAAATCAGGTTTAATGTTATTCTCTAACCTCATTTTTTGGCCTGTTAACTGTTCGTTTTCCTTTTGGTTTTTAAAAGAAGCGTCCTTGCCCCTCTTTCATTCCCCATTTTTACTACATGTCATGTCCATCGCTGTCTCTGAGACTTAACTGTTATTATTATATCTGGTTTCCTGTAAGGCTAATATAGCTTACTGTTATGTAAATCTTCTGCATTCGCCTGTCTGTTCATCTCTCTTTGGTCCAAAAAATATCTAAATGTTTTGAATACTTCATTTATCAATGGCAGCTGTGCGAAAGTCCCTTCATCATTTAAATATTCTCACACAATTAACTGGGCCTAAAATTACTTTTTTGACAAGCAGATGTTTTTTTGTGTATTTGATACAATGTATTGATATTTTACTTATGTTTCTAAGGCTGATATTAAAATTACTATTAATTTTTGTAGATTATTTAACTCTACAAAAAAGTCCACGACAGCATATGTTTATCTCTTACGGATAACTCAAAAAAAACATTTTTGTCTTTCATTGATACCAAGAGTCCCTTATCTCTTACGGATAACTCACAATAACCATTTTTGTCTTTCATTGATACCAAGAGTCTCGCGCCGTAGCCGAGTGGTTAAGGCAAGAAATCTTGGCGCAGAACTACGGGACTTACGCTGGTTCGAGTTTCTACGGGGGAAGAAATTTTTCTCATGGAATGTCGGCCAGTATGGGACCGGTGCACAGTGGGTCAGAAATGAAATCTAGCTAAAAAAAACTGTTTTGACTCACTCTCATCAATTTATCTTTTTTTTTTCGCTCTAATATAATTGTTATATGATGGTTCTTAACCTATCTGCAAAGGAGGGTACAATTCTAATGTTCATGACTATGTGACGTCATCATTCACACTTCTTGAGCCACAACAGAAGGCTGTAAGAGGTTTTCTTGCGAACTTATTTAATAATAACTAATTATGTCCTAATTGCTGAATTTTATGGTAAAAAAGTAACATATTTTTATCGTCCGCCCATGACATGAGAATTGAACGTTCGGGCAGGACAACGTCTGCCGGGTACGCTAGTATAAAATAAATAGATAATTATAATGATACAATAAGTTATATAAAACATACGCATATAGCGTTTCGCATGAAATGGGTAACAACATTAGCATAATATTCTAAACGCAAGGTAAAAATATCGTGAATTCGAGTAGGAGAAACACGCTGTTTATGTAAATGAATTCATAAAACTGTTGTCTTTACAACTTATACTGTAATAACACAGTTGGAAAGAAAGCGAACTCGAACTTGCATGAAATAATCCAGGTGAGGGAAGTCGTTTCACAATAGATTTAGGAACGTTGAACGATAGGATAAATTAAAAAAATTCAGAACGTTTATGGATTTTCGTGTAATATTGTCAAATTACTTTCAGAATATCCTTATTCGGTAGTTAGTGATATAATTTACTTCGTTTATTACGGTTTTTATATTCCATTTAACAAGAAGGCTTAGGAAACTAAATGCTGTAATAAAACGATTACTGGACGTTCCGTAACTATTTTCACACAAGCATTACGTATTTGACAAAATTTAAATTAAAACACTTCTAAAACATTTTGAAAATATTTGTCTGACAAAATTCTGATTCTGGAAATGCGTGCTATTATGCATTACAGAGATCTTGACGTCCCAACTGCTTTCAAAAAACGTTAAACTAAAAATATATAAAAGTATTATTCTACCAGTTATATTATATGGATGCGAAACACCCAGAGAATCAGTATTTCGTATAAATTATTTTGGTAATCTTTTTACATCTATAATTATTATTTTATTATTATTATTGGTTTGTACTTTCAGAAGAATAAGATTTTTTACTTTTTATTTATTTTTTGATGGACTCTTACTTTAAGGGAGGAAAGATTACGAGCATTTGAGAATCAAGTTTAGGACAATTTTTGGACCAAAGAGAGACGAACAGACAGGTGAATGTAGAAGAACATAACAGTGAACTACATGGTCTTTATAGGAAGCCATATATAATAAGAACAGTTAAGTCTCGTAGATTCCAATTGGCAGGACATGTGACACGAATGGGGAATGAAAGACGTGCATGGAAGCTTCTTATAGGAAAACCAGAAGGAAAATGCCCATTTGGTGGACCAAGAATGAGGTGGGAGAATAACATTAACTATGATTTGAGGGAAGTAGATTATACAGGGAATGATTGGAAGACATTAGATCAGGATAGAGATGTGTGGAGAGCTTACGTCCGCGCGGCCATGAACCTACGGGTTCGATAGTGCCAGTGAGTTAGTTAGTTGGACAAAATTCTGTGACTAATATTTCTATCTACATTTTTGTTCAAGATTGGTAAAAACGTATATTTTTTTTATAATGATTACAAGGCGGATTGTGTAATATGCGCCTCATTCTGATGAAATGAGAATCAAATACCTGTTTAAAGGTAGATCTACCAATGTAACTTTGGTTTCTGATATTTTAAAGATGGTATGAAATGTTAGCTATCAACTACCTTGGTTCCGCGCCGTAGCCGAGATGTTAAGGCAAGATGCCTTGGTGCAGAGCTATGGGACTTGCACTGGTTCGAGTCTCCATGGGGGGAGAAATTTTCTCATGGAATATCGACCAGTATGGGACCAGTATGGGACTGGTGCCCACCCAGCATCGTGAGGCATTTGGGTAATTACAGTAAATAACGGCACAAGGTTAAAAAACCGACTATAACGACTGGGGACTCGATATCCTGACCACGTGCCACCTCTACACTGGCTGGATTACGTTTGTGGATGTGAGGCCAGCAGCCGGCTGGTAGGACAAGAGCTTTCTAGGCCTGTCGCGCCATGGAAGTTTTTTATAAATTAACTTATTATCGAATTTCGTAGGAGTGATGCTATTGAATCTCTACCATGAAAATATTTTTGAAAAAAACATTACAAATCTCCATCGATCCTATCGACTACACATCGAAAATATCCATGAAACAAATGAATATTCATTCATAATGTTCTTGCTCAAGGGCAGGTCTTTCACTGGAAACTCAGCATTCTCCACTCTTTCCTTAACTCAGCCTTCCTTTTTATATCTGCATACAAACCATTTATTTTAATATTGTCTATCATCTGATGTATTTTTCTGCCTCAAACTTTCTTTCCGTTAACCATTCCTTCTACGGCATCCTTCAGCTACCAGTTTCTTCTTAGCCAGTGGCCAATCCCATTTCTTTTCCTCTTCTTTGTGAGTTCCAGCATTGCTATTCTTTCACCCACTCTGTCTAGGACATCTTTATTTCTTACTTTGTCTGTCCATTTAGACACGTCTTCCACTATTCACGGCCACATAGACCAATCCATATTTGCATAAAATTACATAGTATGTACAATAATAACTTTCATAAGATGTTGTTTTCTTTGCGGTCCGGAATATATAAATAAATGACAGGATGAATTATTGTTTCGCTAATTTAAGCTTACAGTTATCCTCCATCTTCTCAATGAGTTTAATTAAATTTGTTAGAATTGACATTTACTATCAGCAAGTTCCAAACAGTAAAATTGACATTAATTCAATAACTGAAAAAAATTCTGGACTCCTGTTTAAATGGAGTATATAGCCATAATAATATCCAGGAAGACATAAATGAAAGAATACAAAATACTAAGAAATATTATTTTTCAATAAATAGCGTATTTATATTCAATATATCCGACACCCGAAACAAAAACCAGATTGTATAAAACCGTAGCTAACACCCGGTGTGCGCTGCTGCGAAGAAAAGAAAAAAAAAAGAAAATCAATGAGTTCTTATGTTTAATTGAATAAGTGAGACGAAAAAAATAGTTATAAATTAATATCAAAATAATTGTAGATACCCCGTGCTGATTAACTGGCGGTGCGCGGGAATCTACTTATCTCTATCTTCTTGGCATAAATGAGCTGAAAGACGAAAATTAATGTGTTGTTATGTTTAGTTGAACAAGTAGAAGGAAACATTTATAACGTAATTATTTTTAGATTACTCGGCGGTATCGGGAATCTACTTATCCAGATCTTCTTGGCATGAATGAGCTGAAGAACGAAGATGAACGTGTTTTTACATTTAGTTGAATACGTATGAATGAAGATAGATATCCAAAACAAATAACAAAATACAAACCTAAAGGCACCCGAGATGTGGGCAGACCTAGAAAGAGATGGGCTGAAGTCGGAACGGGTCAACAGACCTAATCCATGAATGCAGATGATGATGATGATGAAGTATGAGACAAAATTTATACTTTATCCCGATCATTTCCATATCCACATCTCAAAAGCTTCCAATCGCTTTTCCTCATTCCGTCGTAATGTCCAAGTCTGTACCATACAAAGCTACACTCCACACCAAGCACTTCAATAGCCTCTTGCGTAATTATTTTGTCAAAGGTCTAGGCAAAAAATTCTTCTCTTCTTGTTAAAAGCTTCTCTTGTCATTGCTATCCTCTGCTTTACTTCTTGACCCGCAGTTCATGCTACTACTGATAGTACAACCCAAGTATTTGAAGCTCTCCACTTGCTCAATGGCCTCATCTTTAATCCTCATGTTTATCTTCTTTGGTTTCTTTCCTATAATCATGGCCTTCGTTTTATTTATATTTATCTTCATCCCATAATCCTCGCACTTATCATTTAGCTCCATCAGCATGCCTCAGTGTCATTGCATCTTCTGCTAGCAAAGCCATATCATCAGCAAATCTTATGCACTTTATTCTTCTTCCTCCCATGTTTACGCCTCCCGTATTGCTGAAGCAGTTCTTCATTAGGTCTTTCAGGTAGATGTTGAAAAGGGTAGGTGATAGAGGACATCCTTGCCTCACCCCCTTCCAAATTCTCTTCCCACTGAACATTTCTTCTCCTATCTTCACTTTTATTCGCTGTTTCATATAAAGAATACTTATGAGCCTCCTCTCCTTCCAGTTCATGCCAATTTTCTTCAAGATCTTCAGGAGTTTATTCCAACTTACTCTGTCAAATGCCTTTTCCAGGTCAACAAATACTGCATAAACGTTATATATATATATATATATATATATATGTGTGTGTGTGTGTGTGTTTGTGCGCGCGCGCATTAACATTCTAGTGACTGGATTTGTTTTCCTAACCAAGCTCAATATATAGCAATCGATCCAGAGTTTTCGCATACATGACGCTCGTTATACGGTTGCCACTATTGTGACATCATTGGTGGATGATCCAATCAGAAAGTGCATATATGAACTATGATTGACTCAACCCTCAATGAGGTCACAATAACGAGCGTCGAGGGTGCGAAAATTTTCTATTTAAGAACCATAAGATGAAGTACTTTAACCAGCAAAATTGGACCCATACGTTGTGTGGGTTGACCTGAAGGAAACATTTAAAAATTAGCAACCTAAGTTTTCGATTTTTCGCAATGAAATTCAGCTCATGGTGTTGAAATAAAATGAGAAAGGTTTTCTAAAAAAATCGGAGATTTACCGGAAAGTCGAAATTTAAAAATTGCTCTAGTGGCCACCATGTTTGTTTCCTCGCAACGAAACTCACATGTAACATTTGAATAAGAAAAGTGATATCGAGTTCGTTAAACAGAAAAACAGGACCATTTCTTGTAGGAGTTAACCTGAAAACAAAAGTTTCAGTGGGGAAATTTTCAGCGCTCTACTGGATACAACTTTTGTTTTCTTACTTTTTTTTTTTTTTTTACTTTTGAGGGCCTCTCCACTTTTCAGCGGCTACCCTGTATTCCCAC
Organism: Diploptera punctata; assembly: GCA_030220185.1. Lineage (NCBI taxonomy): Eukaryota > Metazoa > Arthropoda > Insecta > Blattodea > Blaberidae > Diploptera > Diploptera punctata. The sequence continues at coordinate 3,054,828 of JASPKZ010003882.1, forward strand.
TCGCCATTCTTGCCGATCACGCCATTCATCCTCCTCCAGACCTCGGTCGTTCATCAATCTATGGATCTCTCCTCTCCAAGTTGTTCTTGGCCTGCCCCGTTTCCTTCTACCAGAAGGTGACCATTCTAAAAGAGTTTTGGGCCACCTATCATTCTCCATTCTCCTGACATGGCCATACCACTGAAGAGCTCGTCTTTCGATCCTTTCCATCACTGTCTCCTCCATATCCATCATCTGCCTCACTTCTTCATTTCTTCTTCTTTTCAACCTGGACAACCTGACACTGCGTCTTATTCCATCCATCTCCCTGCCAAGATCTTAGTTTTTTGTCCCTCTACCAAAGTCCATCCCTCAGCACCATAAGTCATTATGCTTTCCACAACAGACTTCAAAATCCTCTTCTTCGTGTGGTTTGATATGGTCCTACTCCACAGTACTCCATTCAACATTTTTATGGCTCTTCGTGCTTGTACTAACCTGCTATCTACTTCAGCTTTACAACTCCATGATTCATCAATAAGTGATCCCAAATATTTAAATTTTTTAACAGCTCTAATAATTCCTTGGGATAGGGATATATCTCGTCCACTTCCTCCTACTACAAGATATTCAGTTTTTTCCATGTTTACTCTTAGTCCTCCTATTTCAAAAGCATAGTTTTGTTTTCGAGGAAACTAAACTTGGTATATTCGATTTAATTATAATTAATTTCATAAGTATGAATATATATATATATATATTTACGTAAACTAGCAAATTCGGACAAAAAATTGACTTCCTGAGAAATTCGCTCAGTTAACGGGGTTCCTGCGTGACGGACAATTTTCATATGAACTGATATTTAGATTAATTAAGTAATTTGGTCTATGTATTCTTACCTCTTATGTTTTTTTTGTAAAAAATATGTATCAAGGCTTCTGAGCTCCGTCTTCACCTTGTTCTTATGGTTGTTATTGTAGAACATAAAGAGTTTTAATAATTGAATAACAGTACCTGATATCTCAGTCGTCCTCAATAATTTGCAGTGTTGTTTTATAGGAGGCCTTTCGATAACTTATGTTTTCATTTTGGTACTGACTGTTGTTAGTAATTATTTTGTACAGAGGGTTTATGCTGGGTATGTTCTCGTTCAGCAGGTATATTATCATCATCATCATCAGCAGCAGCAGCAGCAATCACGGATTAAGCCCATGTGGCTTGTTCCGGTCTCATAGATTCTCATTCAAAAGTTGGATCCATCTCTTCTTCGGTCTACCAACATTCCTGCGTCCTTTTGGTTTGTATTTAAGTATAATTTTGGGAATGCGATCATCTTCCATTCTTTGAACATGTTCTTTCCAGTTTATTCTAGATTCTTTTATTCTATCTAAGAGTTTAAAGATATTTAGCTCATTTCTAATATCTTCACTTCTTCTCGTATCTAGAATTTTGCAACCAGCCACACTTCTCAGAAATCTCATTTCAGCTGCTTCTATGATCTTCTCTTCTCTTTTATTTAAAACCCAAAATTCACTACCATACAATAGTAAGGGGACTGCCACTACTTTATAAAATTTTAGTTTTGTTTCTTTTCTTGTGCTTTTAAATATCCCTTTGATTGTTCCACATATATAATTAAATTTATTAAGTTTGTTAAATAGATCTTCATTTTTAAAATAGGAGATTTCATAACCCAGGTATTTAAAATGGTTCACTTGTTCAACGGGTTTCCTCTCCAAAATTATTTTAGCTCTTACGGTATCTGTTCCCTTAAAAGCTAGGATTCTGGTTTTACTTATTGATATTTTGAAATTATATTTCTGTATAATGTTATTTAACCGAAAGAGTGATTTCTGTAGACCATCCTCTGAACTAGATATTAGAACTTGGTCGTCTGCAAAAAGTAAGGTATCTAACATCTTATTTCTTATTTTGAAATGTGAGTCCAAATTTATCTGCCAATTATATATGTATATTTGTGGTTTTCTTGATGATTTCTAATTATTCGAGAACGTTGATTTTCGATACAACGTTTTCTCTATGCAGGATCGATAATACGTTGTCTATTGTGTTGAATTGATGTCCTGCTTCTAGTATATGTTTTGAAAAAACTGGATTTACCTTCATTCTTTATGAAGTCTCTGAAATTATTGAGGACGACTGAGATATCAGGTACTGTTATACAATTATTATAACTTTAACACAGTAACCTCAAAGGAGTTTCGTAATGTATTTTAAAAACATAGAACATAAGAGTAAGAATACACAGACCAAATATTTTAAATATTAAATAAACCTCTTAATGTTACTTCCTATTGTATTTTTAAAACTATATTTACAAACTTCCATATGAGTATAAACTTAAATACATGAAGTTTGCCATCATCATCATCCGTTATCATGGCAGTTGCCGCCGTCTTCCGGAAACCAAACGCCATTCCTCTCTGTCCATCCAGTGATCTCCCTCTAATCCTCTGATATTCATACCTGCTTGTACCCCTTCTATCCAAGTTTTCTTTGGTCTTCCTCTCTTTCTCCTTTCCATTGGGATCCATTCCATAACAATTTTAGGCAATCTTTGCTTTGGCATTCTTTTGACATGGCCATACCACTGTAATATTTTCTTTTCTATAATGTCTATGATGTCCGGCTCCTCTTGTGCACCCATTATTTCCCTTATGTCTTTATTTCGTATTCTATCCATTCTAGATTTTCCAGCTGATCTTCTTAGAACATCCATTTCTGTACTTAAAATTGTTTTCATTTCCCTGGTACGAATTTTCCAGACTTCAGCAACATATGATAAAATGCTCTGCATTATGGTTTAACATATTTGTAGTTTTCTATTTTTTGTAATATTTTTGCTCCACCAAACAGAGTTTGAAGCATTTATTGCTTCTTTTGTTTCTGCGATTCCATTTTTAATTTCCACTGTGTTATCGCCTGAATGGTCTAATTTTGTTCCTAAATAAGTGTATTCAATACTAGGTTTTAGTTCTTCTCCATTGTTGAAATTCCAACTTTTATTTTCGAAATAGATCCTTTGTATAATGCTTTTATAGCTTCTACTAATTTGTTGGTAATGTTAGAATCGTCTAAAGTTTCCCATAACCTTTTTTGGAGAATACTATCATATGCTTTGGTTAAATCGACAAAAAGCAAATGTAAATCTCTGTTAGTAGAAGTTTGTAATAAGTTAAAAATAAATTATAAATAAAAATATATTTGGAACGTGTTCTCTTTTTTTATAGAAGAGGTGGTTACTTTAAAAATCCTCATAGATCAATACCATAAAATCATATATTCACAGATAACGAATAAAATATAAATTTAAAAAATGCTCTGACCTCACAAATACTTGGAGACAAGACTGTGCCCCATTTTATAGTTTTGGCAAGTTATTATAATGTAGTAATTGAACATATAAACTGCAAGCGCGACAGGCTACTGGCCTCACATCCACATGTGTTAATCACAGAGATAGACGATCATTTATCCAGTGTAGGAGTGACATATGGTCAGCACGTCGGGTCCCCCAGCCGTTATAGCTGGTCTTCTCAATCTGGTGTCGCTACTAATTGTAGCTACCCAAATGTCTCACGATGCTGGGTGGGCACCGGTTCCATACTGACCGAAATTCCATGAGAAAATTTCTTCCCGCATGGGGACTCGAACCAGCGCAAGTCCCGTAGCTCTGCGCCAAGGCTTCGTGCTTAACCACTCGGCTACGGCTCGGGACTGGTTGAACTTATAAAGCAAGTAATATTATATTAAAGGCCAACATTTATTTGGACATCAATAAATGGAAGACAGTAGCCCGGGTAAAGATGGCGACAACATTTTATTAAAAGAAGCCAGAACTCAACTTGGAACTTGGTGGCAGTGTTGTTAATGATTGTGATGGTGATCTTCTTTTTCTTCTTCCTTTCCAGGATTAGGTCTATGCGACCTGTTCCGGTCTCAAGTCCATCGTTTCCTTGGCCGTCCCAAAGATCTTTTTCCATGTGGTTTGTAGGTGTTGATCTTTTTGGGTAATCTTGTATTGTCCATTCTGTCTAAATGTTATTTCCATTGGTATTTGTGCTCTTCTAGTTTATCGACTATTGAAAATATCTCCAGTTATTTTCTTATTGATTCATTGTGTAATCTATCCATGCGTGTACACCCTTTTATGGATCTTAAAAAATTCATTTCAGTGGCTTGAATGTGTGAGATATCTTTCTTTGTAAGTACACAAAATTCAGATCCATATAAAAGAAGGAACAGCCATAATTTTATAAAACCTGAGCTGAGTTTCTCTTCGAGTCTTTCGGAGGGCTCTCCTTATGGTGCCACACATCATTTGATATCGGTTTAATTTATTATGTATATCCCAATCGTAGCTATATGTTATATCTGAACGAAGATAGTTAAAGTGTGCTATCCGTTCTATTAGTTCATTATTGATTACTATTTTTGCTCTGACTGGCACTTTGCCCTGAAAAGCCATAATTTTAGTTTTTGAAGTTGAGACTTTGAGATTATAATAGAGTCCTAATTGATTCAACATGTAAATGGCTCTTTGTAAATCATCCTCTGACTTCTGTATAATTACCAGATCATATGCATACGTTAAAATAGTCCGGGTTTCGTACTCGCTCTTGAGACTTCTGAGTGATATTTTTTATTACTTGGGTGGGTTACCAGCCAAACCGCAAAACCCCCAACCTGGAGGACCAGAGTTTAATTTTGGAGTTGTCTTTCTCCTAGACAGACTGCCTTACAAGGCTACAGAGTTCTGTTTGCCCCAAGCATCTGGTTTTATGGCGCCAGAAACTCGCCATTCACCCTCCATCTTCGGTAAAAACAGTTCCACCACGTGAAGGTAGATGAAGGGTTTGGTAGAGAGAGGCTATATTTTGCGCTGACTATTTGGAGCCTTTTATAGAGTCTGAGAGCTCATCCTCAGATCCGCCCCAGTCATTCTCTACCCTTTAGGGACCTTGTGATGGTGATGAAATGGTTTTATTTAACGAAGATATTTAATGTCTAAGGCCAATAACGTTCATGATTTAAAACTTAGAGTTAAAGGGACGAACTCTTTTGCTGATAGGCGTTTTATTTGAAGTTCTCTTCATTTATAGCAACTCTACATAATGGCATCGACATCTTTTGTTCATTTTGATGTGATTTAAAATGTAATTAGATTAACAATAATTTAATATTACTTAATTTAAGACAAAGCAATTCCTTAGTGAAGCTTGCAAATCATAGCATGAAAATGCTATGATTGCAGTGAAAGACCTGCCCTCGAGAAGAACACTATGGAATGGAATATGATCAAGTTGCACTGGATGAACAAATGAAACATAACCACATATTTCTGATTTGTTTTCAAACATCGTCGTTTACATTAAATATATAAATGTTTTAAAATAACTATATATCTAAATAATGATTTGTGAGTAAACAGTTTAATTTTATTCGTTAAATAGTCCTAACATATGCCACTCTTGATGTTTAAATTCTCTACATAAATTTGGAAATCACTCGTGGCATTACTTACGACAATCCTTTAGAATAATGGGACATACTAACTAACTCACCGTCACTATCGTGCCTCTAGGTTCATGGCCGCGTTGATATAAGCTCTCCATACATCCCTATCCTGAGCTAATATTTTCCAATGATCCCCTGTATAATCTACTTCCCTGAAATCATGGTTAATGTTATTCTCCCACCTCATTCTTGTCCTGCCAACTGGGTGCTTTCCCTCTGTTTTCCCTACAAAGAATTTCAGTGAACCTCTTTCATTCCCCATTCGTGCCACATGTACTGCCCATCGCAGTCTACGAGACTTAACTCTTCTTATTATATCGGTTTCCTATAAACATTATGCAACTCACTGTTATGTAATCTTCTCCATTCACATGTCTGTTCATCTCTTCGGTCTAAAAATTTTCCTAAGAACTTTATTCTCAAATACTCGTAATATTTTGTCTTCACTTAACGTAAGAGTCCATGTTTCACATCCATATAATATAATTGGGAGAATAACAGCTTTGTATGTATATTAAAGGCAAACAAATAAATAAGGGGGTGGGGAAAACAACGATTAGAATATTCCATACAGTTCAGGATTGAATTTTGGTTCCACATTCTGTGTTTGTGTTGCTACATTATCTTAGAATAATTGATTTGCTGGAGTAAACGTGCGTGCGTATTCATGAGTGCGTGAGTAATTACGATCCCTCAAGTTTGTTCGGCGAGGCGAGTTTTATTTTGTGGCTATTTTCAATACGAGAGGCTGTCGAGCTTCGTTTTCGTTTAATCCCAACTCATATCCAAGAGTAAATCAATAAGACAGATTATCTAAACGCCATTTCAATTTATTTTTCTGTCAACCTTCTTCACATTTATTTTTCTTATTTTATATTGACTATTTAACTCATGCCCCAAATGGCAGTCAATGACTAAACATATTTCAACGTATTTTGATTTACAACCAATCATTAGTTTTTCACCTCGATTTTATCACTTTCATTTTATCGCTTTCATTACATCAAGTGGCTCCCAGATTGTAAATATAGTGCACGAATTTAACCAGATTCTGCTTGCGAGAAATAATAGAAAAACGTTAATACAAAAAAAAAGAAAGAAAAAGAAACAACTGATTGTACTTTCTTAAACGTATTATTTTCCAAGATTTAACGTTGCAGAAAAATATAATTGGCATATTTACATCATAGGACATCAGAAATTAATTAACACCTGTAATGATGTGTTTCATTTTTTCTCCACTAGGGTGCATTCACCGCTGTGGTCTCGAGGTAGCGTGCTGCCTTGTCTCGCAGCGGGCCGGGTTCGATCCCCGGTCGGGGCAGCTTTTCTGGATGAGGTTTTTATCGGGGTTTTTCCTCACCTGTAAGACAAATGTCAGGAAAACTTTAAGGCCCAAACGGTCCACGAAATCATATGGCCATCATCAATATCCTTATCAATATCATCATCATCCTTCACCGATGTGGAAAGCCAGAGAAAGCTACCACACCTACAATTCACTAGTAAATCTGCAAGCATAGCATGAAAATGCTATGATTGCTGTGAAGGACCTGCCTTCGGGCAGAATTACTATGGATGGATGGATGGAGGGTGCATTCTTACAATATTGCGATTCTATTTGGCAATAAATACGATCTGGTTGCAGTGATGATCAAACGAAATATAACATATCTCATTTGTTTTTAAACATCGCCGTTTACATTAAATATATAAATATTTTAAAATAACTATATTTAAATAATTATTTGTGAGTAAATAGCTTAATTTTATTCGTTAAATAGTCCTAACAAATGCTATTCTTGTTTTCCAAATTATCTAGATAAATTGAAAATCACTCGTGGCATTACTTACGAAAATTGACTTTGAAGCATGTGCACAGGTAAAAATATACATAATAACAGATCTCAAATTCCTTGTGAATTGTGCAGCTAATAAACCTTGGTGACCTAGTTTCACAATCTGATAGCAAGACTAATGTTATCGGTTAAAATATAGTTAAAACTGCATTGAAATGAAATATGATAAAACTTATTTTTAAAATTATTACATATAAGTTTCTATATTACTCAAAAGTTGTTGATTTGCAATCTCGTAAATATATTTCTGCTAAAAATGAAAACAATTATCTTAAATGTGGTATTACGTGGATTTTGCACTGTAAACATACAACCGTCAAGGAACATCAAAATGGTTTCCAATGGAGTAAAATTCTCTTGGGAAATAACCTTCCATTTGTGATCTTGGAGGTCCATTTCAGGGGATCCATGGTACATGTTTAAGGATAGAGACATGTTCCTAGGAACAACGTTATGGCATTATAGTACTTTATGATACTTGGAATATTAACATAGTTATTAGATCAATTTCTCTTGGATATAGACGCCTTGAGGGAAGTTAGGTGGCCAGAATAAGGTAGTCAAGATTCAAGAAATTTTGTCATTCAGTGGGGTGCAGCAAGAACAGAATTCGAAATTTGTATTTAATCCGAAGGCTTATCCTCTCAGCTATCAGCTATGTTAGGTTTGTTAGCGGTAGGATATGTGAATCTGATAGGCAAACGACATGATTTTGTAATAGAGGCGGTTAGAAGTAAAGGGGTGTAATTGATTTTTCGCTAAAAACCAGTTTGATGGATAATTACATTCTTTAAACAGAGGCCCATTTTTATTTAGTAGCAAAGGGATACAAGGTGTACCAAAAAAGGATGGCGCAAAATTGCATGGTTGAAAGTACACGATAATAGAAGCAACAATGTCCCAGTAAACATGGGTCCGCAAATGAGCCGTTTTCGAGATAATAACGAATGTATGGTTACAAACCGCCATTGACTTCATCGTCCTAGTTAGACTTTACTATTAATTTTTCATCTCATTTAGTTCACATTTCACAGTTCACTTCACTTATGGGTTACCTGTTAAAGGAGGTGTTCGAAGTGTCTTCCTTGCATCTGGATGCAATGCTGTGCTCGTCTCTGCAATGAATGTCGAATTCTTTCGAAAACCCCTGGATAATTTCTGAATTCTTGACAAGCATGTACAACTCTCTGCTCTAGTTCTTCAACCGTGTTAAACGGGTGTGCTGTACACTTCGCTTTTGAGGTGACCCCAGACATAAAAATCCAAAGGATTTAGATCAGGTGATCTTGAAGGCCAAGGTACAGATCCGTCTCGACATATCCATCTTTGGCCGTATCTGCGCGTTAGATGCCGTCTCACAGCAGCAGAAAAATGTGCCGGAGCTCCATCATGCATGTACCACAAACTCCGACGTTGCTGAAGGGGAACATCCTCAAGCAATCCTGGAAGATGACGCCGCAGAAACCTAAGGTACCTCCGTCCATTAAGTTTTCGTGGAAGAATATGTGGCCCAATCAGATGATCACCTAGTACCCCTAACCACGCATTCAGCGAGAAACGGTGCTGATGTGGTGACTCATGAACAGCATGTGGATTTATTTCACACCAAAAATGTGTATTATGATAATTAAAAACACCATCGCGTGTGAATCCTGCTTCGTCTGTAAATAAAATGTTACATGCGAAACGAGGGTTGACTAGAGTCTGTTGTTGCATCCACTGACAAAATATCACTCTAGGAACAAAGCCCGCATCATTGGGACATTGAACTCGTTGGAGGTGGTAAGGGCACAGTAAATTGCGCTGTAAAATTCTCCATATACTACTGTGGCTTAGTACAGGCACTTGTGTGGCAATTCTTCTCGTCGAGGTTCCTGGAGAGAGCTGTACTGCTTCCAACACCATATCCTCAACCTCAGGCGTAATGTGAGCAGGCCTACCTACTGCTCTGCCATGTGCAAAACCTCCATTTTATCTCAGGCGCTGATGGACCCTTGTAAGGAGTATCTTCGATCAGGATATGTTTGTTGGAACAAGTGTGCAGCCTCCCGTGCATTGCCATTAGCCCTAACGTACATTAAATACATATCCACATACTCTTCGTTACTGTAAGGTTCCATTGTAACTACAATACAGCACAAGGGGCACTCCTCAAACGAGACTGATACCTTTTGAGACTGTGTACTGTATCCGTCCTGTACGTGCTGCGTGTATGATTTGATTACAACTCCACCTCTCGGAAATGTTCACTTTGTAAACAAAGAACATAGGACGGCTTCAAGTGCGCAAGGAGTAAATCGTACGATGTTTACAATGAAGTCAGTGGCGGATTGTAACCATACATTCGTAATTATCCCGCAAACGGCTCGTTTGCGGACCCCATGTTTACTGGGACATTGTTGCTTCTATTATCGTGTACTTTCAACCATTTAAGTTTGCGCCATCCTTTTTGATACACCCTGTATAAGTTAGGAGTAGATTAAGAATGACTGTTATAATTTTCTTTTACCTATTATTGTCTTATACAACTTAAAATTTTAACCTTTTTTTCCCCTAAAAATATAAAACTTGCACATACACACACCTTTACTTCATTTGTAAACGTTCTGGTCTTATAAAATATAAGGGTGATAAGATAAAGAAATAGTTCTATGAAGAATTAAAATTCGTACTTGATGAGGTTTCGCGATATCACCAGAAAAATGTCTTGGGAGATTGTAAAGAAAAACTGAGACTCATTATACATCGTGTCCCATTCAAACCTCCCACATTTTAATTAACCATAACTCTCAAAGTATGCGGAATTATGAAATGAGTTTGGTATTAAAAGAAAGAGAAACTCAAATAATTTTTTTCGTTGTTTCAGTTAATTCATCTGTCGCATGTTGGACAATAATGACACAAAACCACGTTCGCCAGACATCACTCCACTGGACTTCTTCCTCTGGGGGTATGTAAAAGCCCGTGTGTTTGCGATTCCAGTACAAGATCTTCATGATTTACGAACCCGTATCCTTGACACAATTGCAACAGTACCAATGGACATGTTGGATAGAACGTAGCACGAAATCTAATACAGGCTTGATATTGTTTGTGCTACTAATGGTGCACATATATAGATGTATTAGTGTGTGGCAATGAAAATTCTCTGAGTTTCTGTTTCGTTTAATACCGGCCTCATTTCATAATTCCGCATACTTTGTTAGTTATGATTAATTAAAATGTGGGAGTTTTGAATGGGACGCCCTGTATATTCAGGGCAACATTAGCCAGGTTCGGTCTACATGAGGGTAGTAACAACAGTTGCGTTAGTTACCTTTGCCTCACCAAAAATCTCATTTTAAAAGCTCGGAATTTCATCAGCAGGATATTTACAAATACATTTAGTCTTCTCCAGACAAATAAACACGAAATTAGATAATAATGTTGTATCAGTGAATAAAGACTGGCACGCAAACATAATCGATATTAGATAAGTTAGGAGGAGGATAGACTGCAGTTCGAATAATAATCTTGTCACTCTTAAAATTAAAGAACTGTGTTCGATTTTGAGTGTGAAAGCGGTAAATATGACTCTAAAATACTTTGAAATTAAAAAAAAAAACAACTAAGTGAATCCATAAACTACGTCAAGAACCCCAAGTCAAAATTGTGAATAGGATTGAAAGCTCGAATTTTTAGATTAAATCGTTATAAATGGAGGTGGAAATTAATATACCGCATTGGCCGGAATATAAGCCGCACCCTTAATGTTAGAGAGGAAAGGAGAGAGAGAAAAAAGAAACATTGAGTGCAGAACAATGTATCTGTCACATATCCAGTCACAAAACTGTTTTAGTATATTGCGATACAAGTGAGATAAGCACTTGTTACTGATCGAGAAAAAGTTTGAAAAAAGAGGCGCTTGCGCCGAGTCTTTTCTTTTTTCGAGATCTGTTACGTGCTTACCTCATGTGTATTGCATACTATTTTTTGGTCGATGTGACTAATTTTTATTAAATATAGTATTCTCCTTCTTCACGGTTTAGGCTTATTTACTAGCCTGTTCCGGCTTCAAATTGCTGCTCTTTTCATCTTTTCTTTGGTCTTCCCAAACTTCTTCTTCCTCGAGATGAATAGCTGTATGCTGCTTTTGGTATTCTATTCTCAGTCATCCTTGCCAAGTGTTCTTTCCAGTTTGTTCTGTATTTCTCTATTGTTGTGTTTAATTCCTCTATATTTAGTTGTTGTCTTATTTCTGTGTTATGTTTTTTGTCTGTCTTTGGTATCCTCCTATTGGTCTGAGGAATCTCATTTCAGCATCTTGTATTCTGGCTGATTGTTGTGTTCTCACTGTTCATGTTTCGGTTCCATAAGTAATAATAGGCACTGCCATTGTCTTGTATAATTTCATTATAGAGTAATTCCTGGCTTTATTTTTCAAAGTTCTTTTTAGTGTTCCTGTTATATAATTAAATATAGTAATAAATTAATTAAAATATTGGTTGGATGTAAATATGAGAAAGAAACACTTGGTGATAGTTGCTATGTAGCTTTTCATTTGTTTTATTATAAGCAAGGATTGTTGGCTGTGGAGACATTTTTATATGTAGTACCGTGATTAGAATCTGTTTGATAATTTTATTATGGAAGGAGTTATGGTAGAAGATAGAGAAATTGAAGAAGCCTGGAGAGTTGGATGTTCTGCATTAATTCCGGAAAAGTCTAAAGAAAGGTACGAGTTAGTGTACAAAGTGTTCAAGAAATGTTTTATTTTACTTACCGAACATGTGCTTTTTGAGTCCATATCAGCATTGCGATTTCTTTTGTTTGCATAGCAACCAGGTTAGATGTGGGAACGTTGACTTTACTTCCAGCAACAAAAATATTGATAAGTATAAGTAATTAGTCACATCGACCAAAAACACTATTTAAACACATTTTTCTTCAGTTATAATGTGAGTAAATCACCCGGTACAACTAATCAGTGCCTTCTCCAATGCCACTGCTCATCCAAACTAAACTATTTGCCGGCTTCTTTATTAGACGTACTCCTAGCATAACGAATAACTGCAAGTTGGAAACCAGTATCAAAACTGCGCCGAATTCCCAAGCTTGTTGAAGCTTTTATTTTGACGTTTTCACTTCTTTTTATTCTGATGTGCAGATGTTTTCGAGCTCTAGTTGACTCTTTATTCTGGGGACCCAGAAGCAGTCAGCAAGATCTAATAAACATCGTCACATCAGAGTACAGTGGCTATTACAGGCACCCAGAAGAAGGATCCAACAAGAATCAGGAAAGTCGACTTATCAAACTATTATAGGCCCCTAGAAGAAGGAACCATCATGAGCTCTGAAAGAACGACACATCTGAATACAACGATTAATTATTATATACCCACAGAAGAAGTCAGTAAGAGATCTAAAACATCAACACAACGGAATACGACTATACAGACACACGGAAGGAGCTACAAAATTTCGGAAGCGTAGTTTAGTAAATTACTGTAATATTTTATCATAAGTAATGCCACGAGTGATTTCCAATTTATCTAGTAAAGTAAAGTAAAGTGATCCCACAACAGGCCCGGAGGCCCTTGGGGTAGTAGGAGGTTAAGGTTCCCACTTTTTCTTGACAATCGGCATTTTATGTCAGCCGGGTTATCAGCCCTACGTGACGGCCGCCTTTACCCCCAGAACAAGCGTCTGGTACTCATTTCAGTTAGAGTCTGAGTCGACCCCAGGGCCATAGTGCCGCCAGAGGGTTTGGATCAGTTTAAAAATCCTGACCTGACGGGACTTGAACCCTCGACCCTCCGGCTTGTAGCTCAGTGCCTTAACCACTACGCTACGGCGTATCCCCCCAATTTATCTAGAGAATTTGGAAATCAAGAGTGGCATTTGTTAGGATTATTTAACGAATAAAATTAAGCTGTATACTCACAAATCATTATTTAACTATAGTTATTTTAAAATATTTATATATTTAATGTAAATGACGATTTTTGAAAACAAATGAGAACGATTGGTACACTTCATTTGTTTCTTTTGTTCATCACTGCAACCAGATCATATTATTTATTGCCAAAGGATCGCAATATTATAAGAATGCACTCTTACTTACTTACTCACTGGCATATCGAACCCATAGGTTCATGGCCGCGCGGGCATAAGCTCTCCATACATCCCTATCCTGAGCTAATGCTTTCCAATCATTCCCTGTATAATCTACTTCCCTCAAATCATAGTTAATGTTATTCTCCCACCCCATTCTTGGTCTACCAACTGGGCGTTTTCCCTCTGGCTTTCCTACAAGAAGCTTCCATGCAACTCTTTGATTCCCCATACGTGCAGAATGCACTCTAGTGGTGAAAAATTAAACACATCAAACTGTATATTAATTAATTTCTGTCCTGTGATGTAAATATGACAATTATATTTTTCTGGAATGTTATTACCTGTAAAAAAATACATTTAAGAAAGTGCAAAAAGTGTTTTTTTTATCGTATAATCAATTGCTACAAATGTTTTTATATTAACTCCCGCATGCGCTATGTGTTGACATTCATGCACACTATATACAGTCTGGTAGCCGTATTTCTTAGAGAGTCAGTCACTGCAAAATAATGGTCAGACCTGTTCAGAATGTTAAAAAGTAGGTTCCTGCTTTCTTTATTATGATAAACTTTAGTTGGTAAATTCTAGACGAAACACGACTGTGATTGGTTGTAAATAAAACATAATTGAAATGTGATTGGTCATTGACTCCCATTTGGGGCATGAGTTAAATAGTCACAGAAAAATATTTTCTTAATGCTTGTTTCTTTTTATTCTATCAAGTACTTGTAATTTTCAATTTATAATGTACACGAATCTTTAACTTTTATGACATTTTTAAGTTACAATCTACTCTTACGTCGTAAAATTTATAATTATTTTTAGTACCGTATCTTAGATTCTTTTTCATGTTTTATGGAAGAGGTACACCTTGTTTTTTCATAGTATGGTATATAGATGTGAATATTTTATATGTGAGAAGGCGAACAAATCCCTACAAACGTCACAGAACTCCATTTTACATAAAACTCACAACATTTTATTCCAGAGAGAATGTTTCCAAATAAACAAAGCGAATAGCAGGTATACGAGAATATGTTTTCGATTCTTTTATACAGATAGATCAAAATGTAATTTCATAGACATTAATAATATATTTATTTTTCATTTTCGGTATGATGGGTGTATAATGATGATGATGATAATAATAATAATAATAATAATAATAATAATAATATATAACACAATTGTGAAGAGTATTTTATTATATGGTGCGCAAACATGGACGTTGAAGCAAAAATACAAAAATAAATTATTATTATTCACAGAAATTGACTTTTTAAGATGATCAGCAAGAATATCAGAATTAGATAAAATAAAAAAAATAATACAATAAGAGAAATAATGAATGTAGAAAAGGATATTGTACAAGAGATTGAAGGAATCCAACTAAGATGGTATGGACATATATTGAGAAGAAGGGATTCAGGAAGAAACAAAGAAGTACTGAAATGGATACCTCCTGGAAAAGGGAAACGTATTAGACCAAAGCCAACGTGTATAAGGGGGATTCAAGACAACACGAAGAAGATAAATATGACAGAAACAGACACGCAAGACCGTGAAGCGTGGAAGAAAAAAAAATTGTATATTTTGGTTGAGGATACCTGTGTAAATAACAAACAATCCTGAAATAAAAATATAATAATATTAATAGATTCCGGGCTATGTGCACGTGGCTAGGTCCAAGAAGCACTCGCCACTGAAGATGCCCTCCGCAGTTGAGGGGGAAACGTCTGGAAGAATCACCCTAGAAACACTCGCCACTGAAGATGCCCCCCGCAGTTGAGGGAGAAACGTTTGGAAGAAACACCAGTTATAGACCACGGCCACGTAGCCTAGAATCTATTAATATTATGATTACCGGCTGCATTCCAAAATGATAATAATGTTATTATTTCACCTGTTAAAGGTCAAATCATAAGATCTGCTCCTCCAATTCAGTAAAGGGAAATTAATATATTCTTAAATTAAGAAAAATTGATTTATAAAAAAATATTAATCCGGCTGATTTCCATGAAGCTTCTCAGTAAGATAAATGTCTCCTGGAAGCGTTACGAGCGCTTCGCAGGACAAGGATGGTGGAAGGGCTGCTTCCTCTGAGCCTCCAAACATGCTCCTCTGGGTATCCACCCCCCAAGAGAGGGCTGCTTCTTCCGCTCTTCAAGCCCTACAAGTTTAGCTGTGCTATTCCTTGTCGCCCTGTTGACCGTTGAAGACTTGACTTGACGAAGATGTGGCCGCCCAATATGGATACAGACGCCATTCCTTCGTTGTGAGCTATACTTAGTTCCCTCGCCTCTTACCCACCAGCAAGATTAACCTAAGTCAATCTTCCCCAGTAGAGTCGTCTGGTTCATCGGGTACTAAGCCCCCCCACCAGATTGAATATAATCCCAGAACAAGAATGGATCCAGCATTATGAAAAACTTTGGAAAAAGGAGGAAATTGAAGGAAAAGAGAACAATGAGGAAGAAATAAAAGTGGAAAATATTGATGTAATAGACATAAATGAATTAGAAATGGCTTTGAAAACCACTAAGAATAGGAAAGCAACAGGATTAGATAATATAAATATGGAATTAATCAAATATAGTGGAATATTGTGTAAACTACGAATACTTCATCTAATTAATATATGTTGGCAGACCTATGGGATTCCAACCACTTGGAAAACAGCAATTGTGAAGAATATATTCAAAAGAGGAGACCGAAGAAATTGCGAGAATTACAGAGGGATTAGCTTAATGAATACTGGCTACAAGATATATACGAAAATAATAAATAATAGATTGAGAAACATAACAGAAGTAATAATAAGTGAAAATCAAAGTGGATTCAGAAAGGGAAGGTCATGTATAGACAATGTCTTTACACTGAAACAACTCATAGAAAAGAGAAGAGAGCATAACTTAGAAACTCACATAGGATTTATAGATTTGGATAAGGCCTTCGATCGAGTAAACAGACAAAAATTATGGGAAATATTACGAATGAAAGGATACCCGCTGTGCCTTGTTGAAACAATAAAGACATTATATGGAGACACAAATATAATTATAGATACCGGATTCAAAAGAACAGATGCAATCAAAACAAATACTGGATTACGACAAGGATGTAGTTTATCACCCATTTTGTTTAATATATATATATAGACGATATTTTTAATAAATGGAAAGTTTTAGTAAATCCAGGAATAAGAATGGATAATAAAGTGGATAATAAAGTGTGCATAAATAATCTTCTATTTGCTGACGATGTAATCATAATACAGAAAAATGAAGACGACTTACAGAAATCAATGCATGCATTAAATGAAATATGTAAATTATACGATCTAAAGATTTCTGTAAGGAAAACGAAGACCATGGCTTTTAGAGGAAGAGATCCAGTGAGAACCAAAATTATTTTAGAAAATCAAAAATATAGAACAGGTGTCTAGTTTCAAATATTTGGGCTGTGATGTTGGCTACAATGTGGAAAGAGATATTGACTCCAAAATAAATAAATTTCAGACGGTGTGTGGAACAATACAGAGAACATTCAAAAATAAAATTAGAAAAGAAACCAAGATAAAAATGTATAATGTTATGGCGGTTCCCACAATATTGTATGGATGTGAAACTTGGGCTCCAGTGAAAAGACAGAAGGATAGAATACAGACGGCAGAGATGCGGTTCCTAAGACAAGTAAAAGGATGTACAAGACTTGATAGCATAAGAAATGAGGATATAAGAGAAGAATTGAAAGTACAGCCTTTATTGGATAAAGTCACGAATTACAGACAGAAATGGATTGATCACATGGATGGAATGAGTAAGGAGAGATATCCATTGTTAGCCAGGAACTATCAAGCAAGAGGAAGGCGTGATGTTGGAAGACCTAGAAGACGTTGGGCTGATGCAATATGAAGTCGGAACGGGCAATTGCCTAATCCCTGGAGTGATGATGATGATGATGAAAAAAATATTAATGGTGGGATAAGCATATTTGGAAAGACACAAAAAAATATATTGGTAAAACATTGGTGGAATCTGTTGCAATGTACGGAAGTGAGGTATGGACAATCAATAAGTACTACAAGAATAGACTAATAGCTCTAGAATTGGATTATTTACGAAGAAGTGCCAGAAAGTCTAAATTAGAACATGTCACAAATAAGGAAATTAAAAACATAATGGAAGCAGAAGAAAACATAATTGAAAGAATTGAGGAGAAGGAATTAAAGTGGTTAGGACATGTTTTAAGAATGGAAGATGAGCGATGGCCGAAGCAACTATATGAATGGCATCCGAACAGAAAGAAGAAAAGAGGAAGACCAAGGTTAACATGGAAGGAAAACATGAAGACAGTAATGCAAGCTAGAGGGCTAAGCATCGAAGATGCCCAAGACCGTAGGCTTTGGAGGTTTGGCACGGGAAGACGGCAGCAGCTGTAAAAACCCGAAGATAGATAGATAGAGAGAGAAAAGATATTAAATGATATGAAAATAGTAATAGAAAATAAATAACGCACATGCAATATTAGATATAAATATAAAGTTATACATACAAATAAGTCTAAAATTTGATAAAGTGAAAATTGAGTAAGTTCATATGGATCTAATGTACAATTGGAGTTGTTCCGGAATATCCTAAATAAATTCTTACTTAAAATTAAGCTATTTGCGATGTATTTTATAAATATAGCTTGCACATTACGATACGTAAGAATATTGGTTGATTTAACTCGGCTTTCTTTATTATATTTAATTAAATACCAACCAAAACTGACCGAAGGATGTTTTCTAGATTACACTGGTCAACATGATTTTTGTCTCATGAGTACCAATAGTTGTACTTAATGCAGTTTTTTTATCGTGTTTTCAAATATGTATTGGGAATTTCTCCATCACCCACAGTTTTTTATTTCAATTTCAATTAATGGATTTAAATAATTATTTTTTTAATAAACCTAGATTTGTTCCCGAAAAATCTTGGCGCAGTGAGCGATGAGCACGGGGAACACTTTCATCAGGATATTTTAACTCTGGAAAATAGATATCATGGCAAATGGAATCCTAATATGCTGGCCGATTATTGTTGGACCATCAAGAGGGATGCTCCACAGGCGAAATATGGCAGAAAATCGTCAATCCTTACTTTCTAGGTGAGTCCGAATGTTGGAATATTGTGTAGTTACGAATGTAGAAAATATTAAAGTGTTTGAAATTGTAAATTCCTGTCTCTCGGAAACCTTGCGTGATGGAGAAAAACCGATATCATATTTGAATTCAGGAGAAAAAATACTGTCAGAATCACATCTATTTCTTTCTGAGACAAAAAAAGTTTATTTTTTGTTGCTCAGTGTTACCAGCACGAGTTCCTTTAATTAACGAACACAACCAACTTCAAGAGATAAATCAATTTTAATTCTGTTTATAGACGCTTTAGTATCATAGGTATAGTCACATTGGGGTATTTAATTTATTTTAAGTAGTTTTATTCGTACGATGTTTATTGTAAATGGATTCAGACCAGGAAGGTCATGTGTTGACAATATATTTGCAATACAACAGTTAATTGAAAAACGGACTGCAGTTGGAGAAGAAACCCATTTGACAATGATAGATTTAGAGAAAGCTTATGACTCAATTCCGAGGAACAAATTATGGGAAGTATTGGAGAAATACAATATTGACAGAAACCTAATAGAAATTATTAAACAAACCTATAAAGATAACTCCGCTTATGTTAAAATGGGAAATATAATGTCTAATCCTATAAACACCTCAAAGGGATTGAAACAAGGGTGCAGTCTATCACCAATTTTATTTAATATTTATGTAGAATTTATATTAACGAAATGGAAACAAAGCTGCAAAGGTATGGGGATCCCAATAGGCAATAGATTTTTGCTGACATTACAATTTGCCGATGATCAACTGGTTTTAGCGCAAGACAATTTTGATATGGAATTCATGATAAAAAGGTTGAAAAGCACATATGAATCATGGGGTCTCACAGTAAATTTACAAAAAACAATATCTGGCAATAAATAGCAATGAAAGAGAAAACTTAGTATTGGAAGATGGAATCCAAATAAAGCAAGTGAAACAAACTAAATATTTGGGAATGATTATGGATAACATCGAAGGTATAGGCAAAGAGAACATAAAACTAGAATTGAATTGAGTAGCAAAATAATATCATCATTAAATTCCATATGGTGGGATAAGCATATTTGGAAAGACACAAAAAAATATATTGGTAAAACATTGGTGGAATCGTTGCAATGTACGGAAGTGAGGTATGGACAATCAATAAGTACTACAAGAATAGACTAATAGCTCTAGAAATGGATTATTTACGAAGAAGTGCCAGAAAGTCTAAATTAGAACGTGTCACAAATAAGGAAATTAGAAACAAAATGGAAGCAGAAGAAAGCATAATTGAAAGAATTGAGGAAAGGAATTAAAGTGGTTAGGACATGTTTTAAGAATGGAAGATGAGCGATGGCCGAAGCAACTATATGAATGGCATCCTAACAGAAAGAAGAAAAGAGGAAGACCAAGGTTAACATGGAAGGAAAACATGAAGACAGTAATGCAAGCTAGAGGGCTAAGCATCGAAGATGCCCAAGACCGTAGGCTTTGGAGGTTTGGCACGGGAAGACGGCAGCAGCTGTAAAAACCCGAAGATAGATAGAGAGAGATGTTTATTGTATATCATTTTCAAAGAATTTTGCAAATGGTTAAATAAATCAAGTATCTTGGCTTTAAATTATCTTTCTTAGTAGATTTAGACATTCAAGACAAAATTTTACAGAATGATAAATTAATGGAAAGTTTTACTGAATCCAGGAATAAGAATAGATAATAAAGTTTGCATAAATAATCTTCTATTTGCTGACGATGTAATCATAATACAGAAAAATGAAGACGACTTACAGAAATCTATGCATGCATTAAATGAAATATGTAAATTATATGATCTAAATATTTCTGTAAGGAAAACGAAGACCATGGCTTTTAGAGGAAGAGATCCAGTGAGATCCAAAATTATTTTAGAAAATCAAAGTATAAAACAGGTGTCTAGTTTCAAATATTTGGGCTGTGTTGTTGGCTACAATGTGAAAAGAGATATTGACTCCAAAATAAATACATTTCAGACGGTGTGTGGAACAATACAGATAACATTAAAAAATAAAATTAGAAAAGAAACAAAGATAAAAATGTATAATGTTATGGCGGTTCCCACAATATTGTATGGATGTGAAACTTGGGCTCCAATGAAAAAAACAGAAGGATAGAATACAAACGGCGGAGATGAGGTTCCTAAGACAAGTTAAAGGATGTACAAGACTTGATAGAATAAGAAATGAGGATATAAGAGAAGAATTGAAAGTACAGCCTTTATTGGATAAGGTCACGAATTACAGACAGAAATGGATTGATCATATGGATGGAATGAGTAAGGAGAGATATCCATTGTTAGCAAGAAATTATCAAGCAAGAGGAAGACGTGATGTTGGAAGACCTAGAAGACGTTGGGCTGATGCATTATGAAGTCGGAACGGACAATTACCTAGTCCCTGGAATGATGATGATGATAAATAAATGGGTATCATAAAGAGGGTCATGAAACCATCTTCAGTTCAACGACATACCTGCACTCATCTGTATAAAACTCCAGCACAACTAGTTCTACGTTATGGAAATGAAGCATGGACTCTAAGGAAATGTAATGCAAGTACAGTCATTGCTAGTGAAATAAGATGTATGTCCCAAAAAGCTGGCTGTACTATGTGAAGAAATGAAGACTTCTGAAAAGGAACTTGGAATGAAATTTATAATATTCTGGTTGGTGATGTTTAACTTTGTCTTATGCGGATATCTTTCTTATCAGGATTTTATAAGACGTATGTCGTCCCGCGCCGTAGCCGAGCGGTTAAGATAGGAAGCCTTGGCGCAGAGCTACGGGACTTGCGCTGGTTCGAGTCTCCATGGGGGAAGACTTTTTTTATGGTATTTCGGCCAGTATGGGACCGGTGCCCACCCAGCATCGTGAGGCAATTGGGTAGCTACAATAAGTAGCGGCTCCAGGTTGAGGAACCAGCTATAACGGCTGGGGGACTCGACATGCTAACCACATGTCACCCCTACACTGGCTGTTGATCATCTACCTCTGTGATTGACACATGTGGATGTGAAGGGCCAGCAGCCGGCTGGTAAAAGGGCAACCGCTGAAAAGTGGAAAGACCCTCAATCAATCGGATGTCACAATCAAGATAATTGCATTAACATATGAAGCGTATGTCTAAAACTAGAATCCCTTTAGTAATCGTTTATTACCAACCTAAAGGCAGGGGATTAGCCGGACATCCAGTGAAGAGATGGGCGGAAACATTTTACATACTGTAACAGTCCTTGTAGGACTATAACCTGTATGGCTGATGATGATATAAAGATGTTTTATGATATAATGTTAATAGTAAAAACATTCAATTAATTAATTTAAACGAAAAAAAACCTAGGGATAAATTCAGTCAGGATAGTTAGAGCTCCCGAAAACAGTCATAACATTGCCATCTCTTTCTTCCTTGTAAATTAATTTATTTCATGAGTTATTTATCCAATCTTCCTGTTCAGATTGATCGATTTCCACCCTAGGAACAACGCTTCAATATTTACGAATATGCCAACACAATAAAACTATTTCTAATCTTTATATGGAAACTTAACAATCTTGGTTGAATTCTCTGTTTTGAACTAGTTTCATTTTAGACAAGGGTGTAGTCTATCGTCCACTGTTTTTATATATATATATATATATATATTGACGACATTATGAAACAATGGAAAATTATAACAGACAAAGGGCTTAGATTGAACAATAACACAAGTATTAATAACTTAATTTTCGCCGATGATTTAGTCTTACTACACCATGATGAAGATCTGTTACAATTGGCTGCTTACAAACTAAATTTAATATGTAACTAACTAACTAACTCTAACTCACTGGCACTATCGAACCCGTAGGTTCATGGCCGTGCGGAGATAAGCTCTCCATACATCCCTATCCTGAGCCAACGTTTTCCAATCATCCCCTGTATAATCTACTTCCCTCAAATCATAGTTAATGTTATTATCCCACCTCATTCTTGGTCTACCAACTGGGCGTTTTCCCTCTGGTTTTCCTACAAGAATCTTCCATGCACGTCTTTCATTCCCCATTCGTGCCTCATGTCCTGTCCATCGCAGTCTACGAGACTTAACTGTTCTCATTATATTTGGCTTCCTATGAAGACCATGTAATTCACTGTTATGCAGTCTTCTCCATTCACCTGTCTGTTCATCTCTCTTTGGTCTAAAATTTTTCCTAAGAACTTTATTCTCAAATACTCGTAATCTCCTTTCCTACCTTAAATTAAATATGTAGCGATTATAATTTTAAAATTTCAGTAAGTAAAACAAAAGTAATGACATTTTGTGGAAGAAACACTTTTCGTACAAAAATAATAGTTAGAGACGAAATTATTGAACAAGTATCCCACTCTAAATATTTAGGATGTGATATCAGCTATGGATATGATAAAGATACTGAATATAAAACTCATCAGTTTCAAGTTATTTGTGGTACAATAAATAGAACATTGAATAATATAAGCCCATAAACAAGCAAAATTAAAATTTTATAAAACAATGGCAGTCTCTGCCCTTTTGTATGTGAGTGAAACTTGGATTATCACTACCAAACAAGAAAGTAAAATCCAAGCAGCCGAGATGAAACTTTTAAGAAAAGCAAAAGGATGCACTAAAATGAACCAGATAAGAAACGAGGATATCCGTGAAGAACTGCAGATCTACTCCATAAAAGAAAATATATTTAACAACAAGATTGAATGGAAAGAACATGTAGAGAGAATGGAAGAAAGTCTATTTCCAAATAAAATCTTACATTATTTTCCGAGAGGAAGAAGAGATGTCGGACGTCCTCGGAAGAGATGGTCTTATATATATTAATGAAGACGGAACAGGCAACTAATGCCTAAACCAGGAAGTGAAGAAGAAGAAGAAGAAGAAGAAGAAGAAGTAGTTTCATTTTAATTTAAATTAAAAAAAACATGATCCTTAAGTGTAGAAAACGGACACTCCCGAGTCAGATTAAATTATAACCACATGTATTTTTTAATGGAGATAACATTAATCTATAAAATTAAACCTTTTTTAATAATAATAAATACAAATATGTATCTCCTAGACTAGTATTCCTCATGATTATTACGAAAATATATTTCATTACTTTTTTTATAATCACATGTATTTCTGAATGGAGATAACACTTATCTATAAAATATTTTTTTTAAATAATCAGAAATAAATATATGCTTCTCTAGACCAATATTTCTCATAACGATTACAAAAATACATTTCATTTCTATTCTAGCAGGTAGCTTTCACAATACAGTATATTATGTTATTGGAGTAGGTTATATTGTATCCATAAATCTAAGACCTAAATAATGATGAAATGATATATAAACCTAGCATCTGTGATTAACATTTATTGGTTTCCTCTTTCTCAGGTACATGGCTTCTGGAGCATCCCAGTACAGTATCCACCAATAATTTACCATCATGGAATCATTCTAGGATCCTTGGCAACATTAATCCACTGTTTTTATGTTCTGGCAAATCGTTCCCCTAGCTCATCACTTCTTCACCAAGGTTCTCGGAGAATAATTCTGCAGATGGGGATGCAGGAAATTGACTTTTAATGACACATAACACTCGAGTTCCTTATATGATTGAACAAGTTTTCTGATACCATTCTTGAAATCAGGAGCTCCTTTCATACTTACGAAATTGCTGCAAATCTATTTGAAATTTTCCCAAGCTGCTTGTTCTTTGTCTGTCAGAGTATTAAAAAAGCTTCATCTTTAAAGATTTCTTGAATTTGAGTTCTAACAAAGACACCTTCCTTTAAGTTTTCTTCACAAAGTCGAGGACATTGTTTTCTAAGATACTAAAATCTTAGTGAATTTGTCTTCACCTATATCTTTACTATGCACTTTATCAATCCCAATTTTCTATGTAGAGGAGGAAGAAACATCTTCTTGGGATTTACAAGGGGTTGAAATTTAACATAATGTTCGGTTCAAAACTCTTCCGTAGTTCCCAGTCATGTTTAATATAATGCCGATCTGAATTGCAGCTATCCCTAAGACATAGAAAACAGCAAAACTTTGTGAAACCAGCATGCATGCCCATAAACATATCCATAAACTTGAGATCTCCACAGTTATTCCACTGGTAACGATCCTAACAAAGTACCTCTGACAGTTTCAAGTTGTCAGAGAATTCCTTAAGATGCACAGAATGGCCAATTGGAACCATCGGGTTTCAAATTACTATTATGGGGAAGTGCGGCCTTCAGACTTCGCTGCGAGGAGTCAGTGAATAGTCCCCAATCTGAATTCTCTGAATTTACCAATTTATTGCTCTGATAATAAACCGTTGGATCATCAATCACAAAACATGGTTTTTGACATCATTCTTTAACATATACTTTTCCTTCAGTATATCTTTCGATAAAGAAATATCTCTTAATTAAATCATTCCGTTCTGTTAGTTAAAAAGCTCTGTGTCTAAATTGTCTCTGGGAATATGATTACCATTTAAACTTTGATCGAGTAAGGAACAATCATCGTCACATTCTACCTCTTCGAGTACCAAAGGAGGAATAAGAATTGCCACATGGATTGGCCTTCTTGCACAGTCTAAGTTTGGATACACAATTTTGTTTTTATTTGTAGAGGAATCTACAATAGTGACACAGGAAGAAATAGCAATCATCAATGCGTTTCTTTGACTCTTCACAAATCATGAGAATAACAAAAATGCTGCGAGGTATTTTTTCAACCAATGGGTTAATCCATTATGAACATGACGTATGTATTACATGTAGTTGTCTGTATCCCAGTGGCTTTTCAAAATATAACACATACAAATGTTTAGGTTCTTGTGTGATTTACGCCGCTGGGACTTCAGTGTGAAGAACAAACCAGAAAATATTTGTATGGTTGTTACACTAACGAGGTATTAAAATAAATCATAAAACTATAAAAAACTTAATATAAAATTATAGAATATTCACCTGAAAGGTCCGTCTCCTCAACTTAATTATCATATATAATTAAGTTGAGGAGACGGACCTTTCAGGTGAATATTCTATAATTTTATATTAATTTTGAATAAACCTCAACGGAACACATCATCAATCTTATAAAAGTTGATTATAAAAAACTACTATATATATATATATATATATATATATATATATATATATATTACTAATGCATCAAATAAATATCTGCACTTCACTATCACTTTTCAAGGTAGACACAGAGCAGTGTTATTCTATCGTAGACAGCTTTTGTACGAACAATCAATGAACATGGTAGATTATACACGTTCCAACAGCCCCAGGGTGCTTTATCTGTTGTATAAATGTATATGATAAAGTGATACGGCAAAGTAGCTGCAGGTATCGTAGAAATAAAACAATGTAACACATTTTAACAAATATGTACATAAAGCATTATATATGTTTGTTAGGATGCGAATATTCTGAAGGTAGTCTGTATTTATAACATCACATGGATGATAGTCCATCCTCTCTCCTAATTATCTCAAACACTATAGTACTAGGGAAAAATAATTACAAATTTGAAATAATCACATACATTTTTAGTAAAATTCCACTTCTTTTTATTTCTTATGATTTTTATTTGTTTACCAGTGTAATTATTTAAAATTCCCAAAATTATTTAAAAAAAAACTGAGATAATATTTTTTTACTCTTGATCGATTTAAATCACAAATATTAACAGAGTTACAAAAAGGTTATTTTTATTTTGGTGAAATTCGAACATAATACGAAAATTACCTTCACCGACAATAGACATGTATAGAGATATGCATTTTTCGATTAATACAGTACAATATATTGCTGAAATTAACTATTTTTTCTGCTTCTTCTTCTTCTTCTTCCTTCCAAGTATTAGGCCAAGGCCTGTTATGATCCTATAGAAAATTTTCCCTCCAGTGTTTCATTGGACGGCCCAGTGATCTTCCTTCCGGGAAATTCTCGTATAAGACTTGAAAGCGTAATAATAGTCCCTTCAATTGGTTGCTGGCCAAAGGAAGGCAAAACCAGTGATGGGGCTGCCATCTTACAGCCTCTAGTCAGGCTTTTCTGGAGAAGAAAAGAAAATAAAGGAAAGAAGAAATGGAAGAAAGGAAAGACTCCCTAGCCCTCGGATGCCCTAATAGCGTTGGGGTCGGAAAAACAAGAGTTAACCAAGAGAGGTTAGATAGTAAAGTTAAAAGAGTGCAAAACACAAGTAAGTGGAAGAAATGTTTTGCTCAGCTTGGGCACCTTGTGGTCGCCATCCACATATCCCCTAGATGAGGACCCCTGAGGAACTATTTAATTATTATAATCACTTGTTTACACGTCTTTTTCATAAGATGATTAAATAGTGGGTCAGGTGATAATATAATAATAATAATAATAATAATAATAATAATAATAATAATAATAATAATAATAATAATAACTTTGTTCTAAATATGTAGCTCCAATACTCATCCTGGGAGCTCAACAACTCCGCTTTGAAGCTTCAGTCAAGTATCTTGAAGTCCATTTGGACTCCAGGCTTACGTTCAAAATTCATATTCGGCATATCATTCAAAAAGCAAACGCCGCAATTTCGCTTTTATATCCATTTTTCAAGTCACCTACCTTATCGACACGGATCAAACTTACTCTATATAAAGTTGTGATCTGCAGCATGTTGTATGGAAGTGAAGCATGGAGTATCCTCGCAGCATGCCATAAGAAAAAGTCTAAGTCATACAAAACAAAGCCCTTAAAATCATATATTCGACTCCAATGTACACGAGGATAGCCAGGCTTCACTACCTAGCACAGATGC
This sequence comes from Diploptera punctata, assembly GCA_030220185.1. Classification (NCBI taxonomy): domain Eukaryota; kingdom Metazoa; phylum Arthropoda; class Insecta; order Blattodea; family Blaberidae; genus Diploptera; species Diploptera punctata. Next base: position 3,082,286 of record JASPKZ010003882.1, read on the forward strand.
CGTATATTGCGACATGAATTAAAAACAATGTAACTGCTACAACAACGTGATGTTCACCGAAACGTATTTCCTATCCCGGACACCAGAAGAACCAATGAATGAAGCGAGTGCTGTACAACAGCTAAAGTAGCGTGGCTCATTCCGGGCGGCTGGCTTTCGGATTCTCTGCTTGTTCAGTCGCACATTCTACGATGCCCTACTCTAATGAGATGACACCTCGCTTCGCCATATTTATATCAGCTTACAGCTAAACATCAAACGCCGCTAACACAGACGGTCAAGTGTTTATACCCCTTACCGATAACTACAATGGTATTGGCCACCATGTAGCCGCAATTGGTTACAAATGTGGCACCTGGGCAATGCTCCAATCATTGCCGCTTATTAGTAGTACTAGTAGTAGTAGTAGTAGTAGTAGTAGTAGTAGTAGTGTAGGCCCAATTAGAATTTGCTATTAGGTAAAGATTTGTTTTGTAACAGTCACTTTAAATTTTCATAGTTCAGTATTTGATTTCATTTCATGGCACACACCTATAGAAACAACTGTTTACCACACCGATAATAGGCCCAAATATCAAAGGTCAGTTGTACTGAATTTCATAGATGTTAAAAATCCACATATTTTCAATTTTGGGTAAGATATCCAAACAGATTATGTAGCATTATGTCCCAAATAGGCCTACTTTACACCCAGGCAGTTCACAGTTCTTATTTTATAGAAGACTAAGAAGACCTCAGAGTCAAACCTGGTCACGAATCTACTTTGGCTTATGGGATCCAGTCCGGTCCAGAGTCAGATATCGTGCCTCCTAAACTGCGAGAAAAGGCATAAATGATAGAATTTCAGAACTGATTGATGATTTCTGGCGTATTGTATGGATTTATGTTTGTCATATATCAAAGAATATGGACTCTTACTTTAAGGGAGGAAAGGAGATTAGGAGTATTTGAGAATAAAGTTCTTAGGACAATTTTTGGACCAAAGAGAGATGAACAGACAGGTGAATGGAGAAGACTGAATAACAGTGAATTACATGGTCTTTATAGGAAGCCAGATATAATGAGAACAGTTAAGTCTCGTATGCTGCGATGGGCAGGACATGTTTCACGTATGGGGAATGAAAGACGTGCATGGAAGCTTCTTGTAGGAAAACCAGAGGGAAAACGCCCAGTTGGTAGACCAAGAATGAGGTGGGAGAATAACATTAACTATGATTTCAGGGAAGTAGATTATACAGGGGATGATTGGAAAACATTGGTTCAGGATAGGAATATATGGAGAGCTTATGTCCGCGTGGCCATGAGCCTACGGGTTCGATAGTGCCAATGAGTTAGTTAGTTAGAGTTAGTTATATATCAAACTTTTTTTCGGTTTGTTAAGTATATACGAGTATTAATACTATGGATGTTTAAGAGTGATTTGGTATCGACACCAGGAAAAATAATGTTTTGAAATGCTTCCTATGTGATATAAAAACATAGACTTCTCTTAGGCTTTCAGAATTGGTTAACACTTAAGTGATGAGTTGGGTGAATATTACTTTGCTCGTCTTAATAATAAGATGTTCCACTTCTTAATCCGCTAAATTGACGTATCGTTTTTAATGCGTGGATATTGAATTAGAAACTCATATAATAAAGTGGATATAGGCTCATGAGGCTAATATAATGTGAATGAAAATTGCATTAACTCCGAACGAGCAATGTGAAAAAATAGGGCAGTTCTAAAATAATTTTTCGACAAATTTCCTTACTAAGATTAACGTATTACGATAAACAGCGTATTATCTTTACGCTTATCACCATGAATATGTTAACGTTACTCAGATAGGCCTATTACAGGCCTATGTAACTGTAATATGTAAGGTCTTAAAGAAAAGAGTATAGCTCATTATTTTAACTTTGGTTTCTAAATTATTGGATTTTAAAAATTTAAAAGTTTTTAAAAAAAGTAGCCTACATTCTTTACTATTGTTATTTCACATAGAGGTATAATAATTCTAAGTTTAAAAACATTCAGTAACCACACAACATAGCTAAATATGCTGAATTATATATAGGCTGTTCACCCCTGTGGTCTCGAGGTAGCGTGCTGCCTTGTCACGCAGCGATCCCCGGTCGGGGCAGTTTTTCTGGGTGAGGTTTTTATCGGGGTTTTTCCTCACCTGTAAGACAAATGTCAGGAAAACTTTAAGGCCCAATCGGTCCCCGAAATCATATGGCCATCATTCTTATCATTATCATCCTTACCATTATCATTATCATCATCATCCTTCACCGGTGTGGAAAGCAACGGGAAGCTACCACACCTACACAATTCCCTAGTAAAGCTGCAAACATAGCATGGAAATGCTATGATTGCAGTGCAGGACCTGCCTTCGGGCAGAATTACTATGGATGGATATATAGGCTATAGGCCTATACTAGCTAATACCCGGCGTGCGCTGCTACGCTTAAACAAATGTAAATTAATGTGATTTCATGTTTAGTTGAATAAGTAAAAGCAAAAATAATTATAAATTTATATATTTTAGATACCCGTGCTGATTACCCGGCGTTGCTCTGGAATCTACTTATTACTTACAGAAATGGCGACAATGATTGAAAGTTCAACTTCCTACATTTCGGGGTTGCTAACCTAAATAACTACAGTATAATATTACATATTACAAACCACGGGCGTGAACTAAAACCACCGCCCTTTATATATATTACGTACAATAGGACCTATATATAACCTATATATATATATATATTACTTACTTACTTACTCACTGGCACTATCGAACCCGTAGGTTCATGGCCGCACGGACATACGCTCTCCATACATCCCTATCCTGAGCTAAAGCTTTCCAATCATTCCCTGTATAATCTACTTCCCTCAAATCATTGTTAATGTTATTTTCCCACCTCATTCTTGGTCTACCAACTGGGCGTCTTCCCTCTGGCTTTCCTACAAGAAGCTTCCATGCAAGTCTTTCATTCCCCACACGTGCAACATGTCCTGCCCATCGCAGTCTACGAGACTTAACTGTTCTTATTATATCTGGCTTCCTAGAAAGACCATGTAGTTCATTGTTATGTAGTCTTCCCCATTCACCTGTCTCTTCATCTCTCTTTGGTCCAAAAATTTTCCTAAGTACTTTATTCTCAAATACTTTTAATCTCCTTTCCTCCCTTAAAGTAAGAGTCCATGTTTCGCATGCATATAATGTAACTGGTAGAATAATAGTTTTATATATTTTCAGTTTAACGTTTTTTGAAAGGAGTTGGGACATCAAGAGTCTCTGCAATGCATAATAGCACTTATTTCCAGAATTGAGCCTATGTTTAATTTCTTTGTGCATCTCATTCCTATTTGTGATTATTGTTCCTAGGTATTTGAATTCAGCCACTTCCTCAAAATTTCCCTCATTTGTCATTAGCTGTCCAGTTCCATTATATAATGAATTTCTACGTGTGACCATATATTTAGTTTTATTGATATTTACTTCCAATCCTAATTACTTAGTGTTACTCAACAGTGTGTGCGTCTTGTCCTTTAGTACCTCCTCGCTATCGGCCAACAATACTACATCATCAGCATAAACTAACAGCTTATTAATACCATTGAGTTGTAAGCCTTCCTCATTCTCCAAAGATTTAATGGCATGCTGTAGTACAAAATTAAATAGTAGAGGAGATAGTGCATCTCCTTGCTTCAGCCCATTCTGGATTTCAAAAGTGTCCGAAAACTGTTTGCCTACACGCAGCCTACTCTTTGTGCCATTTAGACACATTCGTATAAGTCTAACTTTTTAGGAATTCCGAACTCCAGCTGGATACTATATAACTTCTCCCTCTTAATTGAATCATATGCTTTTTTGAAGTCTACATATAGTTGATGTATAGTACCATTATATTCCCATTTGTTTTCTAAAATCTGTCTTATACTAAAAATCTGATCTGTTGTAGACCTGTTTCTTCTAAATGCACATTGATGATCTCCTAGAATGTCATCAATATAGGGAGTAAGTCTGCTTACTAATATATATATATATATATATATATATATATATATTATATATATATATACACACACAAATATATCAAAAAGGTAGTGTTAATATACACGAACCAAATCACTATATTTTAATCAAACATGATAATATTTGAAATAATATAAAATAATAAATAGGCAGTTGCCGCCATATTATGACTGTTGGTTTCACGGCCTGTTGTAGTTTCAAATAATAAACGTTGCCCAGACTGTTGACGTTAGTCAATTGCTTATAATGAACGTAAATATTTCCAACATATATATGATATTATTTTACTATTATTTATTATTTTGAAAACACCATCGTGCAAAACTTAATGTACAACGTAGGTTTGTGAAGTGTTTTACAGAATGTCGGAAATTAAAAACCTCGCTATCGCTTGGTTTTTAAACATTTCCTCGCTTCTGTAAAAATCACTTCCCAACCTCGCATTAATATACCATTGTATAACAGTTAAACTTCATATTTCAATATATTAATTTTAATTTTTAACATTCGCAATGATTGACAATTTATTAATTTGAAAATAAAAATGAACTCCTGAATCGGGATTTGAACCCGAACTCTAACTCTGTACGGTTACACTATTTCAGGCTCCCGATGCAAAGCGCTAATATTTCTTCCTCATATATATTATAATTCTCTTTATCTTCAGAAGTAGATGGCTGTCGATACCAGTGCTATCTGGCGGCATCTAATCCAAGGACACTTTTTAATTATTCAACTCATACCCCAAATGGTAGTCAGTGACCAATAATGTTTTAATGAATTTTGTTTTACAACCAATGACAGTCGTGTTTCACCTCGCTCTTTATCGATTTCTCTTTATCAGCTCCTGCATTTATGATAAAGAAAGCTCCTCATTTTAATATTCTGAACAGGTCAGAACATTATTTTTCTCCAACAAATATATTGAATATAACAAATAATGAACAGATTCCTTGATTTTATTGAGGTGCGTAATAAAAATATAAATATAAATTAATAACTTATAATGTTGATTATGATATACAGTTTGATGTGTTTCATTATTACTCCACTAGGGTGCATTCGTACAATTTTGCGATCCTATTTGGCAATAAATAATATGTTGCAATGAATATACACAACCTCACATTTCTGATTTGTTTTCAAACATAGCCGTTTACATTAAATATATAAGTAAAGTGATCCCACAGCAGACCCGGAGGCCCTTGGTGTAGTAGGAGGTTAAGGCTCCCACTTTTTCTAGACAATCGGCACTTTATGTCAGCCGAGTTGTCAGCCCTGCGTGACGGCCGCCTTTATCCCCAGAACAAACGTCTGGTACTCATTTCCGTTAGAGGCTGAGTCGACCCCAGGGCCATAGTGCCGCCAGAGGGTTTGGGTCAATTTAAAAATCCTGACCCCAACGGGACTTCAACCCTCGACCCTCCGGCTTGTAGCTCAGTGCCTTAACCACTACGCTACGGCGTGCCCCACATTAAATATATAAATATTTTAAAATACCTGTAACGTTTGAGTAAACAGCTTAATTTTATTCGTTAAATAGTCCTAACAAATGCCACTCATGATTTCCAAATCCTATCGATCAGCGGTTGCCAACCTTTTTGGACTCGCGAACCCCTTCCACAACGATCTGAGTTGGGTGAACAATTGACTTTTAAATATACATACAACAGACTTGCATAAAATTTAATTCCAAGCAAAAGGTTTAATAACCTTAAATTAGCGTAACCCCCAACGGTTAAAACCTAAAGTTACTCTAGTTACGCCTTAAAAGTTACACAACGTGTAGGCCTAGTATAGCGAAATCGAATGCATTCCTAACGTTGTAATTGTAAGTCAGGCATTCGGGGTAAATATTAATTTATTCTGGACATAATGTGATAAATTCCCGATTTTACACATATGATAAAAGGGGTATTATAGGGTTAATTTAATTTAAAATAATAATAATTTAATAATAATAATAATAATAATAATAATAATAATAATAATAATAATAATAATAATAATAATAATAATAATAATAATAATAATAATAAGTGAAGCATTTAGACTCAGGAGTAAAAAAGAAATAAAAATGTATACAGACATTCGTAGTGATATTAGAAAACGAAGGTTAAAATTTTATGGCCATATTAAACGAATGAACTCAAATAGGCTTACAAAACAGATAACGGAATTCTACGAAAACAGAAGTAAAGCTCCAGTGGATACTATGAAGTGGATTGATGAAGTCAAAAAGGACTTAAAAGTGGCAGGAATTACTAAAGAAGATATCCCAAACAGAGATATACTTAGAATAAGGTGAATAAGTGGCAAGTTGACCAAGAGGACAAACCGAAAAAAAAACTGGAACATCTTGGACAGATGATAAAAAAACAAGCTCATAGCAATAGAATGAAATAAATTTGGGCTCAAAGGAAACGCCTCTAAATACTTTGCGTAGTCCTACATGGGCTCATCAGCAATAAAAATTATTATTATTATTATTATTATTATTATTATTATTATTATTGTTATTAGAATGCTGCAGAAATGTAAGAAACAATATTAGACCTAACATCCAAACCCGCCATTAGGGAAAAGTTTTGGTGATCCCCTTGAAATATTTGGCGAACCCCCTGGGGGTTCGCGAATCACAGGTTGGGAAACGATGCCCTAAATAAACTGGAAATCACTCGTGGAATTACTTTTGAGAATTTACATAATTAGATAAAAAAATCAAGAATTAATTCCTTTTAAAAGAAAATTATCGCATTAACAGAGAAATACATTACTTGATTTCTACTCACAACACGGTTCACAATAATTTAGGGTATGGGCTGTAATGTACTTGTAATGGGTCTTGAGGTGACCTACTGGGACATTTTCTCTTTCTGGATGTCTCTAGTGACCGCCATTTCTCTCATTTAACCTGATCCTCTTAAGAGTTCACAGATTAGATATATTTCCCTTCCACATTTGTCTCTTAAATCCCGCTGAATATATAGTATTCATGTGACGTCACGTTCACCTTCACCTTATAGACTACATTCATCAAAAGAAGGTGATTTTTATTTTTATAGGATTATAAATTATTTTTATGCATCAAATTTAACTTTCTTTAAACTTATTTCGATGATTGTAATTACAATACAACTGTAACATTTAAATTATAATAATATATAAATAACCTTAATAAAATTAAGATAATGTATAAAAATAAGTTATTTGCTCAATAATACTTTTTGAAATGTATTTCTTTGGTCACAAATGGTAAAACAAACTTTATACTTATTTTATAATACGTACGAATAATAATAATAATAATAATAATAATAATAATAATAATAATAATAATAATAATAATAATAATAATAATATTGTTATTGTTTTTTATTAGTATATTTTAAAATATATATTTTCGGTTGTCGCATTGGTTATTTCGGGGTATTGTATGAGGCATGTTATAATAAAATTCTGTTATTATAATTATTATTATTATTAAATGTGCACTCTGGTGAGCATTAGGGACGGCACACACACCCAGACCCAAAGTGAGATTTTTTAAAATCCTCTACTCCGCCGGGAATCGAACCCGGGTCGCCGGAGTGGAAGGTAAGGACTCTACCGACTACGCCACGGCGACGGACAGTCTTAATATTTTTAATTATCTGTTTTAAATATTATTTAACTGTCAAATTAGTTTATTATATCTCATTCTTCTTTGTTATTTTTATGTATGTTAGATAGGGTCAGTCTACAAACCAATTTATCTTGCTTGTGTACATTTTATTGTTATTTTTAGTCTTAATTTTAATTACACTGAGCAACAAAAAATAAACTTTTTTTTTTGTCTCAGAAAGAAAAATATGTGATTCTGATAATATTGTTTCTCCTGAATTCAAATATGATATCGGTATTACTCCATCATGCAAGGTTTCCGAGAGACAATAATTTATAATTTCAAACACTTTAATATTTTCTACATTCGTAACTACACAATATTTGAAGATTCGAACTCGACTAAAAAGTAAGAAATGACGATTTACTGTTATATTTCGCCTGTGGAGCATCCCTCTTGATGGTCCAACAATAATCGGTCAGCATACGTATTAGGATTGCTGGAATCTCCTCATGAAAGTGTTCCCCGTTTTATTTTACAATGGACAATTGAACGAAAAAGTTTATTAAAAAATAATTATTTAAATCCATTAATTGAAATTGAAATAAAAAAACTGTGGGCGATGGAGAAATTCAGAATACATATTTGAAAACACGATAAAAAACTGCATTAAGTACAACTATTCGTATTCATGAGACAAATATCACGTTGACCAGTGTTATCACTAACATTATTATGTTATCGATCTTAATCTTACAGATATTATCTCATTTTTCAAATGTTCATTTAGTTTTTAATATTAGAGCTGATAGTGATTGCTATATTCTACTGTAACGTTCCTGTATGTTTGTCTGGGTGAGTGGAAGGGATGGCCACCTGCCGTAATTCCACCAGACTAAATTAGTAAATAAAATAAATAAAAATAAAAAAGATTCAGGGCACCGTATTGACGGACGGTGCTATATAATAGAAAGAATGTCCTTTTGTATATTTTAGTTTAATGATTCTTTAAGATAACTGGGGTGACAAGAGTCCCTGCAATACTAGGATTAGATATTTCTTCCATGACATGTTTCGCTCTTCAACATTTCATTTCTACTCCCCTTGCCCATGTTCCTGTCAGGGAAGCACAGTGTATGCCCAAGTGACTTAAAGAAAGAGTTACTAGTTTCAAGGAACGTAAGGTGAGAAGCAAAGGGAATTGATATCCGACGATGTTTTCGGTCCGCAAAGCGTGCTTCAATGTGCTTGACATATAAGCCTCGAGGGTAAAGCTTATTCATGTGAGATCTGCAACAGACTGTTTGATCTGTCATTTCTCCAGGCTGTAAACTTCTTCTTACCTATCCACAATTTAAGTAGCTGCAGTAGGCCAAAGTTATTTTAAAGCCATTCAATGCTGAAAAGTGTACTATATTTAAAATAATATATTTTACAATTTACGGCTTATTTAAAAAAATAATTTCGAACTTCTATAAAGTTATACATTGTTCCATAACAAAATTAATACACTTCTAATTATTGTAACTTTGGCATACACAAGTAGGCCTACGTTATCAATTAATGTAATTCAAATGTTACCACTTACAAATAAAAATTGTTATACTCATACCTCCTATTATTCAAAATCTATTAGAAAAAATAAAGCTATTGAGGTAGATCTCATCAAAATATTTTTGAAAGAAATTTACAAATCTTCACCATGTGAATTATATATATATATAAAATCATCTTTTTAAAAAAAATCAAAATTTATATTTGCTCTAACCTTGACCTCATCATTACCCCGTGTAAGGCACATGTATTAATAATTGGTGTTTCTCGTTTAATTTATAATATTTATCCTATTATTATTATTATTATTATTATTATTATTATTATTATTATTATGTTTATAGTATAAATTGTTGTTTGTATATGAAATTTACACTGCAATTTTTAATGTCTTTTAACCCTTCATAATTAACATAGTATAGGCACAGGCCTATATATAATCTGTAATGTAAACAAGTATTTGTATATTTGTGCTAATTGAGTGGAAGAGAAGGCCTTATGGCCATGAATCTGCCAGAATTATATATGTACAGTGTGTGTATATATATATATATATATATATATATATATATATATATATATTAATATATAAAACTTTCGTGTCACGTTGTTTGTCCGCGATGGAATCCTAAACCACTGAACCGATTTTAATAAAATTTTGCACACTGTGTGCAGTTTCATCCAACTTGAGACTTAGGGTAGTTTATGACTAAATTTATAGTCGCATTATTTTTTTTATTGCAAATTATTTATTATTTAACAAAGAGTTATAATTATCTGTGAGTTCCATACGATTCTAGCGGATGGCGGTGTAATTATCTGTGAGTTCCATACGATTCTAACAGATGTCGGTGTAAGGTAATTTTGTAAGGTAATTGGTTTATTATTTTACAAATAGAGATCCAGATGGCTGTGCATTTTGTTGCAACCGCGAATTTCAATTGAATTACAAATATTGATTATTTCATAATTTAAGTGTGTTCAGTGTTTATTTACAATATTATTAATTTCGTGTGTAAGTATTAGTTTTAAGTTATCTGGCTGAAATACAGCAACTTAATTTAAATTTTTAACGTATACCTAAGCCACAGCAACGCGTGGCCGGCACTTCTAGTATATATATCTTTTTAAAAAAATCAAAATTTATATTTGCTCTAACCTTGACCTCATCATTACCCCGTGTAAGGCACATGTATAAATAATTGGCGTTTCTCGTTTAATTTATAATATTTATCCTATTATTATTATTATTATTATTATTATTATTATTATTATTATTATTATTATTATTATGTTTATAGTATAAATTGTTGTTTGTATATGAAATTTACACTGCAATTTTTAATGTCTTTAACCCTTCATAATTAACATAGTATAGGCCCAGGCCTATATATAATCTGTAATGTAAACAAGTATTTGTATATTTGTGCTAATTGAGTCGAAGAGAAGGCCTTATGGCCATAAATCTGCCAGAAATATATATATATATATATATATGGAATGATAAGAAAAATAAAATATTAAGCTTGCATTGCTCAATGTTAAACATTTAATTATAGCATATATATATATATATATATATATATATGTGTGTGTGTGTGTAATTAGAATATATCATATTAGTTTCGTTCACTATAGCACAAAATAAACCAGGTTAATAAAACCAGTTATAACGCCTGAGGGACCCGATATGCTGACTATTTCTCTTTCCTATACTGACTAGATATTCGTCCATTTCTGTAATTAACACACATATGGATGTGATGTCAGTAGACGGCTTACCAGCCAAGGGCCTTCTAGACCTGACGCGCTCTGGAGTGCAAAAGAAGAAGAAAAATATGCTCAAAAATGTGTTGGTCTAACCTTAGCGATTGTCGGCCGCATGTCCCAAACCAATATGAATGATAAATCGGTAATAATTAATGTCTTCAGCTTACCACTTAAAGTAAACAAGGTTCAATAGTGGCTTATTGTTTATCAGATTTCTTGTATCGGGGATTTTAAAAGGACAATCTGCAATACAAAAATACACATTTTATCTCATGTTTGCTTATTTTAATTCTATAAATTGTTAGTCAAACAAAAGTAAAATTTTATAAAACAATGGCGGTCCCTGTCCTTTTTATAGGAGCGAATCTTGGAGTATCACTACTAAACAAGAAAGTAAAATCCAAGCAGCCGAGATTATTTTTTAAAGAAGAGTAAAAGGATGCACTAGAATGGACCAGATAAGAAGTGAGGAGATCCGTGAAGAACTGCAGATATACTCCATAAAAGAGAATATATTTAACAACAAGAATCGGTGGAAAATACATGTAGAAATAATGGAAGGAAGTAGTTAACTTTTATAAGATTCATTATATGTTCCGTTGATATATTATTCAAAATTAAAGTGTACAATTATGGAGTATTTACCTGAAAGGTCCGTCTCCTCAACTTTATTAGTTATTTAGCTGTAGCGCTTTCGGGACTAGTCCCATCATCGGCAGGATTTAAAACTTTGTTTGAATCCTGCCGATGATGGGCTAGTTCCGAAAGCGCTACTGCTAAGTAACTAATAAAGTTGAGGAGGTGGACCTTTCAGGTAAATACTGCATAATTTTACACTTTAATTTTGAAAAAAGTAGATTACCAAATAAAATCTTATATTATTTTCCGAGAGGAAGAAGAGATGTCGGACGTTCTCGGAAGAGTAGGTGTTAGATCTATTAGGACGGAACAGGCAACTAATGTCTAAACCAAAAAGTGAAGAAAAAGAAGAAGAAGATTGTTAGTATTGATCTGAATCCTTCGTTTACATTTAATGTTGATTTTTTTAAAAAGAACGCGAAAATAAATTTAAAAATAAGCATTTAGATTTTTGCACTGGATATTTGTATTTTATGTCGGCCAGAGCTCATCTGGTCCATTTGCAGGCTACGTCACTGTCGTAAGGAATTCTTACTGTAATCTGCACATTAATATCTACTACGCATACTAATCACTAAATTAAGTAGAACGTATTAAAATATTATACTAAAAAGAGAGAAAAGTTTTACGAGTATAAAATTGAAATATATATTAAAATGTTTTGGATAAAATAAGTTTTATAAAATATTATATAAGAAAATATTTGAAGATACAAGGGATAAATTAAATTTCCTTAAACTAATCATCGTCATCCTTCACAGATTGGGTCTTTGCCTGTTCCGATCTCACATCTGTTCATTCCAGCGCTTTCTTGGTCTTCCCACCGATCTTCGTCCTACAGGATTATACATCAATGCCATCTTTGGTATCCTGTCCTCTGTCATTCTTTGCAGATCTTCTATCCAATTGTTCCTGTGTTCTTTGATTTGTTGAAGAAGTGGTTGTACTTTTAGTTCCTCTGTAATATTCTCATTTCTAATATGTCCTTCTCTTGTACAACCTTTCACTGCCCTTAGAAATCTCATTTCCGCTGCTTGAATTTTCTTTTTTCTTTTTTCTTCAGGATCCAGACCTCACTTCCATACATCGCCAGTGGCTGTGCCATTATTGAGCAAAATCTTAGCTGTGTATCCTTTCTTTCTTTGTTCCTCAGTGTTTGTCTCATTGTTCCACAAATATGATGAATTTTCTGCATTTTATTATTTATATCGTGTTCTTCTTCATAAGTTATATCGCAGCACAAATACTGGAATTGTGAAACCTTTTTCAACACTTTATCTTCTGTTACTCTATTTGTTCTTACTGGGTACTTACCATGGAACGCCATTACTTTAGTTTTTAATTTTGAAATTAACATATTATATTTTTTTACATAATATATTATTTAATTGATAGACTGCTTTTTGTAGCCTGACCTCTCTGTACGCTTGCAGCTCTACTAGGGAATTGTAGGTGTGGTAGCTTCCCGTTGCTTTCCACACCGGTGAAGGATGATGATGGTGATGATGGCCATATGATTTCGGGAACCGTTTGGGCCTTAAAGTTTTCCTGACATTTGTCTTACAGGTGAGGAAAAAACCCCGATAAAAACCTCACCCAGAAAAACTGCCCCGACCTGTGATCAAACCCGGGCCCGCTGCGTGACAAGGCAGCACGCAACCTCGAGACCACAGCGGTGGACTCTAACGAAGATCTTGATGGCAAATTTGGCATTGGCTTGACTGTGTCAACGAAACAATTTTATTAAATTTGGGGATTCTTTATTCAACATGTGACGCAAACAAACTTTTTTAAGTTCCAATCATGCACCACGCGCATGCTCCAACAAACGCGAAGCGGTTTACCTTATGGAATAACGGGATGCAGCCAACATAATCACGATATTTAACGAACCTAAAAACTAATCTAAAGCAATTTAAGTACTCTAACCTTTAAAAGACAACCTAAAACCTAACCTAACACACTTTTAGCACTCTGACCTGTGAAAGAATGCAACGCCCAAAAATAAATAAGTTCTGAAATTCTGAAGTATATGTGTGCAGTTAATTAGTATTCTATGTTGGCTGCACTGGAACAGTCCTTGTTGTTGCATAAACTATTGGTTAAAATCAGTATATTTTTACATATATTATTTAATTGATAGACTGCTTTTTGTAGCCTGACCTCTCTGTAAAAATTAAAACTATATCATCTGCAAAACAATCCATTCAATGTTTTATTTAGTCCAATTTTGAATCCCTTATGAACCAATTGTTTCCATTAATCAAGGACGTACATCTTTAAACTAATGGATATAATAAAACAATATAGAATATAATGAAAGAAGAACCCATTATAAAAGTAATTATGAGTTTATAACCCAAAGGTTAGAAGAAAGGTTGGTAGACAGAAGACAGTTTTAATAAAACGAGACCGGAGCATACGTCATAAGGCTTAATCCATGAACCTGATGATGATGAACAATTTTAATTAGGAAATGAATGTTAAAGTTATAATTTTGTAAATCCAAAGTGCTTCTTCACAAAACAATGTTATTAAATTTTGAAGCGATTTCTACTTGGATGATCATATTCATGCTAGTTATGCAATGAAATACATTTTCAAGTAGATTTTAATGGTTTAACGTGATTAAGAAACCTATTATTAGAGAAATCTATTTTCGTCCTTTAGATGTCTTTCTCTTCGTATTTTTGTATTTCAGGATGAAGTTTAATAAAATCCAGTGGCACAATTGCCTCAGCTAGCAGTCTGACATTAAACCACCGCTTGAATGATAATGAGACAACCAAGCTTAAAATAATTTATTGATCTAAAGAAGCTGCTGGGCAAAATTACAAGATTCCAGCAGCCATTATGACGAATATCCATCCCGCATGTAAGTGCGAATGCTTTTGTTTTAAATTCAAAATTTCCTGAAATATGAGTTACGATAAATAACACAAAATACGGCAATTCAAAACAAGTATTGGTGAAATATTCAGAAACTTTTTATAATGTTCTATAAAATATTATCATCATCATCCGGTATCATGTCAGCTGCCGCCGTCTTCCGGACACCAAACGCCATTCCTCTCTGTCCATCCATTTATCTTCATCCATTCCTGTGATATTCATAGCTGCTTGTACCCCTTCTATCCAAGTTTTCTTCGGTCTTCCTCTCTTCCTCCTTTCCATTGGGATCCATTCCATGACAATTTTTGGCAATCTTTGCTCTGGCATTCTTTTGACATGCCCATACCACTGTAATCTTTTCTTTTCTATAATGTCTATGATGCCCGGCTCCTCTTGTACACCCATAATTTCCCTTATTTCTTTATTTCGTATTCTATCCATTCTAGATTTTCCAGCTGATCTTAAAACATCCATTTCGGTACTTAAAATTCTTTTCATTTCCCTGGTAGGAATTTGCCAGACTTTAGCACCATATGTTAAAATGTTCTGAATTATGGTTTGATATATTTGTATTTTCTATTTTTTGTAATATTTTTGCTCCACCAGACAGAGTTAAAGTATTTATTGCTTGTTTTGTTTGTGCGATTCTATTTTTAATTTCTACTGTGTTATCGCCTGAATGGTCTAATTTTGTTCCTAAATAAGTGCATTCAATACTAGGTTTTCGTTCTTCTCCATTGTTGAAATTTATATTTTCTCAATGTTTATATAAAGTCCTCATTTTTCATATTCTTCTTTTAGTTTTTTTTAGCCATATATTCTATGTCATCGTGGTCTTGTGCTATTAATACCTGGTCATGTGCAAAATTTATTGAATACACATGTGTATTTTGGATGGGTATGCCCATTTTTTGACATTTTTTTCCTCCAGTCTCTTAGTACTCTTTCGAGATACATTTTAAATAGAGTTGGATATAAACTGCAACCTTGCTCTAAAATATATGGATATTAATATACGATTATTACATATATGATCAAAGTATTACGATTTTATTCCAACATTCTAAAAACAAAGTAATGTGCAGATTTAAAAAAGAAAACTATTGAAAGCGTAAGTGATTATGACGAAAGAGACTTTATTAATATATGTAACAATTATCATCACCAAAAGGATCCTGAATATTAATATACTTTTAAATTGGTTCTTCTTTCGTTCTTTGTATATCTTTCAAAACATTTCTATATTGTTTTATTACGCCTGTTAATTTTAAGATGTTTAATTTCTCCCTTATATCTTGATATAGTTCTTATACAGCAAATATTACAATTTATTTTATCCAAAATATTTTAATATATATATATATAATTCAACTTTATACTTATAAAGCTATTATTTAGTTTTTTAAATTGTAATGAAGATTTTTTTTGCAAATGCCCCAGGTTGTTTCTCGACATTCCTGGTTTCATTCCTGGCATGGCGTACTTGTAACCCGCTTCTGAGGTTGGGGCGCCTGGAAGGCGAGGTTACGTTACCCCGATGATATGATAGGTGATGATGATGATAGTGGTGCACCAGGAGAGTCCCTAATCCTAAGCTTAATCTAAGATGAATATGAATGATGATGATTGCGATGGCCAAATGATTTCGGGGACCGTTTGGGCCTTAAAATTTTCCTGACATTTGTCTTACTGGTGAGGAAAACCCCGATAAAACCTCACCCAGAAAAACTGTCCCTACCTGCGATCGAACCCGGACACACTGCGTGACAAGGCAGCACGCTACCTCGAGACCACAACGGTGATGATCTTGATGGCAAATTTGGCCTTGGCTTGACTGTGTCAACGAAAGAACGAAAATTGTTGCCAGGTAGTTTACAACCATGCCAAATATTTTTAACGTTTTTTAAATTTAATTTCGAGCCTCTTGAGTAGATTTGATCATATTATAGTATCCAGAATGTATGGATGTGGGTCTACATACGTACTTAAGTAGAACGAGTCTGTGAATAGTAGACTGTGAATGCTGATTCTTATATTCGAGCAAATGCAACTGGTGTTAAATTTAATGTATAATGACATGATTAAGGGTGAAATAAATCTTGGCAATCAATTCCAACCCAGCACGAAAAACTCAGATAATCGGCACGAGGATTTGAACTTGGGATTTGGAGTATGAGTGCCTAATTCTGTAATCTGAGCGAACTCGTTCGTCTAGAAAATATATATATTTTTTAGTTCCTAAATGTACAGTTTATTTTTACACGGCGATTGTAAATAATACCGATAACGCTTTTTTGATGTTTTTCAAGGGAGAGGTCATGTCCATAAATGCATAAACCGTTTTCATGTTTTGCGAAAAAAAACTGAACAGATCAACATATCATGTTTAATTTATAAAAGGAGTTCGAATTGAAACATCGAGAGCGCATATTTTTAAATGTGTGTATCTAAGTGTTATGTATTTCACTTTCAGTAGCTTTCGTGTCTCATCAATATATACGTAATTTCCTTTGCACATGTTCTCAGTTTTCCCATGGTGACTTTTAGTAGAGTTTATTATTAAATTTGGGCATCCTTTATGTGACGCGAAATTTTTTTTCTAAGTTCCTATCGTACACCACGCGCATGCTCCAACAAACGCGAAGCGGCTTACACTATGGAATCACTGAATGCAGCTAACATATACACGATATTTAACAAACCTAAAAGCTAATCTAAAACATTTTAAGTACTCTAATCTGTGAAAGACCAAACTAAAATCTAACCTAACGCAATGTAATCACTCTCACCTGTGAAAGAATACAACGCCAAAAAATAAATAATAAGTTCTTAAATTCTCAAGTAGGCCTATATGTGTACAGTTAATTAGTGCATACTCTATGTTGGCTGCCCTGGAACTGTCTTTGATGTTGCATAGAATATTCGTTAAAATCAGTATGGCTGCCACGTCTTCATGCTACGTATGTAATTAAATATCATACTCTTACTTACTCACTGGCACTATCGAAGCTGTAGGTTCATGACCGCACGGACATAAGCTCTCCATACATCCCTATCCTGAGATAATGCTTTCCAATCATTCTCTGTATCATCTACTTCTCTCAAATCATAGTTAATGTTATTCTCCCACCTCATTCTTGGTCTACCAACTGGGCGTTTTCTCTCTGGCTTTCCTACAAGAAGCTTCCATGCAAGTCTTTCACTCCCCATACGTGCAACATGTCCTGCCCATTGCAGTCTACGAGACTTAACTGTTCTTATTATATCTGGCTTCCTATAAAGACCATGTAGTTCATTGTTATGTAGTCTTCTCCATTCACCTGTCTGTTCATCTCTCTTTGGTCCAAAATTTTTCCTAAGTACTTTATTCTCAAATACTTGTAATCTCCTTTCCTCTCTTAAAGTAAGAGTCCATGTTTCGCATCCATACAATATAACTGGTAGAATAATAGTTTTATATATCATAAAAAATATATATTGAAATCATCGTTAGAAAAATGTAAAAATCATTGTAAATGATGGGAAATAAATTGAAAAATAAAACCCTAAGAATAAAATGTGACAGGAGTTTATGGAGGAATTAAAAAGTCGCGTCACAGGTTGTAAAGATTAGCCTTAAATTTATTCTCTCTTTGGATTAGTCCCGCGCCATAGCCGAGTGGTTTAAGGTAAGATTCCTTGGCGCCGAACTACGAGACTTGCGCTGGTTCAAGTCTCCATGGGGGAAATAGTTTATCACGGAAATTCGGCCAGCATGTGACCGGTGCTATCTCAGAATCGTGAGGAATTTGGGTAGCTACAATAAGTAGCGACTTCAAGTTGAGAAAACCAGATATAACGGTTTCGGAACCCGGTATGCTTACCATATTTCACTCCTACACTGGATGGATGATCGTCTACCTCTGTGATAACACATGTGAATGTGAGGCCAATAGCCGTCTGGTAAGCCAAGAGCCTTCTAGGCCTGTCTGGCCATCGAAGGGTTTTTTTTTTTTTCCCCCTCTCTTCGGATTACTTCCCCGTATCACATTAACGATTTTTCTTCTACTGCTGTATTATAGTTTCATTATTATCGATAAATTATATATTTTGAATACTTATCTATAGGACCCTATTTTCTAGGTTCAGCCATGTATGCAGATTGTTTCAGTAAAAGAGTGCAAGAATGTAGCAGGAATAGGGGACGCTCTACTGAACAATTTGAGATAGGAAATATAATTATGGTCTACAAAGCCAGTTTAATGAGGTATTTGAGTAAATATATGTGTCCCATTATTGACATCACTACTGTTTTCCGGTTAATACATAGCGTCGTTAGGGTGTGGCAGAATATTGCACGTCGATGTCAATGCTTGCAATGGGATTGGTGACCGGCCGTTTGGGCAAATATTCTGAGGTAGAACGTGATACGTTAATTCAAGTGTCAATTATGGTATCATCAATTACATGTAAAGAAAGTTTTTTTCAATGCCCCATGTTGTCATTTCGACATTTCTGGTGTTCTCTCCTAACATTGGCTTAATCGTGACTCACGTCTGAAGTTAGGGCGCCTAGAAGGCGGAGTTACGTTACCCCAATGATATGTCCATCCATATGTCCATAGTAATTCTGCCCGAAGGCAGGTCCTTCACTGCAATCATAGCATTTTCATGCTATGCTTGCAGCTTTACTAGGGAAATGTAGGTGTGGTAGCTTCTCGTTGCTTTCCACACCGGTGAAGGATGATAATGATGATGATGATGATGATGATGATGATGGTGATGATGGCCATATGATTTCGGGGACCGTTTGGGCCTTAAAGTTTTCCTGACATTTGTCTTACAGGTGAGGAAAAACCCCGAGAAAAACCTCACCCAGAAAAACTGCCCCGACCGGGGATCGAACCCGGGCCCGCTGCGTGACAAGGCAGCACGCTACCTCGAGACCACAGCGGTGGACCCCAATGATATAATGGATGATAAATGATAATGAAGCGCTAGGAGAGTTCTTAACCTAAACTTTATCCAAATTTAATACCATGGGCAACTACAGGAATAATTCCCTTTAAGGAAATATTCCTGTGATTTGACCGAGAATCGAACCAGGACCTCGTGTATATTAGTCAGAAACGCTGACCGCTAGCCTATGAGGCTGGTCAGATGTAAAGCAAGTAAATGTATATATACGTATGCATCTAACAAATAGTGCAGTACGTGTAAACATGTATACGTCGTTTTAAGTAAGCCAGAAAACAAGAATGATAGGCAGGAATGTGATAGACAAGTTCAATTCTATATCCACATACGTACTTGGGTTCCAGAGTCTGGGTTCCCTATCTTATGTAGTTTAGTAGAGAATCGCCAATGTCTTGTTTATATTTTTGCACGCCTTTACTGAATCATCCTGTATAATACCTTTAGGGTGGATCGAGGGATGGTGCCTAACATTTTATTTCATTGGGGCTTTTAGTTATTATACAAGCATTTACGCATTTCATATTGAAATATATAATTCTATGAAGTATTTGAAATTGTATATCAGTATGATTCATTCATTTTGAGAAAATTCCTCATCATTGAGGGTTTTCTCCAACCAATCTTAGTAATTAACATGAATAAAAAAACATTTCTTCCACTTACTTGTGTTTTGCACTCTTTTAACTTTACTATCTAACCTCTCTTGGTTAACTCTTATTTTTTTGACACCGATGCTATTAGGGCATCCGAGGGCTAGGGAGTCTTTCCTTTCTTCCATTTCTTCTTTCCTTTATTTTCTTTTCTTCTCCAGAAAAGCTTGACCAGAGGCTATAAGATGGCAGCCCCATCACTGGTCTTGCCTTCCTTTGACCAGCAACCAATCGAAGGGACTATTATTATGCTTTCAAGTCTTATACGAGAATTTTCCTCAAATGCTGGAGGGAAAATTTTCTATAGGATCGTAACAGGCCTTGGCCTAATACTTGGAAGGAAGAAGAAAAACAAATACATAAATGACCTCGGATTTACAGACTATCAGTTTGCAACAAACTTTTACAAATTTCCCTTCATTAACGTTCTCCATCGTTCTCTGTTCTCTGTGTCTTCATCTATTACACCAAATTTCCTAATTGAATTTTGAATATTATTCTTCCAGGTTGTTTTTGGTCTTCCTTTTATACTTCTTCTTTCAATTTTCCAGGCATAGACAGCCTTTGGTAGTCTTCCATCCTGCATTCTTCTTACGTGTCCATACCATTTTAGCCTTCTGTGTTCAATCTCATATTAGTATCAAACTGAAAATTTTAATTACTGTGATTTTCTTAACGATGCATTCATTTTTTCTTGCAGATTAGTCATCTTTCCCCAATAGTTCGGATAAGATGGCTAAAATAATTATCACATATACTATTTCATTGTATTTAATCTTGGTTTTTATTATGTGTTTAACTATAATTAATGTAAACTAATACTAAAGATAACTCATTTCATTATTTTTAACTATTCATCACCACAAATAGTGCAAAAATTTTGTTTTTGTGTGCAAGACTCATGAAGCCACTTCTTGAACATGAAACATACAACCCAATCAATCTGACGTCCTACAGAATCATGACAATTTACTTTACAAACAACACAAGCATTTTTATTTTCCCTTCTTTTTGTTTTGTTGCCTCTCCATTTTTTTCTGTCGAAATTTGGTAACTTTCAAATGAACATCAGTTGTCAGTACTTTATCTGTAATAAAATTAAAAAAAATTAAATCTCGTAAGAAGTCGGCATCTTACCCCGAAACAATTTAGTCATCTTCCCCAAGTATTGGAGTAAGATGCCTAATATCGTTTAGTAAACTAATATACCAGAACAAGATCAATGCTTGTTGACAATATAAACTTTGTAATCTACTACATCATATTTGTGAGGTTTTATAAATTATAACAAATTAAAGAGGTATAAGAATTTTATAATTATGTTTGCAATAATTTCACTGCAGAAAAATGAACACCTTCCCTGTGTTTTGTTCTCTAACAGCAAGAATACCCGACAGAACGTATTCACGTCCATTTTTCACAAACACAGTTGTCTCAATGTACACGCAGTCAAACGCATGGCATTCTCTATTGATTAAATATGTAACTACAAAGAAATAGGCACCTTCCCCCCATTACCATCTTACCCCGATCTACTATTCCACAATATCTCTCATTTAAGTACTTCACAGTTTTACAAAGTAGCCACTTGAGTATAATTATGATGATTAGAGGTTAAGCCCTCCCTTCTTATTTTGTAAATCAGATGTTATCTGTAATAATAAATATTGGGAGGAAGCCTTGAAAAGGGTTGAGCAAGGCTAAGTTTGGGCTGTATAACCTTGTTCTATCTATCTATTTTGATAATTTTGAATTTTTTTAGAGTTCATTTAATGAATTTGGAATGGGTTCATTAAAATATATTATTTTAAGTTTAATGCGGAGGATATCTTGATGCACTCGAAAATTAAAAAAAAATCCACAAAATTTTCGAAAAATGGCTTAAAAAATCGAAAATTTTGCGCATGCAAAGGAATATTACAGTACCATGTATTGTATAATTCAACATATTGCTCATTTGCAGGAGAGTGACAAAACTCAAAAACATATTTTTCAGGAGATGCTTTTAAATATTTGAAATTAAAAGAACTTTGCCTCTATTTGTCATAAATATAAAAATAGGCCTACTATACTAACTCATTGTAAACAATCGCTTATGTCGTTATTCCAGAATATAGAACTGGGGTTTGTCTTCCATGAAGAGCTTGTGATTGTTTTTTACTATACCTCTGGCTTTAGTATGAATAACTCAAAATCGGCAATTTTTTGGTTATGCACCCTTCTCGCAAATGAGCGATATGAAAAGCATGGAAAACTTAATGAGTGATTTTACTAGTAAACAATCACATATACTCATTATTTAGTTGTAATTATTTCACACTAAAATATTTTAAAATATTTAATAGAAATGTGCAGATACATATGTTCATAAATATTTTGTTATATTATGAAATTTTACATTTTGGGTCCAAATTTGAATGACTGGTCAGCAATTTGCATGAATGTTAATGTTAAGATACACATGACATAATAAATTATATCTAAAATAAATTTTCGTCGTTTTATTATTATAATATTTCTGGAATAAAGTACTGGCACTAACAACAAAATTAGGGAATATTTAAAGCCTAACCAATGTTATTTTATTTTTTATTTTATTAACATCCATCGCGTAAATAAGTGAATATTGTCTCTTTCAAATGAGGAAACTACACTCTGCAAGTGTACAGCTTGTCCCAACACTACAACATTTTTATCCGCTCGATTATTCAAAATACTTTATTTTTATCTTAGATTAAATCTGCCAAGTAAATAAATATCCTCAACTCGTATCCAACCCAGGGTCGGGTCGAGGGATGAGATGAGATGAAGCCCCCATATATATATATATATATATATAATAGGCCTGTGAATGACAAGGGTTCCGGCCAACCGCACCTGACACACCATCACGGGGCCAGATGAACAAAATGAAACGAAATGCAGATGGTGGAATGCCATTGTGGCAGGGGAAAATCTGCCCAAGCTGCAAAATATGCCAAGCATTTCTTAGTAACCGAAGTACTTTTCCACCTTATTTGTCTCTTTAAAACATGTATAGAATTCGCCACCGATTTAGCATATTACGGCGTAAGGAAGTCCCGCATGTAGGGCCTACATTCCAATTAGACAAAACCAAGAAATTAGATTAATTTTATCGTACGAATACCAACTCTCTGATGATTGATTGATTGATATAATTCCCATTCCGGTTCCTGTCGAGTCGGAGGAAAATCTTCTTGCACGAATTCTGGCGGCAGCAGAAATTATTGAGCGCACACAAGATGTTGTGTGGCGTGTGTATTAAAACATGCGTCGCAGGATCACTTTATGCACGAACAACAGGGTCCCCACATGGAACCACACTCGTAGGATATCCCCTAGAAGTCTGTAATACTTATTCTGAAACACAAGGCACGCGATATTAGTCCATTGTATTCCAATCTACAAACCTATTTTTACATCGAAATTATACATTTTCGGACATGGGTTCCTTATAAAAACTTTATCTACTAAGTCCCCTCTACAACCCCTAGAAGTCTGCAATAATTATTTCGAATCACCCTGTATAATTTTATAACGTAATGTAGAAGATCAGTAGCGTTATACAATAAATTTACTTTATAAATAAATATTTCATGAAGTATATTTCACGTTGAAGAGCAATCAGTTGTTCTGCATTCAATGTAAAAAAAAAACGCAGATATGCTTTATGGATGTTTCCACATTTTTACAGAGACTCTATTAGTTCATTGGATTTGCTGTCATATGTGATTTGATCAGACATCAATCATGAGACCTCTGACCACGTGATCTTGTATTTACCAGAGCTGGTACAGAATCGAAAATGACAACTAATACATGCTCTAGATTCCATAATCCATAGTAATGGCAGTCAATATTTTACTCATCTCCAGAAATGCCATTAGTTTTTAATATAATTGCAGGATTATTCATTTCATATATTAGAAAAAAGAGTTCTAGTGTCCTACAATAATTGGTATATTACAATACAAAGATGGAAGGCAGTGTTTTACTTATGAGCTAGTCTAGAAATCAGAGAAATAAGGGCTCTCTTGGTTCAGATTGGGGGCATGAAAATTTCTAAAAATTACTACGATCACGATATGCGAATATGTGCAATGTGTGGGAGCTTTGAAGATGAGATAAACATATTAGAAACATGTAACAATTTGGGGAATATTTTATGCAACAGATTTATAAATTCAAATTATGATATATTGGCATGCTACGAGTTAATGGTAAACCCAGAAAATTGGATAAACATGGGTAAATTTCTGGACAAGACGCTAAAAATAAAATAAATACTCATTCGTGGATAAATCAATATGCAAGAAAAGTATAATATTATTAGTAGCTAATAACTATAAACTAACTAACTAACTCACTGGCACTCTGGAACCCGTAGGTTCATGGCCAAGCGTAATAAGCTATCCATACATCCTGTCCTGAGCCAATGTTTTCCAATCATTCCCTGTATAATCTACTTCCCTCAAATCATAGTTAATGTTTTTCTCCCATCTCATTCTTGGTCTACTATCTGGGCGTTTTACTACAAGAAGATTCCATGCACGTCTTTCATTCCCCATTCGTGCCACATGTCCTGCCCGTCGCAGTATACGAGACTTAACTGTTCTTGTTATATCTGACTACCTATATAGACCATGTAGTTTACTGTTATTGTAGTCTTCTCCATTCACCTGTCTGTTCATCTCTCTTTGGTCCAAAAATGTTCCTAAGAACTTCAAGTTAATACCTATATGTAACTTAATTAATGTGTAATGTAATTGTATTCTAATCCATTGTGTTGATTTTTTATATAGTTACTAAGCATTCATTTAATGTTACGGACTGTCAATAGCACATACGGCTTGCTGCCCGTGCGATCTGTATTTGTAAATAAAATTGTGTGCATCTTACTTTTAGTCTAATAAAATCATATTACTACAACTACTACTTATCAGTTGAAATATTTATGCCCGAGTCCATAGACGACGGCATAATTAAAAAAAATACGTAAACGTCTTCCTACCTTCTATCGTACAATATTTTATTTCATACTATGTTGAAATTCTTGCCTTTTATTGAATTAATCCATCTATCCATAGTAATTTTGCCCGAAGGCAGGTCCTTCACTGCAATCATAGCATTTTAATGCTATGCTTGCAGCTTTACTAGGGAATTGTAGGTGTGGTAGCTTCCCGTTGCTTTACACTCCGGTGAAGGATGATGATGCTGATGATGATGGCCATATGATTTCGGGGACCGTTTGGACCTTAAAGTTTTCCTGACATTTGTCTTACAGGTGAGAAAAAACCCCGATAAAAACCTTACCCAGAAAAACTGCCCCAACCGGGGGTCAAACCTGGGCCCGCTGCGTGACAAAGCAGCACGCTACCTCGAGACCACAGCGGTGGATATTAAATTAATAACATTGTGTAAATAAGACATCAGATATACTATTTCATAGCTCACTTGAGGGTCGCCATTTATAATGTCATATTAAATATAAAGAGGGCTTTGATTGATTATTGCGAAATTCCGCAAATTATTTTAACAAAGGAACTGTCAACAACTACATACCGAAAAAAAATCTGCAGCTTCTAACTGCAAGTTACTAAAATCCAGCATCAAATCATATTTAAACTACAGGAAAGTAATACAACTCCTGAATTGGTAGATTGGATAACTCTCACAACTTGTCATCTGCCTCACCACACTCCGTCCTTACTCATGCAGGGCCATCCGTCTGCTCTGTACAGTGGGCTGCCATTGCTGGATTCTGGCTCCAATTTCTGTGCCTTGCAGTTAAAAGCGGCAGCTAATTTTTTGGACACGGCTTTGATACATCACAATGCTTCTTTGGGAGAAATTTCAAGGTGGGATTGGACATACAATGTTGACAGTTTTCTTGAAAGTTTGATGTGGGTTAATTTTTTAGTTTTATCGTATTTCCGTTAGTTCGGTATCCTGTTGTGTTAGTTCACAGCTACTTTCCTACGTTACTTATTGTTAATATGGCGTTTTTAGATATTTTATATATTTTCTTTACTTTATTCAGATAAAAGTTGGGTTTCCTATTGGTACTCATAATTCATAGCTATTTGCTAAAATTGCGTATGATTAAGTTTTAGAAGTTACTTCTGTCTCAAATTCTCATACAATTTGAAGGCATTTTCCTTACTTTCTTCGGATAAAAAACTACATGTGTATAGCCTCAGGTCGTTATTCTTATACTGGTAAAATAATTTCTGCAATTGTTTACTATGTTTTATATACAGCTATCCTTTTATCCTCAGGGGTTACTGTTACCTGATCTCATCATGTATTATTGGAAAATAATTACAATCAAGTCCTGCAGGGTTTATTCCTTACTGTTATTTAGGTATTTATTTGAAGCCCTAATTTTGTATCTAATATTATATACTGACTGGTATTGTTGCTGTTCATCGTAATTTGACATTCCCGCATACAATCTTGGTTGCTATGAAAACAAAAGAAATCTGAATACTTTAAAAATGACCAAAAGCACTCTGCGGTAAGTAAAAACGTTTAATTCAAAATATGCTAACCACCTATTCCAATTTAATCATTGTTTCGATCCAAATTTTGAAATTTTACATATTTGTGATAAGGATAAGAAGTTAGATCTTTTGGAGGCTGTAGAAATTAATAAATTTAAAAGTAGTAAAAAACTGTTAAATTCTCAACTTGATTTGAATGAATCCCCTTTGTTAAATTAAAAAATTTAAATAAATATTGTGGTATTGTTGCTTAGATCAGTTGGAACACAATTCATAATTTAACATGTCTGAAGAAGGTACAGTGTACCGAAACAGCTGTCACTGAATTATATAATAAATATGAAAATCAAATAAAACTATGTTTTATTTCTATTTAATTAATAAAAACGTTTATTTTGAAAAATTGATAGCGATACTGCAATTTGTATTAATTTCGGTATTAATTCATCACATCCAGCTTTCCACGCTTCTTCTATTTCATCATCACTGCACACATCGTCTAAAACGTTCTCCGCAATCAGAAATAATCCCCAAATCAAATTGGTTTTACAGTTTTAACAAATATAAGATGGCGACATGAACAACAATACGTATTATTTCTCCATAGCAACACATGTAGCCGATTCACTTTCTGAAATCTATAATCTTTAATTATATTTATTAATATTTTAGCTAATATCTTAATTACTGAAATAAACACACATAGTACAAAAAATAGTATGCAATGTGGTAAACACATAACGGAATCTCGAAAATTTAAAAACACTCGGCGCAAGCGCCTCGTTTTTTAAACTTTTCCTCTCCATATCAAGTGTTTAGCACACTCGTCGCAATATACTATTTTTCCAATTACTGTAGATGTAATCTGTAGACTCCCCAGAATAGTTATTCTCGAATCTAACTAACTAACTAACTCACTGGCACTACATAATCCGTATGTTCAAGGCCGCGCGGACATAAGTTCTCAATACAACCCTTTCCTCAGTTCATGTTTTCCAATCATCCTCTGTATAATCTACTTCCCTCGAACCATGCTTAATGATATTCTCCCACCTCATTCCTGGTCTACCAATTGGCAGTTTTCCTTCTGGTTTTCCTATAAGAAGCTTTCATGAACCTCATTCACTCATCATTCGTGCCACGTGTCCTGCACATCGCAATCTACGAGAATTAACTGTTCTTATTATATCTGATTTCCTATAAAGATCAAGTAGCTCACGACTGGATCCATTTTCATTCAAAGTAAATAAAACATTGTGCATTTCTTGTATCGTTATAATATGTACTCGACGTCCTACGACACTTGTCCTGTTTTTTTACAATTCTTCGTACCGTATTGTAATATTATAGTTATATTATTCATATAGTAAGTTTTTTTATTCAATGCCCTACTAAAAATTAAAGATAATAAAATTAATGCTAATCTTACCTCATAAGAAATAGTGTGAGCTACGACCCGCAGCCCTCCCAATAAATAATAATTAGAGTTAGAGACCCACCCATCAATTATAACTATATAAACGCCTTGTCACTTCGACATTTCTGGCGTACTCTCATGGCATTGGCGTAATTGTAACCTACTTCTGAGGTTGGAACGCCTGGAAGGCGGGGTTACGCTGCCCCTATATATAATGGATGATTATGATGATAGTAGTCCACCGCTGTGGTCTCGAGGTAGCGTGCTGCCTTGTCACGCAGCGGGCCCGGGTTCGATCCACGGTCGGGGCAGTTTTTTTGGGTTTTTCCTCTCCAGTAAGACAAATGTCAGGAAAACTTTAAGGCCCAAACGGTCCCCGAAATCATATGGCCATCATCATCATCATCATCATCCTTCACCGGTGTGGAAAGCAACGGGAAGCTACCACACCTACAATTCCCTAGTAAAGCTGCAAGCATATCATGAAAATGATATGATTGCAGTGAAGGACCTGCCTTCGAGCAGAATTACTATGGATGGATGATGATAGTGATGCGTCAGGAGAGTCCTTAATTCTAAGGCGAATATGAATTATGATGTTTACGATGGCCATAAGAAATTCGGGAACCGTTTGGGCCTTTAAGTTTCCTGACATATGTCTTACAGGTGAGGAAAAACCCCGAAAAGGAATCTCATCCAGGAAACTTGTCCCGACCGGAGATCGAACCCGGGCCCGCTGGGTGACAAGGCAGCACACTTAATGTAATAAGTAACAACAAATAAACATCTGAGTACTACTTGTCACTTTTTTATTTGAACTATACAATCCGTTGTATTGCATGCTATTGTTCCGTTATTGTGCCCAACTCTAGTGTACTTAAGGGTGCGCTTTTGAATGCATTGCATGTATTTGGAGATGGGATGTTGTTATCCTTGTTGAATTGTAATCTAGGGAGGTCTTAGCTACTTTGCTAACAAAGTACACATACTGTAGACTACAACACACAGGCGATAGCTTTGATCTCTCATTTTTTAAATTATTTCCTTTATATCATAATTATGCACCAGCTCTCTTTTATCTTCGTTAATATCGTATGTGCCCAAAGGCGTATTCTTGTTGACTCTCCAATAAAAATAACAGTTCTTTATAATACAGTGCATTACTACTGATTATTATAAATTTTAGCTGATGATAATGTTCCACAACAATATATTACTAATATCTTGAACATCTATAAAGGTAATGAAATCTCTGTTAAACAGTATGGCAAATTATCTTCTTGGGAAAAGATCAACACTGGAGTAAGACAGGGATGTGGACTTTCACCGGTGCTTTTCATTATACATATATGAATAAATTAATAAACGAATGGAGGAAAACACAACGAGGATATATACCCATCAATAGGAACCTCAAACTCGATGCTATTCTTTTTGCAGACGATTTATCTCTTCTGGCACTTTCTGAAAATGATTTGCAACGATCAATTTATAATTTACAAAAAATATATATATGCCAAATTTAATATGGAAATATCAATTAACAAAACTAAAATTATGGCATTTCATGGGAAGGACCCCATATAAAGAAAAATCTGTCTCCAGAATAAAATTTTAGAGAGATATAATGAATTTAAATATCTTGGATATTATCTCTCTATCTGGGCTGAAAAGGATATTCCTGAAAAAAATACTAGTTATAATAAAAGTTTAGGAATTATTAATCAAGTTATGAAACCATCCCTTTTACAAAAAACACCAGATTACGTTTATATAACACTTTGGCTAGACCAGTGTTGACCTATGGTAGTGGAACATGGACACTAAAAAGACAACATGAAAGCAGAATAACGGCTTGTGAAATGAGATTCATGCGCAGAACAGTGGGCTACACCAGATGGGATCGGAAAAGGAACACCGATATCTTAAAAGAATTGAAGACTACACCAATTTTGGAATATATTAAACAGTACCAACTAAATTGGAAACACCATCTAGAAAGAATGAGTTCAAATCGGATCCTCAAAGTTGTTTATAATTATATACCAAGAGGACGAAGATCACTGGGCCGTCCTATGAAACGCTGGAGGGAAAATTTTCTATAGGATCGTAACAGGCCTTGGCCTAATACTTGGAAGGAAGGAAGAAGAAAAAAGACTACTGATCTCTATTTCAAATAATTAGTTTAATGAGATAATACACACACAGACACACATACGCACAATCATATTGATGGCTTTAGCACACATGTGCAGATTCAACTGAAAATTAGTTTTTTTTGCTAATTTGTGCGTTTTGTCGTATTTACTTCAATTGCGACCATGATTGAAAGTACAACTTCTACATTTCGGGGTTGCCAACCTAAATAACTATACTGTAATAAAACAACTATATTGTAATATTACATATTACAATCCACGCGTGAGAAGTAAAACCACTGCCCTCTATGCATGCTACATACAGTAAATCCAGAAAATTGGATAAACCTCGGTAAATTTCTGGACAAAACGCGAAAAATAAGGACAACACTCATTCATGAATAAATATATGTTATCAAAATGCAATACCATTAATTATTAACAATTATATATAAATTAATTAGTGTATAATGCTGTTGTGTTATTATTTAATTGTAATATTAATGTGTTTTCCTTATGTAATTGTAATGTTAATGTTTTTTTAGTGTATAATGCTATTGTGTTATTACTTAATTGTAATATTATTGTGTTTTCTTTATGTAATTGTAAGGTTAATGTTTTTAGTGTATAATGCTATTGTGTTATTATTTAATGGTAATATTTGTATTGTGTTTTCTTTATGTAATTGTAATGTTATTGCTGTTTTTGTTTATTTTTCTTTACACTAGTACCAATTATTACTTTATTGTAACGGACTGTCAACAGCACGTACGGCTTACTGCCCGTGCGACCCATATTTGTAAATAATATTGTAAATATCTTACTTTTTGTCTAATAAAGTCCTACTACTACTACTACAATATATATAGAAAACATATCCAAAAGGTAGTGGTAATACACATTATACGAAACAAATCACTGCATTTTAAATGAACTGAACTTTATTTGAAACAATAAAAAACAATAAATACGTTCTTGTCGCAATTTTATCACTAATTGTGTCACGACCTCCTGTAGTTTCAACTAATAAACACTGCCACACTTTTAACGTTAGTTAAGTTGTTTATAATGAACACAAATATTTCCATGGCAATCACTGGAAAGGGACTTTCGAGAGTAAAAATAATAATAAATAATAAACCAATAGAACAAGTAACACACTTTAATTATTTAGGTAATAATATATCACGGGGCACGCCGTAGCGTAGTGGTTAAGGTACTGAGCTACAAGCCGGAGGGTCGAGGGTTCAAGTCCCGTTGGGGTCAGGATTTTTAAACTGACCCAAACCCTCTGGCGGCACTATGGCCCTGGGGTCGACTCAGCCTCTAACGGAAATGAGAACCAGACGCCTGTTCCGGGGTAAAGGCGGCCGTCACGCAGGGCTGACAACCCAGCTGACTTGAAGTGCCGATAGTCTAGAAAAAGTGGGAGCCTTAACCTCCTACTACCCCAAGGGCCTCCGGGCCTGTTGTGAGATCACTTTACTTTACTAATAATATATCACAGTTTCATAATCAAAAATGTGTGGAAACAAATTTAGAAAAATATAACAGATTAAATGGTATAATTAGGAGAAATTTTGGAAAACAAATGAGGAAAGAAATCCAATTGAGATTTCATAATGCCATAGCCAAACCTGCTCTACTATACGGAAGTGAATTCTGGACACTTCGAGCAAAAGATAAATCCCGCGTTAATAGTTCACAAATGAGATTCCTCCGATCACTAACTGGAGTAACATTAAGGGATAGAATGAAAAGTGATGACATAAGGATGCAGTGGAGTAGTAGGGAAATGGTTGAACATATACAAAATTATCAGATTAAATGGTTCCAACACGTCCAGAGAATGTCAAATTCCGGTTTACCAAAGATGATTTACCACCTCAACCCTAAAGGCAAAAGAGACCTCGGAAGACCCTTCAACCGATGGAAAGATCAGTTTTTGTAGTCGCAGAACGGGCATCATCACCCAATACTGCATTCGGAAGAAGAAGAAGCAAATATTTCCAACAAAGATGTTAATATTTTACTATTAATTATTACTTTGAAAACACCATCGCGCAAGAAATAATGTACAACGCACGTTTGAGAAGTGTTTTATAGAATCTCGGAAATTAAAATCGTCGTTATCGCTCGGTTTTTGAACATTTTCCTCGTTTCTGTAAAAACCACTTCCCAACCTCGCATGGTAATATACTATTATGTGTCATGAAGGACGAGGATACGTGGTTCATTGTGTACAAGACGTCCGCAATAGTAGTGGAATTCACAGTTTTTTTAGTGAAAATAAATACATACATTTTTATTTATATTGGGCACGGGTCTATTTTCCGTATGTGCATATTCTCGTTTCACGAATGAAGAGGGGAAAACATACGGATATATACTCAAATGACATACATGACTATAGTATTTTCACATCTATCCTCGTACATAAAAATGTATGAAAAACACCCCCACCACATACAAGCAAATACACACACACACACATCCCCCTCGCACACAGTAAATGCACTAGAAGCTATTTAACTAAGGCACTTACTATATAATACAATTGAAGATCGGAAACAAATACCATATTGATGTTTTTATTATTAATAAGGCCACCGCTGTGGTCTCGAGATAGCGTGCTGTCTTGTCACGCAGCGGGCCCGGGTTCGATCCTCGGTCGGGGCAGTTTTTCTGGGGTTTTTCCTCACCTGTAAGACAAATGTCAAGAAAAGTTTAAGGCCCAAACGGTCCCCGAAATCATGTGACCATCATAATCATCATCATCCTTATCATCATCATCCTTTACCGGTGTGAAAATCAACGGGAAGCTACCACACCTACAATTCCCTAGTAAAGGTGCAAGCATAGCATGAAAATGCTATGATTGCAGTGAAGGACCTGCCCTCGGGCAGAATTATTATGGTTGGATTATTAATAATACATATTTCTTCATTGATCTCCAATCTTGCTAACACTCAATTTCCTTACTATGCCCGAAATTTTACATGTTTTCACCCTGCGCTTGACCCCACCTAACATATTGTAACACCCCGCACTCCCACGATCCGACCTGATAAACCTTACAGGACGTCTAACTCAAGCCGTTCAGCTTCTAGTTAGGCAACCAGATAACCATCGAGACATGCGGTCAAAATTGAGTGGTTTCATAGGTGGAAACAAGGGTTGATAAACTCTTCATGTGAACGTAACTAATACTGTATCAAATATAAAATATTTTATATTATTTGAACTAAAACCTAGTATTGAATGCACTTATATAGGAACAAAATTAGACCATTCAGGCAATAACACAGTGGAAATTAAAAATAGAATCGTACAAACAAAACGAGGAATAAATGCTATAAACTCTGTTTGGCGGAGCAAAAATATTACAAAAAATAGAAAATTACATATATATCAAACCATAATTCAGAGCATTTTAACATATAGTGCTGAAGTTTGAGATATTCCTACCAGGGAAATGAAAATAATTTTAAGTACAGAAATGGATGTTTTAAGAAGATTAGCTGGAACATCTAGAATGGATAGAATACAAAATAAAGAAATAAGTGAAACTATGGGTGAGCAAGAGGAGCCCGGCATCATAGACAGTATAGAAAAGAAAAGATTACAGTGGTATGACCATGTCATGTCATGGAATGGAATTTATTACCTTTTGTTTATACTGTAGAAATTATAAAAATATCTCCTTGTATTAACATTACAGGCAACTTCTATGTCGCTACTGTGTTGCGTGATACGTAGCTTATTGTTACCAGGCTTAATCATATCGGAAATTTGCGTTATATTATTTTCCTCTCCAATTACCGGTAACGCTCGAGAAAGTATTTTGTAAACAGTTTGAAGGAGTGGTGTTTGTATTGTGAGGAGGATTTCCTTATTGAACTCCAAATTCCTCTTAGCTTCGTTTCAAAAGAATAATTAGACCATCGTAAATCTTTATAAACACGGAAAACTTTTAAAACTAATAATATATATATTTTTTATTCAATTCCACCTGTTTGTCATTCGACATTTCACGTATTCTCTCCTGGCATTGGCATATTGTAACCCACTTCTGAGATTGGGGCGCTTGGAAGGCGGGGTTACACTGCCCTAATGATATAATTGCTGATGACGATGGGTAATGATGCGCCAGGAGAGGCCTTAAACCTAAACTTGATCTAATGAGGTGAATATGCCGTTGATGATAATGATGGCCAGATGATGTTCGTGGACCGTTTGTGCCTTAAAGTATCCTGACATTTGTCTTACAGGTGAGGAAAAATCCCGGAAAAAACCTCACCCAGAAAACTTGTCCCGAGCGGGGATCGAACCTGGGCGCTTTGCGTGACAATGCAGCACGCTACATCGAGACCACAGCGGTGGACTTAAATAATAATATGACTCGAAATCCTTCCGGTATGCACAGAATAATTCCGGTAATAACTGATGCCTCCAATATTCTAAATAGTTGCATTTTCCTAATATATGTATCTCGTCTTCAAAGCTCCCGCACATTGGACATATTCGCACATCGTGATCGTCGCTAATGTTTAAAAAAATTCCATGC
Organism: Diploptera punctata; assembly: GCA_030220185.1. Taxonomy (NCBI): domain Eukaryota; kingdom Metazoa; phylum Arthropoda; class Insecta; order Blattodea; family Blaberidae; genus Diploptera; species Diploptera punctata. Next base: position 3,117,024 of record JASPKZ010003882.1, read on the forward strand.
CCCTAACCTGAACCAAGCAAGCCCTGATCTCTCTTTAAATCCTAGATTGAGTATATAAGATTCTTTTCCCCAAACTTAAATTAAGTGATAGTTGGACCAATAGGGAATATATCCATTTGCTTATTGCTTCATGTAGGACCAAAATATTTTTTTATGATTAAATATTCAAAATAAGAGCCCTCAAAATGAAGATTTAAGAGCAAAAGGTGAAGCCATAAAAATAATAAAATTAAGCACATCAGTGTATATGGCTCATTTAGTCCCTTCCGCAACTTGGATATTCATCTTCTACATCTGTGCTTATTGGTGATACTACATAATTACGAACAAACATATAGGGACACTCACTAAAAACTTATAGTTAACCATTATCCATTAACACACACTCAAGAACTGAACTTCAATGAGGAGTAGAGAGCTGCAATTTATGACAGTGAATGCTGGACACGTAGTAGAGATAATGAAGAAAGACTGAGAATCTTTGAAAAGAAAGTCCTGAGAAAGATCCTCGACCCCATAAATGATCGTTGAGTATGGCGGATAAGATATAATAATGAAATCTACAACTTGTACTCAGACTCAGATTTTGTTAATGTTATTAAAATTGGCAGACTGAGACGGGTGGGCCATATAATGAAAACGGAGGAGGAGAATACCACTAGAAAGCTTACACTATTGAGATCAAATGGAGGAAGAAGAAGAGGAAGACCGAAGCTGAGATGAATGGATGGGGTCCGGGGATGGAGTAGAAAAGCGTTGGACAGGGAGACGTGAAAGAGCAGCAGCCAGGGCCCATAGAGGGCTGTAGAGCTAGAAGAGAAAAAGTTTAGGAAGCATTTTCAGTAGTTGTCCGATCATTTGTAGATGAATAGCAGCTCATTATTTTTACACATCTGTAAAATGAAGGTAATGACGTGGGTCGTTGGGGTCTGGAGCAAAGGCTATGTTTTAATTATTCCCATAGGTGATTTCGATTATATTGAGATCGGACTCTGAATCGATCAGTTCATTTCATGAACGTTACTGTTTCCAAATCGACTCCTTATATGTCTCGCTTTATGGTATGAAACATTATCATAAGTAACGTCACGAGTGATTTCCAATTTATCTAGAGAATTTGGAAATCAAGAGTGACATTTGTTAGGACTATTTAACGAATAAAATTTGCTGTTTACTCACAAATCATTATTTAAATATAGTTATTTTAAAATATGTATATATTTAATGTAAACGGCGATGTTTGAAAACAAATGGGAAACGATTGGTACGCTTCATTTGCTTCTTTTGTTCGTCACTGCAACCAGATCATATTATTTATTGGCAAAGGACACAATATTGTAAGAATGCACTCCAGTGGAGAAAAAATGAAACACGTCAAACTGTATATTAATTCATTTCTGATATCCTATGATGTAAATATGACAATTATATTTTTCTGGGAAAAAATACATTTAAGAAAGTGCAAACAGTGGTTTCTGTTTTGGTGGTATAATCAATTGCTACAAATGGTTTTATATTAACTCTCGCAATGTGTTGACATTCATGCACTATATATACAATCTGGTAGCCGTATTTCTTAGTACGTCAGTCACTGCAAAATAATGTTATGACCTATTCAGAATGTTGAAAGGGGGACACTTTCTTTATAATGATAAACTTTAGTTGGTAAATTCTAGGTGAAACACGACTGTGATTGGTTGTAAATAAAAAATCATTGAAATGTGATTGGTCATTGACTCCCATTTGGGGCATGAGTTAAATAGTCATACCAATTTTTATAACCAAACTGGTCTTCAATAGCAGGCCTAGGCAGTATTAAACCATTCGGAATATCTTCATAACCTTTGGCATTTAAATTACTATTCAGTTTTACTAGGAGACAAACGCTGTATCGTGAGAAACAACCCAACACTCTAATGCTAACTCCTTCAAGTTTAACTATCGGCACAATACAGGCTGATAGATATCATTGTCTAGCATTCGCTAAATCAAAGTCTTCCATCAGATTAGCACAACGTATAGTCAAGATTTTTAAAATACGTTACGAAACTCCGTTGATGTCAGTATGTTAAAATTTTAAGAAGTGTAAAACAGTATCTGAGATACCAGTCGTCCTCAATAATCAGCAGTGTTGTTTTGTAGGAGGCCTTTCGATAACTAAAGTATCATCTTCTGCTTTCAGTTTGGTACTGACTGTTGCTGGTAATTATTCTGTACAGAGGTTTCACATTACTGGGTATGTTCTCATTTAATAGGTGTTTGTGATTTCCTTGGTAATTTATAATTCTTCGAGAATACTGATTTTCGATGTATCGTTTTATCTATACAGGATCGATAATATATTGTCTATTGTGTTAAATTGATGTCCTACTTCTACTATGTGTTTTGAAATACTTGATTTACCCTCATTCTTCAAGAAATTTCTAAAATGTTCATTAAATCTTGTCGTGAAGTTTCATTTTATAAACTCCTTTATTTTTATATATGTTCGTTTCCTCTATTTTAATTGAAATTATATTATTTACTTTGTTATTTGTTCTGTAGGCAATTTTTATGATTTTATCGTGTTGTTTTGAGGATTTTTACCAGCTTTTGTTTCTCTACCTGTGTATATTAATGATACCCACTTATTATCGTTTTTGTCAATTTTCCTACCTAATTCTATAAAAATAATTCTTATAAAATTAACAAAAAATAAATCAAGTTATATTGAATTGCACAATAAAATTCTCAATGTAAATGAAACTTCTAACTCCTAGAATAACCTGCTCAGCCCTTCCTCCTCTTCCTTTTTTTTTTTTACAAAATCATTAATTTATTTAAACATTCTAGCTACACCTTCCGGTACACCTACTTTGTGAGAATAAAAATGGTTATAACGAAGAAATTATTAATTAATTAATTATGAAATAAAAGAAAAAAGAAGAGCTAACAAATATAACACAATCAGGTTGACAAAATAGATAATAAGTGCGTATAATTAATATACACAGGTAGAGAAACACAAAAGCTGGTACAAATCCTCAAAAACATGATAAAAATGATAAAAACATAAAAATTGCCTACAGAACAAATAACAAAATAAATAATACAATTTCAAATAAAATAGAGGTAACGAACATATATAAAAGAAAGGAGTTTATAAAATGAAATGCAATACGTGTGACAAATTTTATATTGGAAGAACTACTAGAAACTTCACGACAAGATTTAATGAACATTTTAGAGATTTCTTGAAGAATGAGGGTAAATCGAGTTTTTCAAAACACAGTAGAAGCAGGACATCAATTTAACACAATACACAATATATTATCGATCCTGCATAGAGAAAGCGATACATCGAGAATCAACGTTCTCGAAGAATTAGAAATTATCAAGGAAACCACAAATTCCTGTTAAATGAGAACGTACCCAGTAATGTGAACCCACTGTACAAAAATATTACCAGCAACAGTCAGTACCAAATTGAAAGCAGAAGACGATACTTAAGTTATCGAAAGGCCTTCTATAAAACTACACAACGTATAGTATCACTCGTAGCTAAAAATATTAGTAACATTTCGAATGATGGGTCCACTGTCCAGTGACGGCGATCTTTGCACCATTGCAGACGCTTTGTATTCACAGGATTAATTAGCTTGTGTGCAGTTTCTCGGCCATGATAGGCCAATTTTTTCAACTCACTGCAACCATGATGGTGGCACGATTGAATTATTGAGTGACTGGTTCAATCGACGACTGACGATATTCAGTCATAACCATCTTGAAACATCCCCATAACCTTGAATATATATATATATATATATATATATATATATATATATGCATAAACTATATTAAAATCATCATCAACAATCACGGATTAAGCCCATGTGGCTTGTTCCGGTCTCATAGATTCTCATTCAAAAATTGGATCCATCTCTTCTTCGGTCTACCAACATTCCTACATCCTTTTGGTTTGTATTTAAGTATAATTTTGGGAATGCGATCATCTTCCATTTTTTGAACATGTTCTTTCAATTTTTTCTAGATTATTTTATTCTATTTAAGAGTTTAAAGATATTTAGCTCATTTCTAATATTTTCACTTCTTCTCTTATCTAGAAGTTAGCAACCAGCCACACTTCTCAGAAATCTCATTTCAGCTGCTTCTATGATCTTATCTTCTCTTTTAGTTAAAACCCAAAATTCACTACCATACAATAGTAAGGGGACTGCCACTACTTTATAAAATTTTAGTTTTGTTTCTTTTCTTGTATTTTTAAATATACTTTTGATTGTTCCACATATATAATTAAATTTATTAAGTTTGTTAAATATATCTTCATTTTTAAAATAGGAGATTTCATAGCCCAGGTATTTAAAATGGATTACTTGTTCAATGGGTTTCCCCTCCAGAATTATTTTAGCTCTTACGGTATCTGATCCCTTAAAAGCTAGGATTTTCGTTTTACTTATTGATATTTTGAAATTATATTTCTGAATAATGTTATTTAACTGAAAGAGCGATTTCTGTAGACCATCCTCTGAACTAGATATTAGAACTTGGTCGTCTGCAAAAAGTAAGGTATCTAACATCTTATTTCTTATTTTGAAATGTGAGTCCAAATTTATCTGCCAATTATATATGATATCGTCAATATAAATATTAAAAGAGAGGATGAAAGTGGACATACCTATCTTACACCTCTATTTATTGTTGCTGTTATATTGTTTTTATTTTTGCCTCCAGTTTCTATTGTAAACTAGAAGTTATTAAAAACAAAGTTACAAAAAGATGTTAAAGACAAATTAGGAGAAGATCAAAATGGATTCAGACCAGGAAGGTCATGTGTTGACAACATATTTGCAATACAACAGTTAATTGAAAAACGGACTGCAGTTGGAGAAGAAACCCATTTGACAATGATAGATTTAGAGAAAGCTTATGACTCAATTCCGAGGAACAAATTATGGGAAGTATTGGAGAAATACAATATTGACAGAAACCTAATAGAAATTATTAAACAAACCTATAAAGATAACTCCGCTTATGTTAAAATGGGAAATATAATGTCTAATCCTATAAACACCTCAAAGGGATTGAAACAAGGGTGCAGTCTATCACCAATTTTATTTAATATTTATGTGGAATTTATATTAACGAAATGGAAACAAAGCTGCAAAGGTATGGGGATCCCAATAGGCAATAGATTTTTGCTGACATTACAATTTGCCGATGATCAACTGGTTTTAGCGCAAGACAATTTTGATATGGAATTCATGATAAAAAGGTTGAAAAGCACATATGAATCATGGGGTCTCACAGTAAATTTACAAAAAACAGAATATCTGACAATAAATAGCAATGAAAGAGAAAACTTAGTATTGGAAGATGGAATCCAAATAAAGCAAGTGAAACAAACTAAATATTTGGGAATGATTATGGATAACATCGAAGGTATAGGCAAAGAGAACATAAAACATAGAATTGAATTGAGTAGCAAAATAATATCATCATTAAATTCCATATGGTGGGATAAGCATATTTGGAAAGACACCAAAAAATATATTGGTAAAACATTGGTGGAATCTGTTGCAATGTACGGAAGTGAGGTATGGACAATCAATAAGTACTACAAGAATAGACTAATAGCTCTAGAAATGGATTATTTACGAAGAAGTGCCAGAAAGTCTAAATTAGAACGTGTCACAAATAAGGAAATTAGAAACAAAACGGAAGCAGAAGAAAGCATAATTGAAAGAATTGAGGAAAAGGAATAAAAGTGGTTAGGACATGTTTTAAGAATGGAAGATGAGCGATGGCCGAAGCAACTATATGAATGGCATCCTAACAGAAAGAAGAAAAGAGGAAGACCAAGGTTAACATGGAAGGAAAACATGAAGACAGTAATGCAAGCTAGAGGGCTAAGCATCGAAGATGCCCAAGACCGTAGGCTTTGGAGGTTTGGCACGGGAAGACGGCAGCAGCTGTAAAAACCCGAAGATAGATAGATTCTATTGTAAACTATATTACAATTATAATATAAAAATATATACCTGGAAGGTCTGTTTTCTCAACTTCTTAGACTATTAAACAACGGTTGGTCTTTTGGGACTAGTCCCATAATCAACAGAAAGGAGCAGGTCTATTGTCATTGACCCTCGAGGGATATTGACTCTCAATATGATTCGTATTATGGAAATTTCTGATAAAATGTCTAGTGATGTTGAAATCCAAGTGGCTTGGATGAAGGATGTTCCGAGTTAGTATCGAAGAACTCTAGTTGGTTTATCCATCCATAGTAATTCTGCCCGAAGGCAGGTCCTTCATTGCAATCATAGCATTTTCATGCTATGCTTGCATCTTTAGTAGGAAATTGTAGGTGTGGTAGCTTCCCGTTGCCTTCCACACCGGTGAAGGATGATGATGGTGATGATGATAATGATAAGGATGATGGTGGCCATATGATTTCGGGGACCATTTGGGCCTTGAAGTTTTCCTGGCATTTGTATTACAGGTGAGGAGAAACCCCGGTAAAAACTTCACTCAGAAAAACTGCCCCGACCGGGACGAACCCCGGCCCGCTGCGTGACAAGGCAGCACGCTACCTGGAGACCACAGCGGTGGACTATTTGTTGATATATTGTATTTATATTATATAGTTGTCTTGATTTGAGTAGTGATGGTGAAACAATGTGTTTTTGCGCGATAGTACGTTTTTGTCGTACTTATAGCAATGGCGACCATGATTGAAAGTTAAACTTCCTACATTTTGGAGTTGCCAACCAAAATAACTATACTGTAATATTAAAAACCTCGTGCGGGAAGTAAAGCCACTGCCCTTTATGTATACTACGAACAATGTATATACAAAAATATATCCAAAAGGTAGTGTTAATATAAATTACAAAAAGTTAAAAGATATATATATTATTTTATAGTAAAAAATATATCCTCAAAGATATATCCTTAATGTAAAATAAAATGAAATTTGATAAGTATAGATAAATTACACGGAACAAATCACTGCGTTTTAAATGAACTAAGCTTGATTTGAAATAAAATAAAACAATAAACACGTACTTGCCGCCATATTATCACTGATTTGGTGTCACGCCCGCTGTTGTCTCAACTAATAAACATTCCCCACACTTTTAACGTTAGTCAGTTGTTTATAATGAACGCAAATATTTCAACAAAGATGTTATTGTTTTACCATTATTTATTATTTTGAAAACACTATCGCGCAAAACATAATGTACAACGCTTGTTTGTGAAGTGTTTTAGAAAATTTCGGAAATTAAAACCTCGCTACCTCGCTATCGCTCGGTTTTTAAACATTTCCTTGCTTCTGTAAAAACCACTTCCCAACCTTGCATCGTAATATAGTATTAAATAGAGGAAGCTGTTCTGGCGGTCAATATTATCAATCTTTTTGTCTAGACTCCTTGAATGTTCTGTTCAATAATTCTAATAAATAAGTGGAATTTAGTATAATTTAGTTATATAAAATCAGTATGAAATATATTATCACAACAATATATAAGTCTGGACTCCCTGTGAGAGTAGTCACTCGTATTTGGATAATAATACAGAGTGTCATATTCAAACCTCCCATATTTGAATTAATCATAACAAAGTATGCGGAATTATGAAATGAGGCCGGTATTAAACTAAAGAGAAACTCAAGTACTTTTCATTGCCACACACTAAAACACCTCTATATGTGCACCATCCAGCTCTAATTTCTTCAATCTTTTCTTCTGAAACACGTGGACCAGTGCCTTCTGATTCTTTTTTAACGCTACCAGTCGCCAGAAACTTCTCAAGCCATGCGTTAATGGTCTTCCCATCAGGTGCATTTCCTCCATATTCCCTCCGGTAATTTCTTTGCTCGGTAATTATTGACTTGGTCTCCGCATACCAGAAAACAGTTTGTGCTCGTTGCTGAGGAGTCGCCATTTTGTGTTTTGTCATTATGTCCAACATGCAACAGATGAATTAACTGCAACAATGAAAAGAACAATTCTTTGAATTTCTCTTTTTTTTTAATACCAACGTCATTTCATAATTCCGCATACTTTGAGAGGTATGATTAATTAAAATGTGGGATATTTGAATGGGACACCCTGTATAATTATTTCAGAGAAGAATATATTGAAATATTAAATAGGCCTATATTATTTACTTAAAGTGTATGCAACTAATGTATTTTTTATAAGGAAATATAACTAATTTGAAAGATAAGACATTATTTTGGATTCTTCATTCACGGTTTGCGCTAATGTTTTTATTTCTCATTCTAATGGTGGATGCAATCTAAAAGAGTCAGTTTTCTTTTTTCAGATAAATGCCAAACAGATAGGCTCAGAAGCTTCTATTTCCAGTTATTATTCGGGAAGTCCCTGGTCACTCAAACTGATTGAGAATTTTTTTATTTTTTTGTCGTCAAGGCAAATTTAAGTTCGAATTTTATCACAATTTCATATCATTAAGCACCGAATCAGTTGGGTGTTGCGGTAGCGTTGATGACTCTTATTCGGGAGGTCCTGTCATCAAAACCCCAATCAACCTAATTGAGATTTTTTCTAGGTTTTAATCAGTATTCTAGGTAAATTCTAGGTTCGAATTTGATCACTAAGACCCGTTTCAACAAAATCAACATCTCTTAATTGATTTATCCATCTACCCATAGTAATTCTGCCCGAGGGCAGGTCTTTCACTGCAATAATAGCATTTCCATGCTATGCTTTGTAGCTTTGCTAGGGAATTATAGGTGTGGTAGCTTTCCGTTGCTTTCCACGCCGGTGAAGGATGATAATGATGATGATGGCCGAATGATTTTCGGGGACCGTTGGGCCCTAAGCTTCCTGACATTTGTCTTACAGGTGAGGAAAAACCCAACCTCACCCAGGAGCCTGTCCCGACCGGGAATCGAACCCGGGCCCGCTGAGTGACAAGGCAGTACGCTACCTCGAGACCACAGTGGCGGACTAATTGATTTATGCATTTGAAATTGAATCAACGCAATTCAAACGAAGCAAATGAAAATAGAATAGAAATTCACATACTCCTGGATACAACAAAATATTCTTCATGGGATGTGGCATTATTTGTTAAAGCGTCTATAAATAAGAGTTAGTAAAACTCATTAATATTTCAACTATAGAAATCACATGAGACACACAGCAATAAAAATACGCAGTCGAGTTTCTTGTGTCTGGCGTGATTATTTCTAGTCTCTAGGGTAATGTGTTAATTTTCTCTCTCATATTACCAGTGAGTAGAGTCGACACATTTTCTCATTACTATTACTACTCAAGATTAAAATCAAGTCAGTTTCATATTGCATATTTTTTCATCTCTATAAGATAACAAAATAAATCAGACTTAGATGGTTAGGTCCCATCGAGATAAATTATGGGAGAACTGTGAAAAGGTATATCTTAATATATAAAAATTACGTGTCACGTTGTTTGTCCGCGATGGAATCCTAAACTACTGAACCGATTTTAATAAAATTTAGCACGCTGTGTGCAGTTCCATCCAAGTTGAGACTTAGGGTAGTTTATAACTAAATTTAATAGGCGGTGTAAGCTAATTTGGTAAGGTAATTGGTTTACTATTTAACAAAGAGAGATCCAGATGGCTGTTTTTTTTGTTGCAACTGCGAATTTCGATTGAATTACAAATATTGATTATTTCATAATTTAAGTGTGTTCAGTGTTTATTTTATTTTCAATATTATTAATTTCGTGTGTAAGTATTAGTTTTAAGTAATCTGGCTGAAAGACGGCAACTTAATTTAAATTTTTAACGTATACCTTAGCCACAGCAACACGTGGCTGGGACTTGTATATATATATATGCCTAATAGAACACCAAGTGGGAAGAGATGTGCTGATAGGCCTAGAAATAAATAGTTGGAAGTTGTGTAAGAAGATATTTAAGGAGATTGTGATAGATAGATAGGTAGATAAATGGACTTTATTGCCCTTTTTCAGAAGAAAGAAAATACATATGCATTTACATTGCGCACGGGCCTGCTTGGCCGTACGTGCATTATTTTTCCATGAATAAAAAGTAAAACTAATCATAATATAAACAAATACCTACAAATACACCTGTATCAAAAACAGTAACAGGCTACATATAAGTAAAATCTATGTCTACACTACATCACAATAATACATATCTACACTCATCCATATTCCGTACATTGATATTAAAAAAATGCTAGAAAACAAGTGAGTTTGTACGTGGTAGTGTGCGGACGTGTTTTTAGCTCTCGAGAACAGTGCGGTATTGTCAAATTGTAAAAATGCAGGACATGAAGAAAATGCTGGAGGAGATGAGGAGAGAGGTGGCCCACGGATTCCGAAAGACGAAGGACATGGTGTCTATGGTAAACTCTGTCGTGGAGAGGGTTCAAGAAATGGAGGTAGCCTGGAGTAGTATGGAAGACAGAGTTAGGTGGCTGGAAGAAAACATTGACTATCTAGAAAATCAATCTAGGAGGAACAATATTGTGTTGTATGGTGTGGGGGAAGAGGAGAACGAGTCTTGGGACACTACGGCAGTTATAACAAGGCATGTCCTAAGGCAAATTGGAATAGTTCTACTAGAATGAGACATCGAACGCGCTCATAGAGTGGGTCGTCGACGGTACCCCAGGCCTTATAGTGTACAAGTTAGCTCACTATAGGGATAAAGGAGAAATCATAAGGGAGGCAAGATATCTACGGGGCACTGGAGTGGCAGTGAGTGAAGACCACAGCCGGAGAGTGAGAGAGGAGCGAGCAATTTTTAGAAACGACAGTTAGTGGACGCAAGGAAGCAGGGAGCTCAGGCTTTCATCCGTTTCGATAAACTGGTAATAAATTGACGGGTGAGGACTCGTCGAGAACTGGAGGAGATGTCTGTGTCCACGAAGGAAGCGGTAGGGACAACTCAACGGGAAACGACCTCTGAAAGGCAGAGATTGTGATAATATGCTGGAGACATGAACGCAAGATAAACAGGAATACATTTCAATATTTAGGCAGGCACTGGCTGCAGGGTAAAGCTAGTATATACATGCAAAAAACATCGACAACGGAGGTGAGGTAGTTTATTGAGATATGATCATTTTTAAACAAAGAACCAATATCCGGAAATGATGCGTTTTCACACTATGACTAGTTAATTATGTCTAAAGATCAGTGTTAGTTGGAAGGATTTGAAGACTCATTTCTTGACAACACCTCACAGGTACGGACCTATGATAGTGGCTTCGCAACGGAATGTGGCTGCAACATGACGGAGCTTCAGCTCACTTCGATGGTTATGTTAGGAGACATTTGGATACCACGTATCCAGGTCGAGGGGGACCAGTCCCATGGCCTCCGAGATTAATTGATCTTAACCCTGTCGACTACTCTTTGTGGGGAGACATGAAACAGTCTGTATATCAGACTCCAGTAGAATCACATAGATCTTATAGTTCGAATCCACGCTGCTATAGAAATAATTCAAACGAGGCCAGGCGTATTTTAACGTGTGTGCCTATCACTACACCGCCGATGTACGCTCTGCAATGCGGTGAGAGGTGGATATTTTGAATACATGATGTGACTGTGACAGTATTGTCAAGTACTGAGTCTTGAAATTCAACTAATGGAACTCTTGAGAAGTTAACTACTCATAGTGTGTAAACGCATCCTTTCCGAACATTGATACCTTATTAAAAATCGACTAACATATCTCAATATATCACCTCATCTCCGATGTCGGTGTTTTTTTGAACATCCTGTATATATATAGCCTATATATATAAATTTATTTTTATGTTTTAACATTAGAATAATTTATTTCATATCCTATAAATAGTATTCATTTTGTTGTGTGTAGTCGTATTCCCCAGAGGTAAATTCACTTAAATTTATTTTAAATGGATTATTAAATTATGTTTCATGGTGAAATGAATGGAAATGTTAATACAATTCCCTCTCATATTCCCTATGGTGTCAGAGGCAAACCTCGAAAAAATACCGTTGAGATTTTCGGCATAAAAATTGGAACTTTTAACATCTTGAATAAGAGTCCAAAACGCTGTTACTACCTTTATGTCAAAGGCTTGAAAGAGATGTGACTCCTAAATTGAATTACAGTTAATTAAATTTTCAAACATTTTTATCATTCATGTAAAAATATGTTTCTTTTTATTCATATCTCAATTTCTGTTTTTTTAAGCATTTAAATATTTATATGCTTTATTAATTTTATTTGAAAGTCAAATAATTGCATTATTTTAATTGATTATTACGTTTTAGTTTACAGAGTTCCATTTTACAAAAAAAAAATTAATGTGCCACTCAGAAAGTAACCCGATTATCTCCATTTTTTACAGTTTTGCTACTAATTATATCTAAAAGCTAACAGAAGCTTCTACTTTCAACTCCCAAATGAATACTCCATAAATTGTTACCCTGTAGAGGGAAGCACTATATTTGAGCACAGAAATATTTTTTGTGATTTTCAGAGAACAGAATGACTAATTCCCATAATATTATTTTTGTCTTAAATTTCAGAAGGCAATGAATATGACCAATGGGCAAATATATGTTGTGTATTATTGATTCATCCAAATACTATAAATGTTAATCATAGAGGTAGGGCTAGTGACAGAGTTATTGTTATATGACTAGTACTGGTAAAGACATATGGAAATAATCCTAGGAAGTTGTTAAGTATAATGATTGAAAATAATGAAATGAAAATAAATGTTCTTCCTTTATTAATGTTTTTATGGTCAATTGATGTTTTAAACTCTTTGTGAAGAGTACTTAAGATTGAATTTCATAGAATAACATTTCGTAACTGGATTTAATTTTATTTTTCCATTCTTCAGATTTTTTTGCACGAATGTTCTGGTTAATATTTTATAAAAAAGGCAATTGAATCTTCCTTTCAATTATGTGTATGTCCTATAATTTTTCTAATAGTACTGCACACATATTGGACATTTTGTATTTTATTATGTTGGTGTTGTTGATTAATTATTTTTTAGCTATTTTTGCAGCCTACATATTTACAGTTTGAGATTTGTTCATTATTCTGTCGTTTGTTAGGCCTACAATCTTATATCTTACCATGTTTTCCTATAAAAACTATACTTTTAGTTTTTTCTGTGGAAATATTAAGATTGTACAATTTTGCTGTTGTTTGTAGTAGACATGTTGCTATTTTTTAAAATCCTTTCTCTGAAATTTTATATTATGATCTAATCATTGGCGAAAGGATTGTATTTAACACCGATCCATTTACTTAAAAATCCAGTTTAATTTTGTCTTCCATTCGCGAATTACCTCATCCATGTAAATAAAAATCAGCACAGGTTAGAGAGAGCAACTTTCTTCAACATCTTTATTTTTCTCTTTCTTTTCTGATATACTCTCATTCTTTATTACAATATATGTACGCCCATAGAAACTTTTAAATGCTTCTATCAATGTTTTCGAAAACATTTAATGATTTGTTTAAACTCACAGAGTTAACCCATTCGTCTCAAAAGACGAGGTAGACTCGCCGGAAGTTAAGTGACCTTCAGCTCAGAAGACGAGGTACACTCGCTTAACTCTGTGTTATATATTTCGCAATATTTTATTCTTCCCTTGCCAGGGTAATCTTTTGTTAATATTTTTGAATAGTAGAGGAATGTGTTTTGGCCTTCACCCTTATTATGGTCTAAAGTACCGTTATATTTTGTTTGTTTTGAATGTCTGAAAATAGACAATGTAATTTACAGTACTGATAACTATAAGATAAATTCTGCCACGACGCTGCAGGAGCCAATGTTAACTAAATTGGTTGCCATTATTGATTAACATAATCCCTCTACCTTAATTTCAGTATTCTTGACCGATTTTCCTAATTGCAATAAGTTTCTACTCGGTTTTCCACGCGACGCTGTATGAATTTATTTCTAAATGATGCTCCATCCATAGTAATTCTACCCGAGGGCAGGTTTTTCACTGCAATCATAACATTTTCATGCTATGCTTTGCAGCTTTACTAAGGAATTATAGGCGTGGTAGCTTCCCGTTGTTTTCCACACCGGTGATGAATGATGATGATATGATAAGGGTGATGATGATGGCCGGATGATTTTCGGGGACTGTTGTACCCTAAGCTTTCTGACATTTGTCTTACAGGTGAGGGAAAACCCCGAAATAAAACCTCACCCAGGAGCTTGTTCCGACCGGGAATCGAACACGGATCCGTTGCGTGACAAGGCAACACGCTATCTCGAGACCGCAGCGGTCGACTCTAACAATATATGACTTAATTAAAATATAAATCCGGCCACGACAGCTCGCAAGTGCCAATATTAACTAAATTGGTTGTCATTATTGATTAACAGATCCCTCTACCTTAATTTCAGTTTTCTTGACCGGATTTCCTAATTATAATAAGTTACTACTTAGTTTTCCTCGCAATGCTGTGTGAATTTATTTCCAGATGATGCTGATAAAGAAAAACTTCTATGGTATAACCGTGAATTGAACCGGTAATTCTTTGTATGCAAGTCAGACACTCCAAATATTGCACCACAAAAGCTGTAAATAGAGCTAGAAAACCGACTGAAATTTTAAAATCAGAGGCATACAAACTTCAGTTATATTGTCATGCTTAAAACATTGTTGATTTTTTGGTGCTTACTGTTGGAAACACCTACTCGATTTCTGATGGCGTTAAATTAAAATCTGAGAGAAAAAAATTAAATAATTAAATATTGTGAAGTGAGTTTCAATTTGATCGTTTCTCTATACCGTTTATAATTGATATTCTGTTATAATTTGTATGTCGTTTGAAACTGGAGGCGTGTACTTGATGGCCTCTCGTTTGTTCAGCTCGCGACAATTTCACATTATTCATTATTGATGCTAGAGGGTGTGCTCTGAACCAGCCTCTCAAACACGTAATAATTGTGGCAGTGCGGTTTGTTGGAGGCAGTTAAAACCTCTGATTGATGATAGCATTGTAATATGACGTATTTCAACATCTGTTCATGCTTTATTAAGATCGATAATGTTTTACAACTTTCCCTGTCATTTATATGAGTTTTTGATACATTCTTTCGAGAGCAATTAATCATTGTATCACTTTCTATTTCATCCAATATCAATAGTATTGCTATACGATTATTCTTCTTTCATTGAAAGATTCCTTAATTCTCTTTTATATAAATCTTAGAAATATAATTTATGACTCGTTTCTACATGTGGGATTTCATAGAAGAAAACGAATTTTATTTATCGAAAGTAATGCCACGAGTGATTTCCAAATTATCGATAAATTCACGACTCACGAAGTGACGAATGAATTTATCTAGAGAATTTGGAAATCAAGAGTGGCATTTGTTAGGACTATTTAACGAATAAAATTATGCTGTTTACTCGCAAACCATTGTTTAACTATAGTTATTTTAAAATATTTATATATTTAATGTAAACGGCGATGTTTGAAAGCAAATCAGAAATGTGAGGTTATGTTCATTCACTGCTGCTCCATCATTATTATTTATTGCCAAATAAGATCGCAATATTGTAAGAGTGCACCCAAGTGGAGAAATAATGAAACACATCAAACTATATATCATAATCAACATTACGGGTTATTCATTTATTTTTTTAGTAAACAACTCAGTAAAATCAAGGAATTTTTTTATTATTTGCTATATTCCATGTATTTGTTGGAGAAAAATAATGCTTTGACCTGTTCAGAACATTAAAAAGGAGGAGCTTTCTTTATCACAAAAGCAGGAGCTGATAAAGAGAAATCGATAAAGAGGGAGGTGAAACAAGACTGTCATTGGTTGTAAAACAACATTCATTGAAACGTGATTGGTCATTGATTATCATTTGTGGCATGAGTTAAATAGTCATAAGTAATGCCACGAGTGATTTTCCAAATTATCTAGAGGATTTGGAAATCAGGAATGGCATTTGTTAGGTCTATTTAACGAATCAAATTAAGCTGTTTACTCATAAATCATTATTTAAATCTAGTTATTTTAAAATATTTATTTATTTAATGTAAACGGCGATGTTTGAAAACAAATGAGAAATGTTTGGTTATGTTTCATTTGTTCATGCACTGGAAGTTGATCATATTATTTATTGCCAAATAGGACCGTGATATTGTAAGATTGCACCCTGATGGAGAAAAACTGAAACGCATCACACTGTATATTATAACCAACATTACAGGTTATTAATTAATATTTTGCGCGAAAGTGCAGTTGTCGTTCTTACCATGGCGAGCATGATTAAAAGTTCAAATTCCTACATTTCGGGGTGCCAACCTAAATAACTATACTGTAGGCCTAACATTACATATTACAAACCACGTGTGGGTAGTAAAACCTCTATATATAATACGTACAATGTGTATACAAAAACTATATCCAAAAGGTAGTGTTAATATACATTATACGGAACAATTCACTGCATTTTAAATGAACAGAACTTTATTTGAAACAATATAAAACAATAAATACGTACTTGCCGCCATTTTGTCACTAATATTGGTCTCACAGCCTCCTGTAATTGCAACTAATAAACATTGCCCACACTGTTAACGTTAGTCACTTGTTTCTAAAGAATTATTTAATAACAAACTGACTTATACACCTCACTGATAGTATTCTTTTAGCAATATTAATATATTTAATTATTTATGTAAATAATATTAAGAATAACAAATATTTTTATTTGTTTTGTTTTAAATATTGTATAATCGTAAAATTAGTTTTCTATATCTCATTATTTTCCTGTTTTTTATATACACTAGACAGGGACAATTTAATATGTCTTGCTTGTATACATTTTATTATTAGTTTTAGTCTTAATTTTAACTAATATTAACTGGTTGTATTATAGATCGTAATATGTATATTAGATATTATCTTTTGATCAAATTTTTACTTAGTGTTTAATATTAGAGTTAATTAAGATTGTTATATTCTTATGTAATATATGTTTGTCCTGGTGAGTGGAAGAGAAGGCCACATGGCCTTAACTCCACCAGGCTAAATAAATCTTAAATCTTAAAAAAAAATCTTAAATCTTAAAATCTTATAATGAACGCAAATATTTCCAACAAAGATTTTATTATTTTACTATTATTTATTATTTTGAAAACAGCTTCGCACAAAAATAATGTACAACGCACGTTTGTGAAACGTTTTACAGAATCTCAGAAATTAAAATCCTAGCTATCGCTCGTTTTTAAACATTTTTCTTAAATTCTGTAAAAACCACTTCCCAACCTCGCATCGTAATATACTATTTCAGTAAAATCATTGTTTAAAAACACAATTACTGAACACACGATTATCAAATGTGTAGTTCGAAGGAATCTGTTTATTATTTGCTACATTCAACGTATTTGTTAGAGAGTCAGTCACTCAAAATAATGCTCTGACCTGTTCAGAATAATAAAAAGTAGGAGCTTTATTTTTTTGGTAAATAGAATTCCATAAATATCGAGGTGAAACACGACTTTCATTGGTTGTAAAATTCATTGAAACGTGAATGGTCATTGAATGACATTTGGGACATGAATTAAACTAGTCAATGATAATTTTACATATTTAATTTAAAATTATTACCACATACCTATTTACATAAAAAATAATATCCGATATCTGTATTTAAATTTTGATTTCTAATAGTTTGAAAATATAGTTTCAAAGTCCTTTTGAGACTTACAGGCCTTCATTCCATACACAAACATGTATAATAATAATAATAATAATAATAATAATAATAATAATAATAATAATAATAATAATAATAATAATAATAATAATAATAATAATAATAATAATAATAATAATAATAATAATAATTTTTATTTATGTATATAATTTTAATGTTTACACATCTTTCTGTGCCTAAAGTTTTATTTTTCTTCTCCACTCGTCTCTCTCCATCCAATCCATGTCCTTCAGTCCTCTTGCTCTCATTCCAGTCCTTATTTCCTGCATCCACGAATTTCGAGGTCTTCCTCTCCTCCTTTTTCCAGGTGGACACCATTCCAATGTTTTCCTGGGTAATCTTTCTTCTTGCATTCGTTAACCAGTTTAGGAGCTATAACCGCTTTTGTAATCTTGGTTTTTAGAGATACAATACTTGGATTTGTTTTCATTTTTAATTTAGTAAATATTTTATTTTTATATATTTTTTAAATATAATAATTTTTTTATTAGTACGTGCCCATAGCAATTTAATTGCTTGTACCGTATATAATCTACATAATAATAATGATAATAATAATAATAATAATTATAACGATAATAATAATAATAATAATAATAATAATAATAGTACTTAGTTATCACAACGTTTGGACCGAAATCCAGTTTCATAGGACTGGAGTGGTTAGTTCCAGAACCGGTTCATCCGCCCTCTCTGCCGTTGGGAAAAAATCTTCTTCCGCCGTCGAAGCCGTTGACCTCCTCAGTTGATCCGCGAGTGCTTATTTGGCAAGGCCTTATTCGCACCTGTCCTGTATATCTACAGGAACTTCCCCTTAGAAAACGAAGGTTAACATTTTATGGCCATATTAAACAAATGAACTCAAATAGGCTTACAAAACAGATAATGGAATTCTACGAAAACAGAAGTAAAGCGCCAGTGGATACTATGAAGTGGATTGATGAAGTCAAAAAGGACTTAAAATTGGCAGGAATTACTAAAGAAGATATCCCAAACAGAGATATATTTAGAATTAAGGTGAATAAGTGGCAAGTTGACCAAGAGGACAAACCGAAGAAAAAACTGGAACAACTTGGACAGATGAGAGAAAACAAGCTCATAGCAAAAGAATGAAAGAAATTTGGGCTCAAAGGAAACGCCTCTAAGTACTTTGCGTAGTCCTACATGGGCTCATCCGCAATTAAAAAAAATCATGATAATAATAATCATAATAATAATGATGATGATGATGATGACGATGATGATTGAGATGATAATACCAATACCTAACTCAAATGGCACTATCAGATCCGGTGGTATCCTTAAATCATGTTATTTTTCCATCTCATTCCTCGACTACCGTCTGACCGCTCTCCCTCTGGTTTTCTTACAAGTTTCCATGTCATTTCGTCTCTCATTCGTGCCACATGTTTTACCCAATGCAGTCTACGGAACTTAACTGTTCTTATTACATCTGGCTTCCTACAAAGATCATGTAACTCATTGCTGTGTAGATTTCTCCTTTTACCTATATATTTTCCTCTTTGTGGTCCAGAAATATTCTTACAACTTTATTCTCAAAACATATAATATTCTCTCCACTCATAAAATAAGAAGTCATGTTTCACATCGCTATAATAATCACATCAAAAGCTGCTCTAAAATACGGAAATGTAATTTGGATTTTAAATAAAAGAAACTCTCATAAACTTCAAGTAAGCCAAATGCGCTTCTTACGATCATTGTTAGGAGTTAATAGTCTGGATCACCAAAGGAACACTATTATCAGAGGAAAACTTGGAGTAACAAGTTTAAATGAAGATATACAAAGATACCAACAAGAATGGAAAAATCATCTGAGGAGAATGGCAAGAAATGGACTTCCAAAATTGGCATTCCAATATACCCCAACTGGACATAGGGACCAAGGAAGACCAAAACATCGGTGGAAAGATCAAGCCCATCTTCGCTAGGTTTACCGTACAGGCCACATGACCTAAAACGAATTTGTTCATGATGATGATAATAACGCTAAAAGAATAAAAATTTATTTATTTTTTATTAGAGAATTTGAGATAGCAAGTTCATTCTTAATTATCTTTTCTTATTTTATTTAAAATTAGTATTTAGTGGAGTTATTATTACATGGATGTGAAACATTGACTCTTACTTTAAGCGAGGACAAAATATTACGACTACTTGTTAATAAAGTTATAAGGAACATTTTGGACCAGAGAGAGATGAACAGACAGGTGAATGGAGAAGACAACTTAACATTGAGCTACATTATCTTTATAGGATACCAAATATAATAAGAACAGTTAAATCTTGTAGACTTCGATGGGCAGGACATGTGGCACGAATGGGGGAATGAAAGAGGGGCATGAAACTTCTTGTAGGAAAAGCAGAGGGAAAACGCCCAGTTGGTAGAGAAGAATGAGGTGGGGGAATGGTATTTACCATGATTTGAAGGAAGTAGATTATACAGATTTAGATTTATTTAGCCTGGTAGAGTTAAGGCCATGTGGCCTTCTCTTCCATTCACCAGGACAAACATATGTTACATAAAAATACAAAAAATTACAATAATAGTCATACTAAACAATTAATTATCTGTCAAATTGAATAATAATGAAAATAATGTCTAATAATACAATAAAATTAAATACAATTAAAATTAAATTAATGATAGATATTGGAAAATATTAGCTTAGGATAGGGATGTATGAAGAGATTATGTTGACACGGCCATGAACCTATGGGTTCGATAATACCAGTGAGTGAGTTAAAGTTATACAAATAATACTCATAATAAAATAGTGTACATTCGTAGGCTAATGGCATTATCGAAATATCGTAGATTCAATATGACCAAACATGTTAAGGCATATCAAAAATAAAATTGGAGTTAACAAACGCCCTAACTCACTGCCACCATCAAACCCATAGTTTCATAGCCGCGCGGACATAAACTCTCCATACAGCCCTATCATCAGATAAAATTTTCCAATCATTCGCTGTATAATCTACTTCCCTGAAATCATGATTAATATTATTTTTCAATAATTTTTGGCCCACCTACTGGGCGCTTTCCCTCTGGGTTTCCTGCAAGTAGTTTCAATGTTTCTGTTTCATTTTTCCATTCGTGCCACATGTCCTATCCATCGCAGTCTACGAGTCTTATTAAGTGCCCTTATTGTATCTGAAACAAACGATCTAGCTGCCCCAATTGTGTTTTCTAGCAGTGAAACTTGGTATACGATTTAATTGTAGTATAAAAAAAACTCCAAAAATTACAAAGTAGAATATAAAGCGTAGAAATGAACTTCCTTAGAAGGAACGAAAGTCTGCACAAGAATGGATCGGTTAAAGAATGAAGTTATAAGAACAGAGTTAAATATATATCCATTAAATTATAAAATCAATGGATATAGAGAAAAAAATAGTTTAGTCATGTAGAAAGAATGAACGTAACAAGATTACCAAGAGCAGCATTTAACTACAAGCCAAGGTTCAAGGAATGTAGGATGGCAGGTGAAAAGATGGACAGAACAACTGTGAGGCGGAACAGAGATTTTGCCTAGTCCGTGAAGTGAAGAAGATGAAGAACTCCAAGTGCGACAGGTCTAGACGGCCATTGGCCTACCATCCGACTGCTGGCCTCTCGTGCACATGTGTTAATCACAGAGGTAGACGATCATAAGCCAGTGTAGGGATGATATGTGGTCAGAAAGTCGGGTCCCTCAGTCGTTATAGCTGGTCTTCTCAACCTGGAGTCGCAACTCATTGTAGCTACCCAAATGCCTCACGATGCTGAGTGAGCACCGGTCCCATACTGGCTGAAAATCCACGAGAAAATTTATTTTCCCATGGAGACTCGAACCGGTGTAAGTCCCAAGTCCCGTAGCTCTGCGCCTAAGCATCTTGCCTTAACCACTCAGCTACTTCGCGGGACTTTGATTATTAAAAGAGAGACATTTTTCCAAAACCAGCAACTTTGGACAGTTTAGTAGCAGGTTTGAATCCGATGGGGGTCATGCATTTTAAACTGGCCTAAAATTTCTGCCGGCATCAGCCTCTATCTAAAATTACTATCAGGCGCATGTTCAGGGTATAAAGTAGGCCGTCACTCAGGGTTGACAACCCGGCTGACACGTGTCGATTGTCTAAATAGGTGCAAACTTAACCTCGTATTATCCGAATGCCTCCTGAGGTCTGTATAGGGATGAGTTTACTTTTTAAATATTGCTGTGTGGCTCTACACACAAGAGGTCACAATTCTATTGGTTTTTTTTATCTCAGCATACGACAAAGGCATAAGAAAGATAAATTACAGATAGAATACACATGGAGCAAGTAAATCCCGGTAATAGCAGGAAATATTTCACTTCTCTAAAAGTTTTAATTCACGAATAATTAAAAATATTTTTAATCTAACGATTAAATTTTGTACGATTTGATTTACTTACAATTCTATTTATTTAAAATCTATTGTGTGTTTGTGTGGTCAAATCGCGAATGTTACCATTGTTTGTGCTCCTGTCTTGTGAGAAAAAACTGATATATTTTAAATAATTAGGTAATGATTAAGTCCACCGCTGTGATTTAGTGATATAGTCGTTGTATCAGAGGCAGCAGGCCCGAGTTGGATCCCGGGTCAAGTTTCTTGGCTAAGGTTTTTTCAGGAATTTTTCTCACCTGCGAATGTCAGACAAATTTAAGTTGGGAGATCCTATTTGTTCTTATATATGTTCGCATGAACTTTGAAACATCTGTACTTACTGTTAATTACTTTTACATTCACCGTTCTTTGATGAAGTTATTAAAACGTGGTGTAAGATAAAAGGAGAGAGAGCAATATTAACCACTTTGATGAAGAAGTATACTAAAGGCAAGCCATGAATTAAAGAGGTGTTTTGTTTTCTTCTATTGTGCAATTTTATGACTTTTGAAGTTTTCAGAGTTGAAGAATGAAAGAGTGTGTGAAATTAATTTTTCAAAATGTTTGCTGATCTGTAGTTACTGGTGTATAATGATTTTTATAAAAACTGAGAGTCGGCCGCGGTGGACTAGTGGTTATGCTCTGGTCCCGAGGGTCGCGGGTTCAAACCCGGCCGGGGTCGATGGATTTTTTAGGATGGAAGTGAAAATTGGATAATGAAATCAAGGAATAAAGCAGGATACAGACTGCGGAAATGCTATTTTTACGTAATGTGAAAGGATGCACAAGAGCGGATAGAATAAGGAATGAAACTATACGAGAAGAATTAAATATATATAAAATTGAAGATAAAATCAGCGAAAATAATAAGAAATGGACAGAACACTTAATGAGAATGAACAACGAAAGAATACAAAAAAGAACTATTATAAACCCAACTGGATTTATTAGGCTTAAAGGACCTTCGGGACTTGGAAAATCTGGTAGCGTTTATCTAGCCGAGCGTTAGTATGAGGATGTACAGTTTACATGTTTTGAAATAAACAAATGGAGTCTTATTTTAAACTATTTTATTACTAAAGTATAAATAATTAGAAACCCTTAGTAGTCTAGCCCTAATCTAATCTAAGCCTATATTAAAACTACAGTACTTTCTTGGGGGGGGGTTGAGAAGAGGGAGTTGTGGAATTTTTAAATCTAACCAAATCTACATGATTAAAAATGTTATATCCCTTTTCTAACATATAGTTTCAAAAATGTTAATGGTACTTGATTCCCTTCCAAAAATCCTAGACACATATTAAGAAAAATGGTCGGTGACTTACCCTTCAGCCGTTTACACACACAGACAGACACGAGACCCTCACTTCTCAAGTGTTATATACTCAAAAATGACCTCAAGTCAACCTAACTGTACCAACTAACATTCCAATGAACTAAATGTAGGGATGTTTACAGTTAGCTTAAGCAAGACTTTGCTCTGAACTATATCATGTCTATACTCTATCTCAACAGACTTTGAATGTCTAAACTCTATTTCAAAAGACTTTGCTTAAATAATTAAAATAATCTATAAAACAATAAAAAATCTATATAAAAGACTATGTATTCATAATAAGAACCTTCCTGTATAATCCCAGAGGAACAAGAGATGTTGGCCGACCACGTAGAAGATGGACTCCACTTTTAACTTCGCCGGAACAGGCTGCATAGCCTAAACCTTGTAGTAGAAGAAGAAGAAGAAAAATCCAAGGAGCAAGTCCTCCGGGAGGGACTTTAAGCCGTGGATCTCGAGTCTGAAGATTTTCAGGCTCGTAAAAAATCCTTAAGCCTGAATGAAAAGGCCTCTAAGCAAAATTTACCGAATTTTCCCGTCCTAGTACTACCTTGGTTTCCTAGATGTCAGTATGAGGCGGAACGCTGACCACGGATCACTCAAAATGACATCTATACGAAAACAAGTGTAACTAAATTAGTATGGTTTAAATTCTTCTCTGTAGGGGAGAGCGCCTAAAATCTCTGTTAAGGGAAACATGGGCTTACAATACAAAACAAAATAAATACTGAGATTTATTTCACAAAAATATATATTATGCATTACAGAGATTATCATACAAGCTTCTCTAAAAAAAAAATTAAACTAAAAATATATAAAGCGGTTAATATTACAGTTATATTTAATTCATGCCCCAAATGGCAGTCAAATGACCAATCATATTTCAATGAATTTTGATTTACAACCAATCATAGTTTTTTTCATCTCTATTTTATCACTTTCATTTTATCAAGTGGAACTAGACTAGAATAGACTAAACTAATCTAAGTGTTGGAAGAGAAGGATCACCTTCATGTTCCCATAGACGCCAAATGATCTCCGCCCGGCCAGCCAAGCGAGCTCTCGGTTCGACCCGTGCGCCCACTCGGTAGCCGAGAAGAATTGAAGAATTCCGGCTGCATCAGAATCTTATATGTCCTCTTCAGCCCTTTGGTATAGAAATGTCGACGATTGAGTGATTATTAACTGCCGATCGTAACTAGCCGCAGATCAGGAAACAAAGGACTAGTGGTCGGACATTAGCAAGCCTTAAAAGCTGGTTTCTAGTTGTTGTTCTAAGTCGCCAAGAGGAAGACCGTAACCGCCACCGCCGCCGCGAAGCCCCAAGGGGACAAAAGGGAGGGTGAACCGCTGACCCAATCAGAAACGGCTCCTTTCAGGTTAAGCTGATCTGTTGCCGAATTTTTTAATTTGGAAAATTTTAAAGAGGAAAATCCACTATGGCTCCCAGAGTGTATATATGATGTTCGAATGTAACGAGATTCCTCTTGCGAGACATAATAGAAAAACATTCGAAGCAATTTATTATACCATAAAAAAATAAATCACTGTTTGACTTTCTTAAATGTATTATTTTCCAGGAATTAACGACGCAGAAAAATATAATTGACATATTTACATCATAGGACATCAGAAATTAATTAATAACCTGTATTGATGTGTTTCATTTTTTATCCACTAGGGTGCATTCTTACAATATTGCGATTCCATTTGGCAATAAAATATGATCCGGTTGCGGTGATGCATAAATGAAACATAACGTTTCTCATTTGTTTTCAAACATCGCCGTTTACATTAAATATATAAATATTTAAAAATAATTATATTTAAATACTGATTTGTGAGCAAACAGCTTAATTTTATTCGTTAAATAATCCTAACAAATGCCACTCTTAATTTCCAAATTCTCTAGATAAATTCTTTCCTCACTTTGTGAGGTGTAAATTTATCGATAATTTGGAAATCACTCGTGGCATTACTTATAACTATTTAACTCATGCCCCAAATGTGAGTCAATGACCCGTCACATTTCAATGATTTTTTATTTACAACCAATCACAGTCGTGTTTCGCCTCGCTCTTTATCGATTTCTCTTTATCAGCTCCTGCTTTTGTGATAAAGTAAGCTCCTCCATTTTAATGTTCTGAACAGGTCAAAACATTATTTTTCTCCAACAAATACATTGAATATAGCAAATAATGAAAAGATTCCTTGATTTTACTGAGTTGCTTACTAAAACAATAAATGAATAACCCGTAATGTTAATTATGATATATAGTTTGAAGTGTTTCATTATTTCTCCACTTGGATGCACTCTTACAATATTGCGATCTTATTTGGCAATAAATAATATGATCAAGCAGCAGTGAATGAACATAATCTCACATTTCTGATTTGTTTTCAAACATCGCCGTTTACATGAAATATATAAATATTTTTAAATAATTATAGTTAAACAATGATTTGTGAGTAAACAGCTTAATTTTATTCGTTAAATAGTCCTAACAAATGCCACTCTTGATTTCCAAATTCTCTAGATAAATTCACTCCTCACTTCGTGAGTCTTGAATTTATAGATAATTTGGAAATCACTCGTGGCATTACTTATGATAAATATGGCCTCAAACTTTAAAGGAGGGGAGAATATTACGAGTATATGAGAATAAATTTCTTTTGGGAAAGTAGTTGGACCAAAGAGAGACGAACAGACATCATCATAATCTTCCTTGCACGAATTAGGTAATCTTGCCTGTTTCGTCTTCACACTGTTAGAACCATCTCTTCCTCGGACTCCCACAGCTCTTCTTCCTTGAGGTTGATACTTGTAGTTACAAGCTAGTGCTGGAATTCTTTCGTTATTCATAGATCCAGGTGGGCTCTCAAATTGTCTGTATATTCCTCATTTAAGTTTTATATATTCAATTCCTCTCTTATATGTTCATTTGCTATCAGATCAATTTTTGTGCAGCCTTTTACCCTACGAAGGAACTTCATTTCAGCCGATTGAATCTTACTTATATCTATTTCTTGTAATATCCAAGACTCACTACGGAACCACCGGCATAACCATTATCTTAAAAAAATGTAATTGTGTGTCTTTTCGAGTTTTATTGTGGAGACTTCCATTTATTGTCTCACATACTGACTGAAATTTGTTCAATTTGATTTCTAAGTCTTTGTCTCTGTCATGTTTATATTACATCCAAGAGGATCAATACTAGATACTTGTTCCAATATTTTGTTTTACATCATTACTTTGGAGTCCTTGATGGGCCATTACTCTTGTCTTTTTTGTTAATATTTTCAAGTTATATTCGCTGCAAATTTGACTCAACTTACATACTGAACGTTGCGCTGTAAGTTATCTTCATTATTCTGTATTATTGCGATGTCATCTGCGTATGGCAAAATATGTATTTTCTTAATTACACTAATTGACATTCCTAGAGGTACTTCATTCTTCCATTTGTTAATTACATCTTCGATATAAATACAGAAAAGTGTAGATGGTAGAATATAACCCTGTCTGACTCCCTGATTTATTTTTATAGGTTCCGAAAGCTAATCTGCTCGTCCTTCTTAGGACACCAGAGTCAAACTTGGGATTATATCTCATTGGGACTGCGACCAATCAGCATGAATGAATTGATGAATAAGCGCTGTGTCCCACGAAGGGATAGGGCCTGCTACAAGAGGAATGAACTCAAATTTCTTGTGGTTAATGTGGGGAGCAATTCCACATGAACTAATAACATCCGAGTTTGGTTAAAATTACTTTAGATATTCTATATATATATATATTATATATATATTATTATATACACACACAGATCATTTTTCTATTTCACCTCTCTCTCTCTCTCTCTCTCTCTCTCTCTCTCTCTCTCTCTCTCTCTCTCTCTCTCTCTCTCTCTCTCTCTCTCTCTCTCTCATCGTCTTAAAGATGTTAAAAATATATTTTATCGTATAGCCGCATTTGTATATGGTAATTTTTACCGATAGAAACATGAACTTAGATACGTTAATTTTCGCAGATGGTGTAGCATTTGTAGTACCCTCAGAGAACGAATTACAATATTCAGTAAATAATTTTAACAAAATAGCCATAAAATATAACATGAAAATCAATACAGAGAAAACAAAAGTAAATGCTTTTCAAGGAAAATACTCTGTACTTAGCAAAATTTGCATAGATCTAATAACACTGAAAAGAGTAAATTCATTTACCTACCTTGGGTACACATTAACATATTTTAATCAAGTAGACATAGCAAATAAAATTATTAATTTTAATAAAACCATTGGAATAATAAATTCAGCAATGAAACCTTCGCTAGTCCAGAGAGATACCAGAGTACGGTTATACAAAATCTTAGCAAGACCTGCACTTTGCTACGGCAGTGAGGCATGGACTTTGAGGAAAGGAGAAGAGAGCAGGATAACGTCTAGTCAAATGGGATTCATGTGGTATACAGCAGGATATACCAAATGGGATTACAAACGCAATGACGATATTTTGAAGGAACTACGTTTACAACTGGTTATTGAGTACATACATAGATACCAGAACAACTGGATGAATCATTTGCTACGAATGAGTTCAGATAGAGTTCCCAAGGTCATGCTCCGTTATTGTCCAACAGGGCCGCCCAAGGAAATGCTGGATACAATATTCATCAGTGAGATCGTAATAGTCCTATAGGCCTAAGACTTCGTTGGATGAAGAAGAAGAATTTATACCGGTATGTATACCAAATTTGGTTGAAATTGCTCCAGAGATCCAAATAAATATTTTAATATATTAGCATGAAAATCTCAGAAAAAAATTGAAATGTGTTACTATGGGACATAAAAATACGCGATCTATGTTCAATTTGATCGTTTCATTGGAATTAAACATGAAGTCGGGTTACCTGATATCAACTTGAATTATGAACTTTGCGAATAAGTGTCACGAATTTTATTATCTAAATAAATAATAGTTTTAAAAAACTAAACAACACGCTTTATTAGAAAACCGAACTAAAAAACTGAAAAATAATTTTAATTTCCAACACGCTTGGGATAAAATTAAAGTGGCCAACAAAAAAAAAAATCATCTCCAACACATATAGAATAAAACTAGAGTTATCAACAAAAAGAAAATAATCTTACCATCAAAAGTGTGCGGTGCTCTATATCAATTAATATATTTGATA
Organism: Diploptera punctata; assembly: GCA_030220185.1. NCBI lineage: Eukaryota > Metazoa > Arthropoda > Insecta > Blattodea > Blaberidae > Diploptera > Diploptera punctata. Next base: position 3,145,722 of record JASPKZ010003882.1, read on the forward strand.
ATAAACAAATATTGGTAAAAGTAAAGTCTCTAAGAAGAAAATGTAAAAATCATAAAAAGCACCCCACGCTTTTGATGGTAAAATGATTTTATTTTTGTTGATAACTCTAGTTTTATTATATGTGTGTTGGAGATAATTTTTTTGTTGGCCACTTTAATTTTATCCCAAGCGTGTTGGAAATTAAAATTATTTTTCATTTTTTTAGTTCGGTTTTCTAATAAAGCGTGTTGTTTAGTTTTTTAAAACTATTATTTATTTTTTTATTTTTTACTTTTAATATTTTACAGAATAAGATAAAAATGTAAATATCTTTAAATTCGATAATATTGTAGTATGAGCTAAAAGTAATACTCTTCTAAATAAAAAACCCTCCCAGCCGGAATTGAACCAGCGACCTATGGATTACTGAAATTATCTACCACTAGAGTTCACCGCTCTACCAACTGAGCTCTTACAATGATTGACTAAAAAGTCGACAAGTCCGCAACCTATTATACCAGTTTTCATTTTTTTCTGATGATTCTGGTCAGGATTTTAGAAACAAAATGTGAAATTATTGTATTGTCACGGGTCCTTTAAAGTATACAAAGTTTCAAGCCGATCCAATGTTTCTAAGCGGGTGAAAATCGTGTTCAAAGATTCCGTTACATAGATACAAAGACACTTTTTTTTTTATTTTCTGACGATTCTGGCCAGGATTTTAGAAGCAAATATGAAAATATTGTATTGTCACGGGTCCTTTACAAGTATACAAAGTTTCAAGTCGATCCAATGATTTTAAGTGGGTGAAAATCGCGTTGAAAGATTCCGTTACATAGATAGATAGATACAGGTCAAGCTAATATAAAGCGTGTAAAAAACAGTTTCATAGACGAATTTTATAACATAAATTACTTGATAAACTGTTTGTTATCATTAATAGTTTGTGTTTACTGAGGTAATAACAATGATTTACTTCACTCGGTTCAAAAAGGGCTTATGCTATGTACAGATTGCACAAACTCAGGAAATGCGGTTTGATTATAACTTTGGCGAGAATATTAGAAACAGCGAGTTTGGTGTATTGCTTACAAACTTAGGTAGTATATCATTCTCTGCTTACATCAATTTTCTCGTCTCCAGATCCTAGTTTGGATTATGAGAATTCCTACACTGTACAATCTGTGCATTATTCAATCGTTTGCAAGTAGACTATCGACTGGACCACACGAAACATTCGTCTAGAAACTAAATATTTATACTAGGACATTCGATACATACTATCCGATACAGCGAAACATTGACCTGCTTCGTTTGTGGATAATTTGCGAACTAATGCCGTGTCATCCCGCGTACACTCGCTTCACGTCAGTCTGTGGCATCTAAGAAATCAGCTATGACCTAAGAAAGCTGGGTAAGTGCTTCATTTGCTATTTGTTCCTGACTATATATTGTTAGTATTTATGTCCGTGCGAAGCAGCAACAGTGCTGCTATGACTGGAGGTAAACGTTCCGCTGTGTCGTATAATAATGGAAACGCTATATTATCAGAAAAAATAATTTTGGTTATTTTTGACATTACGAACTTTATTTATAGTCTCTTGTAAAATTAACTCTATGTTGCTAAATCCTTGGATGACGTCGCACTCCATCTGCAGCAGCATTTATTAGATAAATGAACAATTAAGAACAATTTTCAATGCAGCTGGATGTCTGGAGGAGGCTCTCGATGTGGTAAAGGTCCTTGTTGTCTGTAGTACCTCTGAAGAAGAAGAAGAAGAAGAAGGAGAGGAGAAGAAGAGAAATAAATATCGATCCTGACTCTAACCCATTTCTACTGCTCCTTGCCTCTAGTTCCGAGGGTCGCGGGTTCAAACCTGGCCGGGGTAGTAAATATCGATCCTGACTCTGACCATTTCTACTGACTTATTTTTCTAATACTATAGATCTCGGTCGTGATGGCTAGTGATTATGCTCCTTGCCTCTAGTCCCGAGGGTCGCGGGTTCAAACCCGGCCGGGGTAGATGCACTTTTTAGGACGGAAAATCCAAGGAGAAAGTCCTCCGGGAGGGATTTTTATCCGTGGGTCCCAAGTCTGAAGATTTTCAGGCTCATAAAAAGATCCTTAAGCCTGAATAAAGAAGCCTCTGCCGGCATCAATGTTCTAGTAATATCTTAGTTGTCTGTTAGATGTCTCATTTTGTGTCGTTGTGTTGACTGCATGCCATCCATGACATCTAAGAGTAAACAAGGTAACTAAACGTTAAATTGGTGTAGTAACTCCTTACAAACAAGAGGCTATGGCTCAACAATGGGCTACGCCATGGGCTCATGATTTCCATACTCACCTCTGGTTCCGGTTCGTGATTTCAAAGCCGGTCGGAGTCGATTTCTTCAGGGCATATAAATACATAGTATGGATTCCTTTGGAGGGAAAGCGAATGATGGGTCACGTATTGTAGATTTACGGAACATAAAATAACCTTTAACCTGAAAAATGCATCGATTCAATATTATGGACCCTTTCACACCCAGTTATAAATTGAGACTCTAATGCCCTGTGTTTTGTAAAAGAGTGTCCTGAAATACAATACTACCCATCCTCTATTGTTATATTTAAAATATGATATTGTTAAAACCGTGTACGTTACATGATTTGCCAAATACGGGTTAAAACTGATTTTAGACTAAAACAGACTGTACTTGATAGAACGTATAGTGCATAAATGACCACTTGTTGCCCTGATATTGGAAATCCAAGAGTTGTTTATTTTTAGAAATAAGTTACAGGTTAACTTTTCCTGCAGTTTCCTAAACTAATTGCTAGAGTTGTAGCAAGTTGTTGAAGACATTACCTGACTTGTATAAAGTATAATAGAGCATCAAATCCCGCTGTGTGAGGAAATTAAATTTATTCTTGACGTGTATAATAAATTTAATCAGCACCCTCTCATTGCACAGATAGTTGATTGAGATGGGAGAGATATACACGCAACATATGTATAAATTAAATTCCACTTGACTTTTTCACGATTCGCAATTAAATTATTGAACAGTCTTTGCAGTTTTGAAACGTAAGTTTATATTCAGGTTTTCTGTTATCCTCTCGATATTTTTATCGTAAGTAATGTCACGAGTGATTTTCCAAATCATTGACAAATTCGCAATTCGCGAAGTGACGGGTGAATTTATCTAGAGGATTTGAACTCAAGAGTGGCATTTGTTAGGACTATTTAACGAAAAAATTAAGTTGCTTACTCAGAGAATCATTATTTAAATATCGTTACCGGTATTTTAAAATATTTATATATTTAATGTAAATTGCGATGTTTGAAAGCAAATAAAAATGTGTGGTTATGTGCCATTTGTTTAATTTACTGCAACTTGATCTTACTAGGATAGCAATATTGTAAGATTGCACCCTAGTGGAGAAAAAGTGAAACACATCAAACTGTATATTATAACCAACAATATACGTTATATTTTTGAGTAAACAACTCAGTAAAATCTTTATTTAAAAACACAATTATTGAACACACAATTGCTAAATGTGTAGTTCTAAGGAATCTGTTCATTAATTGCTATATTCAATGTATTTATTGGAAAGTCAGTCACTGCAAAATAATGCTCTGACCTGTTCAAAATATTAAAAAGGAGGAGCTTTTTTATCACCAAAACAGGAAGTAGTAAAAAGAATCCGATAATAATCGAGGTGAGACACGACTGTGATTGGTTGTAAAACAAAATTCATTGAAATGTAATTGGTCATTGTCTCCCATTTGGGGCATGAGCTAAATAGTAATTGTAATAACAAAGATAAATAATCTATCTAACATTAAATAAAATATTGTAAGATAAATATTTATGAAAGCCTAGAGTGTAAATTAATTAAACCGATGAAATTTACCTAATTGTAAATGAGTTTCAGACAATCAATTTGAAATAGGTTTTCCAGGCGCAGTTTGAGGTAGGGGATTCAGGGTCTCAGAAAAGGTAATATCTGAGTTATCGGTTGTCGAAGTTTTTTTATTTTTTTTTTATTTTACCATCTTTCATAATAATGCAGTATTGAAATTGTATCATGGATAGAAAGCTATAATTTCAGATCTTAATTCTTTCGCTACATTACGAAAGTGCTTCAGTTTATGATGAATTAAGTTGTGTATAGGAATAAGTACTGTAGAGTCAATGCAGCATTTTACAAATAAATAGTTTGCGTCCAACCGATATTTATGTCTGAACTGTGTGTCTGGAAATATTGTTTTCTTACGAAACCTTGTGATGCCAGTCTAATTATCTTCTTAGTCCTTTCTACAAGCTCTAGAATTTCGAACATCTTATAGATAGATCATCGGTTGAATAATGTCTTTGACATCGTCCGATTCCTAATAGCCAGTTTTGGCGGTCCATCCAATTTCCTGGTTGTATATGTTTCTCCTTCATATATATTCCCTGACTCCAGGAGGTTTTAGGTCTTCCTCTGCTTCGTCTTCCCTCAGATTTCCATTCCAAAACAGATTTTGGTAGTCGATCCTCTTCCATTCGCTGGACATGTCCGTACCATCTTAATTGCTGAGTTTTAATATAATCTAAAATAGTGTCTTCAATCTTCATTTTCTCCCTTATAACTGAGTCCTAATTTTTTCTCTTCTTGAAATTCTTGCGGCCTCGAACATCTTATATATATATATATATATTTATATATATATATATATATATATATATATATATTGTGTGTGCGTGTGTGTTACGGATAATGAAGTAAATAGGGGAACTATCGTAAAAGGCAGGTCATTAATGATATTGATCACTTTGAATGGGCAATAACGTTAATACTAACTTCCGGGCGATTTCTAAGCCGGCTATATAGTTATAAATAGCATATATTTACTGTTAAACCTCTTTGGGCTTGGGGAAAATCAATAACATATGATTGTATGAGAAATAACCATTAACAATAATGCAGATTCATTATACAACATTTAATTTTTTTTAGAGCAACAGAACTAACTTTTTTTGGGAAAATTTTGAAGTTGTTTTCTTTGGCATTTCTTGCTGTACCATATCGATCGTACATTGTTGAATCGATATCCTTGTCAAAGAGGTTAATTTGCGGAGATATCTCTCATTACCAATTTTAAATGTGAGGTTATGTAATCCGATCTTACTTCCGGGAGGTTTCTAAACAGTCTGTATAGTTAGAAATAACATATCTTTACTATTAAATCTCTTTAGGCTTCAGAAAAATCAATAACATATGACTGTATGAGAAATAACTATTAACAATAATACAGATTCATTATACAATATTTAATAAATTTCTTAGAGCAATAGAACTAACCTTTTGTAATTTTTTGTTTTCTTTTGGCATTTCTTGTTGTACCATATTGATCATACATTGTTCAACCGATATCCTTGTCAAAGAAGTTAATCTTCTTCTTCTTCTTTCTTCCAAGTATTAGGCCAAGGCCTGTTACGATCCTATAGAAAATTTTCCCTCCAGCGTTTCATAGGACGGCCCAGTGATCTTCGTTCTCTTGGTATATAATTATAAACAGCTTTGGGGATCCGATTTGAACTCATTCTTTGTAGATGGTGTTTCCAATTTAGTTGGTACTGTTTAATATATTCCAAAATTGGCGTAGTCTTCAATTCTTTTAAGATATCGGTGTTCCTTTTCCGATCCCATCTGGTATAACCAGCTGTTCTGCGCATGAATCTCATTTCACAAGCTGTTATTCTGCTTTCATGTTGTCTTTTTAGTGTCCATGCTTCACTACCATAGGCTAGGTCAACACTGGTCTGGTCAAAGTGTTATATAAACGTAATCTGGTGTTTTTTTGTGCAAGGAATAGTTTCATAACTTGATTAATAATTCCCAAACTTTTATTATAAGTAGTATTTTTTTCAGGGTGGGATATCCTTTTCATCCTAGATAGAGAGATAATATCCAATATATTTAAATTGATTAGATCTCTCTAAAATTTTATTCTGGAGACAGATTTTACTTTGTATGGGATCCTTCCCATGAAATTCCATAATTTTAGTTTTGTTAATTGATATTTCTATATTAAATTTGGCAGCTGTTTTTTGTAAATTATAAATTGATCGTTGCAAATCATTTTCGGAAAGTGCCAGAAGAGCTAAATCGTCTGCAAAAAGAATAGCATAGAGTTTGAGGTTCCTATTGATGGGTATATATCCTCGTTGTGTTTTCCTCCATTCGTTTAATACAAAGAAGTTAATTTGCGGAGAGATATCTCATTACGAGAAGTGGAAAGAATTTAATATCCCCCTATATATATTATTTTTAGATTTTGAAAAGGCCTATGATAGAGTCAAACAGGACATAATGTGGAAAATATTGGAAAGCTACCAAGTCCCCAGTAATCTAATAAATGCTATAAAAAGTTTATATGAGACCACATTTATAAAAGTAAAGTTAGATCATGGGAAAATAACTGATAAATTTGAAATTAACCAAGGTTTAAGACAGGGATGTGGACTATCTCCATTACTGTTTATTCTATATCTAAATAAAATTGTCCAGGAGTGGAAAAAACTAAACCCCCCAGGAGTAAAAATATGTAGAGGAAATCAAATACAAACAATAATCTTCGCAGATGATCAAGTACTTCTAGCGGAGAATGAAGATGATTTGCAGAGATCAGTGTTTAAATTGCAGAATACCCTGGAAAAATACAACATGAAAATATCTGAAAATAAAACCAAATCCATGGCAATCACTGGAAAGGGACTTTCGAGAGTAAAAATAATAATAAATAATAAACCAATAGAACAAGTAACACACTTTAATTATTTAGGTAATAATATATCACAGTTTCATAATCAAAAAGATGTGGAAACAAATTTAGAAAAATATAAGAGATTAAATGGTATAATTAGGAGAAATTTTGAAAACAAATGAGGAAAGAAATCCAATTGAGATTTCATAATGCCATAGCCAAACCTGCTCTACTATACGGAAGTGAATTCTGGACACTTCGAGCAAAAGATAAATCCCGCATTAATAGTTCACAAATGAGATTCCTCCGATCACCAACTGGAGTAACATTAAGGGATAGAATGAAAAGTGATGAGATAAGGATGCAGTGGAATAGTAGGGAAATGGTTGAACATATACAAAATTATCAGATTAAATGGTTCCAACACGTCCAGAGAATGTCAAATTCCCGTTTACCAAATATGATTTACCACCTCAACCCTAAAGGCAAAAGAGACCTCGGAAGACCCTTCAACCGATGGAAAGATCAGTTTTTGTAGTCGCAGAACGGACATCATCACCCAATACTGCATTCGGAAGAAGAAGAAGAAGAAGATATCTCATTACGAACAGGATGAGGCACGATTATCAACATGAAAAGGCACAATTAACGGTCTCTGAGTTAAATAGTCACCCTAACTTGACCTACATTAGTGGGTGATAAAATGGGTAAGTTAATGTTAGATGGCAAGCTAGTATTAACGTTATTGCTCATCCAAAGTGAACAATATCTTTAATGACCGAACTTTTAAATTTCCCGTGTATTTACTTAATTGTCAGTAACATAATATATATAGTTAAAAGAATATCAATAGTATTTACGAGCTACAATTAGACAGTTTATCCGTGCTTCACATTATGATTATCGTACATATTGGCCAGATTTATCAGCTCTCAGTAAATTAGTTGACGCCATAACGTAAATAGTTGAGATTCAAGCCGGGACGCATTCGCGATTGAGTCGAATTTTTTAAAACTGGCTTAAACCTTTCGGTGGCACCATCGCAAGAGTTGACCCATCATATAACAGAATTAATTACGAATACCTGGTTCATATTCTAAGGGTAAAGTCGGCCATCGCGCAGGGCTGACAAATCGACTGACATTTCGTATCGATTTTCTGTAAGGACAGGAGCCTTACCTCCTACTATATCAAGGGAGTTCTAAGGCCTTAGTGGAGTCACTTTACCAGTTTTACCTTTTATTTTTTGATAAAATATGCAATCGGTTGAAATTATAAATGAGATTTTCTTTTTCTAAATGCCGATAACAAATGTTTGTTTAATTTAGTTTTTTTTTGAGTTTATAAGATATAAAATTAATAGAAATTAGATCAAGTTATATTGAATTGCACAATAAAACTTTCAATGTAAATGAAATCCTTATGCCTGATGAACTAACATTGGGATAATCTTAAATATGGAATTAATTAGATCCTGTTCTGTTTTAATGCTTGCAAATTTAATGAAGTTTTGGAATGATTCCGAGTCAAGAGTGTTCGAGAGGTGCTCCTGTAAGAACATAACGTCAATAAGCCACTTCAAAGCTTTTCTAAAAGTAAGTTTTTTATTCTTTCTTATAAGAAATTAAGTAGCCTTAATGTAACATCAAGTTTTAAGATTGAAAATCACTCAAGTTAATATTTTATAAATATTAAGCTCCTCCAAGAAAATGTATCGTAGCTCAGCGTCATGAATAAAATTGCCTGCGAATCGAACTATCAACACCCGCGGATCTTTAAAGTTATTGAACCTGATGTCAGAAGAAGAGGGATTATTTATATATTGCAGTTAGGACTATCTCGCGCACTCTAAACTTAGGGATCCTTGACTTCATTGTTGTACTTGGGAAAACAAGAGGTGAATAGGTACTATTAAATGACTTAAAAGTATGGACTCACCTGTTATTCGATATATAATATTAAATTTATCACTATTTACCCGTCCTAGTACTACCCTTTCTAGATGTCAGTATGAGGCGGAACGCTGACCACGGACCACTCAAATGACATCTGTACGAAAACAAGTGTAACTAAATTAGGATGGTTCAAATTCTTCCCTGTACGGGGAGAGCGCATAAATCTCTGTTAAGGGAAACATGGGTTTACAAGAAGAAGAAATTTATCACTTCTCACTCAATGACAAATTAAATTTGAAGAGAAAAATATATGCCTAAATCGGGATTTAAACCCATAATATGTCTGATTCTGTAGACCAGTGCTTCAACGAATTAAGCTATTAGGCATCACGATCAGTGGACTTTTGTTCCACTAACGCCATCTAGCTGTCTGTTAATTAAGTGCACTTTAAAATGGAAATCAAAACACTACATTTATAGCAAGTAAAGCTAATATTCTTTTAATATTAAATTGATCAGTTCTCACTCAATGACAAATTTAATTTGAAGAGAAAAATATATGCCAACATCGGGATTTGAACCCAATGTATCTGGTTCTGTACTATTATCAACAATCACGGATTAAGCCCACGTATCTTGTTCCGGTCTCATAGATTCTCATTCAAAAAGTGTAATCCATCTCTTTTTCGGACTACCAACATTCCTGTCTCCTTTTGGTTTGTAACTTAGTATAATTTTTGGTATACGTTCACCTTTCATTCTTTGAGCATGTTCTGTCCAGTTTTATCTAAAAGTTGAAACATATTTAGCTCATTTGTAATATCTTTACTTCTTTATCTAGAAGTTTGCAGCCAGCTACACTTCTCAGAAATCTCATTTCAGCTGCTTCTACAATATTATCTTCTCTTTTAGTTAAAACCCAAAATTCACTACCATACAACAGCAAGGGGACTACCACAGCCTTATAAAATTTTAGTTTTGTTTCCTCTCTTGCATTTTTAGAAAAAAAATCTATTGTTAAATAATATATACTTTAACAGTTTTCTGGACTTGTGATTTCAATAATGCAGTAAAACTTGCTCGCATGACTCCAATTTTCTTTCCACATTAGACAACATTCCGCATTATAAAAAACAAAAACATATTAACCAAACTTTGATTATAGAGCACCGTATATGTCTTTTTACGTACCTTGGATTAATTGTGGTTTCGCTGCCTTTGAAAAATAAAATATAGTATGTATGAGCAACTTTGACGGTAACGCGCGAAATAACAGTCCCGTTTCGTCAGCGTTAAAAATGTCTCTTAGGCGCGTATCCTGAAATTAAAGTATGCAGTTTCGGTTTCCGCTAACTAACTACACTTTCGTTCACATCCTTTGATTTCCCGCAAATATCATTCCACACTACATTGTGTCGTCTTTAAATCTTGTCCAGCTAACCTGAAGATGCCTCCAAATCGTTATTCCGTAGGGATTTAGCAACAGCTAGAGCTTGACTTTGGAACATCGGTCCGGAAATTTGGAGATTTATCTTCAATCACTTTCACTTTTCCATTTAATGACACATGACGTTTTAGCCCTACGTATTCCATAAATTCAGATCGCCACCTGTGAAAGATCGATCTCAGAACCTAAACTAATTTAAGATTTTACAGTGCAATGGTTATTTGTAAGACAGGTACCTGTATTTCGCATAACGGGTGTACAGTGAGGCCGAAATAAAAATTCAGGTACAGGTAGAATCTCTACTTCACCTGGCGGCTCGAATCATTCCTCATTGTTTTTTTTTTTTTTTGCCTAACGGGAATTCAGTGAAGCGGAAACTAATTTATTTCTCTGTCTTTCGGTTTTATAAAATGTTTTTTTCATGAGTTGTGTAGAAATATCCTTCCGTTTTCGCATTGGACAGATTCCGTTTTATGCAAAATTAATACACGTAAAATTACTATTATTTCGCCGGGACCAATAAATTTGTTCACATTGGACAGATTTCCGCATTATTCACGTTCCGGATTAAACTAGTTTTACTGTATAATGTTGTGGGACTTTCCTTACGAAGACTTTTAATATGAGTGAATTTTGTGTTATTATTTGATGTAATTCGTTTTGGTACTCTTTAATAATTATTTACATCGAGAATTTGCACCTTTTATTTTTTTTTAAAATGCACCTTTTTTTGCACATTTTCTGCTAAATTAAAGCACCTTTTTTGCACCTTTTTCACCAAAATTTTGCATTTAAAATTCCTAGCACAAACACGTATGTAATTATCATAAGTAATGCCACGTGATTTCCAAATTATCGATAAATTCACGACTGACGAATTGAGGAGTGAATTTATGTAGAGAATTTGGAAATCATGAGTGGCATTTATTAGGACTATTTAACGAATAAAATTAAGCTGTTTACTCACAAATCATTATTTAATTATAGTTATTTTAAAATATTTATATATTTAATGTAAACGGCGATGTTTGAAAACAAATGATAGGTACGCTTCATCTGCTTCTTTTGTTTATCACTGCAACCAGATCATACTATTTATTGCCAAAGGAACGCAATATTGTAAGTGGAGAAAAAATGAAACACATCAAACTGTATATTAATTCATTTCTGATGTCGTATGATGTAAATATGACAATTACATTTTTCTGGATTGTTACCTGGGAAAAAATACATTTAAGAAAGTGCAAACAGTGGTTTCTTTTTTTGGTGGTATAATAAATTGCTACAAATGTTTTTATATTAACTCCCACATGCGGCATGTGTTGACATTCATGCACTATATATAAAATCTGGTAGCCGTATTTCTCACAGGCTCAGTCACTGCAAAATAATGGTCAGACCTGTTCAGAATATTAAAATGGAAGAGCCTTCTTTAATATGGTAATTATAACACTGATAAATATTTTGTGAAACACGACTCTGATTGGTTGTAAAACAGAAATCATTGAAACGTGATTGGCCATTGAGTCCCATTTGGGGCATGAGTTAAATAGTCATGGTCAATTTATTTATTTATTTATTTATTTATTTATTTATTCATTGACTTTTTAATCATGAGCTCAATGTAAATATAGGGGCAATAATAATTAGAAAGGAGAGTAGTTAATTAAAGCTAGGGGGATAGAAAACTAATTTAAACAACAATGCTGCCAATGTACAGGTCAACAGAAAGAAAGTTAGAGGCAGAAAATCTACAGCAGATGATTGACAATATTAAAATAAATGGTTTGTGTGTGGATACAAAAAGGTAAGAGTGGAGAATGCTGAGTTTACAGTGAAATACCTGCTCTAGGGCAGAACACTATGAATAAGATATTTACAGTCTGCGATCTAATCAATTTTCTATTTAACTGAGCAAATAATAACTGCATAGTTTCAAATAATTACATACTTTGTTATCAATGAATGTAAGAGAAGTAAGCAAGCTTTAGTATGTTATGCATTATGATGGATGAAAATGAGAGAATGTAGTGTACAGTACTAGAAAATTCATTTCATGGAACTAGGAAGTGTCTCGACATTATGGAGTCTTGAGTGCAGGATAGCAGGAATGTTAAGCGTCAAAGCTAGCGCTGCACTGAATTAAACAATTCAATTCCTTTAGAGTTTATTAAATTAAGTAGGTATCTTCAAATCCTACAGTAAATTCCGTTAAGAGTTGAAGACGTGCACTAAAACCTTTAACCTCTAAATACAGAATTTGCAATTGTAATGAAATAGAAATTGCGTTGAGATATTACTTAAACTGAAGAGAATTTTTGACATATTACAAAAAAATATAAAAAAGTGCATTTATATGTGGATGTATGTGTCTTCTGCTATAACTTCCACCTGAGAATCATATCATTTTAATTAAATGTTGTGACAAATAATAATAATAATAATAATAATAATAATAATAATAATAATAATAATAATAATAATAATAATAATAATAATAATAATACTTTTTTATTTATACACAGATTTTCAACGTTTACATATGTTTCTGTGCCTAAAGTTTTATTTTCCTTCTCCACTCATCTCTGTCCATGCACTCGATGTCTCTCAGTTCTCTTTTTATTTCCTACATCCATGAGATTCGATGCCTTCCTTTTCTTCTTCTTCCAGGTTTACACCATTCCAATGTTTATCTGGGTAACCTTTCTTCTGGCATAATGCATAATAACTAACTAACTAACTCACTGGCACTATCGAACCCGTAGGTTCATGGCCGCGCGGACACAAGCTCTGCATGCATCCCTATCCTGAGCTAATTTTTTTTTCAATAATTCCGCAAATCATTGTTAATATTATTCTCCCACTTCATTCTTGGTCTACCAACTGGGCGTTTTTTCCACGGGTTTTCCTACAAGAAGTTTCCATGCACGTCTTTCATTCCCCATTCGTGTCACATGTCCTACCCAACGAAGTCTACGAGACTTAACTGTTCTTATTATATCTGGCTTTCTAAAAATACCATGTAGTTCACTGTTATGTAGTTTTCTCCATTCACCTGCCTCTTCATCTCTCTTTGGACCAAAATTTTTCCTAAGAACTCTATTTTCAAACACTCGTAATCTCCATTCCCCCTTTAAAGTAAGAGTCTATCTTTCGCATCCATATAATATGGTAGAATAACAGTTTTATATATTTTCAATTTAACGTTTTTTTAAAGGAGTTGTGATGTTATAATATATAATAATAAATTATAACTAAAATTCTGTGTTTTATGGAACTCGCATCTCGCGCATTTATTAAAGCCCTAGCATTAGACAACTGAAAACAAATTCATTTCACTAAGTTTCTCAAGATGATTACTATGATGCTAACAAATGTGTGATGACATTTACGTTCATTTTTTTAAGTATGCCGTCGAATAGAAATGACTACATTTTCAGACATTGTATTTAATACCCGATAATTTGTCCATGATTGTTCTGTCCTTTGCCGTGCCATGGTCAGTAGAGACCTTACCTCTCAATAAGGCAATCCGGGTTCGATTCCCGACTAGATAGAAGTTTTTTAATCCCCAACCTGGATCTGGTGGGGATATGGATCTAAAAGAAAAACAGAATGCAAACAATGTAAAAACAAAAATGAAGGAACAGTAAAAGAAGAAGAAGAAGAATATGAAGAACAAGAAGAAGAAGAAATTGTAATCAAAATTATTCCTCCATATCCTAGTGTTTCTATAAAATGCCTCAAATACAGGAATGAGGAGTTTTGACATGCATTTCGAATGAAGTGAAATGTTAGAATTTTAAGAATTATATTACTTTAGCCGGAATTAATTCCTCATTTCTCGTATATCGAGGTGCAGACACTGTCCCGAGACTATCAAAACCCACATTAAAAAAAGTTATGTGAATATGACATCTTCTATTCTTCTAAAATACTGTCGTTGACGCAGTTATTCCAACAGAAAAGAAAAGAAGAAAAGCAAGTTTTGATCTAAATTAATGAAACTTAGCTATCCTACCTTCCAATCCGGTGATACTGGTTTGGTTCTGGGCTGGATATGAGATTTTAAATCTCCACCTTTGTATATGAAAATATGTCCTATATCTAGTCCTAATCTGTCCTGTCTTCTGCGATAACTCTGACGTACTGATAACCACATAATCAAGAATGTCCGTTTCTGTGCATCTGTTTAATGTGTTGTACAAAATTCCTGTTCCCTGCCTGTAGGGATCAACCAATATCTCACAAAAGGAGAAAAGGATTCATATAAAGAAAATATGAGAAAAGGGCTTACATTTTATACAGATTTGATAGCAGTAGGCATTTTGTCGCTTGGTTTATCACTTAATAATAGAAATATTGGTTGTTTGCCTTATATATTTGTTCTGCTTATTAGTTTAATAAAACACTGGGACATTCGATAAGTAATGGCAACACTGTTGTAAATCAGTGATCCTAGTGGTGAGCATTGTAATCTTCTAATACGTATGTTATTGAGTAGTCTTTGTTGTATCATCATCAACAACAAGGACTAAGCCCAATAGCTTGTTCCGATCTCATTATAGGTCCAATTGGTCCTTCCATCTCTTCAATGGTCTTCCCAACATTCTTCTCCCTTTTGGTTTATAATTATACATTTTTCTTGGTATGTGCTGTTCATTCATTCGTAATACGTGCTGAAGATAAACATTTTGATAATATTTTACTCTTTCACAGAGATTAAATATATTAAGTTCTGTTCTTATATCTTCGTTTTTCTTTTTATCAGTCCTTTGGTATCCTGCTATTGCTCTCAAACACTTCATTTCAGCAGCCTCTATTTGTTTACTATCTGCCTTTGTTAATGTCCAGGTTTCACATCCATAGATAAGAGATGGAACTGACAATACTTTGTAAAACTTCAAAATAGTTTCTTTTCTAGTCTTATTCAATAAAGTTCATTTAATTGTGCCACATAGATAATTGAATTGTTGTATTTTAGTGTGTTTATCTAAATTTCTGTCATTGGTCTTTGTTGTATAAATCCGTAATATTGAAAGTCTCGAAATATAAATATTTTGTGAATACACTCACTGATTTCTCATTCAGTGAGTAATACCGCCCTAAAAATGATGTTCAGTAGAATTTATTTTGCAGGTGGAATTGGGAGGTGCTCGAACATCCATCAAATTCACCGGACAGAAGTCCTTGAGACTATAAATTATTCACAAATATAAAAAAAACTATACGAGACATTCGTTTTCAATCAAGAGTTTGATATCCAGAAAGCTCTAGATCGATCAGATGAGAGATATATCTAGAAATGGTGCTGCAGATGGAGTGCGCCGTCTTAAAAGGATTTAACAACGTATAGTTGACTTGGTATATGACTATAAATTAAATTCCAATGTCAAATGTTACCTGAATAAAAATTGTGTGGTGTTATAGCAGTGTTGTCATTACTAGTTGCCCTAGTAATTATACATGTCAATATTATTTATAAAAATATTAAGGTCGATAGCATTTTAAAGAGGAAATTGTAACGTTTTAATTAAATATTGTTAATTTTAAAGATTTTAAAATATCTTTTTAAATTTTTGGACCAAAGAGAGACGATCAGATAGGTAAAAGAAGATCACATAACAGTGAGCTATATGCAGATAGGCCTAAGTTTTAATTACACCGACAAACTGTAGGCCTAAGTAGAGGAAAAAATGTCATATGAATAAGTGTCCACAAATACATAGTTTCCACGGTAGATATCACTTACGAATGGCATTATTCACTCGGCCCTGTTGCATGTCCTGCTAGATCATCAGACTTAAACCCTCTGGGGACATCTGAAAAGTGATGTGTATGCTGAACCAGTTCCTGACGTGCACACCCTTCAACAGCGTGTCCACGTCGGCTATGACGCTATTCTGAGAGATGCCAGAACATGCAAAAGCATGATACGAAGACTGTTAACGCGTGTATTGCATCCCATGGAGTCCATGTTGAACATCTGTTGAGGCGAAGATGCGATTATGCTATATACTGTCTGCCGAGACGATTTGTTGTCGTTACACGCACATCGTTCATTTCCGGACACATGTTTATATGACCTTTTTTTCATTTTCAGTCAGGAATCAGTCCCTGAGGTTGGTTAGTGTAAGTACCGTTCAACCTGTATTCACAAATATTAAATGTTTAATACCTGAGTCACACGTTACACATCAAGATGATAATCTTCTATAAAATGAAGCGATGAGAGGACAAGGGGTACAAGTGACAAAAACTTAGTTTCGAGAAAATTAAGTTTAAACATCAGTGAGAATATAAAATTCCAGGAATATCTGACAAGTCTTATAAATTGTGTATATGTTCCTTATATATGAGTCCATTTATCCGTAAAATATGAACAGATTCAATATACATAAGCCCATACTATAACTTTTTTTTTTTTTTTTTTGCATTTAGAGTCACTTGTACCCCTTATCCTCAAAGCAATATTTTGAAACAGATTATTCAAGAAAAGTAGATTCATACCAAAGTTTTTATTATGACTGCAATTACGTACAAATACGACTGCAAATATGTACAAGAGTTACATATTACAATATTAATTGAAAAATCAGTCTTAAAGTTCATTGGACTTAAAGCTGCATTCATGGATACATTATCTTACCCGCCTCTCTACATTAATGTTTTCCTTCCTGTCTGTATATTGTTTGCCTGCATTCATTCCTCTTTTTGCTTTATTATTTTTTTTAATTTCTCGTCTCCTAATCCTCTTTCTGCCATCATGCAATATTGGAACATCTTCTTCTGTAGGTCCTGTAATGCCGGGTTCTTCAATGCCATCTTCATTGGAATTAATCAGGAAAAAAAACACACACACACAAATGATTAATCTTCATATATTTTAAAAATCATACATTTATTATAAACATTATTAAATTGCAAATCCTGTAGATCTAAATAATATTATATCTTTAGATTTTTAAATAATTTCCAATTATCTCAAAATGTACATAGGAAAAAAAACTATTATTTTATAACATAGGCCTAAAATTGTGAAAATATAGATAAAGTAGTTAAAATATTTTACTTAACACGAAGTCTGAGGTTAAATTCATTCTGATCTTCATCAGATTCAGATTTAAACATAATAATATTCGATAAATCAATAAACCTCGAAAAATCACCAGCACTGTATTAAATACTAATAACACAATACTAATCTTCACGTAAAATTTGTTGGAAACATTAAAAAAATACAACGCTCTAAGCTTGGAGCCATAGGAGTGCAACTACAGACGTACCCCTTGTCCTCCAAGCAGAAGAGCTATTTTTCTGAGTGTTTTTCTAAGACTCCACTGTATGTCAGATTCTGTTAAACTCACGCATGTATCTCTTGGGCACCAAACAGTTTGTGATATTAGCTAACCATTTCTCACTTAACTCTTTTTTTCTTAAATGCCATTTATACCCTTGTCCTCTGTCCGCCTCAAATGATCCCTGCAAGATGGATCGGAAGAGGATCACCGTACATCACATGGCCATAGGCAGGTTTGTCTATGACTAGCACGTGATTGGCTGACTTACAAGAAAGTATGCATGATATTGTCAACAGTGTAACACTACAGATGCTTCATAACTCATGAATCAAGTTTTAAAAAAACTGGTTTGACATTTCCCTGTCACTAATGGAAACCATTTGACATTTATGGAACATGGGTAAAAACCATTTCCCAGATTTCACTATGTGTAGTAGGCCTAATTAGTTTCATCTATAGATTCGAATTAAGGAAAACACCCAGTTGGTAGATCAAAAATGAGGTGGGAGAATAACATTAACTATGATTTGAAGGAAGTAGATTATACAGGGAATGATTGGAAAGCATTAGCTCAGGATTGGGTGTATGGATAACTTATGTCCGCGCGACCATGAACCTACGGGTTCGATAGTGCCAGTGAGTAAGTAAGAGTAAGTAAGTATAGATTCGAATAAGTTTGAAAGTTATAGTTTTTTTTTTTTTTACTTTTAAGATGAACATCGAGTATATAACTTTATATTTTATTCAGTCGTAAATAGTTTTAATTGAAAACGAAACTAGTTTGATATTTACATCGTTAAATAGATGTGTAAATTGCATTTAAATTAGTTTAAATTTAGAATGATTCTGATATGATTTTGTATTAATTAAAATTTATAGAAAGATGAATTTATTAGAATCCTATGTCTGATAATTATTAATTATCTAATTTACATTCATAGAATTAATAACAATGTTGCCGTGGGACTTATGAAATAAACATACAAAAATAGTAATGATGAATATGTTACGCTCTTGTTCACCGCAAGGCGATCTTGTTCCCTGCACTGTGATTCCACACAATTTCCTGGTGTCTCTTGAAACCACGTCAAAACTCTTTTAGTAATTTTCCAACTCAATGCTCTCTAGTGTGTCGTTCGATATTGTACCCAACACTTTACAATAATTATCTCGGCAACCCGGTAACTTTTAAGTGGCCCAATTTCGTTTTGAACTGGAAATAATTTCATGGAAAATAATACGCTGCCAACATGTCACCTTGAGAATTAATAGACATTTCAAATAGTATTTTTATCGATTCAAAATACAATACAGTGTGTTTTCCAGTTATCATAAGTAATGCCACGAGTGATTTCCTAATTATCTAGAGAATTTGGAAATCAAGAGTGGCATTTGTTAAGACTATTTAACGAATAAAATTAAGCTGTTTACTCACAAATCATTATTTAAATATAGTTATTTTAAAATATTTTTATATTTAATGTAAACGGTGCTGTTTGAAAACAAATGAGACACGATTGTACGCTCCATCTGTTTCTTTTGTTTATCACTGGAACCAGATCATATTAGTTATTGCCAAATGCACTCTAGTGGAGAAAAAATGAAACACATCAAACTGTATATAAATTCATTTCTGATGTCCTATGATAATTATATTTTTCTGGAATGTTATTACCTGGGAAAAATTACATTTAAGAAAGTGCAAACAGTGGTTTCTTTTTTTGGTGGTATAATCAATTGCTACAAATGTTTTTACATTAACTCCCGCATACTCTACGTGTTGACATTCATGCAATATATATATATATATATATAATCTGGCAGTCTTATTACTTAGAGAGTCAGTCACTGCAAAATAATGCTACGACCTATTCAGAATGTTAAAAAGGAGATGCTTTCTTTATTATGATAAACTTTAGTTGGTAAATTCTAGACGAAACACGACTGTGATTGGTTGTAAATAAAAAATCATTGAAATGTGATTGGTCATTGACTCCCATTTGGGGCATGAGTTAAATAGTCATATAAATTTAAATAACTGTACCAGGTCTGTAAAAACTTGCATAATAGGTGTGAAAAGACGCATCTGCCCTCCTAAATGCTTCAGGTGCACTCCTAATGAAAGAACACAACTGGCAAGTGAATAACAGTGTCTTACCTTGTCAGCTTATCTGATTCATTCTATGTTTGTAAGATTTTAGCCTATATATACTTTAACAAGCTAATATGTTCTATAATTTTGTTCTCAATGACAATTTTCTCCTCCTTAGTTTGAAAGTCCACCGCTTATGGTCTCGAGGTATCATGCTGCCTTGTCACGCAGCGGGCCCGGGTTTGATCCCCGGTCGGGACAAGCTTCCTGGGTTCGGTTTATTTCGGGGTTTTTCCTTATCTGTTAGACAAATGTCAGGTAGTTTTGAGGCCCAAACGGTCCTGAACATCATCTGGCCATCATCATCATCATCATCATCATCACTCCCGGTGTGAAAAGTAACAGGAAGCTACTACACCTATAATTCCCTAGTAAAGCTGCAAAATATAGCATGAAAATGCTATGATTGCAGTGAAGGACCTGACTTAGGGCAAAACATTGTAAATAAACAATTGTAAGGAGTTGTAAGGGGTAGTGATATGTATACAACCTCTCCTACCCAATTCTCATCCTCATCTTCTCGTGGTATAACCCGTTTCCACAAACGAGGCTCTGAGGACCGAGTCACGGCGGTATAACCGTTCCATAGGAACTGAGAAAATGCGGTATCCTAATGTCTGTCCAGAGACTAAAACGTGGCAGTCCTACCAATGGACTACTTAGCATCGGGCCAGTAACCCATCCTAAGGAAGTTTAACACTACTTGCAAGTCAACACGAAGAAATCCAGAAGGAATTAAAAAATATATATATATATATAAATTAGTCTTTTAATGTCTGTGTATGTATGAGTGTATAAGTGTATGTAATCAGAGGTTAAAAACGCTGAACATGGCTTACTTTCAAAAGTTTCTAAAGCTGTAAGGTCCAGTGTTGTAGTCTTCTGGAACATAAAAAAGAACTACAAGACTGGGGTAAGAGGTCTAACTCACTGGCACTATTGAACCCGTAGGTTCATGGCTGCAGGGACATAAATTCTCCACACATACCAATCCTGAACTAATATTTTCCAATCATCTCCTGTATAATCTACCTCCCTCAAATTATAGTTAATGCTATTCTCTGGCCACTTACTTGGCCTGTCTACCTAAGCTTTCCTCTGCTTTTCCTACAAGGAGTCCATGCTCCTCTTTAATTTCCCTTCATGCCAAATGTCCTCCCCAGCGGAGTCCACGAGACTTAACTGTTCTTATTAAATCTGGTTTCCCATAAATATCGTACAGCTCACCTTTAATGTAGTCTTCTTAATTCACCTGTCTGTTCATCTTTCTTTGGTCCACAAATGTTCGTAAGAACTTTATTCTCAGTTGCTCATAATCTTTTCTTCTCCCTTAAAGTAGAAATCCATGCTTCGCATGTATACACGGTACTTTAAAATTCCCCTTACAAACTTCTAGGACTGCGTTAATAATATTTAGAATTGAAAACCATGTCCAGAAACTTACCGTTTCCGTGCTACAGCCGTTTGAAAACAAGCATTGCCTGAACGTACGTCACGTGTCTCAGCAAGTAATAGCGTCGCGATTCGTCTAAATCGAAAATTTCCCTATCGAGTATTCCAAGATTTGGTATTTTTTTAATGTCAACATTTTTCCAAATTTTGAAAACTGCAAAAATTGATTGTGGAGTGTGTATCCGGGATTATTAATGCAAGTCATGATTAAGTTACCATTTTGTTTATTTGTTTATTTATGAGTTGAATTGTAAAACAATTGATGTACTGTGTCACGCCTCATAATAAATTACTTGTAAAAGTGGTCGCGTTAAAAACATGTTTTCAAACGGCTGAAGCACGGAAACGGTAAGTTTACAGACATGGTTTCCAATTCTAAATATTATCAACTCAGTCCCCTCTACAAGTCCTAGAAATTAGTAAGGGGAATTTTAGAGCACCCTGTATAATATATCTGTGAGAATGCCTCTGAATAAAATTTGTTGTGCCGTTTTCGCTCAACTTTTGAATTATAATACCCTTTACCTGAAATATTAAAATTTAATATTTATTATCATCATCATCCAGTATCATGACAGCTACCGCCGTCTTCCGGAAACCAAACGCCATTCCTCTCTGTCCATCCATCGATCTTCCTCCAATCCTCTGATATTCATAGCTGCTTGTACCCCTTCTATCCAAGTTTTCTTCGGTCTTCCTCCTTTCTATTGGGATCCATTCCATAACAATTTTAGACAATCTTTGTTCTGCCATTCTTTTGACATGACCATCTCACTGTAATCTTTTCTTTTCTATAATGCCTATGATGTCCGGCTCCTCTTGTACACCCATAATTTCCCTTATTTCTTTATTTCGTATTCTAATCCATTCTAGATTTTCCAGCTGATCTTCTTAAAACATCCATTTCTGTACTTAAAAGATTTTCATTTCCCTGGTAGGAATTTGCCAGACTTCAGCATCATATGTTAAAATGCTCTGAATTATGGTTTGATATATTTGTAATTTTCTATTTTTTTGAAATATTTTTGCTCCACCAAATAGAGTTTAAAGCATTTATTGCTTGTTTTGTTTGAGCGATTCTATTTCTAATTTCCACTGTGAATATACATAATTATTTATTTTATATCGTCGAATATAGAATACTACTGCTGCTATTCTTGTGGCTACTATTATGTATATGATACTAGTGCTCAATCGAGATGTAGTCGAATTCACCACCGGGAATATTTTTTTCGCACATAAAGCTTATGCGAGTATAAATCATATATAATCGCATGTACATTATTACCTTCATATTGATGAATTATTGTTTCATAAATGGCGAATATTTTAGCTTATTTTTATCTTCAAAATTATTTTCCTATTCATAACACAGCGTAATCTAGTTTCTGAACACTACGCTAGGTGGCAGCACTAAACGGATTCTGCTTGGGTTTCTTAATTTGTCGATAGATGTCAACCGATTATCATAAGTAATGCCACGAGTGATTTCCAAATTATCGATAAATTCACGACTCACGAAGTGAGGAGTGAATTTATCTAGAGAATTTGGAAATCAAGAGTGGCATTTGTTAGGACTATTTAACGAATAAAATTAAGCTGTTTACTCACAAATCATTATTTAACTATAGTTATTTTAAAATATTTATATATTTAATGTAAACGGCGATGTTTGAAAACAAATGAGAAACGATAGGTACGCTTCTACTGCTTCTTTTGTTTATCACTGCAACCAGATCATACTATTTATTGCCAAAGGAACGCAATATTGTAAGAATGCTCTCTAGTGGAGAAAAAATGAAACACATCAATCTGTATATTAATTCATTTTTGATGTCGTATGATGTAAATATGACAATTATATTTTTCTCGATTATTACCTGGGAAAAAATACATTTAAGAAAGAAAAGTGCAAACAGTGGTTTTTTTTTTTTGGTGGTATAATCAATTGCTACAAATGTTGACATGTAAGCACTATTATATACAATCTGGTAGCCGTATTTGTTATAGGCTCAGTCACTGCAAAATAACGGTCAGACCTGTTCAGAATATTAAAAAGGAGGAGCTTTGTTTAATATATGATAATCCTAACACTGATAAATATTTCGTGAAACACGACTCTGATTGGTTGTAAAACAGAAATCATTGAAACGTGATTGGTCATTGACTCCCATTTGGGGCATGAGTTAAATAGTCAAATTAAATCTCCGTTGAAGTTATTTCAAATTTTATCTCTAAAAATATAATGGATTTCCAATCCTCTAATTGAAATACTTTTCAGTTAATAATAAATACATTTGAACATTGTATTCATACTCGAAGTTCCAACTATTTTTATTTTACAAAACCAATGTTTTGAATTTTAAATACCTAAGTAACTCATAGGCACTATCGAATACGAAGGTTTATGATCGCATGGACATGGTGTTCTTATTTAGAGTTATCCGGAGGTAATATTTTTCAATAATTTCCCATCTCACTCTTGGCCTGCCAATTAGGGCTTCTTTACTTCTGGCTTTCATCCAAGAAGTTTCCATACCTCTCTTTCATTCCCCATTCGTGCCACATGGCCTGTCCATCGTAGTCTATGAGATTTCACTACTCTTTTTATGTCTGATTTCCCATAAAGATAATGCCGCTTATTGTTAAGTAGTTTCCTCCATTCGCTTCTCTTTGGTCCTACCAAATATTTATTTAATTTTTTTAAATAATATCAGGAGTTACATTAAATTTTTAAGTATAATTTTCATTAAAAATATCAAATACTCGTCATATTTTCTTCTCTCTTAAAAAAGAGACCATTTCACTTTCGAATTTTTGCTATTATTACGACTATTATTATTAATTTTTTTGTAAGTCCTTGTTTCCCTCAACTAGATTTAGGCGCTCTCTCCGTACAGGGAAGAAATTGATCCATACTAATTTAGTTACACTTGT
Organism: Diploptera punctata; assembly: GCA_030220185.1. NCBI lineage: Eukaryota > Metazoa > Arthropoda > Insecta > Blattodea > Blaberidae > Diploptera > Diploptera punctata. The sequence continues at coordinate 3,169,631 of JASPKZ010003882.1, forward strand.
TTTTTAATAGATGTCATTGGAGTGGTAAATTTTGCTAAGAGGCCTATTTTTATTCAGGCTTAAGGAGCTTCTACGAGCCTCAAAATCTTCAGACTCGGGACCTACGGCTCGAAGTCTCTCCCCCAGGACTTGCTCCTTGGATTTTTCCAACCTAAAAATCCATCGATCCCGGCCGGGTTTGAACCCGCAACCCTCGGGACCAGGGGCAAGGAGCATAACCACTAGTCCACCACGGCAGATTATTATATGGGTATTAATATGTTAATGGAATATTTATTAATACAAATTATTACAAAAATAGAATCATAAATGCTAGGCTGGTTATATTCATTTAAAACTGAAATTACTTCCACCCTTCTGATTATTATTTTACACCTGAAGACGCAGAGGAATAAAATGCTTTGTAGTCACTTTTCGTATGAAATAGGTAATAGCTACACATGAGTAGATATTTTCATGAAATTAAAGCCTTTGTCTACCAGTCAACCACGTTAGAAAAATTGTACAAAAATTAGTATCATATTTAAATTTAATTAATTTTTAATTCCATGGCGCTACATGCCTAGAAAACTCTTAGCCTACTAGCAGGCTGCTGGCCTCACATCCACATGTGTCAATCATAGAGGTAGATGATCATCTAGCCCGTGTAGGGGTGACATGTGATCATCATGTCAGGTCCCCAGCGGTTATAGCTGGTTTTCTCAACCTGGAGCCGCTACTTATTGTAGCTACCCAAATACTTCACAATGCTGGGTGGGCACCGGTCCCATACTGACCGAAATACCATGAGAAAATTCCTTCCCCCATGGAGACTCGAACCAGCTCAAGTCCCGTAGCTCTGCACCAAGGCTTCCTGCGTTAAACACTCCGCTATGGCGCGGGATCATATTTAAATTACAATAAACATAAAATACTACGTAGTAGGCTATATCTATAATATAATGATTTCCTTCAACGTATATTGATTTATTCTATCTGGCCATCATTATCATCATTAACATATTAATTAAATTTAGGATTAAGGCCTCTTCTGGCGCATCATTACCATCATCACCTATCATAATCTTCACTCAGAACTAATTAGTGGTCTCTTCATTACAATTTCATCAAATTCTTGACTAGGATCATGAATAGGGTTAGAAATTAACCTACTCTCATTTGAGTTACAGTAACGTCATGCCAGGAGAGAATATCATAATGTCGAAATGACAACGTAGTGGTAGTGAATAAAAAATAAATATAAAATGTAGAAGACAAAAAATGAAAATAAATCTACTAATGAGATAGAATACATTTAAATCTGGTGAAAATTTAATTATTTAAGAACAAATAATTGCATAAGCTTAACTTAAAAGTGCTAAGTGTGCGGCAACCCCTGATATTTTGAGGGAGGGAATTTTAGGAACTGGCAGAGACTACTGTGAAAGCAGTAAATTATATTACAGATGAAAACGGAACGCCAAACTTATTGGTTCATACATGTATTCGGGACGTCTCGAGTTCAAATCCGGAAACCATCTAAATAACTGCTATTCTTTCATATTATACTCAGATATCATGGCAAATCGTTTTCAATGTCAACTTCTCCCTTAAATATTGTTTCATAATTCTTTAACCCAGTATTATTCAACATTTTGTTCCTCACAACTTTAAAGACAGTTTTTCACTGCAGTCATAACTTCACATTTAACCTTATTTCAAATTGAATCGCTGAGTTTAAAAGCTAAGTACCCTACTTTTGAGAAAACCTTAAAAAAACTGTTTAACTTCTTGTAGCTTATTCTGACAAATTTTTCATCAATCACTATACTGATCCTCTGCTTACCGGGAATTCAAATTTAACAAGAATTAATAATTTCTGCAGTACATACGTGTTGAATCGCTGTTCGAAGGCAATGTAGTTTCTTCCTTTTTCAAATCATCCAAAAATTAATTTAGCATTATTTCATAAATAAACTTTATTAGTAATTAAAATACAAGAAAACTCAAATACATCAAGAAACACATTTTTGGGTATTATTTGCTTTCCTTCGTCATCCTGTGGAAAATGTTCATTAACCACAAGCGATGTTAAATTAATGATACTGATGATGAATCACTATCAATAAAACTAAATATATGGTCATGTGTAGAAATTCATTAAATAATGGAAATGGACAGCTAATGACAAATGAGGGCAATTTTGAGGAGGTGGCTGAATTCAAATACCTAGGAACAATAATCACAAGTAGGAATGAGATGCACAAAGAAATTAAACATAGGCTTAATTCTGGAAATGCGTGCTATTATGCATTGCAAAGACTCTTGATGTCCCAACTCCTTTCAAAAAACGTTAAACTGAAAATATATAAAACTATTATTCTACCAGTTATATTATATGGGTGCGAAACATGGAGTCTTACTTTAAGAGAGGAAAGGACATTACAAGTATTTGAGAATAAAGTACTTAAGAAAATTTTTGGACCAAAGAGAGATGAACAGACAGGTGAATGGAGAAGACTACATAACAACGAACTGCATGGTCTTTATAGGAAGCCAGATATAATAAGAACAGTTAAGTCTCGTAGACTGTGATGGGCAGGACATGTTGCACGTATGGGGAATGGGAGACTTGCATGGAAGCTTCTTGTAGGAAAGCCAGAGGGAAAACGCCCAGTTGGTAGACCAAGAATTAGGTGGGAGAATAACATTAACTATGATTTAAGGGAAGTAGATTATACAGGGAATGATTGGAAAACATTAGCTCAGGATAGGGATGTATGGAGAGCTTATGTCCGCGCGGTCATGAACCTACGGGTTCGATAGTGCCAGTGAGTAAGTAAGTAAGATGATGAATCACTTTTTGCATAAAAAAGCAGAGGATCACTTTTGTAATTAGTCAAAAATGTGTCCGACTAAGCTATAAGATATCATGTAGTTTTTAAAGTTATCTTAAAAGTAGGGTATTTGGAGTTTCTATCCTTTTCAACTCAGCGATTCAATTATTGCGATTGAGGGTTTTTCCACTTTTCAGCGGTTGCCCTTTTTACCAGCTGGCTGCTGGCCCTTCAATCCACATGTGTCAATCACAGAGGTAGATGATCAACAGCCAGTGTAGGGGTGACATGTGGTTAGCATGTCGAGTCCCCCAGCCGTTATAGCTGGTTCCTCAACCTGGAGCCGCTACTTATTGTAGCTACCCAATTGCCTCACGATGCTGGGTGGGCACCGGTCCCATACTGGCCTAAATACCATGAGAAAATTTCTTCCCCCATGGAGACTCGAACCAGCGCAAGTCCCGTAGCTCTGCGCCAAGGCTTCCTACCTTAACCGCTCGGCTACGGCGCGGGACAGCCATTCAATTATACTTAGTATTAAAAAACATGTAAAAAAGAGTGGTAATGATTTGTTTCACCTAGCATTGAACAGTATATTATGAACTTGGATGTTTCTAAACTTTTTTATTTTTTTATTATTTTTTTTGGTTTTATTGAAAGTTTTTCTACATAGATTGTTTATTTACTTCTTTTTGATTTAACATGTTTTCCTCTTTCTTGCTATTTTTTAAAATATAAGTAGTGAAGAAACACTTAGCTCCAATGTGGAGTTTTAAAATCCCCTACCACACAGGCAATCGAACTCCGGTTATCTTGAAGAAGATTTTCGGGCTGTAGGCCGTGGTCGTGAGGCTTGTAGTTCCCCGACGTTTCGCCAGAGACTGCGTCTCCTCCGAGGATGCCAGACGCAGTCTCTGGGGAAACGTCGGGGAACTACAAGCCTCACAACCACGGCCTACAGCCCGAAAATCTTCTTCAAGATCATCATAGCAACTCCGGCCGTGAATGTCTATGTGATTACAGAACTCAGGCTAATTTCTTAATAGTTCTTTAATATTTTTATTCGTTTCACTAACTAACTCACTGGCACTATCTAACCCGGAGGTTCGTGGCCGCGCGGACATAAGCTCTCCATACATCCCTATCCTGAGCTAATGTTTCTCAATCATCCCCTGTATAATTTATTTCCCTAAAATCATATGTAATGTTATTCTCCCACATCATTCTTCGTCTACCAACTGGGCGTTTTCCCTCTGGTCTTCCTACAAAAAGCTTTCATGTACGTCTTTCATTTCACATTTGTGCCACATCTCCTGCCCATCACAGTCTACGAGACTTAACTGTTCTCATTATATCTGGCTTCCTATAAAGACCATGTAGTTCATTGTTATGTAGTCTTCTCCATTCTCCTGTCTGTTCATCTCTCTTTGGTCCAAAATTTTTCCTAAGAACTTTATTCTCAAATTTTATTCCTTTTACTGCTTTCACATTTTTATTTTACATTTGTTTACATTTTTACGCCTACTAACACAAGAACAGGGCACATACCTTATCCCAACAGGGATATTAAAATCCCCTAACCTTCCTGAAAACGTACCCGAGTCTCCGGAGTAGTATATACCGGTATGAATTCTACTGACTATGCCATGGTTATTGTCTAAAATTTAAACTCTGCCTGTAACGAATCCGGGACCAGGAGTTGAGAGGCAGGCCTGCTGCTTTTGAGAGAGTCCGGCTGGCAGGATCACCGGAGTGGAATGTTTTAGCTTCAGCAGCTTTTCTAATGTGTTATGTTTCCCACAAAAAGCAGTGATCATATGTTATGTTTTCCCATTCAAAACCCAGTGCAACACAAGTTGAGCCTGTTCCTAAAAAATATTAAACTTAGATCGATCATCGGTTGATTAAGGTCTTTGACATCGTCCGATTCCCAATAGCCAATTTTGTCGGTCCATCCAATATCCTGGTTGTACATGTTTCTCCTTCATGTATAAATATATTCTCTGACTTCAGGAGGTTTTAGGTCTTCCTCATGCCTCGTCTTTCCACAGGTTTCCATCCCAAAACAGATTTTGGTAGCCGATCCTCTTCCATTCGCTGAACATGTCCATACCATCTTAATTGCTGAGTTTTATAATCTAAAATAGTGTCTTCAATCTGCATTTTCTGCCTTATAACTGAGTTCCCAATTTTTAAATATTAAACTTGATCCTTTAAAAAGCTATCATAGTTCAGTTATGCTTCAGTCCGCCATTCGCAAAAAAAGACTCCACCGTCACCTGTTAATATGATGATTGAAGTTGTTTTCTGCACATCTGCTGCTCGATACATTGGTGCGAGTATCAATGGCAATTCTTAATTTAAGCGAGTTATATAATTTTGTTGTGATTTGATTGTTGTCAATGGAATGTAAAATATAAAATTTCAGTTAAAAATGTTTATATCCCCTCTATTAAGTTATCGCTTAACCACAAGTTTAGGGATACCCCAAGTTGAATGCCACTGCTTTAATCTTAATTTAAACACAATAGATGTGATACCATAGGAATCGTAATAATATATTGCGACGCGAGATTGGGAAGCGATTTTTACATAATCGAGGAACATGTTTAAAAACCGAGCGATAGCGAAGTTTCTAATTTCCGAGATTCTGTAAAACACTTCACAAACGTGCGTTGTACATTATTTATTGCGCGAAAGTGTTTTCAGAATAATAAATAATAGTAAAATAATAACATCTTTGTTAGAAATATTTGCGTTCATTATAAACAATTGACTAACGTTAACAGTGTGGGCAATGTTTATTGGTTGAGACTACAGCAGGCCGTGACACGAATCAGTTATAAAATGGCGAGAAGTACGTATTTATTGTTTTATATTGTTTCAAATAAAGTTCAGTTCACTTAAAATTCAGTGATTTGTTTCGTATGATGTATATTAACACTGCCTTTGGATATTTTTTGTATACACATTGTATGTAGTATACATAGAGGGCAGTGGTTTTACTTCCCACGCGCGTTTTGTAATATGTAATATTACACTATAGTTATTTAGGTTGGCAACCCCGGAATATAGGAAATTGAACTTTCAATCATGGTCGCCATTGCTGTAAGTACGGCAAAACGCACTAACACGCAAAAAAAAAAAATGAATTTAATAGTAAGAAATAAAACAATATAACTTATAGGTTTACAAAATAAAATGTGAAATTCTCTTATAATAGAATAATTTAGTACGTAATATTACGCAGGGAAGCTATTGCATGCAGTAATTTATATCAACTAAAAATGTCTCATTGAATTGGTAAGTTGACCGCATGCCATTCATGACATCCATGGGCAAATAAGGTAACTAAATTAACTTGGTCTAGTAACTCCTAACATAGGAGAGTCAATGGCTCAACATTGTGCTACGCCATAGACAGAAAGAGAAAAAATCTGCCAGAACCGGGATTTAGGCCTAAAGATATCCAGTTGTATGCACTGGCGCATTAATTTTAACATTATGTTCATAATTAACTGATATGGCACGGAAGAGAGACAAATGTGTGCCTGCTTCTGTATTGTCTGAGTAGTACCTGGGTTAGTGTGTCAGAATATAAGGCGGGACATTGTGGGTTCAAATCCCGGTACAGACAATTTGTTCTTTATTTATTGTTGTAGAAAGTAACTTGTTTCTTATTTAATGCTATTTTTTCTATTATGTTTTATTTATAATGTATTTTTGCTTTGTTTTTCAGGTATGCCGTTTTATTTCTTAACTCCTTAGTCTTCAAAAATCTCAGGTATTGTATATATATAAATACTTATCTACAAATAACTTATTTCTAGTGATATCCTGACTCTTAAACTGTTGCAATAAGCCCATTGAAATGAAATACGGCAGTTTGAATTTTATACACGGTAAAATTGTATGCCCTAATGCTGCTATTCTTTAATATCAACATCTATTATCAACATATAGATCCTGTTTATCTTATTACAAAAATAAATAAACCCCCGCATTTATTACTAACAGGTAAATGCCAATACACTCATGTCAAAAGCTGCCATGAACACTGATACTTTTTAGATCCTAAAGAAGGTATAGACACATATTTCTATAATGAGAATAACTGCTCGATTTAAATAAAGGAATTTTAATAATTTTCTTGAATGTTGTATTAAGAAACAATCTTGCCAACGTACGGAGAAGAAATGTGAATACTTTTCCTGAATATTGTATTAAGAAGCAATCTTGCATACGTATGGAGAAGATAAATGACACTATGTCCATCTGGGGTTTAATTTTGGGGACAAAAAAAAAGACATGTCGTTACTACTGCATCTGTGTGTTCATGCAGATGGGATTATTTACTCCGTACAATAAAATATCACTTCAGTATTGTATACTTACTCTAAGGATGTGGTAAATGGGAGTTAGAAATTATGGATTAGTTAAATAGTTAAATGGTTAAACAAGCTTATTGAAAAGCAAGACGTAATCTAATAGCATATTTAAAAAAGAAACACTCATGTAGTATACTGAACAAATAATAACTTTTAAGACACGATATAACATTCACTCAAGCATTCATAGCTCCTTTTATTATACTTTTTTAATAGGCACATAGCACGTTTATCTTCATACAGCAGATGATTCATTGAGGATGATGTCAGTCCTTCCCATCTTTTTTTTTATCGGTCTTCTGACGCCACTTTTGTTTCTTCATTGTAAATATCGAATTATTATAATTAATTTCGTATTGGCTCTACCTATATGACTTGCAGTTTAGGTCTAAATGTGGAATTTGAATGATATTCAGATTTTAGATATCGTTTATTATTCTCAGATAAATGAGCAATTTTATCCTGATATATAAAATTTATGTTCTCTGCTGCCTATTATGAAGATATTTGAAATTTCGAAACGAATATCATGTGAATAACTGATAGAAATGCCGATCTTTACCAAATTATAAACACACACACACACACATCCATCCATAGTAATTCTGCCCGAAGGCAGGTCCTTCACTGCAATCATAGCATTTTCATGCTGTGCTTGGAGCTTTACTAGGGAATTGTGTAGGTGTGGTAGCTTCCCGTTGCTTTCCACACCGGTGATGGATGATGGTGATCATGATACTGGTAAGGATGATGATGATGATGATAATGGCCATATGAATTCGGGGACCGTTTGGGCCTTAAAGTTTTCCTGACATTTGTCTTACAGGTGAGGAAAAACTCCGATAAAAACCTCACCCAGAAAAACTGCCCCGACCGGGGATCGAACCCGGGCCCGCTGCGTGACAAGGCAGCATGCTACCTCGAGACCACAGCGGTGGACACACACACATATATATATATATATATTATATATAATATATTCTCTTTAATTTGCTTACTTGTTATAGTCAGCTACTAGATGGCAGTGAAGACCGAGTTCTCGCGACATCTAGTAATAATGGAGAATATAATACATATATAAGAAAAATAAGTGTTTGAATTGGATTCGCCTGGTAGTGTAATGGATATCACGCTGAGGTACAGACTCAGAGATCCGGGTTCGAATCCCGTCCAGGCATTTATTTTTCTTATCATACCATATATATATATAATATATATATATATATATATCATCATCACTCCAGGGATTAGGCAATTATCCGTTCCGACTTCATAATGCATCAGCCCAACGTCTTCTAGTCTTCCAACATCACGTCTTCCTCTTGCTTGATAATTTCTTGCTAACAATGGATATCTCTCCTTACTCATTCCATCCATATGATCAATCCATTTCTGTCTGTAATTCGTGACCTTATTCAATGAAGGCTATACTTTCAATTCTTCTCTTATATCCTCATTTCTTATTCTATCAAGTCTTGTACATCCTTTTACTTGTCTTAGGAACCTCATCTCCGCCGTCTGTATTCTATCCTTCTGTTTTTCGTTGGAGCCGAAGTTTCACATCCATACAGTATTGTGGGAACCGCCATAACATTATACATTTTTATCTTGGTTTCTTTTCTAATTTTATTTTTGAATGTTCTCTGTATTGTTCCACACACCGTCTGACATATATTTATTTTGGAGTCAATATCTCTTTCCACATTGTTTCCAACATCACAGCCCAAATATTTGAAACTAGACACCTGTTCTGTACTTTGATTTTCTAAAATAATTTTGGATCTCACTGGATCTCTTCCTCTAAAAGCCATGATCTTTGTTTTCCTTACAGAAATCTTTAGATCATATAATTTACATATTTCATTTAATACATGCATTGATTTCTGTAAGTCGTCTTCATTTTTCTGAATTATGATTACATTGTCAGCAAATAAAAGACTATTTATGCACACTTTATTATCCATTCTATTTCCTGGATTCACTAAAACTTTCCATTTATTTAAAATATCGTCTATATATATATATATATATATATATATATATATATATATATATATGGCAAGATAAGAAAAATAAATGCCTGGACGGGATTTGAACCCGGACCTCTGAGTTGATATTTCAGTGCGCTACAACTTATGCTACCAGGCGAATCCAGAACAAACATTTTTCTTATACATATTCTCTATTATTACCAGATGTAGTGGGAACTCGGTCTCCACTGCCACCTAGTAGCTACTATAACAAGTAAGCAAATTAAAGAGAATATTCTTACCTTTTAGCAGTGACGCTTTATCGATGTTATAATTAAACCTTTTTGACATTGAGCAATGCAAGCTCAATATGACAAGATAAGAAAAATAAATGCCTGGACGGGATTTGTACCCGGGCCTCTGAGTTGATATCTCAGTGCGCTATACTTACGCTTAAGGTGAATCCAGAACAAACATTTATTTTTCTTATACATATTCTCTATTATTGCCAGATGTAGTGGGAACTCGGTCTCCACTGCCACCTAGTAGCTACTATAACAAGTAAGCAAATTAAAGAGAATACTTACTTACTCACTGGCACTATCGAACCCGTAGGTTCATGGCCGCGCGGACATAAGCTCGCCATACATCCCTATCCTGAGCTAATGCTTTCCAATCATTCCCTGCATAATCTACTTCCCTCAAATCATAGTTAATGTTGTTCTCCCACCTCATTCTTGGTCTACCAACTGGGCGTTTTCCTTCTGGCTTTCCTACAAGAAGTTTCCATGCACGTCTTTCATTCCCCATACGCGCAACATGTCCTGCCTATCGCAGTCTACGAGACTTAACTGTTCTTATTATATCTGGCTTCCTATAAAGACCATGTAGTTCATTGTTATGTAGTCTTCTCCATTCACCTGTCTGTTCATCTCTCTTTGGTCCAAAAGTTTTCCTAAGAACTTTATTCTCAAATACTCGTAATCTCCTTTCCTCCCTTAAAGTAAGAGTCCATGTTTAACGTTTCTTGAAAGGAATTAAAGATAATAGTTTTACTTTATAGCAGTGACGCTTGTTCGATGTTATAATTAGGCCTATATATATATATATATATATATATATATATATATATATATATATATATACATGTGTGTGTGTGTGTGTTATAACTATATTTTTGACATTTGGCAATGAAGGCTTATATTTTTTCTCTTCTTCTGCAGGAGAGAAACTTTGGATTTCAGAATATAGGTTACAATTTATATGAGAAAAAAAGGTAATTTTTTAAATACTCGTATCTCTTTGCTTCATGTCTCACACTTATAAAGTATAAAATACTAAGGAAATGCATGTAAGATATGATTTGTTTATGTTGAATGACCTATATCTAATTAAATTATAAATGGAATAAGATCAGAAGTAATGATGTTATATGGTAGGGAAATTTAGTTATTCAGACTTATACAAGATAAATAAAACTTCTGATGGAGATTTATGAAAAATTCAGGATTATTTTTAAAACAGAGCGTGAGAATAACATTAAAATACATTGAAAACTAACAAAGAAACTGGCTAAATCATGTAAAGAGGACTAACTTCCAACCGATAAATCTTAAGATTGAGAAGGCACGAAAACAACAACATTCCTATGGGACACTTTTATAATATAAAGCATATTATTTATTAAGCGGCCCCTACACAATCAATATTTACGTCAATATATTGTACAATAATTGACATTGTACAACAATATTGAGCGTCTGTAGAACACATTGAAATATTGCGCAATATATTGAGTCAATCAAAAACAGTTTGATTTTGATTGTGCAATATAGTAAACATTGCGTCGTCCGTTTGCAATATTGCGCAATATTATTTCAGTTCTGTGTACTGTCTTATTATTTCATATGTTGACTGCACAAATATCACCCGCGAACTAATTTATTGAGCAATAATGTTGGACCGTGTGGGTTGGCCAAATAATACTATTGTACAAAATATTGTGCAATGTATTGACGTATATATTAGTCGTGTAGGGATCGCTTTATTATTCCACATGTTGACTGAACAACAACCGCGAACTAATTTATTGAACAATAATATTGCACCGTGTGGATTGGCTAAATAATACTATTGTACAAAATATCGTGCAGTATATTGACGTAAACTTTGATCGTATAGGGGCCGCTTAAACGTTCTGATTTTTTTATGCTAGTTTTTCCTTATTGTTTTACCTTTATCTTTGTTTGTTTTACCTGTTTGTAACTTTCTTTAATTCTCACATAGACACACACACGCCCAGACCCAAGGTGGAGATTTAAAATCCCCTACCCCGCCACGAATAGAACCCGGGTCACCGGAGTGGAAGGTAGGGACTCTACCGACTACGCCGCGGCGACGGACAGAATTTTTTTAAAATTTCTTTCTTTCTCGTTTTCACTCTTCCTTTTTTTTTACTTTTTTTAACCTTTTTATCGTATTCACACATACAAAGACAAGACAGGACACATACCCAGACCCAAGATGGAGATTTAAAATCCCCTACCCCTCCGGGAATCGAACCCGAGTCGCCGGAGTGGAAGGTAGGGACTCTACCGACTACGCCACGGCGACTGACATGTCAAGTTTTTAATTTTCTTATCTCTAAGACAGACGTAGTAGTTCCTGATTTTTTAAACAGGTGGTGTAAGAAAATATTCGCAGTACAGACACAAGTTGGTAGATGGCAGGTCGGTGAACAAGTTATTGACCTTTTCTATACACAAACATGTGATGTTCCCGCCCCAACTTAAAAACAATGCAAATCGATAAGATTTTGTACTCATGACAAGACTTGCGATCATTCATACTGAACCCTATAATAATTTTATTGCGTCTACAGCATCTAGAAATTTCATTCACTGATGCTTAAACTCAAAGTACCGTAACTCACAACTTTGTTTCGCAACGTCGCACTTTTGCTATAAACTTTCACATGATAACAACTTCTGTTCTATAAGATTATATTGGGTAGATGCCCGCTTTTCTGCACTTTTATGTGGGATAAATATTGCACAAGGACAAATTAATGGTAGAAAGCGACCCTTGGATCCAAACGTTATCTTATAATAATTATAAATGTGATAACAATTATCAATATTTTGATTATACAGCGTGTTCATAAAGTCCCAGTACATTTTTGGGATAACGTAGTCCAAATAAAACACACGGCTAAACTTTACAACCTATGACCGGACTTTTTTAATTCCTTCATAAAATCCTGTCAAATTGTATTCCTAGGGTTTCATTTTCAAATTATTTCCCACAATTTACACTGATGTTACACTTTTTCTAACGATTATTTCAATATATGTTTCTATGATATTTAACTACATACTTAGCATGAAGATGTTATGCAACAACAAATATTTGTTCCAGTGCAGCGAACGTAGAGTATGCACTAATTAACTGAACATATATACTTCAGAATTTCAGAACTGACTATTTATTTTTGGGCGTTGCATTATTTCACAGGTTAGAGTACTTAAATTGCGGTAGGTTAGCTTTTAGGTTGGTCTTTCACAGGTTAGAGTACTTAAATTGCGTCAGGTTAGCTTTTCGGTTCGTTAAATATCGTGTATTCGTTGTAATTTCTTGTAAGTATCTTTACCAAATCATAACTGAATTTAAGATAAATGTTACATTTAACTAAGTAGCTAATTCACTGGCACTATAGAACCCTAAGGTTCATTTCTGCCCGCACATAAGCTCTTCATACATTTCTACCTTGAGCTGTTATGGTTCCAATCATCTCGTGTATAATTTATATACCTCAGTGCGTGGTTAATGTTATTCTCCCACTTCATTCTTTGCCCACCTATCGGGCACTTACCTCTGGCTTTCCTAAAGACGTTCTCCATACCCCCCTTCCATTTCATTCCCCATTCGTGCCACATGTCCTACCCATCATAATCTTTGAGACTTAATTTTCCTTATTATTTCCTATAAAGATCATGTAGTTCACTAGGCCCTAAGTAGTTTTTTTTTCATTTCACCTGTCTGTTCTCTCTTTGATGCAATAATTTTCCTAGTCATATTATTCTGGAATAGCCTACTCTCAATCCTTACTCTAATCTTTGAAGTAACAGGCCCCAAGTCTCGCATGCTTATAGTATAACTGGAGGATTAAAGGCATTATCTTTATAAGATTTAAATTTAAGTAGCTAAATTAATACTTGAACTGACAACGTTACACTCAAAGATCATTAATCGTTCGGTAAAATTAATTGTATAGTAAAGGTATAAATAAAACTGAGCAACAAAAAATAAACTTTTTTTTGTCTCAGAAAGGAAAATATGTGATTCTGATAGTATTTTTTCTCCTGAATTCAAATATAATATCGGTTTTTCTCCATCACGCAAGGTTTCCGAGAGATTCCATCCTTTTAGCCGGGAACCAAGCATTTCAGACTGGTTTTTGGATAACTTTAAATCTCTTATGAGATCGTTAAGATCTTTTTGTGTCAATAAATGAGGCTCAGATGAACAGCTTTGTTCAAAAGTTGTATCACCAAAATCTGTTTCTTCTTCTTCCTTACTTCCATCAGAATCTGAGCTCTCTTCATCTAATGTCACATATTCTGGAGGCTTTTGTATGGGCAATTCTTCGCAGTGAGGAATTGGTCTCATTGCAGATTGCAAGTCAGGGTACACCACTGTATGTTTTGACGTAATCCCTTTAATGTTTGTTAAGCAGAAAATAATTATTTAAATCCATTAATTGAAATTGAAATACAAAAAACTGTGGGTGATGGAGAAATTCCGAATACATATTTGAAAACACGATAAAAAACTGCATTAAGTACAACTATTGGTACTCATGAGACAAAAATTATGTTGACCGGTGTTATTTGTCGACATTATGTTAAGATTATATTATGAAGTTACAATTAGAATTATCTTATAGATACAGAGGAAGTTCTATGAACCAATGGGAGGAACTGCAATTATTTTTTATTTTAAAAAAACAGCTAATATCGTTGGGTTCCCGATTCTTTATTATCTCGATTTAATCCAGAGAATGTTGTGCATGATCTAGTGTTCAGAAATTGTATACGACCATACTTCTCAGCTAATTCACTCCATTCACCTTTGTAATAAATAAATATCAACTCGTTTCCAACTCAGGATCGGGTCTAGGGATGAGATGAGATGAAGCCTCTATATTTACCTCTATATTTATAGAGGTCTGTGAACTACAAGGGTGTCAGCCTGACGCATCGTCACAAGGGCAGATAAATGAAATGGAACGAAATGAATGAGGGAGAAATGGTGGAATGAAATTTGTGGCAGGGGAAAACGGGAGAACCCCCAAGCTCCGTTTCGTCAACCACGTAACCCACATGGAGTGACCGAGACTCGACCTCGGAACCCCAGCAATGAGAGGCGAGCATCTAACCGCTTGCGCCACGGAGCCGTCTTCCATACTTCTTTACCCTGAGCTAATGTTTTCCAAACACCTCCTGTATAATATACTTCCCTCAAATCATGGTTAATGTTATTCTCCCATCTCATTCTTGTTTTGCCTACTGGGTTTCTTCCCTCTTGTTTTCCTATAAGGAGTTTCTATGCCCCTCTTTCATTTCCTATTGTTCCATATGTACTGTCTTTGTGACGTAACTGTTATTATAACTGATTTCTCATAAAGATCATGTAGTTGACTGTTATGCAACCTTCTCCATTCACCTGTATGTTCATCTCTCTTTGGTTCAAAAATTTCCCTAAGAACTTTATTATCAAATACTCGCAATTTTCTCCCCCTTAAAGTAATAGTCCATATTTTACATCCATAAAATGTAACTCAGAGATTAACAGTTTTATATATTGTCCTTGCTAGAGATAAAAAAGATTTATATTAAAATTGTAGTAGTAGGACTTCATTAGACTAAAGGTAAGATTTGTATACAATGTTATTTACAAATATGGGTCGCACGGGCAGTAAGCCTACGTGCTGTTGACAGTCCGTTACAATAAAGTAATGTTTGGTAATAATATAAGATAAAACAAAAAATAAAACACAATATTATTACAGTTAGGTAATAATACAATAACATTATACATTCATTAAGTTATGTAGAATTACACTGAGCAACAAAAAATATTTTTTTTCTTGTCTCAAAAAGAAAAAAATATGTGATTCTGATAGTTTTTTTCTCCTGAATTCAAATATGATATCGGGTTTTCTCCATCACTCAAGGTTTCCGAGAGACAGGAATTTATAATTTCAAACACTTTAATATTTTCTACATTCGTAACTACACAATATTCGAACATTCGGACTCACATAGAAAGTAAGAAATGACGATTTTCTGCTATATTTCGCCTGTGGAGCATCCCTCTTGATGGCCCAACAATAATTGGCCAGCATATTAGGATTCCATTTGCCTTGATATCTCTTTTCCATAGCTGAAACCATTTGAGTTGGCTCATTTGGTTTTATTTTACAATGGACAAATGGACGAGAAAACGTTTATTAAAAAATCATTATTTAAATCCATTAATTGAAATTGAAATAAAAAAACTGTGGGTGATGGAGAAATTCTGAATACATATTTGAAAACACGATAAAAACTGCAATACGTACAACTATTGGTACTCATGAGACAAAAATCATGTCGACCAGTGTTATTAAGAATTAATGGTGTTACATTTTGATAACATGTTTATTTATACATGAATGAGTGATGTTCTTATTTTCCGTGTTTTGTCCTGAAATTTACCCAAGTTTATCCAATTTTCAGGATTTACCATTAACTCGTAGTAAAGCTCTGTCGGGCTGACCTAGTCGTCAGGAAACAGAAAGTAACAAGTTTCACAAATATTACAGAAAATCAATCCTTCATAGAAAATTCCTCCCTCCACGAATGGACGATAGAGAAGTTTATGAGGCAGTTGGTGGGATTAGTTACACGTATAGTTGAGTGTTCACAAGACATTTTATTGTTTTATGGCAGGCCAGTAAATAACTTAAGAGTTTGTTTCGTCCTCAGTAACAAGTAATTTATTGCTGAACTATTGTCACCAACAACTACTCAATTATTGTTACAAGTATCCTCTTTAGTCCCACGTCTATTGTACGTCGCCTTATTTACACTTTCGTTTTCTTCTCTCTTATAGCTGTGAACATGACAGCTTTGTCTACATTTAATAGTAATCGCTTCACACAACTATCCGCCTTGTTAAATGTTGACACGCTGACCTTATATTAATGACTTTAACTCATGTCGCAAATGGTAGTCAATCACCAATCACGTTTTAATGAATTTTGTTTGACACCGAATGATAGTCGTGTTTCGCCTCGCTCTTTATCGATTTCTCTTTATCAGCTCCTGCTTTTGTGATAAAGAAAGCTCCTCCTTTTTTAATATTCTGAACAAGTTAGACCATTATTTTTCTCCAACAAATACATTGAATATAGCAAATAATGAATAGATTCAGTGATTTTACTGAGTTGTATATTCAAAGTATAAATGATTAACCTAAAATGTTGGTTTTAATAGTTTGATGTGTTTCATTATTTCTCCACTACAGTGCATTCTTACAATATTGCTTTTGTGATAAAGAAAGTTCCTCCTTTTTTAATATTCTGAACAGGTTAGACCATTATTTTTCTCCGACAAATGCATTGAATATAGCAAATAATGAATAGATTCAGTGATTTTACTGAGTTGTTTATTCAAAGTATAAATGATTAACCTAAAATGTTGGTTATAATAGTTTGATGTGTTTCATTATTTCTCCACTAGAGTGCATTCTTACAATATTGCTTTTGTGATAAAGAAAGTTCCTCCTTTTTTAATATTCTGAACAAGTTAGACCATTATTTTTCTCCAACAAATACATTGAATATAGCAAATAATGAATAGATTCAGTGATTTTACTGAGTTGTTTATTCAAAGTATAAATGATTAACCTAAAATGCTGGTTATAATAGTTTGATGTGTTTCATTATTTCTCCACTAGAGTGCATTCTTACAATATTGCTTTTGTGATAAAGAAAGTTCCTCCTTTTTTAATATTTTGAACAGGTTAGACCATTATTTTTCTCCGACAAATGCATTGAATATAGCAAATAATGGATAGATTCACTGATTTTACTGAGTTGTTTATTCAAAATATAAATGATAAACCTATAATGTTGATTATAATAGTTTGATGTGTTTCATTATTTCTCCACTAGAGTGTATTCATACAATATTGCGATCCTATTTGGCAATAAATAATATGATCGAGTTGCAGTGAATATACATAACCTCACATTTCTAATTTGTTTTCAAACATCGCCGTTTACATTAACTATATAAATATTTTAAAACACCGGCAACCATATTCAAATAATTATTTTTTAGTAAAGAGCTTAATTTTATTCGTTAAATAGTCCTAACAAATGTCACCCTTGATTTCCAGATTCTCTAGATAAATTCACTACTCGCTTCGTGAGTGGTAAATGTATCGATAATTTGAAAATCACTCGTGGCATTACTTATGAAAATATTGTCGCCAAGACTTATGCAATTATTGGTATGAACATGTAGTAATCAAAATACGGGTACTTACATAGGTACCGATTTTGAAAAGGGGACAATGCACATTCTGTCTCCTTAAATTTGAATTTCCATAGCATTATCTGCTCACAAAATTAGTAAGAGAACCTAACCCGTTCATTCCAAAGGAGATCTCTAACTAATTAACTCACTGGCATTCCTGCCCATCGCTGTCTATGAGACTTAAGGGGGGTGATGGGTGAAGTTCCTATTTTCTACCGTTTTTAAGCTACATACTTGATTTGTTGTACACACATTCATGCTATAATAGGTAATATTATATGAAAAGTTCATCCTTCTAGGCTTAAAGGTTTTGAGTTATTGAAGAAAATCTATTTAAAAATTTGCATATTAAATTTTTAATACGTCCCATAATTTTTGAGTAAATTTTTTGAATTTTTTTCTACACGACCACTGATTTATTTAGAACAACTCTATGCATTAACCTTTCTATATCGTTATAATAAACGAAGAAAAAAATATCCTCTGCATATGATTTTTTTTAAAATTACTACACATATATTATTTTTTATTTTAAAAACTATCAATGTTGTTTCAACATCCGAGCATTGAATTATTAGCCATAGTGTGTGGGACATGCAGTTAACATTTCGTGCTTGTATCATTAAATTTGTCAATGCTATTTTAATTTGAATGTATTAAAATGTAATAAAAATAAAAGTGTGGAAAAGCCAATTTGAAAGTTTGCATGCAGCTAAATTAGAATGTAGCATACATGCCCTCCTACAGTCAATAGGGAGACTTACAAGCGCCATCGGACACTGAAACTTCGCCAACTTATACTTTAAGGTAGGTAGTATTTGATAGTGAAATGCAGGCTTTCACGGCCGGTAATCATGGTAGTAAAAGATTCCGGGCTATGTGGCCGTGGTCTATAACTGGCGTTTCTTCCAGACGTTTCTCCCTCAACTGCGGAGGGCATCTTCAGTGGCGAGCGCTAGAAGCTGTTGTTTCCCTGTCGTAGACTCATTCGCAGTCGAGTCTACGACAGGGAAACAACAGCTTCTAGCGCTCGCCACTGAAGATGCCCTCCGCAGTTGAGGGAGAAACGTCTGGAAGAAACGCCAATTATAGACCACGGCCACATAGCCCGGAATCGTTTACTACCGTAGGTAGTATTTTTTAATACAAAAAACAAAAAATGCTAAATTAGACCGAAAATGTCGAAAATTTCACCCATAACCCACCTTAACTGTTCTCATTACATCTGGCTTCCTATAAAGACCATGTAATTCACTGTTATGCAGTTTTCTCCATTAACCTGTAAGGGAACCCCTAGTATAAAAAATAAGCAAAATCTTTTTAAAATGTTGAATGTTTTCTGGGGTTTTTGGCCGTCGTCAAGAAGTTTGTACCATACTTCCTAAGCTTAGACCCATTCTCAAACTAGTGACTCCGCTCTTGAAAGTCTAAATTGTTACATGTTACTAAACATTGTTTGGAAATGAATTAGGAGATTGCAAAAACAAAGCCCGAATTTTTACTATATATTATAATTTACGGCTACCACTGTGGTCTCGAGGTAGCGTGCTGCGTTGTCACGAAGCGGGCCCGTGTTCGATCCTCGATCGGGACAACTTTCCTGGATGGTTATTTTTTGGGGGGATTCTTCATCGTCTATGAGACAAATGTCAGGAAACGTTAAGACCCAAAATGGTCCCTGAACATCATCTTGCCATCATTATCATATTCATCCCATTATATTAAATTTGTCCACCGCTGTGGTCTCGAGGTAGCGTGCTGCCTTGTCACGCAGCGGGCCCGGGCTCGATTCCCGGTCTGGACAGGCTCCTGGGCGAGGCTTTGTTTCGGGTATTTTTCCTCACCTGTAAGATAAATGTCAGGAAGCTTAGGGCCCAACGGTCCCCGAAAATCATCCGGCCATCATCACCATCATTATCATTATAATCCTTCACCGGTGTGGAAAGCAACGGGAAGCTACCACACCTATAATTCCCTAGTAAAGCTGCAAAGCATAGCATGACAATGCTATGACTGCAGTGAAAGACCTGCCCTCGAGCAGAATTACTATGGGTGGACATTAAATTGATTTGGTCATCTCAGTATTTTAAAAAAATCGGCGTAGACTTGCACTATATGATATCACGTTCTTAAATTAACTCAGTTGAAATATAATCAAGGAGCTAAGAATATCTTATTTTTATCATTCCATGTGCTACATGTTTGATCTGTCACCCTTGGTCACTCTGGAAGAGTGGAAGCATAACTCATGTCTGCTATTGTACAAGCGCCAATATTTTAAAAACTGGAATCTACATCTATGTTGGCATATTTTACATTTGTCACCAGTGACTGAAGGAATATGTTACTGTAAGAGAAAAAAATATGTTTATGATAATTACATGATAGTTATTCATCATTATGTCCTCAACGCCTCCGCCCATTTAAAGTTAGCGTGTTTTTAAATTGGCATCACTGTTAGTATTGCATCCACAGCATGTCATTTTATGCTACAGTGTGCAGCGCTGTAAGTGGGAGGATACGAAACTACAAGGATATGTGATATATTGCATGTAAAAAAAAACACATTTAGTAAAACAGTTCACTTGTTTTAAGATTTTTTATATTGTACTCGGTTCTGTAAGAAAAACAAGACATGTACTGGTATGTCAGTGTGGGTTTGTATGATTGTCGAAAACCTTCAACGCAAGTACATATTGTATTATATTCCAATCCGTTGCCTCTTAAACCAATAGCGTGTGAATAAGGTTTTGAAAACAACAAGTGAGTTAGTATTTTATTTAGTGATGCTCTTTGACCCATCAACTCATTCGACTCATTACCGATGTAATTCAACTCTAATAAATGCTCAGTTGCCTTATATTTCAGACCAAGTTATTTTAAGTAAGATATGTATACGTCACGGTACTTGAAATTTTACTTTGCTTCTGAATGAAGACACATTCAAGATTTTATACGGTCTGAAAAACATCCTGTAGCTTCGGTCAGGTTGGAATCTGCAGACTACGAATCAAGAGATGAGCATGACTGCCACCAGATCACCAAGACCTATAAATTCTTTCAATACATTATAATTTAGTTAAATTTTTATCTTAACCGTATTTTCATAGAGGATTTTAATTAATTTTTAATTCTTATTTGTAGATGTTTCAATATCTGTGGTGTTCCTGTGGTTATTTCTTTTGTTTGTAGCTAATCAACCATGCATTTATATTGTTTGTCCTATGTTTTTGTAGAATTTAAAAAAAAAATCATTGTACTGATATTATGAAATTAGGATTACAATTTAATGTATCCTGATACTTAGTGTACCGACCCAAATAAAAAAAAAACTAATCTAACAGCTCTTAAAATTAATAGGAAGAAAGGGAATCTCGTTCATGCGTGTTACTATACACATACAAATATCAATAATAATTATTAATTATATTAAATTATATTGTATTATGTTGTATTATATTATATTATATTATATTATATTATATTATATTATATTATATTATATTATATTATATTAATATTATATTATATTATATTAGATTATATTTATTATAGTATATTATATTATAGATATTATATTATATTATATTATATTATATTAGATTATATTATATATTATATATATTATATTATTTATTATATTATATTATATTATATTATATTATATTATATTATATATATTATATTATATTATTATATTGTTCTGTATTGTATTGTATTGCATTGCATTGTATTGTATTGTATTGCATTGCATTGTATTGTATTGTATTGCACTGTATTGTATTACATTGTATTGCATTGTATTATATTGTATTACATTGTATTATATTGTATTATATTATATTATATTATATTATATTATATTATATTATATTATATTATATTATATTATATTATATTATATTATATTATATTATATTATATTAGTCCACAGCTGTGGTCTCGAGGTAGCGTGCTGCCTTGTCACGCAGCGGGCCCGGGTTCGATCCCCGGTCGGGGCAGTTTTTCTGGGTGAGGTTTTTATCGGGGTTTTTCCTCACCTGTAAGACAAATGACAGAAAAACTTTAAGGCCCAACAGGTCCCCGAAATCATATGGCCATCATCATCATGATCATCCTTATCATTACCATCATCATCATCATCCTTGACCGGTGTGGAAAGCAACGGGAAGCTACCACACCTACCCAATTCCCTAGTAAAGCTGCAAGCATAGCATGAAAATGCTATGATTGCAGTGAAGGACCTGCCTTCGGGCAGAATTACTATGGATGGATATTATATTATATTATATTATATTATATTATATTATATTATATTATATTATATTATATTATTATATTATATTATATTATATTATATTATATTATATTATATTATATTATATTATATTATATTATATTATATTATATTATATTATATTATATTATATTATATTATATTATATTATATTATATTACATTATATTATTATCGTGATCCTATATAACTTCTTTGACGACTGAAAAATCTCTATTACAAATTTGAAAATTTGAACCCTGCACTTTTCGACTGCAGTTCCAAATATAGTTAAAAACATCTTGTTCGGTAAAATCATCACCACCACCATCATCATCATCATCATCCAGGGAAGAAGCCTGTTGGATCGTTCCGATTTCATGAAAGATAGAATTGTTAAAATTGTTCAGACCATCTTCTGGTCCAACATTTCTCCTTCCGCGCGGTTTATAATTTAGCAATAATTTTAGAAATCTTTCTTCTGGCATTACTTACTTACTCACTGGCACTATCGAACCCATAGGTTCATGACCGCGCGGACATAAGCTCTCCATACATCCCTATCCTTAGCTAATGCTTTCCAATCATTCCCTGAATAATCCACTTCCCTCAAATCATAGTTAATGTTATTCTCCCACCCTTATTCTTGGTCTACCAAGTGGTTGTTTTCCCTCTGGCTTTCCTACAAGAAGCTTCCATGCAAGTCTTTCATTCACCATACGTACAGCATGTCCTGCCCATCGCAGTGTACGAGACTTAACTGTTCTTATTATATCTGCCTTCCTATAAAGACCATATAGTTCATTGTTATGTAGTCTTCTCCATTCACCTGTCTGTTCATCTCTCTTTGGTCTAAAAATGTTCCTAAGTACTTTATTCTCAAATACTTGTAATCTCCTTTCCTCCCTTAAAGTAAGAGTCCATGTTTCGCACCCATATAATATAACTGGTAGAATAATAGTTTTATATATTTTCAGTTTAACGTTTTTTTGAAAGGAGTTGGGACATCAAGAGTCTCTGCAATGCATAATAGTACGCATTTCCAGAATTGAGCCTATGTCTAATTTCTTTGTGCATCTCATTCCTATTTGTGATTATTGTTCCTGGGTATTTGAATTCTCTTGTTCGGTAAAATAACACTATTTTATTTTTTATTATCAGTTTATATTTTACTTAACTGAATTGAATCACTAAAAGGTAAAAAAGAGAAAGTCAATTATTTTGGTATCGTAATATTTTCAACTTGTGGCAACGAGGAATGGAAGAGGGGCATTGATGCTTCTTTTAGGAAAACCAGAGGCAAAACGACCAGTATGTAGACCAAGAATGAGGTGGGAGAATAACAATAACTATGATTTAAGGAAAGTAGATTATACATTGGATGATTGGAAAACATTAAGTCAGGATAGGGATGTGTGGAGAGCTTATGTTAAGCGCGGCCTTAGACCTTCGGGTTTAATAGTTCCAGTGAGTTACTTAGTTAATATTTTAATTTGTTGAAAACAACTATGTATTTAATTTACGGAGGTATTAATTATAAACACAGATATTGCGACATTATTCAGAAATAGTGTGTTTTATTGCTGTCGTAAAAGTGTGGCACATATAAGAGAAGCATTTAAATGTGTCTGCGTGGGTTGCATACAGGGACGGGTGTAATGTAGTGTGTTATCTGTATGAAACAAAGGTCAGGTAATCAATCAACTCCAAAACTCAGCTTTCTACACAAATGTATGCAATCAGGAAACTTCCTCTTTAACTCGCCCCCCCAGGTAAACTTGTATGTATAATGATGAATGCGATTAATTTTATCAGGAAAATAAGACAACTTTGCAGAGTAGTCTTATTTACTTACTTACTCACTGGCACTATCGAACCCGTATGTTCATGGCCGCGTGGACATAAGCTTTCCATACATCCCTATCCTGAGCTAGTGCTTTCCAATCATTCCCTAATCTACTTCCTTCAAATCATAGTTAATGTTATTCTTCCACCTCATTCTTGGTCTACCAACTGGGCGTTTTCCCTCTGGTTTTCCTACAAGAAGCTTACATGCACGTCTTTCATTCCCCATACGTGTAACATGTCCTGCCCATCGCAGTCTACGAGACTTAACTGTTCTTATTATATCTGGCTTCCTATAAAGACCATGTACTTCACTGTTAAGTAGTCTTCTCCATTCACCTGTCTGTTCATCTCTCTTTGGTCCAAACATTTTCCTAAGTACTTTATTCTCAAATATTCGTAATCTCCTTTCCTCCCTTACTTAGTAACGGTAATCTGAAATTTGACTTATAGGAAGTAATCAACACTGGATAGATTTTTGGGGCACTGTATTTGAATGATATAAACACCAACACGGTGATTTTCAACCTTTTGAAAATATAGCATCCACAATGAAGAATACCGGGCACCAATAGTAGAGTCTACTTTCTAATGGGAAAATCAATAATTAGACGCCATATTATTCTAATTAAACATATAGGCCTAATGAAAGTTGATTCAAACTCTTATTCTCGTCTTTTTTGTATTCATGACGCACTAAGCCTGGAAGATCCTTGGTCTAGTCACCGGTTACCGGTCTCAGATCCAAATCTGTCATTTAACAATTGACAACCATATATATATATATATATGTAGCTCAGAAGATGGTCTACAGAAATCACTCTTTCGATTAAATAACATTATACAGAATTATAATTTCAAAATATTAATAAGTAAAACGAAAATCTTAGCTTTTAAAGGATCAGATACCGTAAGAGTTAAAACAGTTCTGGAGGGGAAACCCGCTGAACAAAATAACCATTTTAAATACCTGGGTTATGAAATCTCCTATTTTAAAAATGAAGATTTATTTAACAAACTTAATAAATTTAAATAATCAATTGAATTGGCGTTTACTTGATGAAAATCCATAATTTATTTAATTAAATTTATAAATTTAATTATATATGTGGCACAATTAAGAGTATATTTAAAAACACAAGAAAGGAAACAAAACTTAAATTTTATAAAGCAGTGGCAGTCCCCTTACTATTGTATGGTAGTGAATTTTGGGTTTTAACTAAAAGAGAAGATAATATTATAGAAGCAGCTGAAATTATATTTCTGAGAAGTGTGGCTGACTGTAAAGTTCTAGATAAAAGAAGTGAAGATATTAGAAATGAGCTAAATATGTTTAAATTTTCAGATAAAATAAAATAATCTAGAAAAACTGGAAAGAACGTGTTCAAAGAATGAAAGATGAACGCATACCGAAGACAGGAATGTTGGTAGACCGAAAAAGAGATGGATTTAACTTTTTGAATGAGATTCTATGAGACCGGAACAAGCCAAATGGGTTAATCCGTGTTTGTTGACGATATATATATGTCTGTGTGTGTGTGTGTGTGTGTGTGGGATATCTGGATCAACTTTTATATAGACAGTATACAGACTGGATTAGGTATCTTAAGGTATGAAACCGTAGAAATGTGACCATATTGTTTAAACAAGTGAGTATATTATTACATTTCTCAATTTTCAGATTTATGTGTATTTTTATGTGTGGTTTTGTAAAAGTGGTCCAATTAAGTATATGATATTGTAAATATCTTTAATGAAATATTTACTTTTTTTTTTACTGTACAGTAAACAGGCCTAATAATAATAATAATAATAATAATAATAATGATAATAATAATATTATTATTATTGTTGTTGTTGTTATTATATTAATAATTCAATATAATTTTGGATCAACTTAAATGATTCGGCAATTTAAGTAAAGTGTATTTTAACTGTTCTTTTCAGATCACATATTACGTAATAATATCATAATCTTGTATTGCAGTTGAAATACGTTTTAAATTTGTTTTGGTTCACAGGCATGAAACATTTTGGATTTGACCCAACTGATGCATTTAATTTGTTAATGATATTTGCTGTATCTAAAACTAACGAGGGCAGTAATACAGTATAGAGCATACATTTGGTCAACATATTTGTAGTCCCTACTTTACAACATTGTATTTGATCCTCCTACATCTCCTCCCTTTTACGTCATTTGATATTTGCTCTTTCCATATTGTTATTCTGTAAGACGTTATGCAGCAAGTCACGCCATCTATTCAAGAAGTAATTAAATTGTAGGATGCAATTTGAAGATAATTAACAAATTGTATGTCGTGTTTTCATAAATTAGGAGAAATAACACCGAGGAACAAAAAATAAACTTTTTTTTGTCTCAGAAAGAAAAAAAATGTGATTCTGATAGTATTTTTTCTCCTGAATTCAAATGTGATGTGTGTAAGTTTTATTTTTATTAAATAATTCATAATTGTTATTATATGTTTAATTTAACCCTGGTGAAGTGGAAGAGAGGACCGTAGATCTTAACTCCATCAGGTAAAATAAATAAATAAAATAAAAGTAAAATAAAAATTAAATGTTGTACCAGAAGGTTCCTGGAAAAACACAGAATGTAAATCTCATCACAAATGGAATCGCAACTAATCAACAAGCCCAGATCTTTATTTTGAAGCACTATATTGAAGTGAATTAGAACTTCCCAATGGTGAGCACAGCCAGAGATTAGTTTCTATATAGTTAAAATTAATTTCCACGTTACAGAAGCTGTAACAAAGCCAGTTGGATCATGATGGCCTATTCACAAGCAGTAGTCGTATCGCAGCGATATATCTTGTTTAGCCTGGCGTTAAGGAGAAATGATATTGTCATAGTGACACTAACAGACATTAATCTGCTGGGACAATTCAATCAATGGAAGTGTTACGTAGATTTACGACTGCCTAGCGTCAAGTGAAAATAAAACGTTTTCAGTGACAATGAAAGAAGCCAACTAAGCGACTGTTGAAATGCCTTTTTCAGCAAGTTACTCGAGTAATATTTGCGAAAAAGAAAGAGAGATAGATAGAGAGAAAAGGAAATATACTTGATTTAGTTGAGTGGTTTTAGTGATTTTGAGGTTGTCTAAATCAGCTCTATATCTGTCAATTTTTCCAGGGATATCTCCGGGCTCTTTAAGAGATTTACATAATTATAACTGAATAGAAAGTATTGGTACTATAATTAGGAATTAGATTAGATTTTTTATTAAGAACTAGCTAATACCCGGCGTGCGCTGCTACGCCTAAATAAATGAAAATTATTGTGCTTTTATGTTTAGTTGAATAAGTAAAAGGAAAGATAATTATAAATTTATATTTTTTAGACACCCCGTACTGTTTACCCGGCTTTGCCCGGGTATCCACTTATCCCGATCTTCTTGACATAAATGAGCTGAAATAAGAAAATTAATGTACTCCTTATTAGTTGTATAAGTGAGATGAAAAATAATTATAATTGCATATCGTAATTATTTTAAGATTCTCGTGCTGATTACCCGGTGTTGCCCGGGAATCTACTTATCTCGATCTTCTTGGCATAATTGAGCTAAAAGACAAAATTCGTTATTGCGAGTTATCCGTAAAAGAATACCCGTCATGTGCTGCTATGCTTGCACAGGAATCTACGTAATTGTCTCGATCTTCTTGGCATTAATGAAAGACAAAAATGGTTATTGTGAGTTATGCGTAAGAGACAAACATATGCTGTCGCAGACGTTTTTGTAGAGCTTTTGAGATATTCAATTCTGTGTACTTTAATTTTGAGTATTTGTTATGGTTTAGGCAGCGTAAGCCATTTAAGCGTCCAAAGAGCTACTTCAATTTTTTACGTTTTCCACTAAAAGGGCGATTTTTAAGGGTGTAGGAGTTGAGTATCAGAACTCTCTTATAGCCTATGTTCATTCCGAGAATCTCCTGAACATTTTTGAAAAAGCCCCATCACAATCGGATCGACGGTATGGCCGCGCATAAAGTACGAACAAACAAACAAACATTTTTATATATTAGATATCTGTGTTTGTATATTACAATTGTTCTTAAATATGAAGATATTCGTCTACATCTATGAACGATCAATACTCCTAAAATGCATTTTAAAGCAGCGTTGAGGTTATGTAATAAAAATATTAAAATGTAAAATTAGTATCTGATAAAACAGTCGTCGTCAACTAAAATAAAGTTATGTTGTATAATAGTTGAATGCAGGCTTTCACGGCCGGTAATCATAATGTTGAGTGATTCCGGGTTCTGTCCAAGGAAATAAGACAAACCATACATCCACGAAGACAGCACGTCAGAATGGATAACACACCCTCAACCAGCATGGCCTACTTACCATATGTACAAAGAGTCACAGATCGTATCGGAAAACTCCTACGAAAATACAACATAAAAACAGTTTACAGACCTACAAGAAAAATAGAAGACTGCCTTCGCTCAGCTAAGGATCCTCGGCCACCTCTCTCCACTTGCGGCGTATATCGACTTCCTTGTTCGTGTGGTAAACCATACATAGGGACCACAAAAAGAAGTATAGCCACCCGTTTATTAGAACACAAAAGAAACTGCAGACAAGGTGAAATGGATAAATCGGCTGTAGCAGAACATGCCATTATGAATGGACACCAGATTCTATTCGATGATACACAAGTTTTAGCCACAACTTCCTATTATTTCCCTAGATTATATCGAGAGGCTATAGAATAATACACAAGCATAAGGAAAATATTAAACAGAAAAGAGGAAGGTATTAAACTGTCTAAGGCCTGGTACCGTACACTAGAAAATAAATGCATCAACACTAGGGACAACAAGGAGACGACCATTAGCCAATCAGCAAGAGCCACGCCCGCTCACCCTGCTCCCACCACTAGTATCAATACAACACCCGCAGCGTTCACTCTAAGTAGAGCTTCCAACCAGGAAACACGCCTAGAAGCACTCGCCACTGAAGATGCCCTCCGCAGTTGAGGGCGAAAACGTCTGGTATCAACACCAACTATGGACCACGGCCACAGAACCCGGAATCACTCAACATTATGTTGTATAACTTCGTCACGTAGTTAAAATATGAAGTACCAGTTGAAAAGCAGAAGATGAAACGTTGTTTTGAAAGGCCTTCATATTTTAACTACTTGACGAAGTTTTATAACAGAACTTTATTTTAGTTGAGGACGACTGTTTTGCCATGTTCTAATTTTATATTTTAATATTTTATCTATGAGTCCACCGCTGTGGTCTCGAGGTAGCGTGCTGTCTTGTCACGCAGCGATCCCGGTGGGGACAGATTCCTGGGTGAGGCTTTTATCGGGGTTTTTCCTCACCTGTGAAACAAATGATAGGAAACTATAAGGTCCAAACGATCCTCGAACATCAGATGGTCATCGCAATCATCATCATTCATATTCATCTTAGATTAAGCATAGGATTAAGCACTCTCCTGGCACACCACTATCATATCATCGGGGCAACGTAATCCCGCCTTCCAGGCGCCCCAACCTCAGAAATAGGTTAGAATTACGTCAATGCCAGGAGAGAACACCAAAAATGTCCGAAAGGACAACCTGGGGCATATAAATATTTTATCTATGAACAAAATGAATTACAAAATTAAATTATTGACTGTGCCACACATACATAGAAGCCCCTTGTTAGTATAGGCCTATGTATTTTTATTGCGTTTATGTATTTATTTGTTTCATTATAACTATCGTTAATGAATTGTAAAGTATTTATGTTTTGTATTTTTTTATTTTTAGGCCTAAATTATATTGAAGAAAATCGTTGCTTGCACCAATCAGACTAGGGATTTTATCACCGCACTGTCGATTCATTGTAAATAAGTTTTATATTTAAGAACACAGTCTCAAAATCGTAAAAAATAAATCTGTTCTTGATTAGGAGAGAGGTGGAGGGAAGAGATATCATTATTTTTATTTACATTGTTTATTTATTGTCTGTGGAATTCTGAAAAATTTCCAATGGTCGGACAGTCCCCTTACGAAGAGTGTACCTACATGCCATCATATTTTAGAGTTCGCTAATACTCAATAATAATACTGTGTAATAAATTACAGAAAGACAGTTACTGAGTTTTTATTAAATTCTTTACCATTTTCTCTTCACTCTGTTAGCACCTGTTGTATACCTATTTTACGAACTATAAGATGTACTTTTTCCTTCGAAAAATTGCCTCCAAAATTCAGGCGCGTCTTATACTCGAAATTAACATAAAATGTCCAGTGTTTGTTTTAAAATTCCCGCCAGTCTTAAAAATTGCCATATATTCGATGCCGCGGAATTATCTCTATCTGGCAACATTGGATACAACTGGCTGCAGCAGTGCACCGATGCGACGAACATGAGTTGCGGGGATTCACAAGCTTGATAACACCGTTTCCCTCCCGCCCCGTCATCTCAAACTCAGAGCACTGTCTAGTGTATGATGAGTCATTGTAGTCTACGATGCCAGTGAACTTGAACAAATGGAAAATGGATGAAACCCAACACGAATTCACTTGGAAGGGAGCTTTAAAATGACATAAAATCAAACAAGTGTGTCAGTGGATAAAACAGTCGTGGTCTAGATTGAGAGAAGACATTATTGTTAAATCTTTCAAGAAGTGCGGTGTAAGTAACGCTCTCTATGATAATGAAGACCATCTTATATATGAAAAGGACAACGATGACGAAGAAGAAGAAGAAGAAAGTTCAAATGACGATTTTCAGGGATTTAAAGATAAGAATGGTTTTATAAACTAAGATTTTTTTTCTGGCTTTCCAATATTATAATAAAAAATGGTAAAAAAGTTATTTAAAAATGCTTAAAAATTAAGACGCGTCTTATAATCCGTGGGTCCCGCGCCGTAGCCGAGTGATTAAGGCAGGAAGCCTTGGCGCAGAGCTATGGGACTTGCGCTGGTTCGAGTCTCCATGGGGGGGAGAAATTTTCTCATGATATTTCGGCCAATATGGAACCGGTGTCCATCCAGCATCGTGAGGCATTTGGGTAGCTACAATAAGTAGCGGCTCCAGGTTGAGAAAACCAGCTATAACAGCTGGGGGACTCGATATGCTGACCACGTGTCACCTCTACACTGGCTGATGATCAACTACATCTGTGATTGACACATGTGGATGTGAGGCCAGCAGCCTGATGGTAGGCTAAGGGTCTTCTAGGCCTGTCACGCCAGGAGTTTTTTATAGTCCGTGGCGTCTTATAGTCCGCAGAATATGGCAATATATCAGTGATACAAAGCGATTAAACAAAATGAATTACCTAATCCTATTTAAATGTATTTCCCTTAATTCCAAGGAAATATAAATAGTATTTATATGGATGATGGAAAAAAAAATGTTTTCATATTCGGAATCAGCATGTCTGAAATATTCGAATCGTTCTGCTTTTTAAGAGGCCATAATCTTCTCCTTTACAATTTAAACACAGTGCAGGTGTTACATTGTTATAACTTGGGGAACATAATGTTGTACTTATAGAGATACATGTGGAAGGGAAAGTACTCGTAGTTTATATATTTTTTTCTACATGTACCGTTTTTAATCGCAATGCACTTGATAGCTGCCGAGTTACTATAAACCTATTTGTTCCCGTACATTACCCAAGAATCATTTACATCTTAACTACATAGGAGTTGACAAGATAGTAGAGCTACTTTGGTTGTTTAGACGTTTTATGTCTATTCCAGATATTTGTGTAGTCAGGCTTCCGGTGAATTGCTAAATGCCTTTTTTATGTCCAAAGATAAGAACATGGTATGATTTAGTCTCTTTTACCTGTATCTAAAGTAAAGATAGTTTCAGATAAAACTCTCAAGTGACCTCAATAGAAACATCAAACAAGACTTGCGTAAAATTTTTTATCCAAAATATATCTTAAATTTACGATATAATTTTAAAGGATGTCAGAATTTTACGACTTAAAAGGTTGAAATATTCTCTAAATACAGGATATGACAAAAGAATGCTTACATATTTTGGAATTTATTGTTCTTATCTACCCCAGTGGAACCCATGTCCGCATTTCTTGATGGTTGAAAAATCTTCACTCGTTCGACCAAGGTACATTTTTCGACTGGCTTATCGCCTTCGACCTGTCCGGCATGGGTATCCCTTTCGGCAGCAAAGCTGCCGCCAGCATAGCTCTCGGGATAATTTAAGTACGCAAGCCACTCCACCACGATAAGGTAACGATACGTGGAGGTATCTCTGTTCTCCAGGCGACTGGAGAAGACTACATAACAGTGAGATACATGATCTTTCTAGGAAACCGGATATAATAAGAACAGTTAGGTCTTGTAGACGCGATGGACAGGACTTGGCAAGAATGGGAATAACATATGGGCATGCGGGTATGGAAGCATCTTGTAGGAAAACCAGAAGGAAAACGTCCAGTTGGTAGACCAAGAATGAGGTGGAAGAATAACATTCATGATTTTAGGGAAAGAGATTATACAGGAGATGATTGGAAAACATTAGCGCAGGGTAGGGATGTGTGGAGAGCTTATGTCCGCGCGCCATGAACCTACGGGATCGATGGTGCCAGTGGGTTAGTTACTTTATTCTTCGTATCTAGCGAATGATAATATACAATATTAGGTTAGTGAATGTTTTGTTTCCTTTTAAGTAAGAGTTCCTTTCCCACTATTTAAATTGAAGATTAATCTCTCCTTTTACACGGTATATATTAGCTTGACCTGTATCTATCTATGTAACGGAATCTTTTCCCACTTAAAAACATTGGATCGACTTGAAACTTTATATAGGCCTACTTGTAAAGGACCAATGACAATACAACAATTTCATAAATGATATATAATAGGTTGCGGACTTATCGACTTTTTAATCCATAGTTGTAAGAAATTAATATTATATCCTCTGGTGGCTCAGTTGGTAGAGTGGTGGACTGTAGTGTATATAATTTCAGTAATCCAAGGTAGCTGGTTCAAATCCGGCCCGGAGGACTTTTTTTAGAAGAATATTACTTTTAGCTTATACTACAATAGTATCGAATATAAAAATATTTACAATTTAGAAAACCAAACTGAAAAATAAGTAATATTTAAAAAAAACTAAAAGAACACGCTAACCGAACTAAAAAATGAAACATAATTTTAATTTCCAACACGCTTGGGATAATACTAAATTCCGTTGAGGTAACAATCATAAAGTAGAATGTTAAAATATATACCTTTTGGCAGGTCCGTCATCCTGAACTGTGTTAAAATGTTCTTGATTTTAAAAATTAGTAACTGTAGGCCTTATCTGAAGTCGTCTTCCATCAACAGCAGAAGAAATATGTGCTACTAACTGTTGTTATTGTTGTACGACGTTTTGAACTTTGACGGCCTTGAAGCGTCGTTGGCACCTGCCAAAAGGTTTATATTTTAACATTTTACTTTATAATGTTTCATTTTCCAGTAATTTATTTCTTTTAATTATACACTTTCATCTAATCCTGAAATCATCATTATCATCCGGTATCGTGGCAGCTGCCGCCGTGTTGCGGAAACCAAACGCCATTCCCCTCTGTCCACCTACTGGTCTTCCTCCAATCCTCTGATATTCATAGCTGCTTTTTCCCCTTCTATCCAAGTTTTCTTCGGTCTTCCTCTCTTCCTCCTTTCCATTGGGATCCATTCCATAACAATTTTAGGCAATCTTTGCTCTGGCATTCTTTTGACATGGCCATACTACTGTAATCTTTTCTTTTCTATAATGTCTATGATGTCCGCCTCCTCTTGTACACCCATAATTTCCCTTATTTCTTTATTTCGTATTCTATCCATTCTAGATTTTCCAGGTGATCTTCTTAAAACATCCATTTCTGTACTTAAAATCCTTTTCGTTTCCCTGGTAGGCATTTGCCAGACTTCAGACTTCCTGAAATAGTTAACTACATTCAACTCGAGGTTCCATTTTCTTTAGATATCAAAACCTCTAGTGAGATTACTGTAAATACTATTTTTGTTTTTGTTATTCCTACTTCCATTCTTTAAGACAATTCCCGAACATGAAAAACTGGATGTTAAATTTGAAGTAATGATTGTGTTAAAGGGATACAAAAAAATATATATCCATCCGTCTCTCGAATATCATAGTTATGGATATTCAGCTGGTAATCATGTACAAATCGCCTCGGTAGTGTAGGGATAATGTTCCTTGTTTATGGTACCGAGGGTCGCGGATTCAAATCGGGCCGAATTCGGTGGATTTTTAGGATGGGAATTCTGAGGAACAAGTCCTCCGGGAGGGATTTTAAACCATGGATATCGAATTTGAAGATTTTCAGGCTCGCAAAAGAAGCTGAGGCCTAAATTAGAACTTCTGAGCAAAATTTAATTGGCTTTTCCCGTGGTATCTTATTTACCTACTATGTATATACTTGAAGTGATGAACTAACCGCTTGTTACTCGCTGATATCTGTAGGGAAATAAGCGTAACTAAATTAGACTTGGTTAAGTAACTATCGTATAAGGAATCATTTTTTATCCACTTGAGGATATATGGGTAGAGAGAGCATGTACAATCTTCCGTTCTTGTGGATCAAAAACCTATAGCTTCTTCACTTCACATTATATCAGTTTCATTACATCCACGGATCTTCAGCATCCTCGAAACATATATTTCCACAATATGGCCATTCAACTGAAAATAATTTTTGGAACACACGCTGATATTTCATCGCCACTACCAGCTGTTTCTCAGTATTCAAACGTATTGTTATAGCTATTGAGATATTTTTATAAGATAAGCGGGTTCAGAACTATATCTTATATTTCCGATTGAGGGTCTTTCCACTTTTCAGCGGTTGCCCTTTTACCAGCCGGTTGCTGGCCCTTCACATCCACATGTGTCAATCACAGAGGTAGATGATCAGCAGCCAGTGTAGGGGTGACATGTGGTTAGCATGTCGAGTCCCCCAGCCGTTATAGCTGGTTCCTCAACCTGGAGCCGCTACTTATTGTAGCTACCCAATTGCTTCACGATGCTGGGTGGGCACCGGTCCCATACTGGCCGAAATACCATGAGAAAATTTCTTCCCCCATGGAGACTCGAACCAGCGCAAGTCCCGTAGCTCTGCGCCAAGGCTTCCTACCTTAACCGCTCGGCTACGGCGCGGGACTCTTATATTTCGAATATATAAATATCCTCA
Organism: Diploptera punctata; assembly: GCA_030220185.1. Taxonomy (NCBI): domain Eukaryota; kingdom Metazoa; phylum Arthropoda; class Insecta; order Blattodea; family Blaberidae; genus Diploptera; species Diploptera punctata. The sequence goes on from JASPKZ010003882.1 coordinate 3,204,724, forward strand.
ATTCGTTTCCAACTCAGGGTCGGGTAGAGGGATGAGATGAGATGAATCCCCTACATTTATAGAGGTCTGTGAACTACAAGGGGGGACCGGACCACAACACCCTCCCCACCACCCCCCCCCCCCACCCCCACCACCACACCACCCCGCACAAACGGGCCGACCACTCCTGACGCACCATCACGCGGACAAATGAACGAAGCGATTGAGATGAGTATGGAGAAATGATGGAATGAAATTATGGGAGAGAAAAACGGAAGAAAATCCCGAGAAAAATATGCTCAAGATCCGTTCCGACCACTACGAAATCCACTTGGAGTGAAGGAGACTCGATCTCGGGATCCAGTGGTGAGAAGCGTCTAATCGTCTAATCGCTTGCACCACGGAGCCGCCTTATATTTCGAATATCATTACAATTTTTTAATTGCTAAACAAAGCTTAATGAAAAATAATTGTAGTAGTTATTGTTAAATGATCAGCCCTAGAGTGTTATAATAAGTGATTATCTTGACTTTCGAGTCCCGAGGGTTTGCGGGTTCAAACCCCGGCCTTATCCAAGTGGACCAGGTTCTCGGTAAAAGCTTCAAGTTTGGGGTGGGGTACAGAGTCTGAAAGTACGCGGGCTCGCAAAAAGACCCCCACCAAGCGTCAATGTTGGAAAAACTTCTATTACGAAATGTAACCTTAGTTTTGTAAAACCGCTAAATTGTCGCTTTGAGGTGATTTACATAAACACACGTAAATCTCAGTCAGAGCTCTAGGGAAATAAGCATAATTAAATTCTTCTAGTTACGAAATTCCATGGGCACGCCGTAGCATAGTGGTTAAGGCAGTGCGCTACAAACCGGAAGGTCGAGGTTCGAATCCCGATGGGGTCAGAATTTTTAAACTGACCCAAACCTTCTGGTGGCACCATGACTCTGTGGTCGACTCAGCCTTTAACGGAAATGAGTACCAGACGGCTGTTATGGGGGCAACGGCCGTCATTGCAGGAGGGAATGACAACACGGCTGACATTCAAGTGCCGATTGTCTAGAAAAAGTGGCAGCCTTAACTTCCTACTAACCCAAGGGTCTCCTACGGCCTGTAGTTGGATCACTTTTTACGAAATTCCATACTTGGGAAGCACCCATGTTCCGCAATGGGACCAACAGGCATCAATCAATCAATATTTTAAGGGCCCCACTACATATAATGTCCTAACATTTCATGTTCCTAGGAATACGTTCTATGTTTAAGCTTTTGGTATGGATTTGTTTAGTAGTCTCCATCTGGAGATTAGAAAGGGATACTATTTTATCTCTGAAAATTTGACAGGCGTTGTTTGACGGTTGTATTTTTACGGTGAAACAATGCCAGTCTTTCGGCAAGGTACTTGTTTCGTTTGGCTTATCGCCTTTGACCTGTACGGCATGGGTGACTCTTATGACTGCAATGCTACATAGCCGGCATAGTTCTCTGGGTCATGATTACGCATTCCAGGGAATCTTGTCATCCCATCTTATCTAAAAAAGTTAAACTGAAAATATATAAATCTGATATTCCCCCAGTTATATTATAAATAAAAAAATCCTCAACTCGTGTCCAACTCAGGGTCGGGTCGAGGATGAAATGAGCGAAACCTCTATATTTAAAGAGGTCTGTGAACTACAAGGGCGCCGGCGACCACTCCTGACGCACCGTCACAGGGGCGGATGAAGGAAATGAAACAGATGAGATGAGTATGAAGAAGTGATGAATTGAAATTTGTGGCAGGGGAAAACCGGAGAAACCCCGAGAAAAACCTGCCCAAGCTCCGTTTCGCCCACTACACAACCCACATGGAGTGACCGAGCCTCGATCTCGGAACCTCAGCGGTGAGAGGCGAGTTTCTAATCGCTTACGCCACGGATCCGCTAACCAGTTATATTATATGGATGCGAAACATGGACTCGTACGTTAAGGGAGGAGAAAATATTACGAGTATTTAAAATCAAAGTTATTAAGAAAACATTTAGACCAAAGAGAGTAGAACGACAGGTGAATGCAGAAGGTAACATAATAGTGAGCTACTTGATCTTTATGGAAAATCAGATGTAATAAGAACACTTAATTCTCTCAGACTTCCATGGGCACGAATGGAGAATGAAGGAGGGGCATGGAAAGGAAATAAGAGGGTAAGCGCCCAGTAGGTAGGCAAAGAATGAGGTGGGAGATTGATATTAACCTTTATTTGAATGATGTAAATTATACAAAGGATGATTAGACAGGATTACCTGAGGATATGGATGTATGGAGAGTATGAACCTTCGGGTTCTATAGTGCCAGTTAGTTAGTTAACTTTAAGTTAATTGCAATCTTCTTCTCATAAGTAATGCCACGAGGGATTTTCAATTTATCTAGAGAATTTGGAAATCAAGTATGGCATTTTGTTAGGACTATTTAACGAATAAAATTAAGCTGTTTACTCACACATCATTATTTAAATATAGTTATTTTAAAATATTTATATATTTAATGTAAACGGCGATGTTTGAACACAAATGAGAAACGGTTAGTACGCTTCATTTGCTTCTTTTGTTCATCACTGCAACCAGATCATATTATGTATTGCCAAAGGAACGCAATATTGTAAGAATGCACTCTAGTGGAGAAAAAATGAAACACATCAAACTTTCTTTTTACTCTATGATGTAAATATGACAATTATATGTTTCTGGAATGTTGTTACCTGGGAATAAATACATTTAATAAAGTGCAAAACGTGGTTTCTTTTTTGGTGGTATAATCAATTGCTACAAATGTTTTTATATTAACTCCCACATGCGCTATGTGTTGACATTCATGCACTATATATGCAATCTGGTAGCCATATTTCTTAGAGGGTCAGTCACTGCAAAATAATGCTTATGTCCTATTCAGAATGTTAAAAAGGAGGCGTGCTTTCTTTATTATGACTATTTAACTCATGCCCCAAATGGGAGTCAATGACCAATCACGTTTCAATGATTTCTGTTTTACAACCAATCAGAGTCGTGTTTCACGAAATATTTATCAGTGTTATAATTACCATATTAAAGAAAGCTCCTCCTTTTTAATATTCTGAACAGGCCGGACCATTATTTTGCAGTGACTGAGCCTGTAAGAAATACCGCTACCAGATTGTATATATAGTGCATGAATGTCAACACATGCCGCATGCGGGAGTTAATATAAAAACATTTGTAGCAATTGATTATACCACCAAAAAAAGAAACCACTGTTTGCACTTTCTTAAATGTATTTTTTCCCAGGTAAGAATCCAGAAAAATATAATTGTCATATTTACATCATACGACATCAGAAATGAATTAATATACAGTTTGATGTGTTTCATTTTTTCTCCATTAGAGAACATTCTTACAATATTGCGTTCCTTTGGCAATAAATAGTATGATCTGGTTGCAGTGATAAATAAAAGAACCAGATGAAGCGTACCTATCGTTTTCAAACATCGCCGTTTACATTAAATATATAAATATTTTAAAATAACTATAGTTAAATAATGATTTGTGAGTAAACAGCTTAATTTTATTCGTTAAAGAGTCCTAACAAATGCCACTCTTGATTTCCAAATTCTCTATAAAAATTCACTCCTCACTTCGTGAGTCGTGAATTTATCGATCATTTGGAAATCACTCGTGGCGTTACTTATGATAAACTTTAGTTGGTAAATTCTAGGCGAAACACGATTGTGATTGGTTATAAATCAATAATCATTGAAATGTGATTGGTCATTGACTCCCACTTGGGGCATCAGTTAAATAGTCTCCATAAATACTGTTCCTCATATTGTTTCCCAAACATGTGTGTTGTCTGTGATGTGGATTCAAAAAACATTTAACAATTCTTCAAAATTCGATAGCATAGATTTTTTCCTAATGTAAATGGAAGCGAGCACTTCTACATTCCCGGGTTTTATGCGATGTTCCTGATTTTATGTTTGCAATTTTTTAAATATATTCTGGCTTGTATTCCATTTTATCCTTGATTAAGGTTTTTACAGACTGGTAGGATGTTTCTAATTCATCCAATGTGATTAAATCGCATCCTTCAAATGTATTATTTACTGGAGTGTGAGATTGTTTATTCTCATTAAACCACAACTGTTTATAATGTTCAACCCATTCTTTTGGTTCAATAACATTTATATTGGTTGTATCTTTCTCTGATTTATTTATATTTCTTAGTATTTTAAATGCAAAATCTTGCCTGCCATATACATCATATTCAACATCTCATAAATTTCTCTCAACTCTCTTTATGTGCTCTCTGCACTAGATATTTAGCATAATACCTTGCCTGTATATATTTTTGTCTTGATTCTTCATCATTTCCATGTAAGAAAATACAATATGTTTTTCGTTTTTCACGAATAGCGCTTTCGATATCAGAGTTCCATATATTAAGTGAAATGAACTGGAGATATTTTCAATAGTCGATAAACTAGAAGAGCACAAATACCAATGGAAAGAACATTTAGACAGAATGGACAATACAAGATTACCCAAAAAGATTAACACCTACAAACCACATGGAAAAATATCTTTGGGACGGCCAAGGAAGCGATGGATTTGAGACCAAAACAGGTCGCATTGACCTAATCCTGCAAAGGAAGAAGAAGAAGACAGAGTGTTAGGACATTTCTCATTCAAATGACAAGGGTAAAATGAACTTCTTCTTGCCTAGCAATACATATAAAATGTAAAATATAATGTTTATAAGAGTAATTAATTGGTCTGATCTACATGTGTTTCATATAATACATATTTTGTTCAAGAGTTTACTGATATATATAATATATATATATATATATATATATATATATATACATACATACACTTAATTTCTGGTACCATTTTATGTATCCTTCTCTATAAAGACTTCTAACTCAATTTAAGTCAACCACACTCCTTTCACTACAGAATTGTGGTTTACTTCCCCTTATCTGGCACCTAAAAGCCTCTTCTTTCCCATTGTAGATAGACTCCCTTACAAATCAGGGATCTAACTCTTGCATCGTCAAATTGCTCTTCAAATTGGCTTCATCTCATCTAACGGCTGTAGAGGTGCCAAGTCTAAACGGTGAACACAACCCGGGGTCGAGACAATGCTTTGTAACCTATCGTTGTATAGCTCTACAGAGTGTTTCAAATTAAAGTATTATATAAAAGTGTTTCTATTAATATATGATATTCCATTACTGATGTAATTTTTAACGTTACTATTCCACATTTCCAGTGTTGGTTAAGGAACAAAAAAAAAAGGTTCTATATTTTATTTGCCGGAGTATTTTTTACACATATCAGGGTATACAGTGAGTTGACTTGACAAGATGAATTTTATTCAGATATATCCTTTACTATCTATGGATGTGAAACTTGGACATTAACAAAGGCTGCAGAAATGAAGATGTTGAGAGCAATAGCAGGATACCAAAGACCGATAAAAAGAAAAACGAAGGTATAAGAACAGAACTTAATATATTTAATCTCTGTGAAAAAATAAAATACTATCAAAATGCTTACCTTTAGCACGTATTACGAATGAATGAACAGCGCACACCAAGAAGAATGTATAATTATAAACCAAAAGGGAGAAGATTCTTGGGAAGACCATTGAAGAGATGGAAGGACCAATTCGACCTATAATGAGATCGGTACAGGCCATTGGGCTTCATCTTTGTTGTTGTTGATGATGATGATGATGAAGTATCCTTTACAAAATCATACTTACAGTTCCCTTTTTGTAACCGCATAGAAACCATTTATTTTTATATTGTCCATCATCTGAGGAGTTAAAAAAAACTTATGGCTTTACTTCCCTTATGAAAGAAACTTCACTCGGAACTAGTTGAATGCAGGCTTTCACGGCCGGTAATCATAATGTTGAGTGATTCCGGGTTCTGTGGCCGTGGTCCATAGTTGGTGTTGATACCAGACGTTTCGCCCTCAACTGCGGAGGGCATCTTCAGTGGCGAGTGCTTCTAGGCGTGTTTCCTGGTCGGAAGATCTACTTAGAGTGAACGCTGCGGTCGTTGTATTGATACTAGTGGTGGGAGCAGGGTGATTGGGCGTGGCTTTTGCTGATTGGCTAATGGTCGTCTCCTTGTTGTCCCTAGTGTTAATGCATTTGTTTTCTAGTGTATGGTACCAGGCCTTAGACAGTTTGATACCTTCCTCTTTTCTGTTAATATTTTCCTTATGCTTGTATATTTCTATAGCCTCTCGGTATAATCTAGGGAAATAGTAGGAAGTTGTGGCTAAAACTTGTGTATCATCGAATAGAATCTGGTGTCCATTCATAATGGCATGTTCTGCTACAGCCGATTTATCCATTTCTCCTTGTCTGCAGTTTCTTTTATGTTCTGATAAACGGGTGGCTATACTTCTTTTCGTGGTCCCTATGTATGGTTTACCACACGAACAAGGAAGTCGATATACGCCGCAAGTGGAGAGAGGTGGCCGAGGATCCTTAGCTGAGCGAAGGCAGTCTTCTATTTTTCTTGTAGGTCTGTAAACTGTTTTTATGTTGTATTTTCGTAGGAGTTTTCCGATACGATCTGTGACTCTTTGTACATATGGTAAGTAGGCCATGCTGGTTGAGGGTGTGTTATCCATTCTGACGTGCTGTCTTCGTGGATGTATGGTTTGTCTTATTTCCTTGGATGTGTAGCCATTTTTCTGGAAACAATTGAACAGATGGTGTTGTTCTTGTTTAAGGTGTTGTGGTTGACAGAGCGACTAAGTTATGCCAACCACAACACCTTAAACAAGAACAACACCGTCTGTTCAATTGTTTCCAGAAAAATGGCTACACATCCAAGGAAATAAGACAAACCATACATCTACGAAGATAGCACGTCAGAATGGATAACACACCCTCAACCAGCATAGCCTACTTACCATATGTACAAAGAGTCACAGATCGTATCGGAAAACTCCTACGAAAATACAACATAAAAACAGTTTACAGACCTACAAGAAAAATAGAAGACTGCCTTCGCTCAGCTAAGGATCCTCGGCCACCTCTCTCCACTTGCGGCGTATATCGACTTCCTTGTTCGTGTGGTAAACCATACATAGGGACCACGAAAAGAAGTATAGCCACCCGTTTATCAGAACATAAAAGAAACTGCAGACAAGGAGAAATGGATAAATCGGCTGTAGCAGAACATGCCATTATGAATGGACACCAGATTCTATTCGATGATACACAAGTTTTAGCCACAACTTCCTACTATTTCCCTAGATTATACCGAGAGGCTATAAAAATATACAAGCATAAGGAAAATATTAACAGAAAAGAGGAAGGTATCAAACTGTCAAAGGCCTGGTACCATACACTAGAAAACAAATGCATTAACACTAGGGACAACAAGGAGACGACCATTAGCCAATCAGCAAAAGCCACGCCCAATCACCCTGCTCCCACCACTAGTATCAATACAACGACCGCAGCGTTAACTCTAAGTAGATCTTCCGACCAGGAAACACGCCTAGAAGCACTCGCCACTGAAGATGCCCTCCGCAGTTGAGGGCGAAACGTCTGGTATCAACACCAACTATGGACCACGGCCACTTAACCCGGAATCACTCAACATTATTTCACTCGGAACTATTAAGCTGTAGAGAATGATCAATCTATGTTGATCGTGTGTGTATGACTACCGGGAATTACAAAGCGATTAGTTAGAATTTCACTGCTCTACTTGGAAGAATTTAGATTACAAATCTCGACAATTCAATTTATTTTCATCAGAATTCGAATGCATTTTATTTATCAAATATTTTTTGTAATTTAATTCTAGTTTCATCAAATCTTGTTTAATCAATTCTTTAAACGACGGTTTATATATAATTAAAGATCTTATTTAACTCGGATATGTGGCCTCTTTATAGTAATAATAATAATAATAATATAATAATAATAATAATAATAATAATAATAATAATGATAATAATAATAATAATAATAATAATAATATAATAATAATAATACTTTATTTATTCTGGCAGAGTTAAGGCCATAAGGCCCTCTCTTCCACTCAACCAGCACAAATACAAATAAATATTTGACAAATATAGATATACACTATACTAATTATAAACAGTTAAAGATACAATAAATGTAGCAATGTAAATGTCATGTACAAACAACATTTTATAGGGTAATAACAATAATGATACGATAATAATAATAATAATAATAATAATAATAATAATAATAATAATAATATAAATATGATACATTATAAGGGCTTATAGCAGACAAATACACCTTTACAATACCCTCCTACAACTGAATATTTGTTTATAAAATTGATTTTTTTTAGGATGGAAAAATCCAAGGAGCAAGTTCTCCGGGAAGTACTTTGAGCCGTGGGCCCCGCGTCTGAAGATATTTAGGCTCGTAAAAGAACATTAAGCCTGAGTAAAGAGGCCTCTAAGCAAAATTTATCGACCTTCATCATCCTAGTAATACCTTAGTTGCCTACCAGATGTCTCTCATTGGGTCTTTATGTTGACAGCATATAATTCCATGTCATCTATAGGGAAATAAGCGTAATTAAATTCACTCGTTCTAGTAACAAGTAACAAAGGATGTGCTATGGCCGAACATTGGGTTGTTACGTCATTGTAAAAGAAGAAGAATTTAATTAATATATTGATTTATTATAACTTAGACCTAGTTAGTGATTGCCCTATTCCATTTTATTAAAGTTAAAATTTGTTAGTTGTAATCGGATATGAGATGCGCACAACTTGCAAAAAAGATTGTTCTTAATCACTGCAGAGTTTCACCAACGATTCTGATCTCATCTTACAGTTTAGCACATGATATCTCTCGTACTGTTCGCCACATATTGCACACACGCAGTCTGGGCCGGGCTCGTGGAATCTCTGGTTGCTGCACAGCTTGTGGTGAAATCCATGCACAGCGAATCTGGTCACTGTGTGGCGCAATTCATATCCTCCCTGAGTCCATTCACGGTTTGTCATGGCGTCAGTAATGTAATTCTTCCCATTTTTGCGTTTCTTTTCGTGTAGTTCTAGCAGGAGGTCCTGGTAAGCTGGCGTCACTGGTAGTAGGAACTTCAGTCTCAGCTCTTCTATGTAGAATGGTTCTCTGGAGAGTTCATATACAAGTCGCGAGGGTGTGTATTTGGAGAGATAGAGCACTCTTTTTAGGTATGTGGCTTTTAGTTTCTCTAATTTTTCTAGGTCTTTTTCTTTCAATGGACTCATATATTCTCTAACCCATATCTTGCGACGGGGTCAACTTTAAGTTCAAAAAGTTGTAGGGCTTTCTAATGAGAGTCTGCTTATTGACTTAATGTCGCTTATGGCTCTTATCGCAGCATTTATTCTGTCATTTACATGGTGTGTAAATACGCTTCCCTGTGTTTGGAAAGTGACTCCCAGATACGCAAAGCTAGTTACTGATTTTAGTGTTTTTTTCACAAATGTACAAAATGTCTCGTCTGCCCCCTTTTCTAAAGGTCATGGAGACTATTTTCTCTTCATTTAGTGTCAGTTCATTTTCTTTTGCCCAGTCCACTGATTGGTTGAAGGCTTTCTGTAGGTCACTATCCGAAGTTGAGGTCAATACGATGTCATCTGCGTACATAAGCTGGTTTACGTTGTCAGATTTTATTGCCTTGATGATGTCCGCTGTAGATAAAATGAAGAGCAAAGAGATTAGTGGGTCCCCCTGTAGTACTCCAACAGTTTGCTGTATCAGGTTCGATTTGTCTATACCATCACTTATTTGCACCCAATTGTGGTGAGAAGGTCTCCAATAGTAGGTAGTGTTTTAGACCTATAGCGTTTTCCAATTTCTTCATTAGTATGGTTATATTTATTGTGTCGAACGCTTTGGAGTAGTCAATAAATATAGCATGTAGCTTTCCTCCACGGTTTGCTATGGCTGTTTCTATATCAAATTGGAGACAATGTACAGCTTACATCAACTTTATGTGTCATGTCATGTGTAATGGTGTTTGTTGTTTTTCGGGCGGTGTCACTAGATGTCGCTACTTGTCTCGGATCCCATCTGTCTCTTTCCTCTGTCGGAACTGTTTCTTGTTTTTCGTTAACCGCATTCCCCGAGAACATTACATCTTTGTTCTTTGTGTTATCTATGTTCATAATATTTTTCATTTCAGTGATGCATATTTTCAACGTAATCACCGTATTCAGGATGTCTTCCTTCGATTCTGTCCTGAGGTATCCTTCTCTTTCTGCTACGTTTTTCACTATTTGCAGAGCACTTTCTACGCGTTCGTCTAGTACGGCCTCCATTTTATTTTCTCCTAAGGCATTGGTTCTGTATTGCATATTAAAATAACTCTTGGATATGAAAAGTGACCATCTGAAGTGGTTGGTGTCAGTTTTAAATATCGCTATTCATATGTTCAAATTATATAAAAGCAAAATGAAATATGAGTTTTACATGTTACGCAAATTCACAGAACATTATTATCTTTGTACAAAGGCTTGATCTTTTGTTGTTAACGTTATTACCACAAAATAATTGGACTAAACTTTACTCTGCTACAACCGACTGTCCCCTCTGTTTAAGATACACTATCTTGTATCGTTGAATTAACAATTTCGTTCTCTGGGTATTTGTTCTAACGATGAAACAGAAATTCTGTTAACTTAAATATTTTTATTAATGTTTCAATTCGGCTTTCTGAGGTTCGATTTTCCAGATACTGGATAACCGTAGTAAATTTTATTAGACTAAAATTAAATTAAAAAATTGAACTAAATTTTTAGTATTTAAAGGACATGATACCTTAAGAGCAAAAATAGTAATTGATAATAACATTTTAGAGCAAGTGATCAGTTTTAAATATGTAGGTTTCAATTTATCATATGTTAAATCTGAAGATATTAATGACAAAATAAATAAATTTAACCTATTAAAAGAACCCATAAAACACAATAAAATAAACAAAAATTAAATTTTATAAAGTAAAGGCTGTTCCTGTATTGATGTATAGATCAGAATGTTGGACGATCACTAAAAGACAAGAACAAAGATTGGAAGTAGCTGAGATGAGATTTTTAAGAAATATAGCAGGATATACTCTGCTGGATAAGAAATGGAATGAATATATAAGAATGGAACTAAATATTTTCAAACTTACAGACGGAATAATTAAATATAGGAACGACTGGAAAGAACATATCGATAGAGTGCCAGAAGAAATGTTTCCAAACTTGTTTCTAAATTACAAACCGCATGGAAAGAGAAATTTTGGACGCCCACACAGTAAATGGTCTGAACAATTTTAACAATTCTAACTTTCATGAAACCGGAACGAGCCAACAGCTTAATCCCTGGTTGATGATAATGATGATGAATTTTATTAGACTTCCCTTATGGTCATTGTCAGCCGCGGTGGGCTAGTGGTTATATTCCTTGTTTCTAGTTCAAACCCGGGCAGGTCCGACGGATTTTTAGGATAGAAAATTCCAAGGGAGAAGTCCTCCGGTACGAATTTTAAGCCGTGGGTCACGAGTCTGAATATTTTCTAGCTCGTAAAAGAACACCAAGTATGAATAAGAAGGCTTGTTTGCAAAAATTAACCGATCTTCATCCATCCAAGTAATAGGCCTTGCTTTGTTCCTTACCAGTATCAATCATAAACTAAATGAAATATCAAAAAAATACAACATAGAAATATCATCAGAAAAAAAACAATGACCTTCAAGGCCGTTCATCCAGTTCGGGCAAAGATAATATTAGACAATAAACCAATAGAACAAGTGGTAAGATATAACATCCTGGGTTGCGAAATATCATACACAGCGGAAACAGATATAAATAACAAACTAAATAAGTTTAATTATATAACAGGAACACTAAAAATAACTTTGAAAAATAAAGCCAGGAAATACTCTAATTGAAATTATACAAGACAATGGCAGCGCCTATTATTACTTATGGATCCGGAACATGGACAGTGACAACACAACAATATGCCAGAATACAAGCTGCTGAAATAAAATTCCTCAGACCAATAACAGGATATCAAAGAACAGACAAAAAACAACAAAGAAATAAGACAACAACTGAAAGTAGAGGAATTAAACACAACAATAGTGAAATACAGAACAAACTGGAATGTACACCTGGCAAGGATGACTGAGAATAGAATACCAAAAGCAGCCTAGTTATTCATCACGAGGATGAAGAAGTTTGGGAAGACCAAAGAAAAGATGGAAACAACAGCAATTTGGAGCCGAAACAGGCTAGTAAATAAGCCTAAACTGTGAAGAAGAAGAAGAAGAAGAAGACCAGTCTCATTGCGGCGATGTGATAACCACATGTCACTCGATACATCTATAGGTAAATTAGCGTGACAAAATTAGCTTGGTTAAGAAACTATCGCTAGGAAACAATAGGGTATGCACATATATTATGATCATTATTAAATTTCATAACACAAAGGAATTTGGGACTGGAAGTAAACAATAATAAAACTAAATATACGTTCACACATACAAATGCATTATGTAATGGAAATGGACAGTTAATGACAATGGAGGAAAATTTTGAAGAGGTAGCTGAATTCAAATACCTAGGAACAATAATTACAAATAAGAGATGCACAGAGAAATTAAATATAACTTAGGCTAAATTAACGGGAAGCTACCACACTTATAATTTCATAGTAAAGCTGCAAAGCATAGCATGATATTGCTATGATTGCAGTGAAAGACCTGCCCTCGGGCAGAATTATTATGGATTGGTGGATGGAGGCTAAATTCTAGAAATGCATGCTATTATGCATTACAGGGTCCCTTGTAGTCCCAACTACTCTCAAAAAAGTTTAACTGAATATATAAGTTTATTAAACTTATTATTCTCTCAGTTATATTATGTATGAATGCGACAAATGGGTTATTATTTTAAGGGAGGAAAAGAGATTATGAGTATCTGAGAATAAAGCCACTAGGAAAATGTTTGGACCAAAGAAAAGTGAATAGATAGGCGAATGGAGAAGACTTCGTAACAGTGAGCTACATGATCTATATAGGAAACCAGATTTAATAAAAATAGTTAAGTCTCGTAGACTGCAATGTGCAGGACATGTGGCATGAATGAGGATTGAAAGAGGGGCGTGGAAGCTTCTTGTAGGAAAATCAGAGGGAAAACGTCCAGCTGGTAGACCAAGAATGAGATGGAGGATAACATTAACCACAATTTAAGATAAGTAGATTATACAGGGGATCAATGGAAAACATTATTTCAGGATAGGGGTGTATGGAGAGCATATATCTGCGCGGCCATGAGCCTACGGGTTCAATAGTGCCAGTGAGTTAGTTAGTTGAATTTCATAAACGAAAATTAGGGACTGAGATCAAGAGAAAACTAAAGGCGTACAATTTATGTTATTTATTGCATCATCAAAGGAACGTAAAACGTTCAAACATATTTTCATACCTGTACCCATCGGAAATTTTAAATATTAAATTTTCAATCCTCAATTTTTTTTTTGTGGTAGAATTTTATTCTAAATCCTACACGTAGAAATACTGGAACTGGACAGCTAATGACAAATGAGGGAAATTTTGAGGAAGTGGCTGAATTCAAATACCTAGGAACGATAATCACAAATAGGAATGAGATGCACAAAGAAATTAAACATATGCTCAATTCTGGAAATGTGTGCTATTATGTATTACAAAGACTATTGATGTCCCAACTCCTTTCAATAAACGTTAAACAGAAAATATATAAAACTATTATTCTACCAGTTATATTATATGGATGCGAAACATGGACTCTTACTATAAGGGAGGAAAAGGAGATTACGAGTATTTGAGAATAAAGTTCTTAGGAAAATTTTTGGACCAAGGAGAGATGAACAGACAAGTGAATAGAGAAGACTACATAACATTGAACTACATGGTCTTTATAGGAAGCCAGATATAATATGAACAGTTAAGTCTCGTAGACTGCAATGGTCAGGACATGTGGCACGTATGGAGAATGAAAGAGTTGCATGGAAACTTCTTGTAGGAAAACCAGAGGGAAAACGCGCAGTTGGTAGACCAATAGTGAGGTGGGAGAATAACATTAACTGTGAATAAGTAAGTAAGTATCCTACCTTGATACGCCACTGAAAATAGAAGAAAATTGTTCACAAAACTTCCACATCTGTTGTGTAGCAAAGTGATTGAACAAATTTGCTTAACTTTAGGGTAATACATTATAATTAATGATATTGTTTAAATGTTCTTTGCTATATAAGTTCTCGGACCATTAAATTTGTGATAAATACGTTTTTTAAATCACTGGGCATTTGAGTTAGGTCAGTGACGTATTGTTCGTACTTAGTTGCAGCACTCGCTGACAGATGGAGCAGAGAGTAGAGTTGACACGAGGCATTTATCTTCTTATGTTCCGACTTCATTACCGCCACTAAAAAAAAATAGCACAGTCGTGCGGTAAATTAAGTTTAGTTACAATATTAACAGTGGCAGCACAGTACAGTTAATTTCGGTATTATGCTGGGACATGTTCAGGATAGATATATTCACACTACTTACGTAAAAAACCTAAAGATTTTGATAAAGTGTTACCGTTTCACTGCCTCCTTGATACTTCTACTCTGATATATTGCACTTTATATGATGGAATATGTAAATCTGGAAGTGACCTGCTGGCGAGATGTTGGCATTACAAACAATCCAAAAAAAAAAATTGTAAGATATCACATAAATTAGGACCTTTATTGTAATAGTGATATATATCACATTTTTGTTTAAATTTAGTTATTATATTACAATTTTACTTATAAAAAGAGTATACAGATTGCCCAAGAACTTTTGAGTCAGATCAATATAGGTACTATATGGATGACGATACTAATAATAATAATAATAATAATAATAATAATAATAATAATAATAATAATAATCTTCACCCATACAAGTCTTAGGACTAGAGGCCTGTTATGATGTCACTGATGAATTTTGTATCCAGAGCTTCCTTGGACGGTCCATAGATCTCTTCCCAGAACTTTTGAGTCAGATCAATATAGGTACTATATGGATGACGATACTAATAATAATAATAATAATAATAATAATAATAATAATAATAATAATCTTCACCCATGCAAGTCTTAGGCCTAGAGGCCTGTTATGATGTCACTGATGAATTTTGTATCCAGTGCTTCCTTGGACGGTCCATAGATCTCTTCCCAGAACTTTTGAGTCAGATCAATATAGGTACTATATGGATGACGATACTAATAATAATAATAATAATAATAATAATAATAATAATAATAATAATCTTCACCCATACAAGTCTTAGGCCTAGAGGCCTGTTATGATGTCACTGATGAATTTTGTATCCAGAGCTTCCTTGGACGGTCCATAGTTCTCTTCCCAGAACTTTTGAGTCAGATCAATATAGGTACTATATGGATGACGATACTAATAATAATAATAATAATAATAATAATAATAATAATAATAATAATAATAATAATAATAATAATAATAATAATAATAATCCATCCATAGTAATTCTGCCCGAGGGCAGATCCTTCACTTCAATCATAGCATTTTCATGCTACGCTTGCAGCTTTACTAGGGAATTATAGGTGTGGTTGCTTCCCTTTGCTTTCCACACCGGTGAAGAATGATGATGATGATGATAATGACCATATGATTACGGGGACGTTTGGGCCTTAAAGTTTTCCTGACATTTGTCTTAGAGGTGAGGAAAAACCCCGATAAAAACCTCAACCAGAAGAACTGCCCCGACCGGGGATCGAACCGGGGCCCGCTGCGAGACTAGGCAGCACGCTACCTCGAGACCACAGCGGTGGACAATACTACTACTACTACTACTACTACTACTAATAATAATAATAATAATAATAATAATAATAATAATAATAATAATCCATTTTATATTTAGACTAGGTTTTCCATGTTGTTGGGTTCATTTTTCGAGAGTGCGAAAATTATTAAGTAAAGTAGGAGATTAAATTGAGTTAAGACTTAGTTGGTGTTTAGCTTTCGCAGATGATACAGCGATTTTTTTTTTTTCAGTTCTATAGAATATCACACAAAATGTAACGAGTATTTTGCAACACTTAAGCGACAAAGACTGATCGTCATATTTCATAATAGAAAGCTACATTAATTTATAAAAATAATCAATTCAGTACCTAATATTATTTTTCTGTCAATGGCACCAAGTTTTCTTTTATGACATTTATGGCATTCTCCCCTGGCATTGGCGGAATTGTAATTCATTTCTTAGGTAAGGGCACCTGGAAGGCGGAGTTACGTTACCCCGATGATATGATGGGTGATAAATGTCAATGAAGCGCCAGGAGAGTCCTTAACATAAAAAAAAACTCCATGACGCGATAGGCCAAGAGGGCCTTTAGGCTAGCAGCCAGCTGCTGGCCTCACATCAACATGTGTTATTCACAGAGGTAGACGATCATCCTGCCAGGGTAGGAGTGACATATAGTCAGCATGTCGACTCCCCAGCCGTTATAGCTGGTTTTCTTAATTTGCAGCCGCTACTTAATGTAGCTAGCCAATTTCCTAAAGTTGCTGGGTGTGCACTCTTCCCATACTGACCAAAATTCCTTGAGAAAACTTCTTTCCACATGGTGACTCTAACCTCTGCAAGTCCCATAGCTTTGCGGCAAGGCATCTTGCCTTAATCACTTGGCTAGCGCGGGACTAACTTAACCTAAATTCCAGGTCATGGGCGACCTCAGGGATAATTCTCTTTAAGGAAAAAGTCTGTGGTCTGACCGGGAATCGAACCTGGGACTTCATGAACTGTAGACAGAAACGCTGGCCACTCATGAGGGTCGTCATATAGGGCCTACCTGATATTATAAATGCATATCAAGGTAAAATAAAAAAAGTAAAGGGTTAAGGGAATTCATATAATAACTAAATGCTTTTGAAAACGATTAATCAAGAATCAGTAAAATAAAAATTTTACGCCACCTAACCAAGTAACTATAGCAAACTATGAGAAATAACTATTCAACAAAGTTAAGATGAGATATTACAGTACGTATTAGTTCTACAGAAAATAACGCAAACAAAATATCGAGATGTTTAAACAATACTGTTTGGAAAAATAAAAATTTAGAAATAGATACAAAAATAAGAATTTACAAATCTGTCATAAGACCAGTTCTAACATATGGTTGTGAATGTCGAACAGAAACTCAAAAAACAAAACAAATCAATGGAACAACCGAAATGAAAGTTTTAAGGAAAATCGTAGGAAACTCACTGAGAGAGAAAATTCGCAGCTCTGATTATTATATAAAAATTTCCTCATTAGAGGATTGCCTCAAGGACAAAGTGATACAGACAATTAATTTTTGTAATTGATGAAATACATTTTGTAAATAAATTTAAAAAAATTCAACTTGTAGGCCTAATTGAAGTATACATACTATAGGCCTAAAGTAATTTTGTAAATATGGTTTATTAAAATTGAAATTGATCCTCTAATGGCAGCGATGACAATTCTAGAAAGATACGCCCTGTCCAAATCTAATGAATTCCAAAATTTGGCTAAGAATCCTGGTATAGTACCTCTTGCCCCGATCATCAATCCTGTGACAGTTATACTATCTAGTTGGTATTTATCTTTGTAATAGTCAATTATTGGCTCATATATGGCTTTCTTTTCAGAGTCAACTTCCTCAGGTTGGTCACTGTGAGTCTCAAAACGAATTGTGGGATCTAATATCATACCAATTTTAGAGGATGGTCTAAATGCAATAATATCTATTCTTCTGTTACCCCCATTAGTGGCCACACCATGTACTTCCTCATAAACTGTGTATCCAAAATCTCGCAAGAAGAATGTGGAATTGAACCTGTAAACCTCTGGATAAATCATAGAAGACTACATTGGAACGATCACATAGATAGAATGGAGAAAAGTATACTAGTGAAGAAAGTACGTGACTGGACACCTCAGCAGAGAAGGCCTTTAGGATGACCACAACTACGATGGAAGGACGTCACCATACCCCGGACCTGAAGTGAATGAACACACAACAAGCTGCCAGCTTTGATGCGTAGAGGAAGAAGAAGAAATAAGACGAAGTATTAGTTCATAGGTTCTATACGCGGCGAAAAGTCTCATAATGGACAAGAAAGCATAATGGAAAAGTAGTAAACTAAAGAAAAAGAATTATGAAAAAGTTGAGTATCATGCAGAGCACAGAAAACGACATGAACACGAACTGTCAGCAAAGAATGAAATAGGAACAGCGATATTGAGAACATTAGTCTAATAATATTATTTTCAAAGTAACGCGCTACAGTAACGCCATCCCGAGTCTGAATTTGGTTTACTAAAATGTAGTCTATATTATACATTGTAACCGTGCGAGCGGTGTTTTCACTCTCCGCTACGAAGCCCGTATTAGCCGAATTCGTCGCTGGCCTGTGTTCCCCGCTTTAACTGTACAAAAAGTATTACATATAATCTTACCTTATAACATGTTGAAAGGCACACATCAGAAGTTGCAACCGCTCGAGCGGGATTTTTAAAGTGGCCAATGCGACTTGCATCAGTGGGTGATGCGCGCATCTGGTTGTATTAAATCACCTTAAATTTATAAAGATGGCGAGACCGATTTCACTGGTCCATCGTATTTGCGTGTGTAAAAATTATTTTAAGTACGAGTCTGTGATAAACTGACAATGTTAATAATACAATTCATATTGAAAATACGAAAATACTCTCATGATAATTCACAGAGAAAACATTCCAGCTGAGATAAATACATTTCAAGACCTCGAAATTATAAAGGAAATAAACACCTTACTTCTTAATGAGAACGCACCCCAATCAAACAACCCATTATACGAGATCGTCAAAAACAAGTCAGTTGCTGCTACAAACAGTTGGAGTATACATCATCGTAAACAACGAGTAGCAGAAGCTCAATCTGCTGATGATGGAAGTAACTTCCGAAAGCGCACCAGTTAATTTTATATACACCATTTTAACAAAGTTGAGGACGGCGGCACCTGCCAACAGGTACATATTAATTTTTAACTTTTATCTTATATGATAAACTGTTATTTTGGAACTACTGGCTCAGTGCAAAACATTACAGTGGAAGAAGTCACTCGCATTAGCCAGAATATGTGTACCATTTACAGTGCCTCTATAACCCAAGAAGGACGACACTTTCAACATATTTTATGACTCCCAAATGGGAGCCAATGGCCAATCGCGTTTCAATGAATTTTTATTTACAACCAATCATAGACTTGTTTCACCTGGAATTTATGAAATACGTTTATCATATTAAATAAACTCCTCTTTTTTAACATTCTGAATAGGTCTGAGCATTCTTTTGTAGTGACTGTATGAAATACGTTGAATGTAGCAATTTGTATATTAAGATGTAAGAAACCTATAACGCAAATGACTCCCGGATTGTATATATAGTTCACGAATGCAAGCAGATACTGCTTGCGGGATATAATATAAAAACATTTCTAGTAATTGATTATACCACAATAAAAATAAATCACTTGAACTTTCTTAAACGTATTATTTTCCAGGTATTAACGTTCCAGAATATAATTGACATATTTACATCATAGGACATCAGAAATTAATTAATAACCTATAATGTTCGTTATAAACAGATTGTTATGTTTCATTTTTTCTTCACTAGGGTGCATTCATACAATATTGCGATCCTTTGGCAATAAATTATGTTATCAGGTTGCAGTGATGAACAAATTAAACAACAAAAGTTTCTCATTTGTTTTCAAATATCGCCATTTACATTAAATATATAAATATTTTAAAATAACTATATTTAAACAATGACTTGTGAGTAAACACTTAATTTTATTCGTTACATAGTACTAATAAATGCCACTCTTGATTTCCAAATTCTCTAGATAAATTCACTCGTCGTGAATTTATCGATAATTTGGAAATCACTCGTAGCATTACTTATGATAAGATTATATGTAATGATTTTTATACAGTTAAAGCAGAGAAGCCGCGCACGCGTCGAATGCTGCTATTGCGGGCTTCGTAGTGGAGAGTGAAAACAACGCTCGCACGGTTACAACATATAATAGAGCCCCTGTATTTCGAATATCTTATACTGAATGTTTTTTTCTTATGGATAATGGATAATGTTATTTCGTTTGATTTTATGAATGACCATTAAAATTGTTGGAGGAATGTAAAATCGTAAATATATATATATATCTCCAAGCAAGTATTAGGCTATGTGGCCAGTTAGGGTCTCAAAGATGAATTTTCCATCCAATGCTTTTTTTTTTTTTTGGACGTCCCAGCAATCTTTTGCTTTGAGGACAGTAACGAATAATAGTTTTTGGAATTCTGTGAGATGGCATTCGTTGAAGATGGGCTTTTCTGTTGTTCTGTAGTTTTGTATGTAATGGAGAATGGGTTCTACACCCAACTCTTCCATCATTTCTTCATTTCATTCATGGTCCCACTTCGTATAGCCTGTTGTATGGCGCATAAATCGCATCTCATTTGCTATTATTCGGCATTCATCTTTTCTTTTTATTGTGTCCTTAATACCGGTCTTGCAAGAATATTATAAAGCTGTAATCTTGTGTTCTTTTGTACTAAATATGGTTTCATAATACTATTAATTATCCCCGTCGTTTTTGTGATATTTGTGATTTTCTTTGCTATATCAGCTTCATCGTCTGTGTGTGTGTGTGTGTCTGTGTGTATATACATACAGTAAAACTTGTTCAAAGCGAAATCGCATGAGACCAATTTTTCTTCCGCATTAGGCAACATTCCGCATAAAAAATAAAACAATCTTAGATCATAGAGCACCGTATATGTCTGTTTTATGTACCTTCAATTAATTTTGGTTTCACTGTCGTTGGAAAGTAAAGTAAGTTATAGCATGTAGGAGCAACTTTGACGGTAACGCGCGAAAAAAAAACAATTCCGTATCGTCAGTGTTAAAAATGTCTCTTAGGCGCGTATCCTGAAATTAAAGTATGCACTTTCGGTTTCCACTCACTAACTATACTTTCGTCCACATCCTTTGATTCCCCGCAAATTTCATTTCACACTACATTGTGTCGTCTTTTAAAATTGTCCACAACCAACTTAAATTAACTTGAAATCGTTTTTCCCTAGGGAAATATCAACAGCTAGAGCTTGACTTTGGAACATCGGTCCGGAAATTTGGAGATTTTTTGATAGTGGACTTGTAAACACTCCCATACCTCGTTGATTTTTTTTCATTCTTTCCCCCTCTTCATTTGACCATTTACTTGCGTCCATTCATTCATTATTTTATCATTGTGTTTTAAAATCTCATAAACTTGGATTTTCCCTCATTTAAATTTAGTCATTATTTCGCGTACTGAGAGTTTGTCTTCGTCTTCAATTGCTTTCACTTTTTCGCTTAATGACAATTATACATCTTTATTCTGTAAATTCAGAACGCTATCTGTGGTCTCGAGGTAGCGTACTACCTTGTCACGCAGCGGGCCCGGGTTCAATCCCCGGTCGGGGTAGTTTTTGTGGGTGAGGTTTTTATCGGGGGTTGTAAGACAAATGTCAGGAAAACTTTAAGGTCCAAACTTTCCCCGAAATCATATAGCCATCATCATCCTTACCATTATCATCATCATCATCATCATCCTTCACCGGTGTGGAAAGCAACGGGAAGCTACCACACCTACACAATTCCCTAGTAAAGCTGCAAGCTTCTTCTTCTTCTTCCTTCCAAGTATTAGGCCAAGGCCTGTTACGATCCTATAGAAAATTGATCCTTCTGGAAAATTCTCGTATAAGACTTGAAAGCATAATAATAGTCCCTTCGATTGGTTGCTGGCCAAAGGAAGGCAAGACCAGTGATGGGGCTGCCATCTTATAGCCTCTGGTCAGACTTTTCTGGAGAAGAAAAGAAAATAAAGGAAAGAAGAAATACAAGAAAGGAAAGACTCCCTAGCACTCGGATGCCCTAATAGCGTCGGGGTCGAAAAAACAAGTGTTAACCGAGAGAGGTTAGATAGTAAAGTTAAAAGAGTGCAAAACACAAGTAAGTGGAAGAAATGTTTTGGTCAGCTTGGGCACCTTGTGGTCGCCATCCACATATCCCCTAGATGAGGACCCCTGAGCTGCAAGCATAGTATGAAAATGCTATGATTGCAGTGAAGGAGCTGCCTTCGGGCAGAATTACTATGGATGGAAGTACAAAAATAAGATTCCACATATTTTTCTCATTATAAAAATTATATTCTAACAGAGCTTGAATTCATTTGTCACTAATTTTATGTATTATTTTTGTGCTAATTTACATGCCTAATTTAAAAATAGCTTACTATATTCCTAAAATGTTTCTGCATTCTCTCATACAAAAAAAATGGTAATGTATTAAAAAGGCGTAGTAAACCTTCAGTACTAAATTGAGGAGCGTTTTACAAAATTGAACATCTACAAAAAGTAAACTTTTCAGGAAACACATTTAATTGAATATGATTTTAGAAAAAATATGATCGTTTTACAAATATATCATATTAATTATTAAGTTCATATAAGTTTACATAATACAATAACGTAACGATATCTGCCTTATATTTATATTACAAAGACTATTTAACTCATGCCCCAAATGGGAGTCAATGACCAATCACGTTTCAATGATTTCTGTTTTACAACCAATCAGAGTCGTGTTTCACGAAATATTTATCAGTGTTATAATTACCATATTAAAGAAAGCTCCTCCTTTTGAATATTCTGAAATAGTATGATCTAGTTGCAGTGATAAACAAACGAAGCAGATGAAGCGTACCAATCGTTTCTCATTTGTTTTCAAACATCGCCGTTTACATTAGATATATAACTATTTTAAAATAACTACAGTTAAATAATGATTTGTGAGTAAACAGCTTAATTTTATTCGTTAAATAGTCCTAACAAATGCCACTCTTGATTTCCAAATTCTCTAGATAAATTCACTCCTCACTTCGTGAGTCGTGAATTTATCGATAATTTGGAAATCACTCGTGGCATTACTTATGATAATACATTTCAACAGCAAGAGTTTTTTTTTAAATTTAAAATCTAGAGATTGACAAATTTATTCAATGCTTTGATCTATTTGAATCTGTCTTAATTCATATATTAGACAGGATCGGAAACAGTATTATCCGCGAAAAAATTAATTTTAACGAAACAATTATACAATTTGGGGAAATATACAATTACAGTGGTTTGGATACGTGAAGAGGCTGAATTAATAGATTGCCAGTTAGGACTTTGGAGTGGATTCCAAATCGGAGGAAAAGAAGAGGCAGACCCAAGAAGACATGGATAGAGGGAATTATGAGTTTGAATAAGGACAGTGGACTGCAGGATGGTGACTGGAAGGATAGAGATGAATGGAGGAAGAGAATCAAAACTTAATATTGGACGCAGGAAGATGTTGTATACATTTAAAACCTGTTAAATAAAGATAAATAAATCGGTACTCCTGGATACTCTACTTCGTTGTCTTTGTTTTCTGGAATATCTTCGAGTAGAACTGCTGGAGTTCTCCCGAAGAAGTATAAAACATTCTGATAAGCTTTTTGACATTTTCTGCATTTTTGATATTGACGTGTATTTTAGGCCTTGTTACATGTGACTGGTCAACATAATTGAAAGCTCCTCTGTATTTTATGTAATATAATAATAATAATAATAATAATAATAATAATAATAATAATAATAATAATAATAATAATAATAATAATAATAATAATAATAATAATAATAATAATAATAATAATTTGTGACAAAAATAATGTTGTTTTCACTTTACAGATGGTATCTAATTCAGTTTTATCATAAAGTAGCTAATACCGGCGTGCGCTGCTACGCCTAAATAAATGAAAATTAATGTGTTTTTATGTTTAGTTGAATAAGTGAAAGGAGATATAGTTATAAATTTATCTTTTTTAGATACCCCGTGCTGAATACCCGGCGTTGCCCGGGAATCAACTTATCCCGATCTTCTTGACATAAATGAGCTAAATTACGAAAATTAATGTGTTTTATGTTTAGTTAAATAAGTGAGAAGAAACATTTATATCATAATTATTTTTAGATACTCCGTGCTGTTTACCCGGCGTTGTCCTGGAATCTACTCACCCCGATCTTCATGGCATAAATGTGCTTTTTTTTTAATCCCACAACAGGCCCGGAAGCCCTTGGGGTAGTAGGAGGTTAAGGCTCCCACTTTTTCTAGACAATCGGTGCAAGACAAAAATTAATGTACTTCTTATGATTGGTTGAATAAGTATAATGAAAAATAATTATAAATGTATATCGTAATTATTTTAATATTCCCGTGCTGATTACCCGGTGTTGCCCGGGAATCTACTTATCTCGATCTTCTTGGCATAAATGAGCTAAAAGACAAAATTCGTTGTTGACAGTTATCCGTAAAAGAATACCCGCCATGTGCTGCTATGTTTGCACAGGAATCTACGTACTTGCCTCGATCTTCTTGGCATCAATGAAAGACAAAAATGACTATTATGAGTCATCCGTAAGAGATAAACATATGCTGCCGCGGACTTTTTTGTACAGCATTTTGAGATATTCAATTCCGTGTACATTAATTTTGTGTCATAAAATAAAATAAGTTAAAATATACCTTCTTAGGTAAGGTCCATCGTCCTCAACCTATAAAATATGTATTCTTTATGTATGTAGGCCTTTCAGGACATCCGTTCCATCTTCAGCTTGCCCTTCTTCGCTACATTATCTGATATGATTACTTGATGCTGCTGGTCCTAATGTGGTGTTGTCGCGATTAAAGCTTCTTCCTCAACCCACTATACGAATTTTATTAGTATTGATTAATTTTGTGTATTTGTTATGGTTTAGGCAGCGTAAGCAATTTAAGCGTCTAAAGAGCTAATTTTTTCACGTTTTCCACTACAAAGGGCGATTTTTGAGGGTGTAGGATTTGAGTATCACAACTCTTTTATAGCCTAGGTTCATCCCGGGGATCTCCTGAACACTTTGTAAAAAGCCCCATCACAATCGGATCAACGGTATGGCCGCGCATAAAATACGAACATACAAACAGACAAACATACATTTTTATATATTAGATTAGATAATGATTGATCCGGTTGTCCCACTGCGGGCATATGAGTTCTTTCCAGACGAATTTAGTTCGTTATTTCCTATCAGATGTCTGCGAGGGACATGTGTTTAGTTCATCGCCTCCAGATGATATCTATTAGGAAATTAAGGCATATCACGGATGAATGGAGGTCGGTTAAACTTTACTCAAATACCTTTTGATTCGCTCTTGAAGTTCTTTTACGAGTCCGAAAATCTTCAGTCTCGGGACTGGCGGCTTAAATTCTCTCCCGGAGGACTTCTCCTTTGGATTTTTCCACCCTAAAAATGCATCAACTCCGGCCGAGTTTAGACCCGCGACAATATACAGATGAATTAGTCATTGCTAAAAGGCCCTTTCTGCAATACATTTCATTGAAATGGTCACTGTTAGAAAACCCTCTATCCTGGAGTAAGAACATTTAAACTGAAACTAAAAAAAAAACTCATTTCTGTATATATATATTTATTTATTCCATTCCATTAATGCATTTTGATCTCTCACCTTATCGGTATTTTTACATGCCACACGCCACCTGGGTCTTACAATGGCCCGACCTGTCGGGAGAGGGATTTTAGTTATGGATCACACAAACTCTTTTGACAACACAAGGCTCCCTGAATGAGTGATATATATATATATTATGGTGTCCATTTGTCCCGTTTTTCCAGGGACAGTCCTGTTTTTTTTTAAATGTTCCACTGTCCCGAAAGTTTTCTTGGTGACGCACAGATGTCCCGCTTTTGGGATGATGCTTTGCCAATGTATTTATGAATGGAGACTTTCTTTTGTTCTTTACTATTTAATTATAAATATGAACGTTAGAAAGCGCCAGTTGTATGACCACGATGCACTGTTTGGTTTATAATCTTTGTTTTTTTACTCTCATATATTGGTAACTGGTGCATTTTTTAAATTGTCAATCCATGGCCAGTGCAGCCAATGTCGGAGATATTTTGCTGATTTTGGCGGTGGAGAAGTACAATTTTAACTTGGATGAAAGAGATTTATTTAGTGGATTTTTATACGGCTTGCAGCGATTAATAAATGTTTTTAAACTTAATAAACAATGGCGTTAGTGATTTTTGATTTGTGAATGGTTGATTCTTATAAAATTGTATTGGCAACAGTGTCGTGGTAAAAAGAAAATAACTGTTTTTTTATATTTTGTTAATGTCCCACCTTTTTTAAAATGTCCCAGGTTTTTCCTTTAATTTTTTGTACATGTCCTCTTTTACATTGAAACTATTATGGACACCCTAATATATATATAATATTGCTATAATCATAATAAAGTGATTTTTTTTCCTTTTCTTAGGTGCTCTATAGTAGGTCTATAGCGTTAACATACATTTAAAATCTCGGTTACTTGTTCCCACACTCTGCCTGGTCACGAGCCGATAGCGTTAAAAAAACGCGGGAAGATTCTCCTAATTCGCCAAACGGAATATAACTCTAATACGCGTGCAGATGGCCATGAAAAAAATCATGAAGTAGGCCTAAAACAATGTGGAAAATATAATCAAAGATTATGTAAAACAAATGACCTTATTAACTAAAAGTCTATCTTGGGAACGAAAGATGATGAGATGATATAAGTCTGGACTCTATGTACATTCATATTTATTATTCACACTTTTATGTAGAGAGAACAATGAAGACTATGTAATATCTGTACTATGTCTTCTTTGGAATAAAAGGGCGAACTGACGAGGTCTACTTAATTTAAATTTATTCTAATATATCTCTTATTATGATATAACTAATAAAATAGCAAAATTCCAGGGAATATGTGGTACGATAAAACGATCACTAAATAATAAAACAAGAGAGACCCAATTGAAATTTTATAAAACATTGGCAGTAACGGTACTGCTTTATGGATCAGAAGCCTGGATACATAAAAAAACAAGATCTAAGTAGGATAACGGCGGCAGAAATGAAATTTTTGAGATCTGTTAAAGGGTGCACTAAGGAAGACAGAATAAAGAACACAGAAATAAGACAGGGACTTGAAATATTTGCAATAACTGATAAAATAGATACATATAGACAAAAATGGAAGCAACACATAGACAGAATGAATGAAGATAGATATCCAAAACAAATAACACAATACAAACCTAAAGGCACCCGAGATGTGGGCAGACCTAGAAAGAGATGGGCTGAAGTCGGAACGGGTCAACATACCTAATCCATGAATGCAGATGATGATGATGATATATCTCCTATTAATCTGGTAGTGTACATTCTGTTGCAGACCAATTGCGGCAGTGAAAGTGTTAAATAAAATACTGAACAAGGTTTTTGGCAGGTATTAACATGTGAGGCATGTAGCTTGCTTCTTTGTCAGTTACATTGCCAAGTGTTCTCTACATAATGACCTACATGGCACGTAACTTCCTCTTGTTCTCTATAAATTACCACAGACTACATAACTTACTCTTGATTTAATTTTCCTTCAAAGCGCGGCTAGTAATGTACATAGGTAGATGATCGTAAACAATAACATCGCTATCTTCTCTGCCATTATACACTTGACATAATTAATAGTGTTGTTCCCCAAGATTCTAACACAGGTTAACCCTTAAATTGGTGAAACCAAGGATGGTGAAACACTCATTTCTCGTGCCAGTTATTTAAATATGTCGGACCGCAGCGAAAACCAAACCAAGTAAAACTGTAAGTTACTGCTGCATATTGTGTTATTCGACACACATTTAAACAATATATATTCTTACTTTTTTCTATTGTTTTATTATATATATGTATGTTTCCAATGCCCCAGGTTGTTATTTCGACATTTCTGGTGTTCTCTTCTGGCATTGGCTTAATTGTAACCCACTTCTGAAGTTGAGGCGCCTAGAAGGCGGAGTTACGTTACCCCGATGATATGATGAATGATAAATAATATGAAGTGCCAGGAGAGTTCTTAACCTAAACTTAACCTAAATTCCATACCATGGGCAATCCACAGGAATAATTTCTTTTAAGGAGAAATTCCTATGGTTTGACCGGGAATCGAACCCGGGACCTCATGAACTGTAGTCAGAAACGCTGGTCATTAGGCCATGAGGCTGGTCTTCAAAAAATTAAACCAACGAATCCTAGAGCACATATTGTCAATTTAATCGTTAACAATCTTTCGTTGACCGAAAGAATCATGGTAACTATTCAGAACCGAAAAATTAATAGGTCTACACCCAATTACAAGAAACACATATTAAAATGTTGGTTGCCCCATAATTAGATGGAGGGATACATTTTCCTGGTGTGGAAACAGATTTAAGGCCTAACTCCATGATGTAGAAGAATACTTAATAAAATACAGTATTGTATATTAAGTATCAGTCTAAAACATAAAGTTTATTAAAAATAGATTATTTTAAGTTTGGAGGATATCTCGATGCACTCGAAAATTCGAAGAATGCACAAAATTTTCGAAAAATGGATTAAAAAATCGAAAATTTTCCGCAAGTACAATAAGTTATTATACTTTAGGTAATATCTTTAGATAACATTTTTTTTTATTTCAGTATTCCACCTGAAATGATAATTCTGTACCGAGATTTCAAAATTAACTACACGATATTACCTGTCGTAAAAATACCTCCCTTTACCCGATAATATGAAGAAGAAGGGGATGAGGAAGCATAAAAGTGGAATATAAATGTGAAGTAAGAAAGTGACCAGTGAGGGGATTGAACCCGGACCCGCCTGATATGGAATGCAAAGCTAACCCCTAGATGACATGAAAGATGTCGCAAGTGATTGTGTGTGGCGATGTCTGTACAGACAGCCTGTCCGTGTTACAAACCGCTCACAACAAAGAAGGCATGCCGAATGTGCTTTATGTAATACCACGCCTCGTCATGGCGTGCTACAGAAAGACTCCTCTAGTACCACCGCTTTGCAGACGACAGCTTCCATTACTAAGAACTACGTGATCTTCTCATCTCACGAAACTCCACTCTAAATCTACCAGCATCTGACTTCTAACTGTTCAAAATTTCTTCGTTTCCACTTTTTATCAAACCTAAAAAAAATATTAAATATCTTAATATTCTACGTTCTATTTTTAATATTTTAATGAAATCAATAAACTACCAAATAAAACACATGGCAAAGATACATTAACCACATATGTTGTTAGATATAAACAACGATTGCACTCGCAATATGACATTAGATGTTAAACGAATTCGCAAGAATAAGATAAAAAGCACTTAACTCATGCCCCAAATGGGAGTCAATGACCAATCACATTTCAATGAATTTTGATTTACAACCAATCACAGTCTTTTTTTTTTCCACCGCTGTGGTCTCGAGGTAGCGTGCTTCCTTGTCACGCAGCGGGCCCGCGTTCGATCCCCGGTCGGGGCAGTTTTTCTGGGTGAGGTTTTTATCGGGGTTTTTCCTCACCTGTAAGACAAATGTCAGGAAAACTTTAAGGCCCAAACGGTCCCCGAAATCATATGGCCATCATCATCATCATCATCCTTATCATCAACATCATCATCATCATCACTATCATCCTTCACCGATGTGGAAAACAACGGGAAGCTACCACACCTACAATTCCCTAGTAAAGCTGCAAGCATAGCATGAAAATGCTTTTATTACAGTGATGGACCTGCCTTCGGGCAGAATTACTATGGATGGATGGACAGTCTTTTCACCTCGATTTTATCAATATAATTTTATTACTTTAAAATCAAGCTCCTCCTTTTAACATTCTGAATAGGTCAGAGCATTATTTTGCAGTGACTGACTCTCTAAGTAATACGTTGAATATAACAATATATATATATATATATATATTAAGATGTAAGAATTCTAGAATACGTGTGGCTACCAGATTGTATATATAGTGCACGATTGTAACCAGATACTGCTTGCGGGATATAATATAAAACATTTGTAGAAATTGATTATACCACAAAAAAATAGAAACCACTATTTGCACTTTCTTAAACGTACTATTTTCCACAAATTTACGTTCCAGAAAAACATAATTGACATATTTACATCATATTACATCAGAAATTAATTAATATCCTATAATATTGGTTATAAACAGTTTGATGTGTTTGATTTTTTCTCCACTAGAGTGCATTCTTACAGCATTGCGATCTTTCGGCAATAAATAATATAATCTAGTTGCAGTGATGAACAAATGAAGCATAACAAACGTTTCTCATTTTTTTCAAACATCGCCGTTTACATTATATATATAAATATTTTAAAATAACTATATTTAAATAATGATTTGTGAGTAAACAGCTTAATTTTATTCGTTAAATAGTCCTAACAAATGCCACTCTTTATTTCCAAATTATCTAGATATATTCACTCCTCACTTCGTGAGTCGTGAATTTATCGATAATTTGGAAATCACTCGTGGCATTACTTATGATAACATAACATATACAATTAGTGCGATAACTGTTTGTGATGTTTGTTGTATATTGCAGGATACTTAACTAAACATAATATAGTGCAACATTTTTGTCTCTTGTAAGCATGTGCTTTAATTATACAGAGTGTCCCTTAAGTCACTATCCATTTCAATGAAGGTAGGCAATGATTGAAAAATCAATGTTATTGTGAAGTTACACACATTATAGTGCCTTTTTACATGACCGCCATATAGGTCAAAACACATACTCCATCTTTCAGCTGTGAACGAAATGCAGGCCTTAACATTTAAACCGCAAATATGCCTGCTACTTCTGTGATACGATTCCGTAAATCAAGCAGGCGTGATAAGGACGTTTTCGTAGAGTGAAACATAGAATTTTCCACAATGTGTTTGCGAGGGGCATTCAACTCCCTATTGAGGCGTCGAATTGATGCGTTCGGACTATCACTGACAATTTGAACCTGCTGCATTGTTCTATCTGATACGCGTGATTGTCCATGAAGTGCCTCGTCACACACATTGCGCTTAATTTTTTTTTTACTATCAGACGAATGTGTGCCTTTGTTGGGCTGGTTTCCGAATTTATGAGTAAATTCAGCTCTGACGTCTTCATACTTATGGCAATCCGCGTACCCGTGCACAAACAATGGCAATTCGTTCTTCCGTGATAAACATGTTGCTCTAAGCTAAAAGTGTACGCAAAGAAAGAAAATAAATACATAAATAAATAGTAGTGCTTTCATGTAAATGGATAGTGATTTTAGAGACAGCCTGTATATTATTTACCTCTATCAAAATGTTGAGTGATTCCGGGTTCTGTGGCCGTGGTCCATAGTTGGTGTTGATACCAGACGTTTCGCCCTCAACTGCGGAGGGCATCTTCAGTGGCGAGTGCTTCTTAGGCGTGTTTCCTGGTCGGAAGCTCTACTTAGAGTGAACGCTGCGGGTGTTGTATTGATACTAGTGGTGGGAGCAGGGTGAGCGGGCGTGGCTCTTGCTGATTGGCTAATGGTCGTCTCCTTGTTGTCCCTAGTGTTGATGCATTTATTTTCTAGTGTACGGTACCAGGCCTTAGACAGTTTAATACCTTCCTCTTTTCTGTTAATATTTTCCTTATGCTTGTGTATTTCTATAGCCTCTCGATATAATCTAGGGAAATAATAGGAAGTTGTGGCTATTCGATGATACACAAGTTTTAGCCACAACTTCCTATTATTTCCCTAGATTATATCGAGAGGCTATAGAAATACACAAGCATAAGGAAAATATTAACAGAAAAGAGGAAGGTATTAAACTGTCTAAGGCCTGGTACCGTACACTAGAAAATAAATGCATCAACACTAGGGACAACAAGGAGACGACCATTAGCCAATCAGCAAGAGCCACGCCCGCTCACCCTGCTCCCACCACTAGTATCAATACAACACCCGCAGCGTTCACTCTAAGTAGAGCTTCCGACCAGGAAACACGCCTAGAAGCACTCGCCACTGAAGATGCCCTCCGCAGTTGAGGGCGAAACGTCTGGTATCAACACCAACTATGGACCACGGCCACAGAACCCGGAATCACTCAACATTATGATTACCGGCCGTGAAAGCCTGCATTCAGCTATTACCTCTATCAACCTTGTATTATATATATATATATATATATATATATATATATCCACAGCTGTGGTCTCGATGTAGCATGCTGCCTTGTCACGCAGCTGGTCCGGGTTCGATTCCCGGTCGGGACAAGCTCCTGGGTGAGATAAATGTCAGGAAGCTTAGGGCCCAACGGTCCCCGAAAATTATCCGGCCATCATCATCATTCTTCACCGGTGTGAAAAGCAACGGGAAGCTACCACACCTATAATTCCCTTGTAAAGCTGCAAAGCATAACATGAAATTGCTATGATTGCAGTGAAAGACCTGCCCTCGGGCAGAATTAATATATATATATATATATATATATATATATATATGGCATGATAAGAAAAATAAATGCTTGGACGAGATCTGAACCCGGACCTCTGGATTGGTACCCCGGTGCGCTACCAATTACACCACCAAGCAAATCTAGTAGAAACATTTATATATATATATATATATATATATATTCTCTATTATTACGAGATGTAGCGGAAACTCGGTCTCCACTGCCATTTAGTAGCTCCTGTAGCACGTAAGCAAATTACAGAATTACAGAGAATATTTTTACTTTATAGCAGTGACGCTTCTTTATTTCGGTGTTACAATTAATTTTTTTGGCATATATGTATATATTTCCGCAAAATAAAAACTTGAATTTAATAAAACTTTATAGTTTGTAAATACGACACTTGGTTCATTTCTGCATAACCAGGGTCAGTTATCTCTTTATGACCAGCGACCAGTTATAAAACACTGCAATAAATCTTCATGACATATCAGAAGAAGCTTATAAAGACTAGAAGCTAGAATCATTAACTTAATTTTATTGTGAACTCAGGATAAAGGGTATAATATATTTTATTTTACAACACTCCAATAAATCATATATTTTAGCTCTACATTTGTTAAATATATCTTTGCTACGTATTATTTGTTCGTATTTGTGACTAAACCCTTATTTCACCTTTTTATTTTTGCACCCTCACTTGTCTTATCGACTTTTCCAACCGTTGCTTCTCTCCCTTTAAATATCGGATAAGAGGTCTCGGGGAGTCTGTTTGAAATATCATGCTCGTAACTCTAGCATGAGTGTTTCCTTATTGACATGGGGTTGTGCTATTTTAACGAGACCTGGAAATGTGTTGAAATTGTTCAAGTGGCTAAGAAGATAAGAGCTATATGCGCAAATAGCATGAGTGGCTGCAACAGATGCACCCAACTACATTAATAATTTCTCACCAGTCCTACATATATCATGGGTCTTGCGACATCGAAAATAATTCAGGAATCTCGACCAGACCTCTAACAGATTGCTAAATAATATTAAGCTTGCAATTATTCATTCATAAGATGTACGTACCTAGTTTTTCATCATCCTCCCTCCTACGTCTTCTGTCATATAATTTTATGTAATTTACTGCATTAATATATACCATTCATTTCACAAGGGAACGTTCAACAATAGTATATTACAATGCGAAGTGGGAAGTGGTTTATACAGAAGCGAGGAAATTATTTTTATTTCCGAGATTCTGTAAAATACTTCACAAACGCGTGTTGTACATTATTTCTTGCACGACGAGGTTTTCAAAGTAATAAATAATACTAAAATAATAACATCTTTGTTGGAAATATTTGCGTTCATTATAGACAACTGACTGACGTTAGTAGTCTGTCCAATGTGGTAAATGCCGAAAATAATTTAGTTGAGACTTCAGTAGGCCGTGACACCAATCAGTGATAAAATGGCGGTAAGTCGAATTTATAGTTTTTTATATTGTTTCAAATAAAGTTCAATTCATTTAAAATGCAGTGATTTGTTTCGTACAATGCATAGTAACACTACCTTTCGGATACATATTTGTATATACATTGTACGAATTATACATAAAGGGCATTAGTTTCAATTCCTGTCCTAGGTAGGTAATTTGTATTATTACAGTATAGTTATTTATAGGTTGGCTACCCCGAAATTTAGGAAACTGAAATTTCACCCTATGAGTACGACAGAACGCACTATAGTGCAAAAATAAAGTTTTCATAACTCTCATAATTAAGTAGGCCTATATCCTTTCATAGTAATTCTGCCCAAGCGCAGGTCTTTCACTGCTTTGTAGCTTTACTAGGGAATTACAAGTGTGGTAACTTCCCGATGCTTTCCACACTGGTGAAGAATGATGATAATGATAAGGATGATGATGATGGCCGGATGATTTTCGGGGACCGTTGGGCCCTAAGCTTCCTGGCATTTGTCTTATAGGCCTATATGAGGAAAAACCCCGAAAAAACGTCACCCAGGATCCTGTCCCGACCGGGAATCGAACCCGAGCCCGCTGCGTGACAAGGCAGCACGCTACCTCGAGACCACAGCGGTGGACGTAGCCCTATATATATTTTTAATTTTTTTATTTAGAGCCCCACCACCACCCCCCGGGTTACCTCGGTCATAATGCCTCTAGGGTACAGTGTTGTGGAAAACCAGCTATTCATTGTAGCCCTTAATTAAAAGTCTAATGGTTATACTACCTTTGCACAGTCAAAATACACGGCGATGGCTTTCCACTTGGCGCAGAGCCACGGGAATTGCGCTGATTCGGATTTCAATGGGGAAAAACGTTTCTCATGGAATTTCTGCCAGTATTCTTACCCAGCTTGGTGAGGAATTTGGGTAGCTAGAATAAGTAGATCCAAAGATTTGATGTCTAATAAATTCTTTCTTCTTCTTCTTCTTCTTCCTTTCATGTGATAGATCTAGTGGTCTGTTAGGTCTCAATATAACGTTTAAGGGTCTGCCCAAAGATCTCTTGCCTGGTGGCTGCTAATTTAAGATCTGACGTGGTTTCTTGTTCTGCCCATTCTTCTTATGTGAGATTTCCAGTTGTTTCTGTATTTTTGTACATATTCCATGACTGATTCTGTTTGTAATTCTTTGAGAATCTCAGAATTCCTTTTATGGTCTGTTCTTGAGTAGCCTGTAGTACGTCTCATAAATTTCATTTCTGCCGCAGTTAGTCTTTGTTCATCTACACTGCGAATTGTCCAGGCCTCACTGCCGTAACATAATATGGGTCTGGCCAGTGTTTTATAAATTCTAGTTCGTGTGTGTTGCTGTAATAAGTAAATTAATTAATTAATCTAATACCCTGATTTGCGTTCCTGTGATTATATGGATTAAAATGAAACAAAAAAATATTTTTTTTAGAAAAACTTTTTATTGTAAAACTTGTGGATTTACTATATATATTTTTTCAGTTTGCTGTATTAACATTAAGATCAGACGGTGTACCGACTTTAGAGCATGCTACGTTTAATTGCCCATGAGAGAAGCAATCGTTTTCTACATTCAAATCGTACACTCTCAAAGATTGCCCTTGCGCTTTATTGATAGTATTAGCGAACACAAGGCAAATTGGAAATTGAAGTCGTCTGAATTCAAACACGCGCGTATTCGAATGCAACGTTGTATCAAAATTTAAAGTCAATCGACCCGCTTTTTTTTCGAGTTTTCTGAGCACAAACATGCGCAGTCTAAAATTTTAAGCCTATATATGAAGATTATCTAATTGAATTTATTGTGTAACACTGTCTTGATAGAACTGTCTCTTTTGTTTTGTAGTTTACAAATCAGAAACATTTGTGAGACAGGTTCAACAATTTCCGAACAATTGCGAATTGCATCTGACAATTTAAATTTGGACAATGTTTCAGTGATAGGCGACAGTGATTGGTTCAAGTAATTTGGCTTTGTCGCTATTCCATGTCTAACGTATGAACAGAGTAGCCCTATTTACAAATAGGCCTAACTCATCCAAATTATCAACAGTAATCTAACAAAAGGTTGTGATTTTGTCTAATGAAAAACTCAACTTGGAGTGACTATTTAGCGAATAATATAACACCAGAAGCTAAAAATAAATAATTATAATATTTAATATTTACCAAATGTGAGGTTATTATTCCGATGTTACTTCCGGGCGATTTCTAACCCGGCTGTATGGTTGTAAATAGCATATCTTTACTGTTAAATCTCTTTGGGATTGGGAAAAATCAATAACAGATAAAATGTTCCTAGAATATGTGTATAATTATTATAATATTCATAAAGGTTCCGGTTGTTCTAAAATTTGTATGATAAATAATTATTAAATATAACGCAAATTCATTTTACAACATTTAATACATTTTTTAGAGCAACAAAACTAACTTTTTTTTGTTGTAATTTTTCAAGTTATTTTCTTTTGGTATTTCTTGCTTAACCATATCGATCGTACATTGTTGAATCGATATCCTTGTCAAATAAGTTAATTTGAGGAGATATATCTCATTACGAATTTTAAATGTGAGGTTATGTACTGCGATCTTACTTTCGGGCAGTTTGTAAGCCGGTGGTATAGTTATAAATAGCGTATCTTTACTGTTAAATCTCTTTGGGATTGGGAAAAATCAATAACAGATAAAATGTTCCTAGAATATGTATATAATTATTATAATATTCATAAAGGTTCCGGTTGTTCTAAAATTTGTATGATAAATAATTATTAAATATAACGCAAATTCATTTTACAACATTTAATACATTTTTTAGAGCAACAAAACTAACTTTTTTTTGTTGTAATTTTTCAAGTTATTTTCTTTTGGTATTTCTTGCTTAACCATATCGATCGTACATTGTTGAATCGATATCCTTGTCAAATAAGTTAATTTGAGGAGATATATCTCATTACGAATTTTAAATGTGAGGTTATGTACTGCGATCTTACTTTCGGGCAGTTTGTAAGCCGGTGGTATAGTTATAAATAGCGTATCTTTACTGTTAAATCTCTTTGGGGTTGGAAAAAATCAATGTCAGATGATTGTATGAGAAATAACTATTAACAATACAGCAGATTCGTTATATAACATTTAATATTTTTTTAGAGCAACAGAATTAACTTTTTTTTTGTAATTTTTGAAGTTGTTTTCTTTTGGCATTTCTTGCTGTACTATATCGATCGTACATTGTTGAATCGATATCCTTGTCAAAGAAGTTAATTTGCTGAGATATCTCTCATTACGAACAGGTAGAGGCACGATTTTCGGTCTATGAATTAAATAGTCATGATTAATTTACCGGGTAACCGGATGAATATAGGGACTTGAACAAGTTGTGTGGTCGTCGGCGTTGTTATATAGTTGCACACAACATCACCTTGCTTGCTGCACTCAACTGTAGTTACACAGCTGGTAAGTTCTAATCGCTGTTAGAGTTCGGCCGCTCAAGCACTTAAGCGGACCTGAAGATGGGGTACTTAGAATTACTAAAGAAATTTGCCGGACTCAAACTTTTGTTAACACTAATTTTATTACAGTACTTACAAGTTCTTACAAATGGAGACTATTAGCTGGAAGACGAACTTCTTGGTGCACATGATGTAGATGGACACGTGGTGTATTCAAATCACTCACACGAAGTTGCGTTGAAGCACGTGGCGTGAATTGAAGTTATGCTTAAATTTCTAAATATATTGGCCTCTAAGAAGCACCAAATATATGCTTAAGGCCCCCGCGTGGACCTGATGATTAGATCCTAAAAGATCCGATCTGAAGAGGAAATATCGAGCCTCTACCCGGAGACTCTAAATAACACGACCACTCTGGTACACGTTTATTCAAAGAATACTGATACAACATGGCAACCGGAAGTTCGTCATACCGCTTTACAAAAACCTTGTAAACCAAAATGTACCTATCGACAACTTGATAAGTACAAATAGTCAACATATTCCCCACCTTGAGGACTCTCAACACTACAATTGCATAGAACATGTATACATAAGAACAACAAAACAAAATAATACTTAATATGTTACAAAATTGAAACACAGCAGATTTAATGATTCCAAAACCTTTCTCATTATTCTAGACAGCAATAAAGCCGCACAAAGCTCAAGCCTAGCAATAGACTGCGTTTTCAAAGGAGCTACTCTTGACTTAGCAGTTAATAGACCTACGTAAACTTCATTTTCCATGGAAATGGATTTCACATAAACACAAGCTCCATAAGCGCCTTCAGAAGCATCTGAAAAGCTATGAATTTCAACCCTTTTAGCATTCTGAAAGGGTAATACCTTTCTTGGCACCTTTATTTCGTTAAGAACATGAAGATTTCTATGAAGATTAGTCCAATTTTCATAGACAATTAGAGAAGAATCTAATGGATCATCCCAATTCATATTTAATTGCCATAACTGTTGTAACAACATTTTACATTTGATTACCACACATGCAAGTAGTCCCAATGGATCAAATATAGAAGCTACACAAGACAGTATACTTCTTTTTGTGACAACTACTAAGTTTGCCTTGAGATTGATATTTATTTTGAAAACATCACTAGCAGGATGCCATACAATACCCAATGTTTTTACGGAATCTTCTTTGGTTAATTCCAAAAGAGAAGAACGTTCTAAGTCCTCTGACGGAACATTAGACAAAGCATTCATTTCATTGGATGACCACTTCCGCAAATGAAAATGTGCAGCATCCAATGTACTACTTAATTGCTCTTGGAGTTTCTGAGCCCCTTCAATGGAACTTTCCCCCGTCAGCAAGTCGTCAACATAAAAACATGAACGAATTACTTCAGCCATTTGAGGCTGAGTTCGTTGACATTCGTTTGCAAGTTCTACAAGGCATCTTGTAGCAAGATACGAGGATGGAGTACAACCATATGTTACAGTCGTCAACCTATAATCCTTAATTTCATCATCAGGAGAATCTCTCCAGACAATTCTTTGAAGATCCCTGTCTGCAGGATGAACTTCCACACACCTATACATTTTTGCAATGTCAGCTGACAATGCAACAAAGTAGGTTCTAAACCTAAGAACAATAGATAACAAGTCAGGTTGTAAGACTGGACCTGTCATTAACATAGAGTTCAAAGAGACCCCATTAGAGGAAGGACAACTAGCGTCGAATACTACTCGAAGCTTAGTAGTGGTACTGTCTTCCTTTATTACATAGTGATGAGGTAGGTAATATTTTAATGATTGATCATTTTCATTTTCTATATGGACCAACTCCATATGACCTAGACTCATATACTCTTTCATAAAAGTTACATAGTCACTTTTATGTTTAGGGTTTTTATTTAATTTCCCTTCCATGTGCTTCAATCTTTTGATAGCATTGTTCCTTGACAAGGCCACCACAGGAGCTTCTTCTTTAATAGGAAGCTTTACCATAAATTTTCCAGTTTCACTTCTGGAAACGTTCTCAGAAAAGTGCAATTCACATGCCTTTTCTTCAGGAGTTAGCACTGAACTATTCAACTCCTCCAACGTCCAAAATTCTTGTAGTTTGGAATGCAAAGAATCTAGTTTTGCTAAATTAACATTACGAGGTTTCTTTATCTTACTCTCGAGGCAAGAATCAGGAAATTTCCCTGAAAGAATATAACCAAAGCGGCTCTCAATCAACGTCGGAAATCCTTTCCTAGATAACACATTTGTTAGTACAACATCATAATACACATCTGCGCCTAGCAGTATTGAAACCTCAGAAGGTTCATTAAACCTTTCATCGCTAAGACAAATATGATCTGGAATTCTCCAGTCAGATATTTCAATTTTCTGAGCCGGCAGTTGTGTGGTTATGGATTTTACCACAGCACAATTGACATTTAATACAAAGTCAGAAACCCTAGATAAAAGTTGTAAATCACATATTGAATTTACTGGACAAGCATTAATATTCCCTATACCTATTACGGGAAGACTACAAGCTTTAGTTTTAATACCTAGCCTTTTAACTAATTCAGCAGAAACAAATGAGAGCTGACTCGCAGAATCTAAAAGAACACGAACTGGGATCACTTCCCCACCATTCGTCCTCACTCCAACACAAGCAGTACTCAACAGTACATTGCTGCCTAGGCCGCTTAATACTTTCATTGCGGCAGTAGAAATTGATTGAGAAGCTTCAGCTATAGTAAGTTCTTTCTCCCTTGAATTTACCTTATAATTTGAATCTGCATTACTAGGGCCATCAATATTACTGTTGTGATAGTGTAATAATTGATGAGTCCTCTTATTACATTTACTACAAGGCTTCTGTTTACAATCACTACTTCTATGTCCTTTTGCCAGACATAAAAAACATATGTTGTTCCTTTGAACAAATTCCCTTCTTTCCTTAAATGATGAACCCTTAAATTTTTCTACAATTATCAATGACATGATTATGTACATTACAATAAAGACATTTATTAGAATCATTGTTGCTGGCAGCAAGCAACGACTTCAGCTTAGGTTTGCTATGACTGTCAGCTGTTGAAAATTTCTTACAATCTGATAATTCTAATGTTTGACATTTCCTTTCCAGGTAGTCTACTATCAAATCATCCAATTTTGGTATCTCATCAGCTGAGAATTTACCTTCCCATTCACTGCGATGGTTTGATTTTATTTTATTCAAGACAATTTCTTGTACAAGTAATTCTCCCAAGGGCACATTTGATTCTAAATTTTCAATAGCTGCTACATTTCCCTTAACAGCGTTGACTAATTTCCTATAATCTACAAATGAACCAGAATTACAACTATTTAAGTCTAACAGCTGCTTAACGTGCTGACCTAAAATTAATCTATTATTATAGTAGCGTGATTCAATCAACGACCATGCTACTTCGTAGTTCTGAGGACATATTTGCAGGTTGTCTAATAAGCCCCTTGGTTCTCCCTCAAGAGAAGAGATTAAGTAATGTAGCTTTTGCACATTGTCTAAACTATCATTATTTGCAACAAGGCTCATAAAAGTATTTCGGAAACTTAAATACTTAGTAAGTTCACCCTTAAATTTAGGTAAGTTTATAGCTGGTAATTTTAAACTATTACTCCTATTTGATGTTTCAGATACATGAGACCCTGTAGGAGATCTTGGTCTTTCAAAAACATTCATGAGTTCCTTAAATTTTATAGAAAGTTTATCAAATCTTTCTTCAAAATTATCATGCTCCTCTGCATGAGCTTCAGAATTTTCACAACCTATTTCCAGCTCTAAATAGTTCTTAACTTCTGTGAACTGAATCCCTACATCAGTTAATCTATCTTGTTTGATTGATAATTCAGCTATAGATAAATTTTCCCTTTGCAAATATTTTTCTAGCTGCGTAAGTGAACGCTTAAGCATGCTTCGCTTTGCAACTGCTTTTGATTCGCTATCGAGAGCCATTGTTACTGGATTTGAATTACGTACATAAACTCGATAATCTAACACTTACAAATATAGTTAAATAAAATAATATTTAACCCTAATTAAACAAAATATGTGCCCAACACAAAATAGTTTTCAGAAAACATACACAATATATATATATAACAATTGTATTAACGTACCTTTAGATTTCCACCTTTCTTAACATGTAACTTACTAATGGCAATTGTTTCCCATAAATAATCACTAATGATTTATTTCTACTGAAATTAATTATCTTTACTGAAAATGTGACTAACACTTTTATATTCAGCAATCTTTACTTTAAACACAACCCCCATGAAGTGTTTTAATTATTTTCTTGAACAAAAGACCATAGAAAATAATTAATTTGACTAATAATTGCCATTAGTGTTAATGTACTAATTATACTTCCTTGAAGTGTCCGAGACGGTTGGTATGGAACACAATGCATGTAAATATAATGTTCCAAACACCAGATTTATGTTGGCACAACTGCAGCACCTTAGGTCACTCTTGCTGTTTAACCTTCC
Organism: Diploptera punctata; assembly: GCA_030220185.1. Taxonomy (NCBI): domain Eukaryota; kingdom Metazoa; phylum Arthropoda; class Insecta; order Blattodea; family Blaberidae; genus Diploptera; species Diploptera punctata. The sequence continues at coordinate 3,246,730 of JASPKZ010003882.1, forward strand.
TTGTTAAATGCTGTAGAAGAATCACTTGATTTCTCGCCGCCATCTTGGAAATTACGATCGTCCCTTACTTTTACTTAAGGAGTAAGAAATTGAGGTCTAAATGATCTATTTTTTCAACTTCTCACTTTTGAACACTAATGAAGACTTCTTGTCGCTCATTTAATTCGCAAAGTTCCTAAATATAGAAGCTGCGCTATTCGCATTGTCTACTAATATTTCAATATGGCTGCCTACTATCACGTGACCGCCTCAGTACATATGCACTAAACACCACGTGCTCAACTTTCGTAATTTTCAGTTCTTCCAGCTCTCTTTGAATATAATCACCACAGTAATGTGTTATATTCACTATAATAGATCACTAGTGTTAATACTGACCGTTTGGACCAAATGTTTCATGAGATCCGTACAGTTAAGCCCAAATGCTTCTCGATATCCGGCCCGGAGGACCATGTGTGGTCGTCGGCGTTGTTATATAGTTGCACACAACATCACCTTGCTTGCTGCACTCAACTGTAGTTACACAGCTGGTAAGTTCTAATCGCTGTTAGAGTTCGGCCGCTCAAGCACTTAAGCGGACCTGAAGATGGGGTACTTAGAATTACTAAAGAAATTTGCCGGACTCAAACTTTTGTTAACACTAATTTTATTACAGTACTTACAAGTTCTTACAAATGGAGACTATTAGCTGGAAGACGAACTTCTTGGTGCACATGATGTAGATGGACACGTGGTGTATTCAAATCACTCACACGAAGTTGCGTTGAAGCACGTGGCGTGAATTGAAGTTATGCTTAAATTTCTAAATATATTGGCCTCTAAGAAGCACCAAATATATGCTTAAGGCCCCCGCGTGGACCTGATGATTAGATCCTAAAAGATCCGATCTGAAGAGGAAATATCGAGCCTCTACCCGGAGACTCTAAATAACACGACCACTCTGGTACACGTTTATTCAAAGAATACTGATACAACATGGCAACCGGAAGTTCGTCATACCGCTTTACAAAAACCTTGTAAACCAAAATGTACCTATCGACAACTTGATAAGTACAAATAGTCAACACAAGTCTATGTATTCAAGGGGGAAACTCAGATTGACTTCATTAGATTTTTATCGGAATGAATTTTTCATTGAAAAACGAGTCCGGAAAAAATACTTTTCTGAAGAATGCAATTACTTTGATATTATTCACACTTAAATACGATTTGATTTGATTCCTTTCCGCATTTACTTTCATTTCATTCTGAAAATCTGTAGCAATTCACCAAGTAATGTATTCAAATTTTATTCAGGTCGAAAGATAGGGAAGAGAACTGCAATGAAAACGTTTTATTTTCTGGAACACTTGTCATTTGCACTTAAGTCCTCGCTCTTAACAGGACACTTTATTTCGAGGATACTTCATTACTCTGAGTACGTTCTCCTCCACCTTGGACCATCCTTTTAATCATGCCACATTTACTTACTTTGAAAATAAATAAACCCATCTATTTCCCTTTTGGATTTTCATACTTTCGCTTTTTCGGATTTTAATTTATTACCTCTATAACTCAAAATAATTTTGGTATATACAATTTCAGGTCGATTGCTGTCATCATCATCATCGTCGCCATCTTCTTCTTCATCTTTTTCTTATTCTTCTTCTCCAGTGGTGTCTCGTAAACTAAACTTTGACATAGAACACCGGAAAATTCATATAGTGAAACAGGTTGCCATGTCACTACAGAACGTGCCCCGACTGGTGATTGAAACATCAATGTCTCCCTACCTATTTTATTCAGTTACTATGGCAACACTTTCAAGCCACTCGTATTAAACCGACTAGCACCAATCAAATATATATCTTCCATAGAGGGAGTCGCAAGTTACGCTGTAATACAGTATAAGCTACTAAGATTAAAATAATAATAATAATAATAATAATAATAATATAATAATATTTATTATTATTATTATTATTATTATTATTATTATTATTATTATTATTATGTTGACGAAGCGACATTTTTCTTTTGGGGCTAGGCTTCAAAGGACGAGACGATACTGATCATCACCATTATCATCATCTTTGGCATCCTCCATCGAGGACCGTTAAACTAGGTGACTAGAGGCTGCCACATAAGCTTGTGGATCTGTGATTTGCGAGCTCAAATCCGTTCGGGATCGATGGATATTTTCCGGTCGTAAAAATCTTTAGTATGACATTAAGGGTAATACATGTTATTATATGCTATCAACTAGGATAATATGCCCTATAAACAGGCAAAGGGTAAATAAAGATCAAAATATAGAAATAGAAAATGAATTAGAAAAATGTAGATATAATCTACATTTACTACAAGATGAGAGTATTAAAAATCTATATGCCCAACGCCTCACCGAAAAATTATAATTTGATGAAGATTGGAACTCTGTCGTTATTTATGAACATTTAAAAAAATATATACATGAAGCAGCAAGAGAAGCACTTGGTCTGGAAAATGATAAACACCATAAAAACCATTGGGTGAATAAGGAAATACTTGATATCATAACAGAAAAGAAAAATGCATATCAAAAATATTTAAGTTCCAAGAAAGATGAAGATTATCAAAGTTGTAACATAGTTAAAAGAAAGGTTAAAGCCGAAGTCAGGAAACGTAAAAAAGAAATGTGGAATAGGGTATGTGGAGAAATCGAGCATACAGTAGCTATTCAAAGTCAGCCCAAGCATGGAGGACAATTACAAACATGCGAAATGATAATATGACAAAGAGTTTTAATTTAGTACCAATGAAAACTTTTCAGGAATATTTTAAAATGCTTTTAACAGAAACTAGGAGAGAATTTATAAACTATGCTACACTGGATAATGGAAAGGGTGACTTAATAGAACCTATAACAGAAGAGGAGGTAAGTAACGTGTTGAGAACAGCAAAAAATGGAAAAGCGGCAGGTCCAGGAGGAATAACTATGGAACTAATTAAATATGGTGATTCAGGAATTATAAGAATTTTAACTAGACTTTTTAACCAAGTGATAGAAGGAGATCCTATTCCAGATGAGTGGAAGTTATCGTATATTAGTGCAATATACAAAAATAAAGGGAATAAAAGAGATTCTTCAAACTATAGAGGGATCAGTGTTATGGCAGCAATTAGTAGAATGTTAAGTACAATTATTAAAATTAGATTGGAGGAACTAATACAAAATAGAATATCAGAAGAGCAAACAGGTTTCACAGTAGGTAAATCTTGCCTTGATAATATATTTGTGATCAGGCAGATTACGGAAAAGATGTTGGCTAAAGGGAAAGAAGTTCATATGGCATTTATAGACCTGGAAAAGGCATATGACTCTGTACCCATCAACAAGCTTTGGGTGGCAATGGAGAAGTTTGGAATTCCTAAATCTCTCATACATTTTATAAAAAGAATGTACGAATGTAAAGCAAGTATTAAGGTTGGAAATAGAGTATCCTCAGAATTTGATATAACAGAAGGATTAAGACAAGGATGCGGGATGTCACCAACATTGTTCAAGATATATTTAGAAGATGCATTAATGAAATGGAATAAGTCATGTAGGGGAATGGGAATCTACATTAATGGTCATTTACTGCACAATTTATTATTCGCTGATGACCAGATTTTAATAGGACAAGATAAAGAAGATATAGAATATATGATTAGAAAGTTGGTCGATGCATTTGAGGTAGGTGGACTGAAGATAAATTATATTAAAACAGAATATATGGTAATCGGAGCAATTTCAGAAGACCTACAAATAAATAATATGATAATTAAACGTGTTGAAGAATTTAAATATCTTGGATCTATAATAGATACATCTGGTACTTGTGAAACATGTATTATTAACAGAGTAAATTGTGCAAGGAAGGCGATTAGATCACTGAATGGTCTTTTAAGTAAAGTAAAAGTAAAGTGATCCCACAACAGGCCTCAGGAGGCCCTTGGGGTAGTAGGAGGTTAAGGCTCCCACTTTTTCTAGACAATCGGCACTTTATGTCAGCCGGGTTGTCAGCCCTGCGTGACGGCCGCCTTTACCCCCAGAACAAGTGTCTGGTACTCATTTCTGTTAGAGGCTGAGTCGACCCCTGGGCCATAGTGCCGCCAGAAGGTTTTGGGTCAGTTTAAAAATCCTGACCCCAACGGGACTTGAAGAATGGTCTTTTATGGAATAGAAATTTGACCAGAAAAACAAAAAGAAATGAGATTATACAGACAATAATAGAAAGTATACTTACACAAGGATCAGAAAGCTGGACAATAAATGAAAGGATGCAGAAAATAATCTTGGCGACAGAAATTGATGGATTACGGAGAAGTATGAGAATATCCAGGCTACAACATATTCGAAATACATATATCAGACAAGAAATGGATGCACAAGAAACTGTTATCGATAGGATAACAAAGAGAGCTCTACAGTGGTATGGACATGTACAACGGATGTCGGAAAACCTAAACAGGTGTTGGATTGGATGGTACCAGGCAGAAGGAGGAGGGGGAGATGTAGAAGAGCATGGTATGAGGGAATATATGATGCCATGATGAAGAGGGGTATGGAAGATGGACAATGGGAAGATAGGAATCTCTGGAAAGCAGGAATCAAAGGCAAACTGCTGTAAAATGGAAAGCCTCTATTAAGTATTAAGTAACATGTCATAAATTTAGGTACGTAAAAATTGGAATACATGCCCTACGGGGCGACATGCATGCTTCCTCGCGGGAGTTTGTAACCAAGCTAATTTAGTTACGCTTATTTGCCTACAGATGTCAACGAGTGATATGTGGTTAGCAGATCGCCTCAATGAAATGTCTATAGGTAACTAAGATGTTACTTGATGGATGAAGGTCTGTTAAATTTTGCGCAGTGGTATTTTTATTCAGGCTTGGGATTCTTTTACGAACCTGAATATCTTCATACTCGTGACCCACGGCTTAAAGTCTCTCCCAAGACGACTTCTCCCTTGGATTCCTTCATCCTAAAATTCCATCGACCCCGGCCGGGTTTGAACCCGCGACCTTGGGGACTAGAAGCAAGGAACATAGCCACTAGACCACCGCTTACGACATTAAAATAAGAGGTCTCTGAATAAAATTTCTCGATCTCTTCGCACCCTGCTTTTCCTCACTTTGCTAATGGTTTAGAATCTTAAATAAATAGTGGTTATGCTCCTTGCCTCTGGTCCCAAGGATCGCGGGTTCAAACACGGCCGGGGTCGATGGATTTTTTAGGACGGAAAAATCGAAGGAGCAAGTCCTCCAGGAGTGACTTTAAGCCGTGGGTCCCGAGTCTGAAGATTTTCAGGCTCGTAAAAAATCCTTAGGCCTGAATGAAAAGGCCTCTAAGCAAAATTTACCGAATTTTCCCGTCCTAGTACTACCTTGGTTGGCCTAGATGTCAGTATCAGGCGGAACGCTGACCACGTACCACTCAAAACGACATCTATACGAAAACAAGTGTAACTAAAATTAGTATGGTTCAAATTCTTCCCTGTAGGGGGAGAGCGCCTAAATCTCCGTAAAGGGAAAACATAGGCTTACAATACAATACAAAAATAACATCATTAATTAAAACTGTGTCTACCTATCCTTCATTGTGGACCATCATCACCCGTTTATATTTCTACTGGCTTTCATTTGCTATCCTCCCATCATAACTTGAACACACGATCGAGAGAAAATTTAACTCTACATCGAACATCTCTCTAGTCGTCATCCTTTATTGTTTCAGTCACCAGAATCTGGAATTCCCTCCCCTCGTATATCAAGGACTGCCCGACTCAAAAACAGTTTAAACAGAAACTCGCTTCATATTTCCTTAGACAATATAATATATAATAGTGTTCCTTGTATAGTTTTATTATTGTTCCTTGTATAGTTTTATTATTCCTCTGTAGTTTAAACTTTCTTTACCAAGCCATTTACTTAATCTAATTATACGAGTAGGTTATTATTTTTGTTATTATTATTATTATTATTATTATTATTATTATTAATGTTATTTTTCTTTCTTTCCCTTGTCAACTTTAGATTGTATAGTCTACAATTATCTATTATGGCCTATCGTTTATCATAATTCTGTGCAGCGCAGTGGTCTCGAGGTAGCGTGCTGCCTTGTCAAGCAGCGGGCTCGGGTTCGATCCCCGGTCGGGGCAGTTTTTCTGGGTGAGGTATTTATCGGGGTTTTTCGTCACCTGTAAGACAAATGTCAGGAAAACTTTAAGGCCCAAACGGTCCCCGAAATCATATGGCTATTATCATCATCCTTATCATCATCATCATCCTTCGCCAGTGTGGAAAGCAACGGGAAGCTACCACCACACCTACAATTCTCTAGCGAAGCTGCAAGCATAGCAAGAAAATGCTATGATTGCAGTGAAGGACCTGCCTTCGGGCAGAATTACTATGGATGGATGGATTAGATACTTTTAAAATGCATTTTTAGAGGCGTAAATCTAGGCCTGTCGCACCATGGAATTTTAAGTCAGAATTCAGTACCGCAATGACAGATTCTCATGGTGTAGTCGGTTGCTATGTATTAAATCTGATTTGTTCTGGGTGTGAGTATATCCCTTATATTGTCAACATTAATAAAATTCATGATATTGTGCTATCCTGTACGATGTCGGCGGTGGTCTGGTATCTCAATAACTACAGATTTACAGAGTTCCGCTAGAGACGAATATGTGGCTTGGTCCTGGTGGACTAATGGTCAACATGCTTCTTGACATTCCGTAGTCTATGGGTTCAATCCTAGCCGGGAGCGATTGATATTTGAAAGGCGTGAAAATTCTGAGCATAGCTTCTACTTTTAAAATACAATACAATATTGATGTCCTACAACTTGTCGTTGGTCCCGGCTAAAATTATCACATCTTGGAACTACATTAAGAAAACACCATTATTCTATTGAAATAACTGCATTGTATTGGAACCCGCAAGGAAACAGGGGAAGATGCAGACCAAAACATGTATGGAAGAGAACTATGTTTGAAGAAATTGCAAAGGAAGAGGAAAACCTGGAGAAAGATAAAGTTGATTTAGAATAGGATCCTTTGGCGACGCTTTGTGGAAGCCCTATGCTCCTGATAGGAGATAAAGGAGATGATGATGATGGTGATGACCTCTGGTTCCGAGGTTCGCGAATTCGTAGCCGGTCGATGGATTTGAAGGGGTTAAGCATCCTCAGTATGTTTTCCTTCGGAAGGGAAGGAAAATCGTCGATTCCGTTTCTTCGATTTACGGAATACAATGGAATCTGAAGCCTGAAATAAGAGTATGTGTTGGCCATTTTACTCTGTATTTGATTTTCGAAGCTAATGATATAAAATATACTGCTACTACAGCTACTATTAACACTACGACTACTATTTATATTATTATTATTATTATTATTATTATTATTATTATTATTATTATTATTATTATTATTATTATTATTATTATTATTATTATTATTATTATTATTATTATCGTATCATTATTGTTATTACCCTATAAAATGTTGTTTGTACATGACATTTACATTGTTACATTTATTGTATCTTTAACTGTTTATAATTAGTATAGTGTATATCTATATTTGTCGAATATTTATTTGTATTTGTGCTGGTTGAGTGGAAGAGAGGGCCTTATGGCCTTAACTCTGCCAGAATAAATAAAGTATTATTATTATTATTATTATTATTATTATTATTATTATTATTATTATTATTATTATTTTTAGCAAATGTCCCAGGTTATCTTTCGACATTCCTGGCGTTCTCTCCTGGTATGGCGTAATTGTAACCAACTTCTGAGGTTGGGGCGCCTGTAAGGAGGGGTTACGTTACCCCGATGATATGATGGCGATGATGATGATGCGCCAGGAGAGTCCCTGATCCTAAACTTAAAGATGAACATGAATTATGATTATTGCGATGGCCATATTGTTTCGGGGACCGTTTGGACCTTAAAGTTTTCCTGACATTTGTCTTACAGATTAGGAAAAATCCCGATAAAAACCTCGCCCAGAAAAACTGTCCCGACCGGGGATCGAACCCGGGCTCGCTGCGTGACAAGGCGGCACACTACCTCGAAACCACAGCGGTGGACCTACGACTGCTATTACTACTACTGTTACTATTGCTACTCAAATACGTGGATTAAAGTTCCTTATTTGGCTATGGCGGCCGGTCTAGAGTAAATGACATGTATGTATCATATCGAGGTGCAAGATCTACGAAAGGAGACAGGATAAAAATAATGAAAATACAAATTTATTATTTTTTTAAATTTAATCTAGCATATTAAATGTTTTTGGCTAATCTATGAAATTGTGCCACCTGTGAATATTCGATCGGATAAAAAGTGCCTGCTAGCGTCAGGTTGGCCAATGTGGTAACACATGTTCCCACCAGAGCCAATTGTCAACATATTTACTCACATATAAGGGGATTCTATCCCAGGAGTCCACTTACATTAGTCGAGAATTTAGGGTGAGAAATGGGCAAGTTAGTGTTAGTTTTGACAAGTTAGGGTGAGAAAATGGGCAAGTCAGTGTTAGATGGGCAAGATAGTGTTCGTTTGAGCAAGTTGGAGTGAGAAAATGGGCGACTTAGTACACCTAATTAGTTTAGCATTCACTTGATTGTAAGCGGGTTTTTATGATTTATTGACTATACTGTTTGAGCGGTGACTAATACACATTTTAAATTGCAAATGTGCTGATTTTAGGTTACATTGAGTTCAACTTTCCATCCATAGTAATTCTGCCCGAGGGCAGGTCTTTCAGTGTAATCATAGCATGTTTCATGCTATGCTTTGCAGCTTTACTAGGGAATTGTAGGTGTGGTAGCTTCCCGTTGCTTTTCACACCGGTGAAGGATGATGATGATGATGATGATGATGATAGCCATATGATTTCGGGGACCGTTTGGGCCTTAAAGTTTTCCTGACATTTGTCTTACAAGGGAGGAAAAACCCCGATAGAAACCTCAACCAGAAAAACTGTCCCGAGCGGGGATCGAACCCGGGCCCGCTGCGTGACAAGGCAGCACGCTACCTCTAGACCACAGCGGTGGACCGAGTTCAACTTTAAACTTCATTTTATGTAATGTCTCACTTTTTTTTTGGGAAACTATAAACATATATATTTATCTTAGGTAATTATTTACATAGTGTAATAATAAATTATGATTTAAGTTTTTTATTTGAATTTATGTAAGTGGCATTGTGACATAGAATCGCAAAATGCCTTTCTATACGAGAATTCTTATTTGTGCACTTTTATATGATTCGGTTGTACATCTTTCATAAACATATTTTATTTTCAATTTAATATCATTTTATTACGTACTTGTAACAAGGAATCGGTTGAGAAAATAATTAAATAGTTGAAATAATTGAACTGCATTCATATGGGATGTCGCAGTAAAAGCCAGACAGACAAATCCTTGGTATTCGCTGCTGGCAACGTACTTTATGACGTTGCACTATTTGCATTTCCTCATCGACTACAATAAGGCTCGACAGAGAGATATGAAACCTTTGTAGAAATGAAAATCCAAAACAACACGAATGTTCATGCCATATAACTTACAGCTAGACACATTCCTTCCTTATACAAAGTGTAGCGGATGCGATCATTCCAGTCGTACAAAGCTTTGTAATTGCAAATTCATTCTAAAAAAAGTGACTGTAGCAACATCTGGATTCTTTTTCAAAGACCCTTGTCAAGTTTCAAATCAAATTAAAACATACATTTAGTTTAGAGTAGTTGAATTAAATTATATGTGCATGAAAAATGTATAAAAATGTACGAGTACGCATAATTTACAAATATTAAATAATAATAGAAATATAAACTAGTAAGTTATATAAATCTAGTTTAATGATGATGATGATGATAATAATAACAATAATAATAATAACAATAATAATAATAATAATAATAATAATAATAATAATAATAATAATAATAATTGTTTTCACGTTTATCACATTTTGTAATAATCCATCCATAGTAATTCTACCCGAAGCAGGTCCTTCACTGCAATCATAGCATTTTCATGCTATGCTTGCAGCTTTACTAGGGAATTGTAGGTGTGGTAGCTTCCCGTTGCTTTCCACACCGGTGAAGGATGATGATGATAATAATGATAAGGATGATGATGGTGATGATGGCCATATGATTTCGGGGACCGTTTGGGCCTTAGTTTTCCTGACATTTCTCTTACAGCTGAGGAAAAATCCCGATAAAAACCTCACCCAGAAAAACTGCCCCGACCGGGGATCGAACCCGGGCCCGCTGCGTGACAAGACAGCATGCTACCTCGACACCACAGCGGTGGACTTGTAATAATAATTTTATATAATAATAAAATAATAATAATCACAATTGAATGGAGAAAACTACATAATAGTGAGCTACATTATATGTATAGGAAGCTAGATATAACAAGGATAGTTAAGGCTCGTAAACTGCGATGGACAGGACATGTGGCATGTATGGGGATGAAAGAGGTGCATGGAAGCTTCTTGTAGAAAACCTGAAGGAAAACGCCCAGTTGGAGACCAATAATGAGATGGGAGAATAACATTATCAATAATGTGAGGGAATTAGATTATACAGGGAGTTATTGGAAAAATTTAGCTCAGGATAGGGATGTATGGAGAGGTTATCTCCGCGAGGCCATGAACCTGGTTCGATAGAGCCAATGAATTAGTTAGTTAATTGTTATCGCATTTATGTTAATATTAACTTAATTTGAGCGGAAACAAGGTTTAAATATTTGGTTACTCATTCCTAATTCCGTATTTGTTACGAAATTGTATTGTTATATAGGAAACGTACTTGTTTATATTTTACAGAATTTTGAAGATTGCTCTCAGGAAAAAAAGTTTTGGAAAAAGCGGGAATATTTACTAATCATTCTTACCAGAGACTAAAAAAAAGTATGTATATTTATGTTGTATTTATTTATGTGTGAGTGCGTAGGCATATATTTATGTCTCTTAACGCTCTAGCGGCCGCAATTTTTATTTAATCAGAAACCAAACTCTGAATATAGCAATCAATTAATGATAGTAAAGTCGAGTTCGTAAGCCAGAAAATTGGATGATTAGGAATGGTGATGCTTATTAAAATAAAATTAAACATCGCCCTAGAGGACTCATTTTCGATTTTGCACAATTAAACTCTGTACAAGTCATTAAAATAAAACGAGAAGATTTTCTCTAAAAAAATCAGCGAAATCCGACCATTGGGATTTACCTGAAAACCGAAATTTAAAATGGGCGAGGAGGAAGAAGAGACAGGAGAACGGTGAAGAGAGAGAGAGAAGGGGAGGAGAGAGAGAGAGAGAAGAGGAGGAGAGAGAGAGAGAGAGGGAGAGAGAGAGAAGAGAGAAAAGGAAAGAGAGAGAGAAAAAAGAGAGAGGGGAAGGAGAGATGAAAAGGAGAGCTGATGACATAGAGAGACTGGCGAAAGAGAGAGATCGTTCCTCTCGTGCTCTCTCTCCTTTCTCTCTCCCTCCTTCTCTCTCTCTCCTCTCTATCTCTCTCCTTCCCTCTCTCTCTCTCTCTCTCTCTCTCTCTCTCTCTCTCATAGCAGTACTCACTCTGTAATATATGTTTTGATTCCGGTATATCGTGCATCTTGTCCCGCGCCCTAGCCGAGTGGTCAAGGTAGGATGCCTTGGCGCAGAGCCATAGTAGGACTTGCTGGTTCCAAGGGGAAGATATTTTCTCATGACATTTCAGCTAGTATGGGGCCGGTACCCATCCAAGCATCGTAAAGAATTTGGGTAGCTACAAAAATGTTGCGGCTCCAGGTTGAGAAAACCAAGTATAACGGCTGGGAGATCCGACATGCTGTCTACATGTCACACCTACACTAGCTGGAAGACCGTCAACCTCTGTGATTAACACACATGGATATGAGGCCAGCAGCCGGCTGCTAGGCGAAGACCTTGTAGGCATGTCGCGCCGTGGAATTAGTTATATATTGTTTCTTAATAATGGTGTAGCCCATTGTTAAGCCATAGCATCTCCCTTGTTAGGAGTTGCTAGACCAAGTTAATTTGTAGTTACCTTATTTTCACGTAGATTTCATTAATGACATGCGGTCAACACACAGACTAATGAGACATCTAACAGGCAACTAAGGCATTTACTACGGCGTTGAGGTCGGTAAATTTTATTTAGAGGCTTTTTTTATTCAGGCTTAAGAATCTTTTACGAGCATGAAAATCTTCAGACTCGGGACCCACGGCTTAAAGTCCCTCCTGGAGGACTTGTTCCTTGGATTTTTCGTCCTAAAAAATTAAATTTCAATTATCTATCTGGCACAATTAAACGTACTTTATTGAATAGAACTAGAAAATAAACTATTTTAAAATTTTACAAAGTATTAGCAGTTCCATCTCTTATCTATAGATGTGAAACCTGGACATTAACAAAGGCAGATAGTAAACAAATAGAGGCTGCAGAAATGAAGATGTTGAAAGCAATAGCAGGATACCAAAGGACCGATAAAAAGAAAAACGTAGATATAAGAACAGAACTTAATATATTTAATCTCTGTGAAAGACTATAAAAATGCTTACCTTCAGCACGTATTACGAATGAATGAACAGCCCATACCAAGAAGAATGTATAATTATAAACCAAAAGGGAGAAGATTGTTGCGAAGACCATTGAAGAACCAATCCGACCTATAATGAGATCGGAATAGGCAATTGGGCTTAATCCTTGTTGTTGATGATGAAAAAATTCCATCGACCCCGGGCGGGTTTGAACCCGCGACCCTCGGAACCAGAGGCAAGGAGCATAACCACTAGTCCACCGCGGCCTTCGTTCAAAGGATTCCACCTCGATTGTAAACTGCTCATTTTATGCGGTTCTCGCCGCAATTAAATTCATAAGTTCGATATCCAAACTTCTAGTGATAATGGGGTGTATGGGTTCTTGTACAGTTAGTTTACACAACATAATAGTTTCCAAGTATCCTGTATACTCGTATATATTTAAGGAATTTTATCATTCTGTGCAGCAAAAATTAATTTCCTGCATCTATTGTCTACCTCAATAAATAACAATAAATGTTTGATAGCATGAATTAAAATTATCTTAATTTACGGTAATTCGAGATATTTGAAAATTATATCATTATACGCATTATTATAAAATTTATGTAAGAACTTAAGGGAAGATTTTGAATATCGATAAGAAACTGTTCGACGTAGTTTACGAACGAAACGGACTGTAACGACTCTAGAAAAGAAGATAAAAAAAAAAAAAAAGAATTGTAACTTTCATTTAAAAGTACTCGTTAAGAGATAAATGAAAGTCTAGTTGCGGGAAGAAGGCTCTGCATATTCTCAGTCGATGGTACTTGAACTATAGGTAATATTATATGTGGCCGACTATGAATTCCTAGAACTCAATTTAAAAGGAGATTATTTATCAGCGGCGTGTCTGGATAAAGTCAGTACTCCGATAATGAAAATTAAGTGAAAATTTCACTGACTATTTAACTCATGCCCCAAATGAGAGTCAATGACCAATCGCGTTTCAATCAATTTTGATTTACAACTAATCACAGTCGTGCTTTACCTGCAATTTATCAAATATGTTTATCCTATCATAGAAAGCTCCTCCTTCTTAACATTTTTAACAGAGCATTATTTTGCAGTGACTGACCCCCAAAGAAATACGGCTACCAGATTGTATATATAGTGCACGAATGTGAACAGATACTGCTTGCGGGATATAATAGAAAAACATTCGTAGTAATTAATTATACCACAATAAAAAAGAAATCACTGTTTGCACTTTCTGAAACATATTATTTCCCAGGAATTTACGTTCCAGAAATATATAATTTATATCACAGGACATCAGAAATTAATTAATAACGTATAATGTTGGTTATAAACGGTTTGTTGTGTTTCATTTTTTCTCCACTAGGGTGAATTCTTACAATATTGCGATCCTTTGGCAATAAATAATATGATCTGGTTGCAGTGATGAACAAATGAAGGTTAACGAACGTTTCTCATTTGTTTTCAAACATCGCCGTTTACACTAAGTACATGAATATTTTAAAATAACTATATTTAAATAATGATTTGTGAGTAAACAGCTTAATTTTATTCGTTAAATATTCCTAACAAATGCCACTCTTGATTTCCAAATTCTCTAGATAAATTGGAAATCACTCGTGGCATTACTTATGATCATAACATCTTTGGATTAGTGTAATATGCTATTTTAGATGTAATACGTTATCCGGTGGGGGGAAATCCATAATACAGTCGGTTAACCCTTAAATTGACAAAACACAAATTTCTTCTGTTAGTTATTTGAATGTAGCGGACCGCAGTGAAAACGGAATCTTGTATAACTGCTATTGTTAGGTAGGCCTATATTATCTAATTGTACACACATTTAAGTGGTTTATTTTTGTTCGTTTTCTTCTAATTTATTTAAAATATTAAATTCACTGAACCAACTGATGTATCCAAAAGGATACATTACGAATTTAAGGGTTAAGGAAATACGCTTGAACTTGGAGGGTCACGAGTTCGAGTCTCGATGGCTTTAATATATTCAAATTGATCTAATTGATATAATTTAGATTTAATTTCTGTATTTTTTCTAATCTGGTTGACCAAGCCTTAAAACCTTAACTCTGTCAGGTAAAGTAAAGCTGTTATTATTAGGAAAACCAGAGGGAAAACGCCCAGTTGTTAGACAAAGAATCAAGTGGGAGAATAACAGTAACCGAGATTTGATGGAAATAGATTATACAGGGGATGATTGAAGAACATTGACTCAGGATAGGGAAGTATGAAGAGCTTATGTTCGCGCGGCCAAGAACCTATGGGTTCGTTAATGCCAGTGAGTTATATTATTATTATTATTATTATATTTTATTATTATTATTATTATTATTATTATTATTATTATTATCATCGTACACCGCTGTGGTCTCGAGATAGCGTGCTGCCTTGGCACGCAGCGGGCCCGGGTTCGGTCCCCGATCGGGACAAGATTCCTGGGTGTTGTTTTTTTTCGGGGCTTTTCCGCACCTGTAAAATAAATGTCAGGAAACTTTAAGACCCAAACTGTCCCCGAACATTATCTGGCCATCATTATCATCATTAACATCGTAATTAAGTTTAGGATTAAGGCCTCTCCTGGCGTATCAATATTACCATCTACACCTATCACATATCATCGAGGCAGCGTAACTCCTCCTTCCAGGTGCCCCAACCTCATAAGTGGATTACAATAACGCCATGCCAGGAGAGAATACTAGAATGTCGAAATGACAACGTGGTAGCATTGTATAAAATATCATTATTATTATTATTATTATTATTATTATTATTATTATTATTATTATTATTATTATTATTATTATTATTATTATTATTATTAAACCTTCTACCACCACATGGCCAGAGAATGGATCTAGCCTGTAACTAAAATTATTACTAGATGTATGTCCTAGGGATAATATCGGCCGTCCCACAGGATTGACAACCTATTGACTGAATGGCATCTCGTGTCAATTGTCTATAAAGCGGAAGACTTAACTTCCTACTACCACAAGGGCCTCCTAAGGGCTGTAATGAGATTTTTTTTGATCCGCAGGATCAGATATAATTTTCCAGTGGCGTTATATTTTTAAATATAAACACATTTTAGCCTCGGAGCTAGCAGAGGTGATGGTTAACAAATTATAATTGCTAGATGCTATATCGAATGTCTGGATTATTTGCCATACCCTTCATATTACAAATGCCACCCATCCACATTTGACTCACTTTAATGTTATAACAGTATTGCTATTACATATCGAACGCTCTAGTATATAGCATCACAATAATCGAAGTGTGGCAAATCAAGATTTTGCAAAAAGATTTGATTAATGAAATAGGGAGATATATACAGAGTGCTCTAAAATTCCCCTGACAAACCTCTAGGGCTTGTAGAGGGCACTGAGTTATATTTAGAATTGGAAACCATGTCCAGTAACTTGCCATTTTCGTGCTACAGCCATTTGAAAACAAGCATTTCCTGAACGTACGTCACGTGTCTCAACAAGTAATAGCTTCGCGATTCGTCTGCCTGCAGAGTTACATGATGAGGGGCGCTTATGTCGGATCACGTGATGTCAATTGACGTTTATATACTTCTCGCAGCTGGTTCGAGCCTCATTCACGTGTCTTTCAGTGTTAGAGCAACATGGTTGAGTACACTTTTGCTGAATACACCGACATGATCCTTCTGTATGACGAAGCTCGAGGTAATGGAAGAACTGCTCGTCGCCTTTATCAATATCGTTTTCCACAATGTCCGACTCCATCGCATACCCTTTTCGCCATAATTACGCAGCGGCTTCAAGAAAGGGATACCTTCACCGCCAGCAGGAATGATTATGGTGCTCCGAGGAGACACCGCACTCCCGAATTGGAAGAGGTCGTACTGCGTCAAGTTTAAGTCAACGAGTACACGAGCAATTGCGCGTGTAATGGATTTTGCTTCTAACACCGTCTAGAAAGTTATGCATGAACAACAACTAGATGCATAACACCTCCAAAGGGTACATTCACTATTGCCAGCCGATTTTGCTCCACGCGTTGAGTTCTGTACGTGGTTTCTGCACCTCTGCATGACCGAATCCCTATTTCCACGGCGCATCCTCTTCCCTGACGAATGAACATTTACCAGGGATTGTTACTCAATTCACGTAACAGCCGTGTCTGGGCAGACGAAAACCCTCATGCCGCACGTTTCCAGTGATTCCAACACAGATTTTCAATTAAAGTGTGGGCAGGTATTCTGGATGGTCATGTGATTTGACCGTACATGCTTCCATTCAGGCTAACAGGTTCCATCTACTTGATCTTCCTACAACAAGTATTGGGTGTTTTGTTGGATACTGTGCCATTGAACGTCCGTCAATACATGTGGTTTCAGCATGACGGCGCATCCCCCCCACTTTTCACTTTATGTTCGGGAACATCTGGACAGACGATTCGAAAAAAGATGGATAGACCGAGATTGTTCAATCGCATGGCCTCCACGATCACCGGATTTGACTCCATTGAACTTTTTCCTCTGGGGTCGTATAAGAGTTTGATTTATGACACTCCTGTATAGACAGAAGCAGATTTAGCGGCACGAGTTGTGGTCGCTGCAGGAGAGATTGCAGACACAACAGGTGTGATAGAGCGCGTTTACCAAAACATTCGTAAGTAAAATGTGTGCAACGAAGTTGCTGATCGCCACATCGAACAGCACTTGCAGTGGATTTGAATGTTAACCAACATTTCAAAAGGACAAAAACAGTTTAAGTTTAACAGTTAACAAAAGTGTTTGTGAAAAATGATCGAGTTTCCATTTTGCTTCTTTGGTTATTAATGAATTGAACTGTAAAGCGGAGACGTACTGTGTCACGCCTCATAACATGTTACTCTTTTGCGCCATAGTGCGTTTTGTCGTACTTACCAGCAATGGCGACCATTATTGAAAGTTCAACTTCATACATTTCGGGGTTGCCAACAGTATAACTATACTGTAATATTACATTTACACCCACGTGCGAGAAGTAAAACCACTGCCATCTATGTATACTACATACAATGTATATACAGAAAATATCTAAAAGATAGTGTCAATATACATTATACGAAACAAATCACTGCATCTTAAATGAACTGAAGTTTATTTGAAACAATATAAAACAATGAATATGTACTTGCGGCCATGTTATCAATAATATTGTTCTCAAGGCCTCCTGTTGTTTCAACTAATAAACATTGCCCACACTGTTAACGTTAGTCAATTGCTTATCATGAACGCAAATATTTCCAACAAAGATGTTATTATTTTAGCATTATTTATTATTTTGAAAACACCATCGCGCAAAAAATTATGTACAATGCACGTTTGTGAAGTGTTTTACATAATCTCGGAAATAAAAAACCTCGCTACTCGATTCTGTAAAAATCACTTCCCAACCTCGCATCGTAATATACCAGTAAAAGAGGTCCCGTTAAAAACATGTTTTCAAACGGCTGTAGCACGGAAACGGTAAGTTTCTGGACGTGGTGTCCAATTCTGAATACTATCAACTCAGTCTCCTCTGCAAGTCCCAGAAGTTTGTAAGGGAATTTTAGAGCACCCTATATACACCGTGTCCATAAAATCTTTCCAACTTTACAACTTCCTATAAGATGAAAACTATAAAAGAGTTCTGTGGTTTGTGGGAGACGAAAGTCAAACTCCCGAAGTTTGTAAAGCAATGTCAGTGTACTTCACGTGTGCACCTCTTGTCGTCCGCAAAACATCTAAGCGATATTCAATTTCTCGCCGTACATTATGCAGCATTTCTTGGGTGATGCTAGCAACATCATCAGTTATCCTTCTTCTTAAAGTGTTCAGATCAGCTACATGTGCTGCATATACCCTGTCCTTTACTTAACTCAAAGGAAGAAAATAAAAACATATTGGGGATTAATCGCCAGAGAGTTGCTGGATGACACGTACCCTAACTGATGGATTGGGCGCGATGGTCCAACACTGTGGCCACCACGATCCCCAGACATAACCCCCCCTAGATTTTTTCTTTGGGGTTTGTAAAGGACTTGATTTGAACACTTTGAGAAGAAATATAATTGATGGTGTTGCTCGCATCACCAAGAAATGCTGCATAGTAATAATAATAATATTAATAATAATAATCATCCATAGTCCTTCACTGCAATCATAGCATTTTCATGCTATGCTTGCAGCTTTACTAGGGAATTGTAGGTGTGGTAACTTCCCGTTGCCTTCCCCACCGGTGAAGGATGATGATGATGATGATAATGGCAAGGATATGATTTCGGGGACCTTTTGGGCCTTAAAGTTTTCCTGACATTTGTCTTACAGGTGAGGAAAAACCCCGATAAAACCTCACCCAGAAAAACTGCCCCGATCGGGAATCGAACCCGGGCCCGCTGCGTGACAAGGCAGCACGCTACCTCGAGACCACAGCGGTGGACAATAATAATAATAATAATAATAATAATAATAATAATAATAATAATAATAATAATAATAATAATAATAATAATAATAATAATAATAATAATAATAATAATAATAATAATAGTAATAGTAATAATAATAATAGTAATAATAATAATAATAATAATAGTAATAATAACAATAGTAATAATAATAATTCTTTATTTTAGCTGGCAGAGTTAAGGCCGTAAGACCTTGTCTTCCACTCAACCAGCGAATAATAGAATAATACAAAAATTACATACATATTACAGTTTTAAGATATTATTAAAATACAGACAAAATAAATACAATGATGATGTGATGTAATACTAGCTAATACATGGAATATAATACAATTAAAATGATATAAAATATAGTAAGTAGCTTCCTAGATTATTATTTATAGAATGCTGTATATAGTTGTTATGCAGTTAATGTTTTCATTGTGTCGAACTTAAGATATCAATTAATTTGTATTTAAATAATGATAGCGATTGACAGTCCCTGACATGACTGAGAAGTGAGTTCCATGCTCTAGTCGTAGATATTGCATAATGTATAGCGAGACATTGAATATCGCTTAGATATTTTGCGGGCGATGAGAGATGCACATATTGAAGTACACTGACGTTGCTTTACAAACTTTGAGAGTTTGTCTTTCATCTGCCACGAACCACACAACTCTAACTTTTATAGTTTTCATCTTATAGGAAGTTGTAATGTTGGAAGACTTTATTGGACACGGTGTATAATTAAAATAAAAATATCTGAGAATTATTGTACTACTGAGACACTTCATTTCATATTTTTATAATACGATATGATGGTTTAATGAAAGTAAGCCTACTCCAATTGATTCCTATGGGGGAGTTTAAAATAAATAAATATATATAATTTTTTTTTAAAAATTGACTTACCATCCATTGAAACACAGCAAGTTTCAAAAACTTTTCAAAAAGTTTAATATAAGATTGGCACCGAAGAATGAATACAGCCTAAATAGGAAAATTAAAACCAATAAAAATTAAGAAATTGAAGAAGAAAACAAATCAGGAATTTATTAGATCAAATGCAGGGATTGTGATAAAATTTACATAGGGAAATCAAAAAGAAATTAGAAATAAGGGTGATAGAACATCTTAGAGATGTCAAAAATGATAAAGTGGAAAAGCCAGAAGTAGCTGCTCATGCTTGGTCCGAAAAACATCTAATTGAATCAAAATATAGTCTAATTAAATAAATAGAAAAAACAAACAGAACTCACGGTTTGGTAAAAAATTCCGTATTCAGAAAAAAAAAAGAAAGAAAAACTTATGAACTTCGAAATTCCCGCGGATTCTGACTTGATCCAGAGGTTTGTCGGTCCACCAACAGAGGGAAGAAGAAATAGTTCTTCCGGTTGACATAACATTTATATACACGCTATTTCAAGGCCACTACGTAGTTTCATAAACATTATAATGTGGTCACTCTTATAAGACATTGGATAAAAACATTTACTAATACTAGCGGATCCAGCAGACATTGTCCTGCCCGAACATCCAATTCCCGTGTCATGGCCGGACGATAAAAATAGGCCTATAAGTTAATCTTTTACCATAAAATTCACTAATTGATAAGTCAGCAAGAAACGTGCATGATGACGTCATATTGATGTCGCGCGGAAAATGTCGGTAATGCAGATTACTACACGTCTGACATAAAAATCTTATAACCCGATCGCAGCGCCACCTACCGGGTCCAATTGTGAATCTAAAACCATCCTTAGGCAGTTTTAAATTTGGGATTCCAAGTAAACCTCCACATCTAATTGTCTGATTTCGCTCATTTTTTATAATTCCTACCTCAATTTATTTTAATAGAATATACTGAGTTTTGTTGTTAAATATCGAACATTATGACGCTAGAGCGATTTTAAAATTTTCACTTCTTTTGACTCCTATACCTAATGATTTTAGAGGGTCCAATTGTAAATATAACCCATGCAGAGGCGACTCAAATACATACAAACATTTCATCGAAATCGGTACAGTCGTTAGGCAGTTTTTAGTTTTGGATTTCAAGTAAACCTCCATTTCTAATTGTCGGATTTCACTTATTTTTGGCAATACTTACCTCGGTTTATTTTAATAGGATATACTAAGTTTCGTTATATAACATTGGAAATTATGACCACTAGAGCGATTTTTCAGTTTTCACTTCAGGTTAAATATTCACTTCAGGTAAACTCCTACACCTAATGGTTTTAGAGGGTCCAATTGTAAATCTAAACCATCCACAGACCCACTCAAATACAAAAAAAAAAAAATCGGTCCAGTCATATGGACATTTTTTAATTTCGTATTTTAATTAAGTAAACATCCACTTCTATTTGTAGCATTTCACTCATTTTTGGAGATGCCTACATCTGCTTATTTTTATAGAATATACTGAGTTTCGTTGTAAAACATCGAAAAATATGACCGCTAGAGCGATTTTTAAATTTTAACTTCAGGTGAACTCCTACACCTAATTTTTTAGAGGGCCCACTTGTGAATCTGAAACATCTAGGGACCCAATCAGATACACACAAACCATTCCATTAAAATCGGTCCAGTCGTTTAGGAGGAGTACACAGTACGGAAGAATTATATAATACATATATATATATATATATATATATATATATATATATATATATCCAATTGTAAATATAACTAACAATAATTCTGAATTTTGAGTGTGTTGATCTCTTCGTGATAGAAACCAACTCTTTATTAGGCAAATATCTTCATGGCCTCTTTTCTTCTTTTTTCTAAAGATCTCTTGTGCTTTTATAGCTGTAACTTTTAATGTCTTTACGATTGTTTTAGTTGCTTTTTAATTCTGGTCGTCATTGATTGGATAATTATAGTGACTCTTGGCAACTTTTTTTTTACTAAGCGGCTTTAATGATTATTTTCATGGATCTAGAATTACACTATTATTATTTTACGACACGCTTACTGGCAATCCAGACATCTAGTTTAAAAAGTATAATTCTTCTTCTTTGTTATTTTATCCTCCTTGTTTTTGTAGGATTTATATCCCTTCAATGGAACTTATAAGTCAATGCCCTCGTTAAGCAGCTGTAGGCAGAGAAGAAGAAGATGGACCACAACACTAGACAAACACAGAGTAGTGAATCCTCCTTGATTTGTGATTGATTTGCAAATTGTAAGGTTTTCTCCGAAGACAGCAGAGGACAATAGACACACATCGAGACCAAGGCGGATATATAAATCCTCTATCTTATCAGTTTAGAAAAATCATATTTAAAGTTATATATATATATATATATATATATATATATATATATATATATATATATATGAATGTTTGTTCGTACTATATGTGCGGCCATACCGTTGATCTGATTGTGATGGGGCTTTTTGCAAAATATTCAGGAGATTCCCGGGATGAAGAGAGTTGTGATATTCAACTCCTACCACTTTAAAAATCGCCCTTAGTAGTGGAAAACGTGAAAAAAGTAGCTCTTTGGACGCTTAAATGACTTACGCTGCCTAAACCATAACAAATACGCAAAATTAATGTACACAGAATTGAATATCTCAAAAAGCTCTACAAAAAAGTCTGCGACATCATATGTTTATCTCTTACGGATAACTCACAATAACCATTTTTGTCTTTTGTTGATGCCAAGATGATCGAGACAAGTAAGTAGATTCCTGTGCAAACATAGCAGCACATGGCGGATATTCTTTTACGAATAACTCACAATGACGAATTTTGTCTTTTAGTACATTTATGTCAAGATGATCGAGATAAGTAGATTCCCGCGCAACACCGGGTAATCAGCACGGGGAATCTTAGATTAATTACGATATACATTTTAAATTATTTTTCATATTGCTCATTCAACTAGTCATAAGAAGTACATTAATTTTTGCCTCTCAGCTCATTTATGTCAAGAAGATCGGGATAAGTAGATTCCCGGGCAACGCCGGGTAATCAGTTCGGAGTATCTAAAAATATAAATTTATAATTATTTTTCCTTTCACTTTTTCAACTAAACATAAAAGCACATTAATTTTCATTTATTTAGGCGTAGCAGCGCACGCCGGGTATTAGCTAGTGTATATATATATATATATATATATATATATATATAATATATATATATATACGTCCACCGCTGTGGTCTCGAGGCAGCGTGCTGCCTTGTCACGCAGCGGGCCCGGGTTCGATCCGCGGTCGGGGCAGTTTTTCTGGGTGAGGTTTTTATCGGGTTTTTCCTCACCTGTAAGGCAAATGTCACGAAAACTTTAAGGCCCAAACGGTCCCCGAAATCATATGGCCGCCATCACCATCATCATCCCTATCATTGTCATCATCATCCTTCACCGGTGTGGAAAACTACGGGAAGCTACCACACCTACTATTCCCTAGTAAAGCTGCAAGCATAGCATGAAAATGCTATGATTGCAGTGAAGGACCTGCCTTCTGGCAGAATTACTATGAATGGAGATATATATATATATATATATATATATACATTTTGTGTGTGTGATAATGTGTATTCTTATGTCCACCGCTGTGTAGGCCACGGTGGTCTAGTGGTAATGTTCCTTGCCTTTAGTCCCGAAGGTCGCGGAAGGGACAAATCCTTCGGGAGGAACTTTAAGCCGTGGGTCCCAAATATAAAGATTTTCATGATCGGTAAAAGATCCGCAATCCTAAATAAAAAGGCCTGTGTGCAAAATTTAACTGACTTTTATCCATCCAAGTAATTTCTTACTTGCCTACTAGATGTGTCATTGAGTAATAGCATCTCTAAAAGGTTGTAAAATACCAATAAATCCTACCTTATTTGGCCCTTTACGAACATGAACATAGCCTAAAACCTTACGTTCCAATAGCGTTAAAAAGGCCACCCCAACTAAAACACAAATTAATAAAATTAAACTAACAATAAATATTATAAACAATTCCAATACTATTTGTGTATGCTATCCACATGCCACAAGTTGACATCTGTAGGAAATAAAGCGTAATTAAAATAGCTTGGTTAAGAAATTTCCGCTAATGAGCATCTATGTCCCCACACGGAACGTACGGGGGGGGGTATATATTCATACACTTCCTCCGTTGCGTTGATGTGGTCTAGATGTAACGTCACTGCCTCGGACGCAGCGAGCCTGAAGGTCGGGACTAGTTTCCTAGAAAAGTTTTTTCTTTTTTTTTTGTACTGATGTTTAAATATCTGAAAATGTATGGTTTTTAACATCGTAATCACTCTATCATATTGGCCTTGTTTAAAATAATACAAGTATGAATGGTGTGTATTATCGTTTGCGTTGTCTCGGATGTGGCACTTGCATTGACCTGATCACATTATCCTAGAAGCCCCTCCATTCCCTTACGTGATCAAATATTCATGGACCCGATCCAGAAATCCTCTCGCTATATGTGGCTTGAGTGGCGTTGGTAATTTAAAAGTAGGCATATTGCTATAATGTTTAGCTAATGTTTTCCTTATTGTGCTAAACACATTTATTAACAAAGAGTATTTGGTTTTCTTGAAGTACTGAACTTACGGGGCAAGCTTATATAGCATGAAAATTCTTCTGTAACATGTATACCTTAAGACAAAAATGAATGGGAAGACTCCAGGGGTTAAATGTCGTTCGACAGATTTTGTGGAGCGTTCGAATACAGCAACACTAACACTAAAAGATTTATAGGCATATTTGCAGTTCATATCTGTATGTCTAGAGATGAACCTCTTCTTCCAATGACTCGAAGTTGACTAAGCTTCAACTATACGGTAGAGATCACTCTGCACAGTGGTCATATGCAAACAATAGCAGGATTCAGACTTACAAAGTACATACATAAGCATCATCATTTCCATCATTCCATCATTTCCTAGTTGGAACATAGGACTTCAATGAAATGTCTCCATTTAGCTCATCATCTGCCTACCTCTGTATCTAAAAACAAGTTTTTCCCATTTAACGTATTTCTCCTTCAATAACCCTCTTCCAAGTTATTTTTGGTCTTCCTCTCCTCCTTGAACCCTGAGGATTCCAGTCAAGTGCGCATCTTTCTATTGAAGTTTGAGGTTTACGCAGAGTATTCCCAAAACAACGCAATTTTCTTTCCTTTATTTGTTTTTTTGATAGGTGCTTGCTAAGTTTTGTGCATAGTTCTACGTTTGAGATTATATCAGGCCATCACACGTTTAATATCCGACGTAATACCTATTCTAAAACACCTGTAACAAGTTAATTATACTTTGGTCATATTCCATGTTTCACACCCGTAGAATAAAACTGATTTTACAATTGTGCTAAGTTGAATCTTAGTTTTGATTGAAATATTTTTATTCTTTCTCACTGTGTACAAGTGGACAAATGCTCCGTTTGCTTTCTTAATACGATTCTGGACATCCTCTAATGCACCTCCATCTATAGTAATTGTACTTCCAAGGTATGTAACAGCTTATACTTAATCAACTTTTATAAGATTCATGATGTGTTCCGTTGAGGTTTATTCAAAATTAATATAAAATTATAGAATATTCACCTGAAAGGTCCGTCTCCTCAACTTAATTATCATTTAACTGTAGCGCTTTCGGGACTTGTCCCATCATCGGCAGGATTCAAAACTGGTGTTTCACTGAAGATCTGGTAGAGGGGGTTGCATGTATTGGGTTCGTTTTCGTTTATCAGGCTGTCGTTGTGAGCTGCTTTCATGATTTCCATCTCTTCGAGTACGTTTATCTTCGCTGGATTATTTTCTCTGTGCATCACTGTTAGGGTGTTTTCAATATTTAACATGCGTGTCCTTCATGGATAACGTGTTTTGCATAGCTTGATTTACCTTCTGCGTGAACGAAGTCTCGATGTTTTAACATCAGATTCAAAGAACATTTTCGAGACTTCGTTCACGCAGAAGGTAAATCAAGCTATGCAAAACACGTTATCCATGAAGGACATCGCATGTTAAATATTGAAAACACCCTAACAGTGATGCACAGAGAAAATAATCCAGCGAAGATAAACGTACTCGAAGAGATGGAAATCATGAAAGCAGCTCACAACGACAGCCTGATAAACGAAAACGAACCCAATACATGCAACCCCCTCTACCAGATCTTCAGTGAAACACCAGTTTTGAATCCTGCCGATGATGGGACAAGTCCCGAAAGCGCTACAGTTAAATGATAATTAAGTTGAGGAGACGGACCTTTCAGGTGAATATTCTATAATTTTATATTAAGCTTATACTTAATTTATTTCTTGTTCAATTTTTAGTGTTCTATTTACTTCAGAGGAATATAACACTTGCGTACTGACTGTTCGGACATTTGGAGAGAAATATAAGTAATGCATTGGATACTGAACAATACAGATACGCAATGTTGCTGTAACCAGACGATACGGTCAGTTCTAACCGTTTTCCTTCTGACGTCATATCAACCATATGCTGATATCTTGTTTACGATAGTATTGTTCCATCGCTAGTAGTATCATGCATCAATGGTATGTCTAACTTCGTGGAAAAAAGTTTGTCGTACTCGTATTTAGGCAGAAACTCGCTTCAAGAAATTAGATTTTTTTTATTCTTTGTTTACGAATTCTATTTCTAGGTTATTCTTCATGCAGTCTAAGTAATAAATAAAATTTCATCTTCCAAAATCAAACAATACAATCAAACATTGGAAACAGTACTGATTTGTTTAAAGTAAAAATAACGGAATTAAAGTGGCGATATAAAGTACTGAAATGTCTTCCAGCAAGAATGTTTTCTCCTTTGCATATTTCAGAATGTACTTTATAATCTATTCAGAAAAATAATTAAAAATAAATCATTTTTGTCAGTTTCTTCAGAACACATTCCGTTCATTTATATTTATTTATTTTTATACGAGTAGAGCAGGACTGACAAGTACTATATCAGATATTTCATCTGTAATTTCTATTTTACTATTGTAGTAAGTAGAGTAGAATGTTCGCCAAATAATAATTTGTACGATACGCAATAAAACAATTTGATTCTTCATCTTTCTTCCCCTTTACTCCCTAACTCTCACCATAGATGATTTAAAGATGCCTGTATAATTAAATTATTATTATTTAATTATTATTATTATTATTATTATTATTATTATTATTATTATTATTATTATTATTATTATTATTATTATTATTATTATTATTATTAGAAGTAGTAGGTGGTAATATTAATGTTATGTTTAATGTATATATATATTTGACACCTTTAAAATTTTATAAAACAATGGCGGTTCCAAAACTACTGTATGTATCGGAACACTGGGTCTTAACCAAAAACCAGGAACGGAGAACAGAAACGTCAGAAATGAGGTTTCTGAGGAGTGTGGCTGGATATACAATAACAGATCGAAAACGAAATGAAACTATACGAAGAGAACTAAATATATTCAAACAATTAAATAGAATTACACAATACAGAGTTGAATGAATGGGCCACATCAATAGAATGGATAACAATAGAATTCCGAAACAGATTCTTCATTACAAACCACTAGGACGCAGAAATGTTGGAAGACCCAGTAAAAGATGGGCATACCAATTCTAGCATGAGATCGGAACAGACCTTAAGGTCTAATCCTTGACGCCGGTGATGATATATACATATATACATATTTTACATAAATTTAATTTGTTCATGTTTTATATTTTAATATAAGTTGTATGTATACTAATTTTTTTGCCAATGTCACTAGGTTGTCTTAATGACATTTCTAGTATTATTGCCTGTCATGGCGGAGTTACGTTACTCCGAAGCTATGATTGTGATGAATGATAATTAAACGCCAGAAGAGTCCTTATATGAATGATAATTAAACGCCAGAAGAGTCCTTAAATATAAACTTAACCTCAATCCAGACCATTGATGACCACAGGAATAATTCCCTTTAAGAAAAAATGTGGTCTAGTCTGGAATCGAATCTGTGATCCTATGAACTGTAACCAGAAGCTCTAACCACTAGTCCATGAGGCTGGTTATACATGTTGCATTGTAATTTGTATTTTTGTTATATCTGTGCTGGTTGAATTGAAGGACCATAATTCTGTGAGAATAATTATCACCACATTACGTGGACAACATCAACGCGATTGTAACCTCTGTCCTCCCTCTAATCAACTCATCGTTACGTCATTAAGTCACTCGCGTTCACGCAACTCCCTGATAAATTATTTTACTTTACCTCTAATAGGCCTACTCAGAGTAGGTCTCTATGGACTAATGGTTGTCATACTAGCCTCTAGATCAGATGTTCGCCTGCTCAAACCCGGCTAGTGTCGATGGATTTTTAAGAAGGTAGAAACAGTACATACAGTAAGTCAAGGAAGGAAAACAATTGGAATCTTAAATTAGGTGCTGTAAAGTAGAAAAATTCTGAACAAAACTAAAAAATATTATAGTTCATTGGTGGAGAGTATACTATTGTAGGCCATGATGCGGAAACGTGGACATTAAGCAGAAAGCAAGCACTTACACTATAGGTGACAAAGATGAACTTCTGAAGGAGGACTTCTAGAAATTCAAGAAGAGACAAAATTCTTCTTCTTCTACTACTACAAGGTTTAGGCTATGCAGCCTGTTCCGGCGAAGTTAAAAGTGGAGTCCATCTTCTACGTGGTCGGCCAACATCTCTTGTTCCTCTGGGATTATACAGGAAGGTTCTTTTTGGTATTCTTTCGTTGTTCATTCTCATTATGTGTTCTGTCCATTTCTTATTATTTTCGCTGATTTAATTTCAATTTTATATATATTTAATTCTTCCTGTATAGTTTCATTCCTTATTCTATCCACTCTTGTGCATCCTTTCACATTACGTAAAAACAGCATTTCTGCAGTCTGTACAAAATTAGGAACACTAAAATCAGAGAAACAATGGATGTTCTACAAGTTGTTGAAGTAAGAATGCTGAAATGATTTGGCCACGTAAAGAGGATGTCAGGTGACATAATACCTAAGATGATATTACATTTTGTTATATGAATGCGAAACATGGACTCTTACTTTAAGGAAGGAGAGGAGAGTACGAGTGTTTGAGAATAAAGTACTTAGGAACATTTTTGGAGCAAAGAGAGATGAATAGACAGGTGAATGGAGAAGACTACATAGCAATGAACTACATGGTTTCTATAGGAAGCCAGATATAATAAGAACAGTTAAGTCTCGTACATTGCGATGGGCAGGACATGTGGCACGTATGGGAATGAAATACGTGCATGAAGCTTCTTGTAGGGAAAAACCAGAGGGAAAACGCCCAGTTGGTAGACCAAGAATGAGGTGGGAGAATAACATAAACTATGATTTGAGAGAAGTAGATTATACAGGGAATGTTTGGAAAACATTAGCTCAGGATAGGGATGCTTATGTCCGCGCGGCCATTAACCTACGGGTTCGATAGTACCAGTGGGTAAGTAAGTAAGATATTACATTTTGATTTGAAGCAGAAGGCGACAGAACAAAGGAGAGACCAAAAGAACAGTGGGTTCAAATAATGCATAGGAGTTTGTTGCTGAGACGATTAACATATAGCGATTTAGAGAATAGGGATGTATGGGGGAGTAAAATTTACAGTGGGTTGTAGGAAAACTACTGTATTGTAGAGAAATTACTAACAAAGATGAAGGAAAATCTTAAGTATGCTTTCTTAAAATAAAGGTAGATTTCGTGTATTATCTTTAAGGCGCGTCAAAAAACGTGAATCCTGAAAAAATAGAGCTATGTGTAAATTTGACGGCCCATTCACGCCTAGATTTCAATTGGTCGCTAATAAGCTTAGGTACAAAAGAGCGATGCTAAATAAAATAATACAATGTGCATTGTCGTTGTTTAGTTCATATGATCACTTTTTCTTATTCATTTCTGTACTTGTAATGGACGCTCGTTCTTTGATCACATATATTTCTGATTTCCGCCGTCAGTAATAATATTCCAGTCAAGTAATATTTAAACAGTAAAACGAGAAACTTGATTTATTTACTTTCCTCTCTTCAATGCTTTGTGACATGAGGTCACTTTGTCTCCTCTTATTTACTCAAACATTCCGCTGGCTAAAATGTTCCACGACGGCTATAAATTGTCTATCAAAGAGTAGTATACACCACTTTTTTCTGTTACAAACGAAGTTTTCACACATGTATTTATTGTTCATCTTGGAGCACTTGCCAATAGCGTATTTCCACTAAAAATTATGATTACAATTTCAGAGTCTTTGCTGTGCCGCATATACAGAGTGCTCTAAAATTCCCCTTACAAACTTCTATGAATTTTAGAGAGGACTGAGTTGATAATATTTAGAATTGGAAACCATGTCCGGAAACTTACCGTTTCCGTGCTACAGCCGTTTGAAAACAAGCATTGCCTGAACGTACGCCACATGTCTCAACAGGTAATAGCTTCGTGATTCGTCTAAATCGAAAATTTCCCTATTGAGTATTTCAAGACTTGTTTTTTTTTTTTAAATGTCAAAAGTTTTCGGAATTTTGAAAACTGCTAAAATTGATTGTGGAGGGTGTATCCGGGATTATTAATGCAAGTCATGATTCAGTTTCCATTTTGTTTATTTGGTTATTAATGAGTTGAATTGTAAAATAAGTAATGTGCTGTGTCACGCCTCATGATAAATTATTTGTAAACGTGGTATCGTTAAAAATATTTTTTCAAACGGCTGTAGCATGGAAACGGTAAGATTCCGGCATGGTTTACAATTCTGAATATTGTCAACTCAGTTCCCTCTACAAGTCCTAGAAATTTGTAAGGGGAATTTTAGAGCACCCTATATATATCCCTATCAGGTTTCAAAATGTTTCACTTCTTCCTGTGCCCAATTAATCTATAATCAGATCTCCCTGTCATTCCAGTATCCATCGTCCAATCTTTTTTCCCTCAAGCTGCTCAAAACACCATCAATCCACGTTATTTTTGGCCGTCCTCTTCTTCTTCTACAATGTGGTACCCATTGGCAGCATTCATCTTGGGAATCTGTCTTCTGTCATTCTTTTTACATGACCATACCGCCTTATTTGATCGTTTCTTATGAACTCCACAATTGAAGCTTGAACATTCATATTTTGTTTAATTACACTGTTTCTTATTTTATATCTTCTAGAAATCCCAGCTGAACGCCTCCAAGAACCCATTTCTGCAGAATTGAATTTGTTTATTGTTCTAGATTTTAATCCCCATGTTTCTGCGCCGTATGCCATAATACTCATTATTGTATTAAAAATGTTTATCTCTGTTTTAGAACTTATATTCTGATCTCACAAAAAATATTTAATTTTGATATTGTAGATTTGCCCTTATTTATACTCTCATTAATTTCAGCATCATGACTTGCATCTGTACTAATTTTTGTCCTCACGTGCACATAGGTCATGCTTTAATTTTTCCATGTACGTCTTCTAAAATCAGATATTTTGATTCATCTCCTATTACCACTTACCTCGTTTTGTCCAAATTTATCTTTAATCTCCATTTTTTCATATTCCTCCTTCAGTTTTCTTGTCATGTATTACGGATGAGATAAGTATGTAGAAATGGTGGAATGAAATTGTGGCAGGAGAAAACGGGAGAAACCCCCAAGAAAAACCTGCCCAAGCACCGTTTCGTCCACCACGAAACCCACATGGAGTGACAGAGACTCGATTTCGGGATCCCTGCGATGAGAGGCGAGCATCTAACCGCTTGCGCCACGGAGCCGCCATTATTAATGAAATGTGTTCTTGTAATGAAATCCTTGTCGTGAAAATTAAATAAACCTACAAAAACTGGTTGAAAGGGCTCGGAATTTTGACCCAGGGTTGTTTTAGAACGACTTACTCATACTCATACATATCAAAATAAATATGTAATATTTTACATACATTTTAACACAGTTGAGGACGTCAGCACGTGCCAATATATATATATATATATATATATATGTACCCCATACGTCTCACGTGGGAACACGGGTGCTCCCCATCGAGATTTTCTTAAACAAGCTAATTTAGTTATGGTATTTACCTATACATGTCAAAATTAAGTACATATATTCCTCGAAATTAGAACCGCTATAAACATAGAGGATAAGATAACCTATAAAACACTTTAAGTCGCTTATGGGATAAGAGGATTTTAGATTCCGCCTTTCATGCATTATATAAGCTCTCAAAAATTGATTTGTCTATGTTTCCGGAGTGGCCGGAGAGGGCTTTATTGCAAGTAAAGTTGCAAACTTGAAGATATCTAGATGATACGAAACTTTGTGTAAAGTTTGTTTAGAACTATGGTTTCGCAGTTAAGTTGTTAGTATACTCATCCTCTCAAATTGAACTTCTTTAAGTTTGATTTAGTGTTATAATGGGAGTGAATAATAGTTTATATCAAATTACTGATGATGCTTAATGTATACTAAAACCTTTGTACGAGTAACTAATAAAGACAAAATATTCAATTACTTAGATTTCTTCTCTACTCCCTTTCTCCATTTATTTTCCTTAGAAGAAGAGACAGCAAGTCCCCATTCATCCTCTTTAATATATGTCCACATCTTCTCCCTTGATTCAGTGTAACCCCTAATTTGATCCTCTTTGTCGCTATAGTTTAGATGTTTCATTCCAAATAGTTAATGGAAGTACATTTTCACTTCTAAAAGATTTCTCAAACTGTCTCTGGTGGGTAGTCAAATAGAATAGATAGAATAGAATATATTTATTTAGAATATATTTATTTAGCCTGGTGGAGTTAAGGCCATGTGGCCTTCTCTTCCACTCACCAGGACAAACATATGTTACATTTAAATACAAAAAATTACAATAATAGTACATACTAAACAATTAATTATTATCTGTCAAACTGAACAATAATGAAAATTATGTCTAATAACACAATAAAATTAAATGCAATTAAAATTAAAACTAATAAAAGAATATATAGAGAAAGGAATAACAGCTCTAATCTACTATAGGTCTACATAAAAAGAAAAGAAAAATACGAAGAAAGTAATAAACTATAATTAATTAATCTATCTCTTATTATACAAGGCACTGGGTAAATATATTGACAAATCTTAAAACTATTTTATTAAATAATGAAAAAAAAAACAAATTATTGATGTTATTAAAAAGTAATATTAGTGAGTTGTATGTGTTAATAATTTTATTTTCAATTTGTTTCTGAAAGATGGTAAAGTTTGGCAGTCTCTGACATAGGGTGGAAGAGAATTTCATGTTCTAGCAAGAGAAACTGGAAAATATTTTGAATAATAGGTAGTGTGATGAGGAGGGATATAAAGGACAATGTGCTGAAGGGATCATGTATCTAATTTATGTGTATCAGAGAGTCAAGTGAAGCGGTGTGATATATAATAAGGCAATGATGTGTGTAATATTTTATAGAGAAGACGTAGTGAATGGATGGTTCTACGATCTTGTAGACGAAGCCATGACGATTGTTCCAGGGATGGTGTAACGTGATCAAATCTGCGTATACCACAAATAAAACGTATGCAAGAATTATGAACACGTTCAAGCCTTTGGGTAAGAACAGTATTTAGGTCGGTAAAAAAGAGTATCACAATAATCAAAATGGGGCAAATAGTGTACTTCTAACAGAATAGAGAGATCGGTCTCTCCTCTCAGGGTCAACCTACATGACTATGGTACCGACTTCTATTCCCAGAATTGAATATTTTTCTAAAAATTAGGCTAATTGTATTCATTCTCTCTCTCTCTCTCTCTCTCTCTCTCTCTCTCTCTCTCTCTCTCTCTCTCTCTCTCTCTCTGTGTGTGTGTGTATATGTATGTACATATGTGGATACCTTTGTTTAATTTATGTGCGTATCGTTACATTTCGTTAGTACCTCAGTTGAAATGGATTTCTGGAGATGAGCTGCCAGAAAATATCGACTGGAAAAAATAGAATTACAGAAATTAAAAAAATGGATGAATTCAGAATGAAATATAATGGATGAGATTGAACACAGAAGGCTAAAATGGTATGGACACGTAAGAAGAATGCAGGATGGAAGACTACCAAAGGCCGTCTATGCATGAAAAATTGAAAGAAGGAACAGTAAAGGAAGACCACGAACAACTTGCAAGAACAACATTCAAAATTCAAAGAGGAAATTTGGTGTAACAAATGAAGATACAGAGGACAGAGAACGATGAAGAACTTTAATTAAGGGAAATATGTGAAGGTTTGTTGTAAACTGATAGTCTATAAGTCTGTAGTCATTTATATAAATAAATAAATAAATAAATATATATATATATATATATATATATATATATATATATATATAGGAAAAATTAATGTTTGTACTAGACTTGCCCGGGAGCGTAATCTGTAGCGCACTGGGATATAAATCCAGAGGCCCGGGTTCAAGTCCCACCCGAGCATTTATTTTTCTTACCATGTCTATATTATATATATATATGTCCAAATGGGGAACGGTCTCTTGGTCGACCTATGAAAAGATGGCACGGAAACGCTTTCTCAGGCCGTAACAGTTCTTCTATGACTAATACCTGGCAGGATGATGATGATATATATATATATATATATATATATATATATATATATATATATATAATTCATGTTAATTACTAAGAACGGTTGGAGAAAACCCTCAATGATGAGGAAAATTCTCAAAATGAATGAATCGTTACATTACTCTTCCGCGGGCGTCTAATGATTATGTTGCTTGATTCTAGTCCCGAGGGTCACAGGTTCAAAAACGGCCGGGGTCGATGGATTTTTAGGATAGAAAACTCCAAGGAACAAGACGTTTGGAAGAGACTATAAGCAGTGGTCTCGATTCTGAAGAATTTCTGGCTCGTAAGAGAACCAGAACCTGAAAACAGAGGGCGCTGAGAAGAATTTAACTAACTTTCCTCCAACCTAATACTAGCTAGATGTTCATTGTAGTGACATGCTGACCACACATCACTCTCGACATCTATAAACAAATAACTGTAACTAAATCAGATTGACTATTTAACTCATGGCCCAATTGGGAGTCTACGACCAATCACATGTCAATGAATATTGATTTACAACCAATCACAGTCGTTTTTCATCTCGATTTTATCAATTTAGTTTTATCACTTTGAAATCAAGCTTTTCATTTTTAACATTCTGAATATGTCAGAACATATTTTGCAGTGACTGACTCACAAGATATAAGTTGAATATAACAATTAATATATTAAGATAAGATGTAAGAATTGTAGAATACATGTGGCTACCAGATTATATATATAGTGCACCAATGTAACCAGACAGTGCTTACGGGTTATAATATAAAAACATTTATAGCAATTGATTATACCACAAAAAAAGAAACAACTGTTTGCACTTTCTTAAACGTATTATTTCCCAGGTAATAACGTTCCAGAAAAATATAATTGACATATTTACATCGTAGGACATCAAAAATAAATTAATACACAGTTTGATGTGTTTCATTTTTTCTCCACTAGGGTGCATTCTTACAATATTGCGATCATTTGGCAATAATAATATGATCTGGTTGCAGTGATGAACAAGTGAAACATCATAAACTTCGCCGTTTACATTAAATACATACATATTTTAAAGTAACTACATTTACATAATGATTTGTGAGTAAACAGCTTAATTTTATTCATTAAATAGTCCTGACAAATGCCACCCTTGATTTCCAAATTCTCTAGATAAATTCACTCCTCTTTAGAGTGGCATTACTTATGATAAAAAAACCAAAAGGGAGACCAGAGCGCGACTTGGACTCTAAGGGTCATAGGAGAGATGGATGGATCGTTACATTAGACATCTTTATGATGTAACGATTAGCATGTTTGACAGCATTTCTGGCTATACTACAGACATTTTTCTTCCAGTCTAGGGTAAGCGTCGAAAAAGTCAGAATTTAATGATACACAGGCGGCCATCAGAATGGACCCAATAAGCGAGAGAGTAGAGGTTGTTTGTGATCATCATCACTAACTAAATCATTGGAACTCTTGTTTTTATTACACAAAGTTTCCGTGTCCCTCTTTCTTTCCCCATTCGTGTCGTATGTTCTACCAATCGCAGTCTTCGATACTTAAGTTTTTTTTTTCACATTTGTGTTCCCATAAATATCGTCGAGTTCACTATTAGTAAAGTCCTCCATTCATCTGTTTATTCATCTCTCTTTGGCCCAATACTTTTCCTGACTACTTCAATGTCAGTTACTCCTAATTTTTCTTTCATGACTATCATCATCATCAACAACAAGGATTAAGCCCAATGGCCTGTTCCGATCTCATTATAGGTCGAATTGGTCCTTCCATCTCTTCAATGGTCTTCCCAACAATCTTCTCCCTTTTGGTTTATAATTATATATTCTTCTTGGTATGCGCTGTTCAATCATTCGTAATACGTGCTGAAGGTAAGCATTTTGATAGTATTTTATACTTTCACAGAGATTAAATATATAAAGTTCTGTTCTTATATCTTCGTTTTTCTTTTTATCGGTCCTTTGGTATCCTGCTATTGCTCTCAACATTCTTTCATCACTAAACCAACTAAATAATTGGAATTCTTGCTTTAAAATGTCCTTGTCCCTCTTTCATTCCCCTATTCGTGTAATATGTATTGCCTGTTGCAGTCTTCGATACTTAACTTTTTTTCACATTTTATTCCTATTAGGATCATCGAGTTCACTGTTGGCACATTCCTCAATTCACCTGTTTATTTACCTCTCTTTGACCCAGAAATTTTCGTAACCATTTTATTGTCAAATACTCGTAATTTGTTTTCTCTGTTAGTATAAGAGACCGCATTCCTCACCCATATTAACTGGAAGAATCTCCATTTTATTCACGACATTGTTGTAAATAGAACACGCATTATTGATACAGCATTGGATAACTGAATGAGCCACTGACTAAGCTAAGGGAAAAGGTGGAGGGAAGAGAGGGACATTGTAAACTCAAGTATCTTGGAATCCATCTTTATTCCAAGCTTACGTTCAAAATTCATATTCAGTATCTCAAACATCAAGCTAATGCTGCAATTGCACTTTTTTATCCATTTTTCAAGTCGACCACTCTATCTACTCGGATCAAGCACACACTTTACAAAGCTGTGATCCGCAGCATGTTGTGTGGTAGTGAAGCTTGGAGCATCCTCGCCGCTTGCCACAAAAAGAAAGTCCAGATCATTAAAAATAAATGTCTCAAAATCATATTTTCGGTCCCGCTATACACAAGAATCGCAGAGCTGCCCAACCTAGCACAAATGCCATACATTGCGACTACAATATTGAAGATAAAGTAAATGACATATATTATGTCATTTCTAATCATTATATTCCAATTGTTCGCAATATAATAACAAAAATAATAATAATAATAATAATAATAATAATAATAATAATAATAATAATAATAATAATAATGCTGTATTTTAGCTGGCAGAGTTAAGGCCTTCTCTTCCACTCAACCAGCAAATAGTAGAATCAAAAGAAATTACATACGTCTTACAATTTTAAGATATTAAAATACAGACTAAACAAAATACAATGGTAATGTGATCTAATACTAGATAATACTAACAAAATCATAGACTATAATACAATTAAAATGATATAAAATAAAGTAAGTAGCTTCCTAGATGATTATTAATGGAATGCTCTATATAGTTGTTATGCAGTTAATGTTTTCATTGTGTCGAACTTAAGATATCAGCTAATTTGGATTTAAATAATGATAGCAATTGACAGTCCCTGACATGACTGGGAAGTGAGTTCCATGCTCTAGTCATATATATTGTGTAGGATTCAGAGTATAGACATACCCTGTACTGAGGTATCAAAAGTAAAGAAGAGTCTTGTGATCTTGTTCCTAAATTGTGATGAGCCGATAAATTTTGAAAACGTGTTGTTAAATAACTTGGTAAATATGTGTGCAGAATTTGGAATAGTAAGGTATGTGAATGTAAAGTAGGACATATGCTACATCAACGTGCTGTTCATCGATGAATATCCCCCCAACGGATGTATCCAGATCTATGAGATGAGTGCTGTAGCCAAAGTAGCGTGGCTCATTCCGAGTCGCTAGCTTTCGGACTCTCTCTTGTCTGGCGGCACGGTTTCCGATGCCCTGTTATGGAAAGGTGGAACACCTCTCTCATACCCGACTTCACTTCAACACATAGACACAACACCGCCCGAGAATGGAGCTGACCTAGTGAGTGGAACCCTATATTGATAACCGCTAGGGAATTTGGCTGCCATGGGGTTACATAGCTCCAGATGCAGCACCCTGGGCGATGTATAGTCATTGCCATCACTCAGCAGCAGCAGCATGTCGAATGGATGTTAGGCGCTGCTTGGGAAGACCAAGTACTGCAGGCCCAGGAGTCTAGATACTCGATGTGAGCGTATGAATTGTCATACACCAACAGGCCTACAGGGCGATTTATATTTCATATTACACATTTCTTGTAGAGAAGACTAGTAGATAAAGTTTTGATGTAGAACGTATGTCTGGAAATGAGCTGTTTTACGTTACAATCATGAGAATAATAATATAGAAATACTTTATTTTACAATAGACAATCCATATTAATAAAGTGTAACGAATGAAGTAATTTGAAACCACGTGTCTTCAGTTTACAATCCGACCGGATCCCAGATGCAGTATTTGATTTTTTTTTTCAGAAAGAACTGGTAGAGTTCTAGGAAGATGTCACCGAATTTTCTTTAGCAAATGGATAGTACCAGCACTAGTTTTACTTTTCATGACAAAATTTTGCCTGAAAATTAAAAAAAAAACTTAAATGTCGAAGTGGACAACTGCTTGATTGTTGACTTAAGTGAAGTAGTCATGGGGGGGAGGGGTACATTTATAAATATTACTTTGTTGTAGTTGATAGGTTTGTAAAATTTGTAAAACTATTTGATCGGAAAATAAGTGACTGCTAGCCTTATGTTGGCCAATGTGATAACACATGTTCCCGCTAGAGCCAATTGCCAACATGTTTACTCACATATAAGGGGATTCTATCCGAGGTGTCCACCTACATTAGAGGGCAAGTTAGTGTTGGATGGGTGAGTTTGTGTTACTTTGGCCAAGTTAGGGTGAGGAAATGGCGAATTAGTACACCAGATTAGTTTAACATTCACTTTTTTGTTAGCGGATTTTTATGATAAGTTGGCTACATTGTCTGAGAAATGACTAATATATATTTTACATTGAAAATATGGTAATTTTAGGTTACTTTGTGCTCAACTTCTCACTTTATTTTAAGGTACAACTCACATTTTCGAGAAAAATCAACACATATATATATATCCATCCATAGTAATTCTGCCCGAAGGCAGGTCCTTCACTGCAATCATTTTCATGCTATGCTTACAGCTTTACTAGGGAATCGTGTAGGTGTGGTAGCTTCCCGTTGCTTGCCACACCGGTGAAGTATGATGTTGATGATAATGATAAGGATGATGATGGCCATGTGATTTCGGAGACCGTTTGGGCCTTAAAGTTTTCCTGACATTTGTCTTAAAGGTGAGGAAAAACCCCGATAAAAACCTCACCCAGAAAAACTGCCCCGACCGGGGATCGAACCCGGGCCCGCTGCGTGACAAGGTAGCACGCTACCTCGACACCACAGCGGTGGAATATATATTATATATATATATATATATATATATTTATTTATTTCTTTCAGGTAATTGTTCACATATTGCAACAATAAATTATGTATTTTTTCTGTTTTTTATTTGAATTTATGTTGGTAGCATAGTGGCATAGGATCCCCGTGAAGTGATAGATTAGAAATGATTTTGTTACCACTGTACTTCTAAAACATTACATTTCCGGTCATGGGTCCTTTATAAAATCCCCCTAAGTGTGTAAAAGAAATTATGAATCACTCTGTATATACTTTATATTCACTGATAACTTTATAAATAGATCATTTATTTTAACATAACAAAAACAGTTTAAAGTACCTATGTATTTTGGCGTGCGTAAGTGAATGTATAACACCTGTCCATTATCAATCACCGAACGTTCAGAATTTGCTTATAAAACAGTCTCAGCGATGATGCTTCACGGTTTGGGATACTTTTTTTAAGCAATGCTTCTGACATAATTCATCCATGTTACTTTAAATTAGAGAGATTTTTCTAGTTGCATTCCTTTTGTTCACGGTGCGGAGTGTTGATGAAGGTAAAAAACAATGAATGAAAGAGAAGCGGCGCATTTTACTTGGTGTTCGCTCGTATTTAACGCACGCGGGACAGCCTCAAGGATATTTTTCTTGCTTTAATTGAATGGAAGAGGACGTCTGTGAGAGAGAAACATAATGAGCCAGTGATGCACGGCGCAGTCGCAGTAAGGAAAGTGCACGATATTTGTTTGTTGCGGCATGAGTGTCAGTGCATGCGAGTCATGCCTGTGTGTCGCGCGCGGTCTTGGCCACTCTTAGCTCCTCAGCCGCCTCCACCGCCCCCGACCACGACAACCCAAGCAAGACGTCTTCTCTGGAGGCACTATTATCCCGAGGGCGGCTGGGGGTGGGTAGTCGTAGGTTGCAGTGTGGGGGTGCATGTGCTGAATCACGGCCTCCAGCTTGGAGGCGGTGCTATCTTACTGACAGCTATAATTGACAAATTTCCTGTCAACACGACTTCAGCAGGTATGCCTATTACTTTTAGCTGCAGTCTGAATAATTTTAGAGTATTTTTCAGTACAGAATGGAGTTGTCATTGTCAATTATTTTATAGAGTATAATTTGACAACGACAGTATTCGTATTTTCTGCCCACACGTTACGTATATCAGAAATAAGTTATTAAAACGATAACAGATAACGGCTTGAAACTTCCAAGTTACATATATATTTGTTATATTTTATAATTGTTCATTTCTTTCTTTTAAATTGTTAGAAAGTTTTTCATCAACACGTTGCTTATTTGTAATATTTATTATTTAGTAAATGTAACTACAAAAGGAAGGGTTAAAGAAAGGAAAAATTTATTTAATTTATGTAAACTTTTATTAAAAAGTAACGTTTAAGAAATTTTATCCAAAAAGTAGAACATACTACACTATCAGAAATAAATAAGTAAATAATAATACTAATAAATCAGCAGCACTATCGAACCCGTAAGTTTATGGCCGCGTGGTTATAAGCTCTCCATACATCCCTATCGTGCGTTAATGTTTTCAAATCATTCTCTGCAAAACCAACTTCCCTCAAATCATGGTTAATATTATTCTCCCACCTCATTCTTGGTCTACCAACTGGGCGTTTTCCCTCTACAAGAAGCTTCCATGCACATCTTTCATTCCCCA
This sequence comes from Diploptera punctata, assembly GCA_030220185.1. NCBI lineage: Eukaryota > Metazoa > Arthropoda > Insecta > Blattodea > Blaberidae > Diploptera > Diploptera punctata. Next base: position 3,288,155 of record JASPKZ010003882.1, read on the forward strand.
TTCGTGCCACATGTAATACTAAATATATTAATAAGAATAACAATTTTGTAGCCCGCACATGTGTTTGTACATTTATTATAAACAAAATAAAAATGTAATATGTAACATTAAGGTACAAGATACATTTGTAATAATTCGGAAATTTCTTCCGATTGAGGGTCTTTCCACTTTTCAGCGGTTGCCCTTTTACCAGCCGGCTGCTGGCTCTTCACATCCACATGTGTCAATCACAGAGGTAGATGATCAACAGCCAGTGTAGGGGTGACATGTGGTTAGCATGTCGAGTCCCCCAGCCGTTATAGCTGGTTCCTCAACCTGGAGCCGCTACTTATTGTAGCTACCCAATTGCCTCACGATGCTGGGTGGGCACCGGTCCCATACTGGCCGAAATACCATGAGAAAATTTCTTCCCCCATGGAGACTCGAACCAGCGCAAGTCCCGTAGCTCTACGCCAAGGCTTCCTACCTTAACCGCTCGGCTACGGCGCGGGACGGAAATTTCTTAAGAAAACAAATAGATAATAATACCATATTTTAAAGGATTAAACTGTTTAATCTTAATAATATTAAAATATGTCTACTTTTTTGTATATGGAGGTAGAGAAATATAATTTTATTATTAAATGTAGATTCCTTGGGCGATATTTTTATGAAAGTCTAATCTCGAATAATATGTAACATGTTCGTTCATGCATTATGTGAAACACACAAGAGATATGCATAATAATTATAACATTGTTTATTGTATTCTCACATCTAATGTTTAAGTTTCTAAATATTTAAAATTGTAGCTAGTTTATAGTTGATTGCGAATTTAAAGTTAAACAACGTGTAATAGAACTCCAGAAATATGTATTTGTTCATGTTGTGATCTAGAAATGATATTGAAATGTATCACTTAACACGATCCTTACTGACTATAACATACGAATTAAAATTACTGAAGAAACATAGTCCACTAATTATTATACAAAGAAATACATTTTATCCAATTTCATTTTATTTTATTCACTATTTAATATTTTGGCCATATCACATCTAGAATCTTTGGATGCATAAAAATATTAGGCTATGTATGCCTTATTGCCTTACATGTTAAACACATACCCATTAATTCTGCTTTTAATTTTACTCAATATATATATATATATTATATATATATATATATATATATATATACACTTGTGGGTTTTTACGAATGTATTATAGATGTTTATAATAATCTTTGATCACATTAAGTATTCATAAAGTTTTATTTGCCTTGACGAGGGAAATTACGAATATATAAAATATATATATCGTCCGCCACTGTGGTCTCGAGGTAGCGTGCTGCCTTGTCACGCAGCGGGCCCGGATTCGATCCCCGGTCAGGGCAGTTTTTCTTTGTAAGGTTTTTCCTCACCTGTAAAACAAATGTCAGGAAAACTTTAAGGCCCAAACGATCCCCGAAATCATATGGTCATCATCATCTTCATCATCATCCTTATCATTATCATCATCATCATCATCACCATCATCCTTCACCGGTGTGGAAAGCAACGTGAAGCTACCACACCTACAATTCCCTAGTAAAGCTGCAAGGATAGCATGGAAATGCTATGATTGCAGTGAAGGACTTGCCTTCGGGCGGAATTACTATGGATGGATGGATATATATATATATATATATATATATATTATATGTATATATCCTGCCCAGAGGTTTGAACGCGAGACATTCAGTAAACTAGTCTTATATTCTATTTATCGAGACGAATAGTTTTGTTAAGTAAAACTTGTATTTAACTATAATTATTAATGTTTAATATCAGAATTTCTGTTCATAAATTGTGTGTTGTCAGATGTCTATAGCAAAGATCATTTGCCAGTATATAAATAATAATATATTAAAATATAATGCATTGCATTAATATCGCTCGTAGAAATCATAATTTGGAATAATCAGAATGTTAGATTGAATATTTAAAGAAATATTCAGTTTAAATAAACGAAACAATTTCCTCGTTTTAATAACTTTTACGGGTATCTCTTAAAAACTTTTTTTTTCAATTTTATTAAACCAGGGAAAAATTCCTTGAGGTCGTCCATATGGTTAAATACGATTACTAATGTTAATTTTTATGAAGATAATTTAGAGCGGCGTGCGGCAGGTCGCGTCGGAATAGAAGTCCCTAACCTTCCCACTCTCTCAAAGCGTGGCTAAGTGTCTGACTTTACTGCCATTCCCGCACACTGTGGCTGCCAGTTAAATGTTGGCGTAGGTCAGATCTGGCATAGACCCGCTTTAAAAGCGTCTATTCTCTCCTCCACGCTCTTCATATGTAGTTACCTTAGAGCTACTAAATGGTATAAAACAATTGCAGTTTATTTTATAATAAATTCAGTATAATTACAAGTAAAAATCAAAAGTATGTTGCGGTATGCCGGGTTAGGTTACTGTTTAAGGGTATGATATTTTTAGCTATGTTCCTGCTAAAAGAAAGTTCAGGGATGCAGCTTATTGAAACAGAATATATTGTATAATCATTTTACAGGTATTTTTGGAACTCATCCTCCTGGTCATTATTAATCTTATAGCAAAAACAGAAGGCAAAAACCACATTTTAAATGCAAGTTTGATTTCGCATTATCGATTAAAAATGCATTTTAATACTGTTTTACGAATAAATAAAGGTAGGCTAATATTTTCTCTAAACGCATTAATCTTTTAAAAAATTAAATAGCTAATGTTTTAAATTGCATAAAACACTACAGGGATCTCGTGTCAAAATGTTTAACATTGTAAACTGGTTTCGTAGGGTAAACATGCCTATTTTCATTATATCTCTTAATTTCGTGGTGAATTTTCAATGCATTGCCACAGAATTAAATGTTTTTAAAAAGTAGGCCTGGGTTACTCCAGACATTTTATTCCTTTTCTCGCCTTTTGAAAACAAGTAGGCCCTACAAAGCCTCAGAAGCCATCGTAATGTTGAAAGTGGTAGAAGTATCTCTCTCTCTCTCTCTCTCTCTCTCTCTCTCTCTCTCTCTCTCTCCCTCTCTCTCTCTCTCTCTCTCTCTCTCTCTCTCTCTCTCTCTCTCTCTCTCTCTCTCTCTCTCTCCGTGCTCACTCTATTCTCTTCTCACTCCTCATCTCTCTCATCATCTCTCGGTCCTCTCCTCCTCCTCCAGTCTTCTCTCTCGTACTCTTCTCCTACTCCTCTCGTGTCTCTCTCTGCTTCTCTCTCTCTCGTGACTATCCTTGAAGAAAATGATCATTATTTGGTTGTTGTGTATTTAATAGTTATATAAAATTCTAATATTGTATTTTAATATCAACTGATACATATGTCTTAGCAATATAAAATGATGATAATAATAATAATAATAATAATAATAATAATAATAATAATAATAATAATAATAATAATAATAGCTTCGGAATTTACGATTTTATCATTTTTCTTTTCATATTTAACCGTTTGAATGCAGTTAGTATGAAGAAAATTCTTAAGAATGTTAATAAGCTATCATATTAGATAAGGCCTATATTACGTAGAAATTATATATATATATATATATATATATATATACAGGGGTAATTGGAAAACATTGGCTCAGGATAGGGATATATGGACGGCTTATGTCCGCGCGGCCATGAACCTACGGGTTCGATAGTGCCAGTGAGTAAGTTTGAGTTATATATATACACACACACACACACATATATATATATATATATATATGACAGGATAAGAAAAATAAATGCTCGGACGGGACTTGAACCCGGACCTCTGGATATATATCCCAGTGCGCTACCGATTACGCTACCTAGCAAGTCTAGTATGCATTTTTCTTATTTATATATACCGGTATATATATATTCTCATTTTTACCAGATGTAGTGGGTATATTAATATATATTAAAATTACATTTATTTTACTCATTAACAAGGCTATAATAATTAAGCTCATATCGTCTAAATAGGTATTTGATTGAAACCAATTTCCTAAAACAATTTCTCCATTTTTCTTTAACCCTTAAGTTGGCAATATATCCTACAAAATACATTTGTTTAATATTTTTAATAAAACAATAGAAAAACAATTGAGTAAAAATTACTTAAATTTTGAATTGGATTACAGTTATAGAGCAATGATTTTGTTTTCACTGCGGTTTGTCACGTTTAAATATCTGGCACGAAAAATTAATGCTCTGCCAATTTAAGAGTTAAATTATTTTGGTTTTTAGTTTTCGTTGTTATTTATTAAATTATTATTATTATTATTATTATTATTACTATTATTATTATTATTATTATCATTATTTCATGCTTATTTATAGAGTACAATATTTTCACTAGAAGGTACAAGTAGTATATTTGTTTGTGGACATTTTATCACCATGTGTATTCTTAATATTGTTATTCAAGGGGACCAACTGGTGAACTTCAATTTTTTTTAGTTTTATCTGTTTTGAAATTTTTATCACATACATTATGTGCTTATAATAGCTTTCTGTAAAATTTGGTGTTTATAAGTAGAATAGTTTCAGAATTATGATTTTTTAAAATATATTTTTAATACCTTCTAAAAAATGCTCCTTACGATGCATTTTTAAATATTATTCGATAAAATTAGAGATTAGGATTCTTTATGATTCCACTAAACACATTTGCTATGCAAAAATATTCATAAAGGGAAGATACAGCTTATTTTTCATTTTTAAAACATATTTTTTATCACTCTCAATATTTTTTTCATCTCAATTTAAAAGAACATGTGTCTTAGAACTAGTAACTTCATAGCCTTTATAGCAACTTTCAATTAGCATGTATTGGAGATTCTAACCTCAAAATTTCACTTTGATAGCATACAAATTGCATCGCAAGGAGCATTTTAAGTTTTGGAAAATGTAAAAAAAAAATTGGAAACTGAAAAAAAAAAAAAAAACGCATATTAAAATTAAGTAATAATGCTGACCATATGTGAAGGATATTTAAACTCTTACGTCACGGACTCAGTTTTGCTCCTACAATAAAAAAGATTACATGAAAATGATCCTAAAGATTCAGAGTTATTAAAAAGCAAAAAAAAAATCATTTTTTGCCAAATTTTCAACATTTTCATCAGTTCCCCTTAATGTTAAGTTTATTTTTGGAGGGAAATGTGCTTAAATATTACATTTATTTTGATATCGCTTATGAAATTTTTGTGTTTGCCCTCATATAGTTTCTAATATTGATTATCGACTTTAACACACGGCGAATTGAGTTTTATTTTAAATTTATAAGCTACAGTTTTAATATCGCGGAATTGGGATACCACACTCTTGATATAAGAGCCATATCACGTATTTAAGAATCCTTGTCTTGAAAAAAGAATGAGGAATTTGGGGAGAATTGTACATCGGTATGGAGTGAATTCGATAAATAATTTCGTGGAAGGTTCATACTACATCCCTGTATTCATATTTTGTCGCCATTATCTAAAATTTTACATTTGCACGAAAAGTAAAAAAAAAAGTGTTCACGGAATTAGGTAACCTTACCCTAAATAGTTATAATCGTAAATATAAATAACACTGAGCAACAAAAAAGAAACTTGTTTTTTGTCTCAGAATGAAAAATATGTATTTCTGATAGTACTTTTTGTCCTGAATTTAAATATATCGGTTTTTTTTTTCCATCACGCAAGGTTTCCGAGAGGCAGGAATTTATAATTTCAAACACTTTAATATTTATTAATTAAATAAAAATAAAACGTAGTTTTATTTGATTTTCATATTTATTATATAATTCAGTGACAGCTGTTTCGGTACACTGTACCTTCTTCAGACATGTTAACAAATTATGTTATTAGTATTATAATTTGTTAACATGTCTGAAGAAGGTACAGTGTACCGAAACAGCTGTCACTGAATTATATAATAAATATGAAAATCAAATAAAACTACGTTTTATTTTTATTTAATTAATAAATATGGATTTTCATCAAGTAAACACCAACTCAATTGATTACTTTAATATTTTCTACATTCGTAACTACACAATATTCGAACATTCGGACTCACCCAGAAAGTAAGAAATGGCTATTTTCTGCTATATATCGCCTGTGGAGCATGCCTCTTGATGGTCCAACAATAATCGGCCAGCATATTAGGATTCCATTTGCCTTAATATTTCTTTTCCATAGTTGAAATCTACTGAGTTAGCTAATTTGGTTTTATTTTACAATGGACAAAAGGGCGAAAAAACAATTATTAAAAATAATTATTTAAATCCATTAATTGAAATTAAAATGAAAAAACTGTGGGTGATGGAGAAATTCTGAATACATATTTGAAAACATGATAAAAAATGCATTAATTACAACTATTGGTACTCATGAGAAAAAAATCATGTTGACCAGCGTTATCGACTTTAACACACGGCGAATTGAGTTTTATTTTCAATTTATAAGCTACTGTTTTTAATATCACGGAATTCGGATATCACTATCTTGATATAAGAGTCATATCACGTATTTAGGAATCCTTGTCTTGGAGAAAAGAATGAGGCATTTAGGGGAGAATTGTACATCAGTATGGAGTGAATTCGATAAATAATTTCGTGGAAGGATCATACTACGTCCCTATATTCTTATTTTGTCGCCATTATTTAAAATGTTACATTTGCACAAAAAGTAAAAAAAAATAATGTTCACGGAATTAGGTAACCTTACCCTAATTAGATCCACCGCTGTGGTCTCGAGATAGCGTGCTGCCTTGTCACGCAGCGGGCCCGGGTTCGATCCCTGGTCGGGGCAGTTTTTCTGGGTGAGGTTTTTATCGGGGTTTTTCCTCATTTGTAAGACAAATGTCAGGCAAATTTTAAGGCCCAAACGGTCCCCGAAATCATATGGCCATCATCATCCTTGTCATTATCATCATCATCATCATCATCATCCTTCACCGGTGTGGAAAGCAACGGGAAGCTACCACACCTACGAATTCCCTAGTAAAGCTGCAAGCATAACATGAAAATGCTATGATTGCAGTGAAGGACCTGCCTTCGGGCAGAAGTACTATGGATGGATGGACCCTAAATAGTTATAATGATAGTAAATATAAATTATTATGCATGAAATTAATTATAATAAAATATCTTATAGTCTAATATCTAAAATAACGAGAGAACAAAATGATCATTGCAATAGTTTGCATCCTGCTGATATGAATAGATAATAAAATAAAATAGACTGTTAGTCTGATCACCATCCGTACGATGTGTCGTTTAGTTTTGTCGCCATAGTCATTACTGGGGATCAGAATAATGTTCAATTTTATTTTTCAATTACACCACCAGTGTATAATATCCGCTACGTATTAAATACCCCGGTCATTTAGATCTGCTATAAAGAATGTTAACGATAATTTTATGGATACGTATAATCGTAAAATGTAAAGTTGAAAGATGATGTTAACAATGTAAGGAAATAAAGTTAAAATACAAATACAGTTCTCCAGTGATAAAGTAGATGCCTACTTTGAGAATAATCTCTCACATATCCCTATTATTCATAAGTAATGCCATGAGTATTCCCAATTTATCTAGAGAATTTGGAAATCAAGAGTAGCATTTGTTAAGACCATTTAACGAATAGAATTAAGCTGTTTACTCACAAATCATTATTTAAATATAGCTATTTTAAAATATTTATATATGTAATGTAAACGGCGATGTTTGAAAACAAATAAGAAATATTTTTTTTTATTATTGATTCCGTACATCTCAATGATGGATAAATCATATTTGAAGAGAAAAATTATACGCTCAGACCGGGACTTGAACCCGGGACCCTTGGTTCTCTAGACCAAGTGCTCTACCAACTGAGCTACCTGAGCAAGTACCGATCTAAACGCAAATCTTTCTCTATATACATTGTAATTCACATCCACCAAATGTTGTGAAGCCATGCTTCTATCTTGCAAATGGCGGCTCCTTTATTAAGAAGACATATTTGGGAAAGACATATTTGGGAATGTCTTCTTAATAAAGGAGCCGCCATTTGCAAGATAGAAGCATGGCTTCACAGCATTTGGTGGATGGGAATTACAATGTATATAGAGAAAGATTTGCGTTTAGATCGGTACTTGCTCAGGTAGCTCAGTTGGTAGAGCACTTGGTCTAGAGAACCAAGGGTCCCGGGTTCAAGTCCCGGTCTGAGCGTATAATTTTTCTCTTCAAATAAGAAATATTATGTTTCACTTGTTTATCACTGCAACCAGATCATATTATTTATTGCCAAAGGATCGCAATATTGTAAGAATGCACCTTAGTGGGGAAAAAATAAAACACATCAAATTGTATATTAATTAATTTCTGATGTCCTATGATGTAAATATGTCAGTTATATTTTTCTGTAACGTTATTACCTGGGAAAAACATGTTTAAGAAAGTGAAAACAGTGTTTATTTTTGTATAATCAATTGCTACAAATGATTTTATATTATCTCCCGCAACCACGATAAGGTTACGTTCGTGCACAATATATACAATCTGGTAGCCATATGAAGTATTTGGAAAATAGTGATGTGACCTATTCAGAATGTTAAAAAAGAGGAGCTTAATTTTTACAGTGATAAAATTAAACTGATAAAATCGAGGTGAAAAACGACTGTGATGGGTTGTAAATCAAAATTAATTAAAATGTGATTGGTCATTGACTCCCATTTGGGCCATGAGTTAAATAGTCAAAATAATTTATTATTGAACTATCAAAGGAGTCAAGAATTTTATTTAGAAATCTCTTAGCATGGATTTCTCAACCAAAGTCTAAACTACGACCCCGGTATTCCAATTTTTTTATTGTTTCCATAACTTTTATAAAATGACTGAACATTCACAGAAATTGTTACGAAACCATAGACATTATTCAGATGTTTCGTTTTATAATTAACAGCCGTAGATTTTCAGGTTTTATGGTTGTTATGGAAACAATAAAAAATCGCAAAAACCGCGGTTATGGTTTAGACTTCGCATGGGAAATTCGCCCTTAGACTGCGATGGGCATGACATTTTAGCATGAATGGGGAATGAAAGAGGTGCATGGAAGCTCCTTGTAGGAAAACCAGAGGGAAACACACACAGATGGTAGACCAAGAATGAGGTGGGAGAATAACATTAAACATGATTTGAGGGAAGTATATTATACAGGGGATTATTGGAAAACATTAGTTCAGGATAATGATGTATGGAGAGGTTATGTCCGCGAGGTCATGAACTTACGGATTCGATAGAACCAGCGAGTTAGTTATTATGCGTATTACTAATTTTATTAGCATTGACCAAGAATTTTATTTAAATGCACGATTTTGTGATCAAAATTAGTATTTGAAATATTCAAGCTTTTGTATTTTATTTAATTAACTATATTATTTATTTTTCTATATACCTCTTATAGTCTGTTTACGCTTATAGTGATTTTAACATCTGATGTCATATATTTTCTAGAATATTTGGTTTTATACAGTTGGCCGTGTAGTTGCAATGTTCTGTTTCTCGGGCGTTCTTTAATTAAATTTTAATGATTTTATGATACAGTGAATATGATGAAATGTGTCATGGTTATTAAATTCCAACCCAGTATTTACTTTGACTGAGGGACACTAGGAAAACCTGCAGCCAGTTGGTGGTTGGGGGAATGTATAGTGAGTGATACATGGAAGCCCATAGGGGATTTGAAACGAAAGAATGAACATAGTCTCAAACAATTTTATTAGGAGATAAAGTGGCTAGAAATATGTCTTGAGAGTATGTTATGTATTTTCTATCTAAACCGAATTAACAATGTATGTACATCTTCCGGCACCCCTTGTTATGTGTTGAATATTAAATTTGTATTCTTTCTCCAATCTTCCCTATTATTCCACAATCCTACATCTATTCTTCTTTCTCTCATTGTTGTTGTTTTACCCTGAATCTAAATAGCATTTGGCCTACATCTCTCCAGTCTCTAGGGTGGAATCTATTCCAACATTTTTTTTCAGTAGACATGTTTCAGTCAATGTTTTCCAATGGACATACCATTGCAGATGGTTACATAGTACATACTCGTATTCCAATACAGATTTGTATTCTCATTTTAGTTTTTATTACATTCAATACTTCTGAAATTCATTTTAAAGCACCGCTGAGGTTATGTAATAAAACAATTTGAAGTTTTTCAAACAGAACTTTTAGTTGAGAACGACTAATTTATCAGATACTCATTATGTATTTTCTATCTTGTCTCTTTTTGACATTAAAACTGTTCTTCTCCAAAAGTCCATTTCCGCTGACTATTTTACTCTTGCCCCAAATGACAGTCAATTACCAATCACATTTCAATTAATTTTTATTTACAACCAATCAAAGTCTTTTTCACCTCGATTTTATCACTTTCATTTTATCACTTCCATTTGATCAAGTGTCTCCCAGATTGTATATATAGTGCACGAATGTAACCAGATTCTGCTTGCGAGATATAATAAAAAATATTCGTAGCAATTGATTATATGATAAAAAGAGACCACTGTTTGCACTTTTTTAAACGTATTGTTTCCCGGGAATTAACGTTGCAAAAAATATAATTCACATATTTACATCATAGTACATCAGAAATTAATTAATAACCTGTAATGATATGTTTCCTTTTTATCTCCACTAAGGGTGCATTCTTACAATATCCATCCATAGTAATTCTGCCCGAGGGCAGGTCTTTCACTGCAATTATAGCAATTTCATGCTACGCTTTGCAGATTTAGTGGCGAATTATAGATGTGGTAGCTCCCCGTTGCTTTCCACCTGGTGAAGGATGATGACGATATTGGTAAGGATGATGATGATAGCCGGATGATTTTTGCGGACCGTTGGGATCTAAGCTTCCTGACATTTATCTTACAGGTGAAGAAAAACTCCGAAAAAATCTCACCCAGGAGCCTGTCCCGACGGAGAATCGAACCCGGACCCGCTGCGTGACAAGGCAGCACGCTACCTCGAGACCACAGCGGTGACAACTCTTACAATATTGCGATTCTGTTTGGCAATAACTATGATCTGGTTGCAGTGATGAACAAATGAAGCATAACAAACGTTTCTCATTTGTTTTCAAACATAGCCGTTTACATTAAAAATATAAATATTTTAAAATAACTATATTTAAATAATGATTTGTGAGTAAACAGCTTAATTTTATTGGTTAATTAGTCCTAACAAATGCCACTCTTGATTTCCAAATTATCTAGATAAATTGGAAATCTCTCGTGGCATTACTTATGATAACTTGTATTTTTTTAAAATTCATTTACCACATTTTTGACCCATATGTTGCTACGTTCTTACTATTATTTTGTATATTCTTGATTATTCTGTTTCGTAATTATTTTCCATTTTAATATACCTTAATTAAATATATAGACTGTTAATGCCTACAACTCGGCGATGTTTATTACTTTTTAGAGCATGAAAATTCTGAATATGACTTTTTTCGAAAGGAAAATAGAGTTAAATGTCAAATTTCTTATATTTCGAATGCAGTTCATAAAATAACATGATGGCTGAATTAAAAGGTCTTTTAGCAAAATTTGTCGGCCCTTTCATGCCCAGTTTTGAATAGTAGCACTGATGTCCTGAATTGTTAGAGAGCACCGTTAAAGGTAATACTACCAAGTAAATAATTTATACATGTGGAAATTTATTTTTACAGTAGTGGGATGCTTAAAATTCACCTCACGAATCCCTCTAAAATTTATTATATGTGCGAAAAAGTGAACCTCTTTTCTTTCCCATTGTATCGTCAAATTTCTAACATAAACCGGAATAATAAACATTCTACTTTCCCATTTAATAAAAAAGTATTTACTTGTAAAAAACCAGGGCTGAGGAATGACAAGTCGACGACATTTACGTTTCCAAAAGTCTAAGTTCAATCTATTGTTTTCTCTATTTTGTGTACTGTAAAAAAAGATTTGTACATCCTCTGTTACAGCGTGCCATCTGGTCGTTCGTTTTCCTTTCCTGCTTCCAACATTGTCTGCTAAACATGTTCTTTGTTATGCGAATCTCATCCATTGTAATCAGATGACAAGTCCATTGCAACCTTTTTGATAAACTTCATGACTCTGATTTCTTTATGTATGCTGTATATTTCATTGTTGTATCTTATTCTGCACCTAGTCTACATCGCTGTTATATTATGTTGTATTATAACTAACTAACTGGCTCTATCGAACCCATAGGTTCATGGCCACACGGACATAAGCTCTCCATACATCACTATCCTGAGCTAACGTTTTCCAATCATCCCTGTATAATCCACTTCCCACAAATCATGGTTTATGTCATTCTCCCACCTCATTCATGGTCTACCAACCGGGCGTTCCTCTGGTTTTCCTACAAGAAGCGTCCATGAATCTCTTTCATTCCCCATTCGTGCCAAATTGCCCACCGCAGTCTACGAGACTTAACTGTTCTTATTTGAGCCTTTGGCATGGATTCCCTGAAGAAGTCCCCGCCCGGAGAACGGAATGGGGAATTATTTTACCTCCGGAAAATTTTACTCTAGCGAAATCCATGTCCGAGTTTGTTGACGGTTGTAATTTTACGGTGAGAGATCGTCACTCTTTTCACTAATGTAATTTTTTTTCGTCTGGCTTGTCGTCGTTGACCTGTCTGAATCTTTTTGCAGCAAAGCTACCGCCGTGGCACAGCTGTCAGGGCCATTTAAGACACTCCACCACGACAAGGTAAAGATACCATGGAAGGATTATGTTGTATTATAATTATATTAATTTATATTACATGTGGAAAGCAACGGGAAGCTACCACACCTACAATTCCCTAGTAAAGCTGCAAGCATATCATGAAAATGCTATGATTGCAGTGAAGGACCTGCCTTCGGGCAGAATTACTATGGATGGATATTAGATAATCACGTATTCCAGACTGTACAGTATTGTATATTGTGATGTGTTGTGTTACTATTTAAAAATTCTGCGCACAAAAACCTTAATTTAAAATTGATTTATGTACACTGTACATAATTGTGTAGTTTATTAAAAAATGTAAATATTTAGGATCTATATTAGATAAAAGTGAGAATTCAACTACAGAAATTGAAAGAAGAATAACTGATGGAAGAAGAATCATTGGTATGTTGAACTCAGTGCTTTGGAATAGAAATATAATATACAGAACGAAGAAAACTATATTTCAAGTTCTGTTACAAAGCATTTTATTGTATGGGTCCGAAACCTGGACAGTAAGTAGAAAACAAGCCAACAAACTGTAAGCAGTAGAAATGGATTTTTGGAAGCGATCGACAAGAATTTCAAGAAGGGATAAGGTCAGAAACAGCACAATGAGGGAAATTATGCAAGTCGAAAAAAACATATTAGGAAAAATAGAAGAAAAACGTTCGAAATGGTATGGACATCTCATAAGAATGCAATAAGAGAGAATACCAAAGAAGATCCTTAATTGCAAAACTAATGAAAGAAGTGAAAGTGGCAGGCCTAGAGAACGATGGATGGATGGAGTGAAGAGAAGCATGGAAGCTAGAGATTTGAGGGAAGAAGATGCGTTAGACAGGAATCTCTAAATAAAAAAAAGATTCTTCATCCAGTCTACAGCGGTATTTTGTTACGTTTTATTATTTATTATATTATTTTATCACAGTCCATGTACCAATAAGAATTGTCCTTTTTTCTCTGCTGTTTAATAGATCCACCCGGCTTACTTTTATTGGGATTTTAGCATTTTAATATTTATTTTCAATGAGCAAGAAGCCTGTCTACTGCATCAACCCGCAATCTGGAGAACTAGGGATATTTTCTCAGGTGTCCATCTTTAGCCTTTGTCAATCCATATAGAACAAGTCAACTGTCTCTATAACCCTAGATAAGAGGTTCTTACTGGATACTATCAACCGAACTACTTGAACCCAGGTTTTTTTCATGAGGTTGTTACTCCTACCCCTCACCCTTTTTTTTCAACCTGACTTGTGACAGGCTTTGGCGGAAACCATTAAAATGGTTTGGACACATGAAGAGGATAAATTGCCAATTAGAAATGTGGAGTGGATTCCAAATGGGAGGAGAAGAAGAGGGAGACCTAAGAAGACAAGGTTAAAGGAAATGATGATTTTGATGAAGGACAGGGGACTATAGAACGATGACGGGAAGGATAGAGATGAATGAAGGAATAAAATCAAAATTTAATAGTGGGCACAGGAAGTTGTTGTATATATGTAAAACTGTTGAATAATAATTTTATAGGCCTACTGATTCTTTTTCATACTATATTGTATATTGTGATACATTACATTATTACTTTAAAAGCATGGGTGAAATATGTATTTGAGATTGATTCAACAATATTGAATAACCATCCTGAACAAGTTTGTAATCCTACTTTGTTTTCTCAGTGTTTATTGTTAGATGGAAAAATATTCAATGCCATTAATAATATTTATCATAAGTAATGCCACGAGTGATTTCCAAATTATCGATAAATTCACGACTCACGAAGTGAGGAGTGAATTTATCTAGAGAATTTGGAAATCAAGAGTGGCATTTGTTAGGACTATTTAACGAATAAAATTAAGCTGTTTACTCACAAATCATTATTTAACTATAGTTATTTTAAAATATTTATATATTTAATGTAAACGGCGATGTTTGATAACAAATGAGAAACGATAGGTACGCTTCTACTGCTTCTTCTGTTTATCACTGCAACCAGATCATACTATTTATTGCCAAAGGAACGCAATATTGTAAGGAGGAGCTTTCTTTAATATGGTAATTATAACACTGATAAATATTTCGTGAAACACGACTCTGATTGGTTGTAAAACAGAAATCATTGAAATGTGATTGGTCATTGACTCCCATTTGGGGCATGAGTTATATAGTCATAAGTAATGCCACGAGTGATTTTCCAATTTATCTAGAGAATTTGGAAATCAAGAGTGGCATTTGTTAACTATTTAACGGATAAAATTAAGCTGTTTATTCACAAATAATTATTAAAATATAGTTATTTCAAAACATGTGTTTATTTAATGTAAACGGCGATGTTTGAAAACAAGTGAGAAACGTTGTTTCATTTGTTCATCACTGCAACCAGATCGTATGTATTGCCAAATAGAATCGCAATATTGTAAGAATGTACCCTGGTGGTGAAAAAAATTATACACACCATTACAGGTTATTAATTAATTTCTGATGTCCTATGATGTAAATATTCCAATTATATTTTTCTGTATCGTTAATTCTTGGGAAATAGTACATTTAAGAAAGTGCAAACAGAGATTTATTTTTTATGGTATAATCAATTGCTATGAATGTTTTTCTATTTTATCTCGCAAGCAAAATCTGGTTACAATCGTGCACTATATATAATATATAGAAGCACTTGACAAAATGAAAGCGATAAAAAGAAAAAAACAAAATTGAGGTCAAAAAGACTGTGATTGGCTGTAAATCAGAATTCATTGAAATGCGATTGGTCATTGACTGCCATTTGAGGCATGAGTCAAATAGTCCACGTAAAACTCAATTTGAGGAAAAAAAATGAAGGATGTAATCTTGTTTTAGACGGCTGTCCAATTATTATTTATCTACCGTTTCATATATTTTATATTGGCTACGAAATAAGCATAGCTCTATTGTGTATATTAGCTATATTTACCATAATTGTTTGAGACTCTGTTTGCAGGCGGATTCTCTGCATTTGGGCCCGTTTATAACTCAACTCTGATTAAAATTTTGGAATGACAAAATTCGAAAACTACACTTATGAACTTTCTCTCCAAAGAATCGTATTTTGAAACCGTCAAGAAGATATGAGAGTGTATGAACCTTTATTCCGATAGGCTATTCAAAATACATTTTATTAAATATTCCGTGGGTGGTCTATATAAGTAGCGTGCTGTCTTGTCACGCAGCCGGCCGGAGTACAATCCTCGATCGGGACAAGTTCCCTGGATGAGATTTTTTTGGGTTCTCCCTCACCCGTAAGACAAATTTCAGGAAACATTAGGATCCAATCGGCCTCCAAACACTACCTGGCCTTCTTTATCATCACTCCATCGTTGTAGTCTCGAGTTAGCGTGCTGACATGTCACGCAGAGGGTCTGAGTTCGATCCTCGGACGGGACAAATTTCGTGAGTGAGATTTTCAGCTTTTATCCACACCTGTCAGACAAATATCAGGAAGCTGTAAGGCCCGAACGGTGCACAAACATTATCTGGCTATTATTATCATATTCACCAAATTATATTAAGTTTAGAATTAAGGCCTTAAGGTTTCTCCTGGCGCATCATTACCATAATCATCTCCTATCATACATCATCGGACAGCGCAACATCAAAGGTGCCCCAATCCCAGAAGTTGGTTACGATGATGCCGATGCCAGAAATGTCGTAATGACAATCTGGTGGCATTTAATGCACACACACACACACACACACACACTCATATATATATATATATATATATATATATATATATATATATATCCATCCATCCATAGTAATTCTGCCCGAGGGCAGGTCTTCCACTGTAATCATAGCATTATCATGCAATGCTTTGCAGCTTTACTAGGGAATTATAGGTGTGGTAGCTTTCCGTTATTTTCCATACCGGTGAAGGATGGTGATGATGGCCGGATGATTTTCGGGGACCATTGGGCCAAGCTTCCTGACATTTGTCTTACAGGTGAGGAAAAACCCCGAAAAACCCCGAAAAACCTAACCCAGGAGCCTGTCCCGACCGGGAATCGAACCCATGCCCGCTGCGTGAGAAGGCAGCACGCTACCTTGAGACCAGAGCGGAGGACATATATATATATATATATATATATATATATATTGCATAGTCAAATGCCTTGGCTCCTAAGGTATCGGGCCCATGAAATACCTAATATACAAATAATAATGGTATACTGTAAAGTGTATGATAATAATAATAACAATAATAATAATAATAATAATAATAATTATTATTATTATTATTATTATTATTATTATTATTATTATTATTTGTAGGCGGTTCCGTGACGCAGCGGTTAGACCTTCGCCTCTCATTGCTGGGGCTCCGAGATCGAGTCTCGGTCACTCCATGTGGGTTTCGTGGTGGACGAAACGGAGTTTGGGCACGTTTTCTCGGGGGTTTCTCCCGTTTTCCCCTCCCACAATTTCATTCCACCATTTCTCCATACTCACCTCATCCGTTTCTTTCATTTCGTTCATCTACTCCTGTGGTGGTGCATCAGGCGTGGCCGGCCGGCAGCCTTGTCATACGCAGACACACACACACACACACACACACACATATATATATATGTATATATATAAGGGACTTCATCTCATCTCTTTCCTCGACCCGACCCTGAGTTGGATACGAGTTGAGGATAGTATATTATTAATTTTTATTATTTTATCATTATTATTATTTTTATTATTATATTATTATTATTATTATTATTATTATTATTATTATTATTAAGTTTTTTTAGCAATCACTTGAAATCGCACTGAATTGTTGATAAACAGAGTGCTGACTAAGAACATACCAGTATGTAGAATTTACAACTGTCATTAAATATAAAGAAAACATATAAATGTTACAATCTGTGTTATTAGTTTTGGTTCCAGCATTTAAAGTAACAATAAACCTTCTGCTGACATTTGTGTTAATAGTGTGCTGACTGAGCTCCTGTCATAGACAGCTGCCAGTATTTTCAAATTTACAACAGCCATTAAATCAAAAAGATTCTGAACTTGTGTTTAGTTTTCTTCTTTTGAAACAGGTAATAAAATTACTTAAAGTTTGCGAAAACTTGTCGGTGAAAGGTGACAGTAAAATTATCCATTCCAAGCGTTCAAAAATATTTAACTATTAGCACAGGTAACAAAATAAATTCATAGAACCAGTTTCAGGAAAATATGCTTTATATATGCATACTTATGAGTTGATATCTCACAGTTATCAACCTGACATGGTAAGTCAAAAGCAAGATTAAAATTAAGGATTAGATTAACAGGTTATATCGATGGTGAGCATTGAAAATCTCCTAACTCCAGTTTAGTAAATTTTACAGGAGAAAAAAAAACTGTTTTAAATAATTATGAAAATTGATAAGCAATAGTTCCCACATATTTACTACAGAATACAAGTCACGTTATTAATAAATTTGAAGTCCGTGTTCTCATCAGGTTGTGTATCACATATTTCTGTGCTTGCTACTGGAGTTATCTGGTTTTGAATGACTGATGGAGTTACGAGGTTTTCATTGCCTACCATCGATATAATATGAGGCAGAAACATGGCCAGATACCGTAAAACAAATATATTGTTGAAATCAACAAAAATTAAAATACTTCGTAAAATTGTAGGAAAAAGTTTATGGGATAGAGGAAGGAGTGAAAATATCAGAGAAACATGTGCAGTCGAAGATATTAACAGAAAACAAGAATGGGATGCGCATATAAGCAGGATGGACAGCAATAGAATTGTCAAGACTGCAGGGATAATAATCTACCCATGGGGCAGAAGACAACAAGGCCGTTTCAGAAAGTTTATTTCTAATAAAACAGAAGGAAACGAAATAATAGAAATTACTCAAATGTGTGTAGAATAATTACACAACATTCCTAATAATATCAGTTCTGAATTATTTCGTTTTCAGTGCGGTCCGCCACATTCACATAACTGATATCAGAAAGTTGTATTGCCAATTTAAGGGATAATTGGAAATTAATTTTATAAATTTAAGATTTTAAATTCATTAGATGATAAAATGTATGACGAATTTTAGCAACATATAATTAGTATTATACGTTTATTTTTCTGGCTCGAAATGTGATTATATGATTTAAATCCTTTAACTTGGAATTGCTTTATTGAAACTTTTTTTATTCAATGCCCCAGGTTGTCATTTCGACATTTCTGGTGTTATTTCCTGTCATTCCTTAATTGTAACCCACTTCTGAAGTTGGAGCGCCTAGAAGGCATAGTTACGTTACCCCTATGATATCGATCCATAGTAATTTTGCCCAAAGGTAGGTCTTTCACTGCAATCATAGCATTTGTCATGCTACGCTTGCAGCTTTACTAGGGAATTGTAGGTGTGGTTGCTTTCCACACCGGTGAAGAATGATGATGATAATGATAAGGATGATAATGGCCATATGATTTTGTGGACCGTTTGGGCCTTAAAGTTTTCCTGACATTTGTCTTACAGGTGAGGAAAAACCCCGATAAAAACCTCACCCAGAAAAACTGCCCCGACCGGTGATCGAACCCGGGCCCGCTGCGTGACAAGGCAGCACGGTACCTCGAGACCACATCGGTGGACCCCGATGATATGATGGATGATAAATGATAATGATGCGCCAGGAGAGTTCTTAACCTAAACTTATCATAGATTCCAGACCACGGGCAACCACATAAATGATTCCCTTTAAGAAAAAATTCCTGGGTTTGACCGGGAATCGAACCAGGAACCTCATGAACAGTAGTCAGAAAAGCTGTCCACTAGCCCATGAGGCTGGTCAAATATACTAAAAACATATTTCATGCTTTTTTCCCGTACCTCTGTTTTATATTACGTGGATTAGGACCATAGTTAGAATTGGCTTAACTGCAGCTATCTTCATACCTGATTTTGTATACATAAACACATTTTTTTTTAAATTATCTCTTCAAATTAAATTAAAGCAAGTCGAAGGTAACTTTCCATGTATAAAAATTGCTCATTTAATGACGATTTTTTTATAAACATATTTTTTTTTTCTGTCTGGTGACTCAAACTTTCAAAGTATATGAAGTGCTCAATTTTCAAAAATCATTCTTTTATGATCCCGAATTATGGCAACCCTATTAATTCTGTTTTGTGTTTTGTGCATGTATTAAAAGTATGCTGTAACGTTCAAAATGAATGCGACAGACTTCGTTTTTAATAAATCCCGTTTATGTATTGCTTTGAACGTTTTCTTATTTCCGTCTAGTAGGAGTAATACATTTTGTCACCGCTTTTTATAAGCACTTCCACCCTTTTGTTGCCACTTTAAGACTTGGTGCACGTGCCCGGAGTTCTAAACGTTCAACTTGTCCAATTTTATTTTACTTCTCCTAACATCAGTACATTTTTATTGCTCTTTAATTTTCATATTAACTTACGTACTAATTTATTTTCTTCGACAACATAGGAAGTTCTTTTTTAGTGTAACCCTCTACTTACGTACACATAAAAGTCTTATTTTTGATCTATTTTATCTTCCCTCCTTTTATAGGTCGCACATTCCTCCCTGTAAGTTACAGCCAATTACCTTGGCAGGTAGAGAGCACTCTTGAGCCATACCATAGCTTACGTTATTACGTCGGAGAACGTAGTGTAAGTACAGCATGCCCGAGAAAAATACTTCAATTAGCTCGAATGATATGAGGGGGCAGAGATCACAGAATTATATGATGTTTTAATATAGAATTATAACGGGATAGATCTAGTAGAAGGTCTCTTCCAGATAAATAGATGCACTGTAGCGAGTCTCCCTGAATCTCTGATTAACAAGATAGCAAAAGTAGCAAGGATAAGATAAGACAAAGTCAATATACTCCGAGGGAAAATGGAGATTTAAAATTATCTTCCCCGTCGGAAAATAATCCGAAGATATTAAGTGAAAGATACGGGCTCTACCAACCGTATCATCAAGATGGACAAGACTTATTTTTAGATGTCAATATTTTGTAGTCGTGAGGTCTGCCTTGTCACGCAGCGGACCCGGGTTTGATCCGCGGTTGGGACAAGTTTCCGAGGTGAGGTGTTTTTTCTCATCTGTCGGGAAATTTCGAGGATCAAACGGTCCCCGAAGATCATCTGGCCATGATTATCATCATTAATCATATTCACCTCATTAGATTAAGTTTAGAACTAAGACCTCTTCTGGTGCATCATTACCATCATATCATTGGGGAAGCGTAACCCCGCTTTCCAGGCGCCCCACCCTCAGAAGTGGGTTATAATACGCCAATGCCAGGAAGGAATACTATAAATGTCGTAATGACAAGCTGGGGCATTGAATAAAACATATTTTGCAATCGCTTAATCTACACAACTGTTATAGTGCGATTTATAATTCACATAAAAATTATCACTAATAGTTAGAGATCCGTGAAAGTGATTTTATTTTTAAGGAAAATTCGATTTAAAATTTGAATATTTCGATGTTATTGGCAATTTGGCGGTGTTACTCTAAAAAAATGTGAATTTGAGTCTTTTTAATCCTAGTTTACTATATTAAACTCAATAAGAATTATACATCCAGTAGTTCAAGGTCAACGTTTAGCTTGTACAATTTATATAATTACTCAATATGATACAATTAACGAAATGAGGTTTCTGAGGAGTGTAACTGGCTATACAATAATGGATCAAAAGTGAAGTGAGGATATACGAAGATAACTGAATATATTCAAACTATTAGACAGAATGGGGCACGCCGTAACGTAGTGGTTAAGGCACTGCGCTACAAGCCGGAAGGCCGAGGGTTCAAGTCCCGTTGGGGTCATGATTTTTAAACTGACCCAAACCTTCCGGCACACTATGGCCCTGGGGTCGACTCAGCCTCTAACGAAAATGAGTACCAGACGCTTGTTCTGGGGGTAAAGGCGGCCGTCACGCAGGGCTGACAACCCGGCTGACATAAAGTGCCGATTGTCTAGAAAAAGTGGGAGCCTTAACCTCCTACCCCAAGGGCCTCCTGAGGCCTGTTGTGGGATCACTTTACTTTATTAGACAGAATTACACACTACAGAGATGAATGGATGGACCACATCAATAGAATGGATAACAATAGAATTCCGAAACAGATTATTCATTACAAAACCACTAGGACGAAGAAATGTTGGAAGACCCAGTAAAAGATGGATAGACCAATTCTAACATGAGATCGGAACAGACTAGCAGGTCTAACCCTTGATGATTTAATTAATCATGGTCCATTGTTGACTTATTCAAATTTGGCAGTGCTTGCATTACTGTCAGGTTATTGCTTATACTTAGAGAAATGTTTTCTTCAGATTTGAACATACCATTACTTAACAATGATTGATTTAAAATTGGTAATTATGTCTGCAAACATTTTGGGGGGAAATTTATCTTACACGCTAATATAATTCGTTTTCCTTGGAATTCATATTGGCCATATAACTTAAAATCCATGGAGATACCATATTTGAGCATGAGAAGGACATAAAAATATTACATCTATGTTGTAAACTGTTTTGCAACCATATCCCTTTGCAAGAGTGCATGGAGAAAGCAGATATGGCAGTTAAAAAGAAGATGGAATCCGAAAAGTGTTTAAAAATGCATTATGAAACATTCGGGAATAGAACAAAAAAATCTCCGGAATTCATTGACAATTTTAAATGTCGGTGTTATTTCGCGTTATCGTAGGATTTCGCGTTATTTCGCGATTCATAAATGTTTTCTTGAGGTTTTAGGAAGTGGACTTGAGAATTGGTACAAGAAAATGACAAAATTAGAGCATTTCGCGTTATCGCGACTCGCGAATTTCACGGATCTCTACTAATAGTATATTCTTGATATTCTATAGATTTTAGAATCTATGTTCTTATAATACATCATGAAATTCCGTAGAGGTATCTAACTAACAAACTCACTGGCACTATCGAATCCATATCAGTCAAATTAAATATTTTTAAAATGAAATTAATATCTGTAGGATATCGTCTTCTAGGAACAATAATCACAAATAGGAATGAGATGCACAAGGATTTTAAACATAGGCTCAATTCTGGAAATGTGTGTTGTTATGTTATAGAGACTCTTGACTTTCCAACTCCTTTCAAAAAAACGTTAAACTGAAAATATATAAAACTATTATTCTACCAGTTAGGCCTAGGGGTCTATATTATACGGATGCGAAACTTTGTCTCTTATTTTAAAGGAGGAAAGGAGATTAACTAGTATTTGAGAATAAAGTTCTTAGGAAAACTTTTGGATCAAAGGGAGATGAACAGACAGGTGAATGGAGAAGACTGCATAACAGTGAATTACATGGTCTTTATAGGAAGCCAGGTATAATGAGAACAGTTAAGTCTCGTAGACTGCGATGGGCAGGATATATGGCACGAATGGGGAATGAAAAACGTGCATGGAAGCTTCTTGTAGGAAAACTAGAGGGAAAACGCCCAGTTGGTAGACTAAGAATGATGTGGGAGAATAACATTAAGTATGATTTGAGAGAGGTAGATTATACAGGGGATGATTGGAAAACATTGGCTCAGGATAGGGATATATGGAGAGCTTATGTCCGCGCGGCCATGAATCTACGGGTTCGATAGTGGCAGTGAGGTAGTTAGTTAGGATACCGTCTTCAATTTGGTTAAAATTTGTTTAAAATTTCATATTTAGATTTTACAAACTTAATATTCGCCTATTTTGAGTTTGAACCCGGACCCTTCGTCTATTAGGCGAGCGAATTGTCAATGATAGACCCACTGGAAGAATTATAATTATAATATTTTGCCAAAAAATTGAATATTACTTGCACCATATTAAATAGGATATTTTGAACTCATTGTGATTATTTCTGAATATACTCGGTAGTATTAGCGGAACTTCTACTGTGGGTCGGCCATGCGATTCTAGGGTAGCGAGTCCCATTCTTGATATAAGCTTTTGCCAAGAAAAAAAAAAACATTTCCTTTCACAGCATTAAAGTAATAGGATACTTTGAACTTTAATGTGCATTTTTTTCCGAATCTGCTACTTGCGGAACCTTTACATTGAGTCGGGCATCCAATCTCAGGATAGTGAGTCCCCTTCTGATTTGATATTCCAAAGTTCGATCCCCAGTAAGGTTGTGGTTTCAGAATTATGGTATTCAAGGAAGTGATATCCTCTGAAGGGGAAGTTAAAATCATCGGGCCCATGTCAAAGAGATACAGTTCATGAATATAAAAATCATATACTTACTTACTTACTTACTTACTTACTTACTTACTTACTTACTTACTTACTTACTTACTCACTTACTTACTTACTCACTGTCACTATCGAACGCATAGCTTCATGGCTGCGCAGACATAAGCTCTCCATACACTTCTATCCTGAGCCAAACCTCTCCAATCATTCCCTGTATAATCTACTTCCCTCAAATCATAGTTAATGTTATTCTCCCACCTCATTCGTGGTCTAATATGAAAATCATATTCCTGGTCAAATTATCAGATGTAGGAATTCAGCAAAAAGTTTCACAGTCTCACAGCAAAAATAAGATATTTTAACGAACTCATTTGTAAAAAAAAAAATACTTTCGAATGTAATTCACGAGAAAAAGTACATAAGGTCATTCGCACCATTTTAAAAATACAATTGTCCTTAGATACAGGATCAGAGCTACCAACATCAAATTGCTACTGATTCCTATTCTAAGTGCTATTCGACTGCCACAAATTTCATTTTAAGTACCGGTATGTTGTTTTACAACTAAAATATTTTAAAAGTTACTTTTATTGGACTTACTAAAATCTTATGAAACTCGATTAGGGATATAAATATACATTCAGAAATAAATTTACTTTAATTTATTCACCTAACATACTCTGTATAATTATATAATTATTTATTCGAAAGAGAAATTCTTTCTTCTTCTTCGTCTTCTTCTTTACTTCACGGGCTAGGCAAATTGCCTGTTCCGCCTCACAGTTGTTCTGTTCATATTTTCACTGGTCTTCCTACATTTCATGAACCTCTTGGCCTGTAGTTAAATGCATCTTTTGGCAATATTGTTAAATTCATTGTTTCTATATGTCTAAAGTATTTATCTCTATATTCCTTGATGTTATCTTTCAATGGATATATATTTAACTTTGTTCTTCATTCTTTATCCGATCTAATCTTGTGCAGCCTTTTGTTCTTCTAAGGAAGTTCATTTCTACGATTTGTATTCTACTTTGTAACTCCAGAGGAATTCCTATACAGGATGTCCTATTCAAACCTCCCACATTTTAATTAATCATAACTAACAAAGTATGCGGAATTATGAAATGAGACTGGTATTAAACGAAACAGAAACTAGAATTTTCATTGCTACACATTGTCATACACTAAAACACCTCTATATGTGCACCATTAGTAGCACGGACAATATCAAGTCTGTATTCGATTTCGTGCCACGTTCTGTCCAACTTCTCCATTGGTACTGTTGTAGTTGTGTCAAGGATACGGGTTCGTAAATCATGAAGATCTTGTATTGGAATCGCAAACACACGGTCTTTTACATACCCCAAGAGAAAGAAGTCCCGTGGAGTGATGTCTGCCGAACGTGGTTTTATGTCATTATTGTCTAACATGCGACAGATGAATTAACTGCAACACTGAAAAAAAAATCTTTGAGTTTTTCTTTTAATGCCAACCTCATTTCATAATTCCGCATTCTTTGAGAGTTATGATTAATTAAAATGTGGGAGGTTTGAATGGGACACGGTGTATATAGGCCTATTTTAATTTAAACATCACTAATGTGAAGAATTATTTCAACATTCTTTAATAAAATTATTTTCATTATTAATACATTTAATTTTTCCTAGATACATTTTATCAATCTTCTGTTTGATAAAAAAGCTCCATCCCCGTAAACCTATGATTCCCTAGATCAAGAGAAGGATTGAGATAAAATAATATTCTTCTAGTAACAATTTAAAAAGTCCATTTAATATAAATTACTGTGACTATTTAACTCGTGCCCCTAATGACCAATCAAGTTTCAATGCATTTTGTTTTACAATCATTGACAGTCGTGTTTCACCCGCTATTTATCGAATTCTGTTTACCAAAATAAACAAAGCTCCTCCTTTTTAATATTCTGAACAGGTCAGAGCATTATTTTACAGTAACTGACTCTCTAACAAATACGTTGAATATAGCAAATAATGAACAGATTCATTTTATCTACACATTTGATAATTTTGTGTTCAATATCGTGTTTTAAATACTGATTTTACTAAGTTGTTTCCGAAAAAAAAAATGTAAACTATACAGTTTATAATATACAGTTTGATGTGTTTAATTTTTTCTCCACTAGGGTGCATTCTTACAATATTGCGATCCTATTTGGCAATAAATAATATGATCTAGTTGCAGTGGATGAACAAATGAAATATAACCAAACATTTATCATTTGTTTTTAAACATCGCCGTTTACATTAAATATACAAATATTTTAAAATAACTGTATTTAAATAATAATGTGTGAGTAAACAACTTAATTTTATTCGTTAAATACTCCTAACAAATACCACTCTTGATTTACAAATCCTTTAGATGAACTGGAAATCACTCGTGGCACTACTTATGATAAATGCGATTTTCATTGTGGAAACATTTGAGAGTACAAACCAAGCAATCTTGTTTTCTTGAAAGTTTCCTTGTCACAAAAAGTAGAAAGAAATCTGTGTGAATAATCCTGACATTGGAATAATCAGTTAAGTGATCTACACTTTAAGAGAATAATAAATAGTTCTGAATTTTAAAAATAGAATGGATTAACGTCATTCTAGCCACTGATTCCATTGTCTTTTCTATGTTTTTACATCCGATTTCTTTGGAACAATTTATATAATTGTTTATAAAATGACAGACGTCGTTTTCGTTTAAACTTTTTTCACAAATGTGCTACATTAAGCAACACTCCCTAGTAGGCGTATAGTCCTACAAATGGAATAATGTACAGTAGTCCCTTTTTACATGAATTTAAATTTTACACATTTATGTGTGTATTTTTCATACATTTTATAGATTTAATTGACCAGCTTCATGCGCTAGTGATCATCGTTTCTCAGTACAGTTCATGAGATCACGTGTTCGTTTCTCTCTTAAACATAGCAATTTTTCTTTAAAGGAAATTATTCCTGTGGTTGCCCATGGTCTGGAATTTAGGTTAATTAACTGGTTTTAGATAGATTATCACAATTGTTATTATTATTATTATTATTATTATTATTATTATTATTATTATTATTATTAAAGAAATTATGGGGCCGGACATCATAGATATTATAGAAAAGATTACAGTGGTATGGCCATGTCAAAAGAATGCCAGAGCAAAGATTGCCTAAAAGTGTTATGGAATGGATCCCAATGCAAAGGAGGAAGAGAGGAAGACCGAAGAAAACTTGGATAGAAGGGGTACAAGCAGCTATGGATATCAGAGGATTGGAGGAAGATCAATGGATGGACAGAAAGGAATGGCGTTTGGTTTTCGGAAGACGGCTGCAGCTGCCATGATACCGGATTATTATTATTATTATTATTATTATTATTGTTATTATTACTATTATTATTATTGTTATCATTGGGTACCGGAAGATGTTTATATTGTTAAACCGGTGTGGATTATTATTATTATTTATATTTATTATTATTATTATTATTATTATTATTATTATTATTTATTTATTATTATTATTATTATTATTATTATTATTATTATTATTATTATTATTATTATTATTAATACATCTAAATGTATATGTCATTGGAATCTAAGTACGAAGCAGTAAGTTTGTTATAAAGGTTGGGTTTCCTTCTCCTATAGCATAAAATAATTGAGTCTTCATTGTAAGATGTTTTGTGTTGATGCGTTTGACAGGCCACGTACAGTTTGATTTATATTGAGTCAGTGATATGACCAAGATAGCAAGAACGATGTCGATAATGATGAAAGAGAGCACCAAGGGGCAATAGAACAGGCCATGTTTAATTCAGTTAAAACTGTCGAATAGCTTTTTATATTCTCTTGGGTACTTTCTTCTATACGGCAAGAGTCGTGTAGAGTGGTACAACAGCTATAGGCTGCCTGGTAATAAATATACCCTTGTGTGCTTCCAACATAGAATATCAATAAATGTAAAATAGTTATTTTATATACGTAGTAAAATATTAACTGTTATGAATGAATATAAATTTATCAATATATAGAGTGGACAACATTTCTCGGACAAGCAACACTAAAGTATTTTGTGATATAAAATGGTTTAGTTAATCTGATTTATGAAAATTCTCGTATGTTGTTTAATTTTCGAATATGAGAAATTCTTCTGGTACAAACTTCAAATCAACTCAACCCGAATAGGATATTTTATCCTCTCTCTCTCCCCTCTCAAATCAATCTCTTCCTTTGTAAGTATATATGTGACGCCACCCGGGACTTGATTCCAGGTATCTGAGGGTCTTTAAGTTTAGATTACATACCCACTTTCTTTACCACACAAGGATATGAAGGCTATCGCCTTTGACCTGTCCGACCTTCGTTGTAAGTAGTACTATGCATGTCTGTGATCAAGGCCATTTCCCTGTAAGGCTCGGATGACATGAGATATTTAAAAGTACCTAAAATGAAACAGTTAAACTATGGTAAGTACATAAAAGAAAAGTCCCTCTATTACGATCTAGGTAAAGATTTCATCGGAAAAAAAATGAATGTGCAAATGATCAATTTCCTACCAATCTTTAAGAAATGGGTTAAAACTGATTGCAACAACGATATGGTGCTATGTTATTAATTAAACATGGTACAAAACTGTAGGCTAATAAATTTTGTATATCCTCCATAGTAAAATGCAACTGTCAAGAAAAAAATACATTTAGCATCGGTTTATATTAACGATTTTTTTTAGAAATAATGATGTTAACAGACAATAAGTATTAGAAACATTTTTTGTAAGCGCTTATATTAATTTTTTTATTCAGAATTGTTTCTATTATTTACAGGTATCCTCAACCAAAATATAAATGTTTTTTCTTCCACACTTCGAGATCTTGTGTGCCTGCTTCTGTCATATTTCTCTTCTTCATGTTGTCTTGAATTCCCTTTATCCACGTTCCTTTGATCTACCACGTTTCCCTTTTCCAGCAGGTATCCATTTTAACACTTCTTTGTTTCTGTGTCCTTTCTTCTCATTATATGTCCATACTATCTTAGTTGGGTATCTTCAATCTCTTGTACAATATTCTTTTTATACATTCATAATTTCTCTTATTGTATCATTTTTTATTTTGTCTAATTTTGATATTCTTGATGATCTTCTTAAAAAAATCAATTTCTGTGAGTAATAATTTATTTCTGTGGTTTTGCTTCAACGTCCATGTTTCCGCACCATGTAATTTTAAATACTCTTCACAATTGTGTTATATATTAATAATTTATTATATTTCTAACATTCAAAACGATTTACAACTGCTTAAAATGACCACCATCAATCTCGCTATAATTGTGTACAATCACTTGTCAGAGATATCGAACGTTATTGGCTGTGGCATCACTGTAGGCTTGTAAACATGGAATGTAGGTTTGGGTGACTATTTAGCATGAAGTTCAACACAAACTGCATTGAAGTAGCACACAAAGAGTTAAGTCCAAAACAAATAACATTAATATACAGTGAATAATCAATTTATATTTGTACAATATTGTTAGGCACTTGTAACGAATTTTCACGATGAGATCAATTTAAATACAAGCCAGCAACAAGGCCGAAGCTTAGTTACTTCAGAGCATATGTAAAAATCAATGTTGTCGATATAAAATAATCGCCATTTTGTGTTTATATTCTCAAGAAATTTCAATTTATTTACGTTTCAGCATCTTTCGAATTTTAAATTTAGAAAGAAATATTCCTTATCCTTTCAAACGATTGCTGGATCCTAATATCTGGACTATTTTTATGTAGGCTCATCAAATAATAAAAGGTTATTCATTTAACGATGCACTTCAACACCCCAGGTAATGCGTCCGAATTCAGATCTGGACATGAAAGGGCTGTTGTAAATATGTAACAAGAACCTAAGGTTTTATTTTACTTCCATCCAGTGTGTGCCAGCGAAGTTCGGAACCGAGACGAGAGCGGTAATCTCTAGTCCATTGGAATCGACGAGAACTCATCAAGTCATTGGTATATGAAAATCCAATATAAAGCGAGGATGAATTGGTTGTGAAAGTCTTAGCTACCTGGTTCTCGAATAACAAATGTTGTAGATATTTGATTAGGTGTAGAGAAATACCAAACTCTATTATACTTCATACATCGAGATTGATGGTCTTAACTTTCAACAGTTGCTATTTTCTTTGTTGGTGTATAAAACCAAAGTAACTACTAATCGATTTAGAATTAATAGATCTTGAAGCGGCTTTCATCTATATTGGCCTCTCTCTCTCTCTCTCTCTCTCTCTCTCTCTCTCTCTCTATATATATATATATATATATATATATATATGTGTGTGTGTGTGTGTGTGTATGGTAAATATTTTGCTATAAAGTAAATATTCTCTTTAAATATGCTTACTTGTAATAGTGGCCACCAGATGGCAGTTGGCACGATATCCCGTTACCTCTCTCTAAATTGAGAATACTATAACTTATATATATATATAAGAAAGATAAATGTTTGTGTTAGGATACCTGAGTAGCTCAGATGGTCAGAGCGCTAAACGTACAAAGTTTAGAAACTCGGGTTCAAATCCCACTCAGACATTTATTTTTCTTTTCATGTCATATATATATATATATATATATATATATATATATATATCCACTGCTGTGGTCTCGAAGTAGCGAGCTGCCTTGTCACGCAGCGGGCCCGGGTTCGATCCCCGATCGGGGCAGTTTTTCTGGGTGAGGTTTTTATCGGGGTTTTTCCTCACCTGTAAGACAAATGTCAGGAAAACTTTAAGGCCCAAACGGTCCCCGAAATAATATGGCCATCATCATCATCCTTATCATTATCATCATCATCCTTCACCGGTGTGGAAAGCAACGGGAAGCTACTACACCTACAATTCCCTAGTAAAGCTGCAAGCATAGCATGAAAATGCTATGATTGCAGTGAAGGACCTGCCTTCGGGCAGAATTACTATGGATGGATGGATATATATAACAAAATATGTCCGCTTCTTAGTCTCGAAGTTTTGTGTTGTCCTCCGGGTCCTAATTGTACATTAATCCATGCAAATTAGAAGTAATTTTCGGTTGAGGAATGTTGTAGGACAGTTTCTTCTCATGGGAAGTTAAAAACATTTACTTTAGCGTGTGAAACGACAGTTTCGTAAGTTCTCTTGCGTAATTTCCATTTGTAGAAGAAAGCCATGGACTTCTTGATTAGCATTGTACGGACGTTGAATCGACTATAGGAACATTAATTAACTCACTGGCACTATCGAACCCATAGAACATAAGCTCTTCATACATCCCTATCCTGAGATAATGTTTTCCAATCATCTCCTGTATACTCTACTTCTCTCAAATCATGGTAAATATTATTCTTGGTCTACCAACTGGGCGTTTTCCATCTGGTTTTTACACGCTTTTTATTAGTTTGACCTGTATCTATGTAACTGAATCTTTTAACGCGATTTTCACCCACTTAAAATCATTGGATCGACTTCAAACTCTGCATACTTGTAAAAGACCCGTGACAATATAATAATTTCAATACTTATTTTCTAAAATCCTGGCCAGAATCATCAGAAAATAATAAAAAAAAAGTGTCTTTGTATCTATGTAACGGAATTTTTTAACACGATTTTCACCCACTTAGAAACATTTGATCGACTTGAAAATTTGTATACTTGTAAAGGACCCGTGACAATACAATAATTTCATATTTTGTTTCTAGAATCCTGGCCAGAATCATCAGAAAAAAAAAATTAAAACTGGTATAATAGGTTGCGGACTTGTCGACTTTTTAGTCAATCGTTCTAAGAGTTGAGTTGGTAGAGCAGTAAACTCTAGTGGTATATAATTTCAGTAATCTATAGGTCGCTGGTTCAAATCCGGTTGGGAGGTTTTTTTTAGAAGAGTATTACTTTTAGCTCATACTACAATAGTATGGAATTTAAAGATATTTACATTTTTATCTTATTCTGTAAAATATTAAAACTAAAAAATAAATAATAGTTTTAAAAAACTAAAACAACACGCTTTATTATAAAACCGAAGTAAAAAAATGAAAAATAATTTTAATTTCCAACTCGCTTGGGATAAATAATTTTACCATCAAAAGCGTGGGGTGCTTTGTATGATTTTTAAATGTTCTTCTTAGAGATTTTACTTTTAAAATATCTGTTTATTATCATATATATTAATTGATAAAGAGCACCTCACGCTTTTGATGGTAAAATTATTTATCCCAAGCGTGTTGGAAATTAAAATTATTTTTCTTTTTTTTTTTACTTCGGTTTTCTAATAAAGCGTGTTGTTTTAGTTTTTTAAAACTATTATTTATTCTACAAGAAGATTCCATGCACGTCTTTCATTTCCCATTAGTGCCACATGTCCTGTCTATCGTATTCTACGAGATTTGTTCTTGTTATATCTAGCTTCCTAATTTCAAGTCACGCTTATACAATTGCCTGTTGTTTTTTTTCTCGAGAGTAAAATTTATTCTATGTTATTAATATGTTTCTTTTTTCTCATTTTGTATCTTGTACATTTTATATTTCATTCGTTAAATCTAGATTAAATCAAAATATTCCGTAAATAATAATTGTATTGTAGATGTGCTATGTAGTATTAACTTTTTGCGCGATAGTGCGTTTTGTCGTACTTACAGCAATGGCGACCATGATTTTCCTACATTTTGGGGTTGCCAATCTAAATAACTATACAGTAATAAAATAACTATACTGTACTATTACATATTACAAACCGCGTGTGGGAAGTAAAACCACTACCCTCTATGTATAATACGTACAACGTATATACAAAAAAAAATCGAAAAGGTAGTGTTAATATATAATTATTATACGAAACAAGTCACAGCATTTTAATTTCACTGAACTTAATTTTAAACAATATAAAATAAATAAATACATACTTACCGCCATTTTATCACTAATATTGTCTCACGGCCTCCTGTACTTTCAACTAATAACCATTGTCCACACTGTTAACGTTAGTAAGTTGTTTATAATGAACACAAATATTTCCAACAAATATGTTATTATTTTACTATTATTTATTTTTTGAAAACACCATCGCGCAAAAAAAAAAAATAATATACAACGCACATTTGTGAAGTGTTCTACACAATCTCGGAAATTAAAAACCTCGCTATCTCTCGGGTTTTAAACATTTTCCTCGATTCTGTAAAAACCACTTCCCAACCTCGCATCGTATTTTTAATTAATTACTATTAATATTGTAATTAGATGTAAGCATCATTTTTGTATTCTTTAACCTGGTATAGTGGTAGACAAGGCCTTAAGGTCTTAACACTGCCAGATAAAATGAAGCTATTATTATTATTATTATTATTATTATTATTATTATTATTATTATTATTATTATTATTATCATTATTATCATCATTATCATCATTATCATTATTATCATTACTATTATTATTATTATTATTATTATTATTATTATTATTATGTAGCTCACTGTAATGAAGTCTCCTTCATTCGCCTGTCTGTTCATCTCTCTTTGGTCCAAAAGTGTTCCTATGAACATTATTCTCAAATACAGGAACAATAAAAATCTTAAATCAAATTGAAGACAATGTATAAGACAGTGAGTGATACAACTTGAGCTGACGTAGGCACTTGGTGTAAGTGTTATTGTTTGCGGACCGAAGAGAGTTTTATATTGGATTGTAAATGACGTTGTCAACTGCGTCGAGACGCGTTGTAACTGCTGGGGTTTCATGTAATTCGTTCTAAATGGTCATTCAGAATAGCGTGTGTGTCCTGATTTACTCCCCAACTGTTTTATTGTTATTTGGACACTTAATCCATTTCCCTCTATTAGCACTGGCGTTGGTCTTATATAGTTTATTGTGTTTATTGGTATTATATTGACTTGCTTTTCGCACATAGCTTGATATTATACTATTTCATTTATGGCTGAATGTCCCAAATTAATGTATCATTGTATAGTTGGTTTTGGTGAACTCCTCACATTAGAATCCCCGGTTAAAACCCAGCCGGCGACGACAGATTTTTATAGTTGCAAAAAAGCTGTCTTTTTCGGAATTAAAGTAAAACCGTGGGTGCCATGTCATAGATTTGACACGTAATATAATATCAAGCCTAAAATAAAAGGCATAATTCTTGACCTTTTCACGCCTAAATTTCAGCAGCGAGGCTAATGATCTGACCTCTTAAAGAGTATTAGTTAATAAATAATACTAACTAACTCACTGGCACCATCGAACTCGTAGGTTCATGACCGCGCGGTAATAGGCTCTCTATTCATCCCTGTCCTGAGCTAATGTTTTCTAATCATCCAATTATAATCTACTTCGCTCAAATCATAATTCATGTTATTTTCCCCATCACATTTTTAGTCTATCAACTGTGCGTGTTTACACGCTTTATATTAGCTTGACCTCTATCTATCTATGTAACGGAATCTTTGAACACGATTTTCACCCACTTAAAACTGTGTATACTTGTAAAGGACCAATGACAATACAATAGTTTCATAAATAAAATATAATAGGTTGCGGACTAATCGACTTTTTAGTCCATCGTTGTAAGAAATTAATATTATATCCTCTCGTAGCTCAGTTGGTAGAGTGGTGGACTGTAGTGGTATATAATTTCAGTAATCCATAGGTCGCTGGTTGAAATCCGGCCCGGAGGATCATTTTTTTAGAAGAGTATTGCTTTTAGCTCATTCTACAATAGTATCGAATTTAAAGATATTTACATTTTTAGAAAACCAAACTAAAAAATAAAAAGTAAATAACAGTTT
Organism: Diploptera punctata; assembly: GCA_030220185.1. NCBI lineage: Eukaryota > Metazoa > Arthropoda > Insecta > Blattodea > Blaberidae > Diploptera > Diploptera punctata. Next base: position 3,322,945 of record JASPKZ010003882.1, read on the forward strand.
AAAAAAACTAAAACAACGCGCTTTATTAGGAAACCGAACTAAAAAATGAAAAATAATTTTAATTTCCAACACGCTTGGAATAAAATTAAAGTGGTCAACTAAAAAATCATCTCCAACACAACTAGAATAAAACTAGAGTTATCTACAAAAAAAAAATAATTTTACCACCAACAGCGTATGGTACTCTATACCAATTAATATATTCAATCCATCCATAGTAATTCTGCCCGAAGGCAGGTCCTTCACTACAATATTTTCTATATTTTCATGCTATGCTTGCAGCTTTACTATGGAATTGTAGGTGTGGTAGCTTCCCGTTGCTTTCCACACCGGTGAAGGATGATGATGACCATATGATTTCGGGGACCGTTTGGGCCTTAAAGTTTTCCTGACATTTGTCTTACAGGTGAGGAAAAACCCCGATAAAAACCCCACCCAGAGAAAATGCCCCGACCGGGGATCGAACCCGGGCCCGCTGCGTGACAAGGCAGCACGCTACCTCGAGACCACAGCGGTGGACCAGTTTATTATTTATGTCTATATTAAAATTCGTAAAGTATTGAAATAAGACATAAGTTATTATGAATTAACGGACATTACCTTTAAATAATACATTAATCTGATGATTCACATTCCCTTGCCATAATCATATTTCACTAACATTTTGTTGGTGTCAATATTATGCCGTATGTCCACCACTGTGGTCTCGAGGAGCGTGCTGCCTTGTCACGCAGCGGGCCCAGGTCCGATCTCCGCTCGGGACAAGTTTCTTGGGTGAGGCTTTTCGGGGGTTTTCCTCACCTGTAAGACAAATGTCCGGATACTTTAAGGCCAAACGGTCCCCGAATATCATCTGGCCATTAATATCATATTCACCTGATTAGATTAAAGTTTAGGTTTAAGGCTTCTCCTGGCGCATCGTTACCCATCGTCATCGCCCATCATATAATTGGGACAGGGTAACCCCGCCTTCCAGGCGCCCCAACCTCAGAAGTGGATTACAATACACCAATGCCAGGAGAGAATACATGAAATGTCGAATGACAAACAGTTGTCATTGAACAAAAAAAAATGCCGTATTCTGTAATAGATTGAAAAAAGTGCGCCACGCAGGCACTGCGTAAATTAATCGTATTCCTCAGCAAGTCAAATTTATGGTCCCATTTTGCTGGTTTACAAAAAATAATGTTTTATTAAGATGGAGAAACTCGATTTCTGATGCCAGTTATTTAAATGTGTCGAACTGCATGAAAACAAATAATGAATAACCGTAAGTTATTACCACTTTTCATATTTTATAATTTGACACCAGCTACACAGATTTGGCATAGCAAATCCACCATAATGCTCTTTTTTTGCAATTTAAATGAAGATACCGAACGAAACCATCTCCTCGCTTTTCTAAAAGACACCAGCCTTCCTGCTAAATATTGGAATGCAAGGCAGCGAATGATTTCATTGTCAATTAGATAATTTGATACCAATTTAAATAATATCTGCATATTTGTTTTTTTTTCATTACTTCATTGAAAATATTAAATTAATTAAACCTATGTATCTTGTAATAGTCCACCACTGTTGTCTCGACGTAGCGTGCTACCTTCTCACGCAGCGGGCCCGGGTTCGATTCCCGGTCGGGACAGGATCCTGGGTGAGGTTTTTTTCGGGGTTTTTCCTCATCTGTAAGACAAATGTCAGGAAGCTTAGGCCCAACGGTCCCCGAAAATCATCCGGCCATCATCATCATCCTTATCATTATCATCATCCTCCACTGGTGTGGAAAGCAACGGAAAGCTACCACATCTATAATTCCCTAGTAAAGCTGCAAAGCATAGCATAAAAATGCTATGATTGCAGTGAAAGACCTGCCCTCGGGCAGAATTACTATGGGTGGATGGATCTTATAGTATATATTGTGAAATTACTGGTATTATATATTGTATGTCCACCGCTGTGGTCTCGAGGTAGCGTGCTGCCTTGTCACGCAGCGGGCCCGGGTTCGATCCCCGGTCGGGGCAGTTTTTCTGGGTGAGGTTTTTATCGGGGTTTTTCCTCACCTGTAAGACAAATGTCAGGAAAACTTTAAAGGCCCAAACGGTCCCCGAAATCATATGACCATCATCCTTATCATTATCATCCTTACCATTAGCATTATCATCATCATCCTTCACCGGTGTGGAAAGCAACGGGAAGATACCACACCTACACAATTCCCTAGTAAAGCTGCAAGCATAGCATGAAAATGCTATGATTGCAGTGAAGGACCTGCCTTCGGGCAGAATTACTATGGATGGATATATATATTGTATGGTATACATTGCGACGAAGCGAATATAGAGATTTTTTAAATTTGAGGTTTCAGGTAAAACCTCCCACTCCTAATGGCCAAATTTTACTCAGTTTAGTAGAATACGTTCCTCGTTTCAATAGCATATACTGACAATGAGTTTCGTTGTGAAACATCAATAATTACGACCGATAGAGATATTTTTTTAAAATTTTCGTTTCTGGTGAACTCTTACTCCTAATTGTCCGACTTTGCTAGTTAATGAACTCGACCTATTTTTATTTTTAATCAAATGATCTACGCCAAGTTTGAATTCGATAAATAAATTGCGGCCGATAGAAGATTAACAGATATAGGCCTATACATATGCGCTTACATTTTTGTTATGGTCATTTTCGGTGTCTACTAGATAGCATTGGTGAAGATCTGTAAACTTTTTTCAAAAATAGTTTCATAAGAACAACCTAAATAGGTTTACTCCTTCGGAACTCTATTAAACGAAATAGACGTAAGTCTATAACATGGGCTATGTGATTAGAGGAAGAAAATAGTTTATTTTAAAATTAAATCTATATTACCTAATCATTCTAACACATTTTTAAATATAAAAAATTATCATAAATAATGCCACGAGTGATTTCCAAATTATCGATAAATTCACGACTCACAAAGTGAGAAGTGAATTTATCTAGAGAATTTGGAAATCAAGAGTGGCATTTGCTAGGACTATTTAACGAATAAAATTAAGCTGTTTACTCACAAATCACTATTTAAATATGTATATATTTAACGTAAACGGCGATGTTTGAAAACAAATGAGAAACGATTGGTATGCTTCATTTGCTTCTTTTGTTCGATCACTGCAACCAGATCATATTATTTATTGCCAAAGGAACACAATATTGTAAGAATGCACTGTAGTGGAGAGAAAATGAAACATATCAAACTGTATATTAATTAATTTCTGATGTCCTATGATGTAAATATGACAATTGTGTTTTTCTGGGAAAAACTACAAGAAAGTGCAAAGATTGGTTTCTTTTTGGTTGTATAATCAATTGCTACAAATGTGTTTTATATTAACTCCCGCATGCAGTATGTGTTGACATTCATGCACTATATATACAATCTGGTAGCCGTATTTCTTAGTGAGTCAGTCACTGCAAAATAATGCTATGACCTATTCAGAATGTTAAAAAGGAGGTGCTTTCTTTATTATGATAAACTTTAGTTGGTAAATTCTAGGCGAAACACAACTGTGATTGGTTGTAAATCAAAACTCATTGTAACATGATTGGTCATTGACTCCCATTTGGGGCAAGAGTTAAATAGTCATTAATATGTTTCTAACTTCATATAATTTTTGCCGTCTTTAATTACAGTCAAATAAACATCGTTTCCAGATGCTTACATCTGCAGAATGATTAAATAAATGTGTAAAATTGAAACAGGAAATAGGAAATGATTCTTAAGCATTTTTAGACATGGAACTTGGAGTCTGCCAAGCAAGATAAAAAACAAGATACGGATAAGTAATGAGTTTTCCAGAAAGATATCTTCAGTGAATCTAATAAAAATGTTTAATATTTACTGAGAGAAGCGCAACGAATACACGTGGCGAAAACAAGAGCGGATGTACATATTGAGCAACCGAGAGATAAGTGAATGATTTTTGATCGGGAATTTCTCAACACAGATAAGGACTTTCTTATCCTTCTTCTTCGGCTTTTCTCCATTTATAGATTTCCCGTCTCCAGTTTCCATTTATTTCTATCATTCTAATCTCCTCCTTCCAAATTCCTATCATTCATTATAGTTCTGATTTAGGTTTGCCATGTTTATTTCTCCCAGGGGGTGACCATTGGTATATATTTTTTTTACTATCTTTCACTCTCCATTCTTTGTACATGGTAATACCATTTAAGAGTTTGATTTTCAATCCTCTTAACAACAGATGTGGTGACATTCATTTCTCTCCAAAGGAATTCATTTCTTATTTTATCCTGTCTTGTTTTTTTAAGGCTTTTTCTATATATCCAATTCAACTGCTCTAATTTTATTCTTTTGTAATTCCGTCAAAGACCAAGTTTCACTTCCATATGACAAAATATTCTGTATTATGCTCTTAAAAAATTTCATTTGTAGTTTCCTTTGTATCATTACAAATATGTTGTCAAATTTGTGTCGTTATATAATTTTTTCTAAAACTAAAGTTTTTTTACGAATTTTATTTATAAAAACATTAAAATAGTCTGTAGTTATTTTCTGTCATAAGCACTTCTGCATTTGGTTGTTTTAATTAAACAGGCGATGTTACTTAGAAGATATGTAATTTCGAATCTTTCGTTCCAGAACAATGGTCAATCAAATATTTGTTCTACACTTTGTTTGTTAATTCCACAATTACAGCTTGCATTTTCTATGAAGTTGAATCCCTGTAGGTATTGACCAAATTTTCCATGCCCAGCGAGGAATTGTTTTAATATAAAATTTGGAACAATGTGTTTGCATTTTATTCTGTCATAAATACTTGCAAAGAACAGTTGTCGTGTTAATGTACCTGTGGTACTATTGAGCCACAAATTGTTCCATCTTACTATTATATGTTCCTTTATTTGTCATCATAAGACGAGAGATCGCATTGCGTTAATGGATTGGAATAAAGAATTATTAAACTTTGGCAAATGTAAATATAAAGAACATATTATAAGATGAGAGATTAAACAAAGTTAATGGAATGGAAAAACAAAATAAATATATATTGACTTAGGCTTTCACGGCCGGAGTTATTATGATGATCTTGTAGAAGATTTCCGGGCTTTTGACCGTGGTCTTGAGACTTGTAGTTCCCAGACGTTTCGCCAGATACTGCGTCCGGCACCCTCAGTCTCAAGACAACCCTTCAGGAAGCCGAAACGTCGGGGAACTTCAAGCCTCAAGACCACGGCCAACAGCCCGGAAATCTTCTACAAGATCATCAAAGTAAATATAATTTTTACAATTTATTGTAAATTGTACTGGATAACAAAACAATAGAACAAGTATCACATTTTCAATATTATAGCAGTATTTTAATATCATATTAAATATGAAAGTTTAAGTTAATAATTTTATATTTTAAAATTCTTTTAATATTTAAATATAACTTAAATAAAGAAAAACATCTAAATAATTAATTGTTGTTCATTGTTGAATAAAAATGTCTTAATAACAATTAAAGAAATTGTATTATATAACAGTCTATCTAAATAATGCTTTTATAATTGTGTCTTAAGTCATTGTTGTCTGAAATATAAAGCTTTCTGTTATAACTGTAATAGGAACACCTGACTTAATATTTTTAAATAAAAGCTTACTAAATTCTGATTGGATGTTAAAAACAATTAACTTTTTGATTTAACCAATCAGATTTAAACATGGTATTTAATGGACCATTAACCAATAGAATTTAAATTAAAATCATGTGATGTAATAATGTTCTTTAATATTATAACAGAATTACTCTAGGAGTCTGCATATAACTTTCATCAAAGATAGAAGCTATAACAACTCTCCTGATAAAATGTGAAATTTAATACCAGAAGAGTAATTGATTTCAGACGAGAAAATAATATATTTAATTGACAGTGAAGAATAATATCACTTAAATTTACTTAATCTGCTGGGAACCTACAAAATGAATAAATTTATTACTAGTTCAGTTATTAGTGATGTGTTTTCCTATCCTGTGTACCAACTTCGACCTTGAGAAGAGAATCCAGCTCTACCGGAAAATCAAACCCAACCTGAACCAGTAATTCTTATTTATTATTTTTGGATACTAATCCTTCAAAATTGCGCCCACAACGTGGAAAATAATGAAGAACTGACTAAATACTTCTTCAAATTGTCGCCATAACGAGGGGCATAATTCTATACTTCTTCAATATTTAGGATGTGATATAACTTATAGAGAAAATAAAGATATAGAAAATAAAGTAAATAAATTTCAGGCTATTTGTGGAACCATAAAAAGAACCTTAGGTCGGAAAACAAGGAAAGATATGAAACTTAAATTATATAAAACAATGGCTGTTTCTTTGTTGTTGTATGGAAGTGAAAATTGGATAATGAAATCAAGGGATAAAAGCAGGATATAGACTGCGGAAATGCTGTATTTACGTAATGTGAAAGGATGCACAAAAGCGGATAGAATAAGAAATGAAACTATATGAGAAGAATTAAAATTAAATATAAAATTGAAGATAAAATCAGCGAAAATAATAAGAAATGGGCAGAACACTTAATGAGAATGAACAACGAAAGAATACTAAAAAGAACCTTCCTGTATAATCCCAGAGGAACAAGAGATGTTGACCGACCACGCAGAAGATGGACTCCACTTTTAACTTCGCCGGAACAGGCTGCATATCCTAAACCTTGTAGTGGAAGAAGAAGAAGACAATTTATTTATTAAATGCCCCAGATTGTCATTTCGACATTTCTGGTGTTCTCTCCTGGCATTGACTTAATTGTATAATCCACTTCTAAAGTTGAGGTGCCTAGAAGGCGGAGTTACGTTACCGCGATGATATGATGGGTCATAAATGATAATTGAGTGCCAGGAGATTTCTTAACCTAAATTCCAGACCATGGGCAATCACAGGAATGATTCCCTTTAAGGGAAAATTCCTAGCATATGGTTTGACCGGGAATCGAACCCGGGACCCATGAACAGTAGTCAGGAATGCTGACCACTAGCCCATGAGACTGGTCGATACTTTTTACATTATTCTAATTATTTTATACGCGGTAATTACTTCATCAGTATTTTAAGAAAATACTAATTGTTCATTAACTATCCAATTAATTCATTGCTCATTGATATACAGTAATAGAATCTCTCTTCAGCGGTTTTATACAGTAATGAATTTTATAAAAATATTGACCTCATTATCTAGTGTTTATAGGTCTAATGCTCGCTTCCAAATACAAGGTTCGCCGGTTTATACCCAGTGGGGATTCACGAATTTTTGAAGGCACATAAAACTAGAGCTTGCTTTCTTGCGAGAGAAGTAAAACCGTGAATCCCCGGATCTAACTTAATTTTTAAATAGTAATATAAGTATCCCATCCATAGTAATTCTGCCCGAAGGCAGGTCCTTCACTGCAATCATAGCATTTTCATGCTATGCTTGGAGCTTTACTAGGGAATTGTGTAGGTGTGGTAGCTTCTCGTTGCTTTCCACACCTGTGAAGGATGATGATGATAATGGTAATGATAAGGCCGACGATGATGATGGCCACATTATTTCGGGGACCGTTTGGGCCTTAAAGTTTTCCTGACATTTGTCTTACAGGTGAGGAAAAACCCCGATAAAAACCTCACCCAGAAAAACTGCCCCGACCGGGGATCGAACCCGCTCCCGCTGCGTGACAAGGCAGCACGCTACCTCTAGACCACAGCGGTGGACAATGTAAGTATATATATTAATTCTGCCAAGGGCAGGTCCTTCACTGCAATCATAGCATTTTCATGCTATGCTTGCAGCTTTACTAGGGAATTGTAGGTGTGGTAGCTTCCCGTTGCTTTCCACACCGGTGAAGGATGATGATGATGATGATAATGATAAGGATGATGATGATGATGGCCATATGATTTCGGAGACCGTTTGGGCCTTAAAGTTTTCCTGACATTTGTCTTAGAGGTGAGGAAAACCCCGATAAAAACCTCACCCGGAAAGACTACCCCGACTGTGGATCGAACCCGGGCCCGCTGCGTGACAAGGCAGCACGCTACCTCGAGACCACAACGGTGGACTATATATATATATATATATATATATATATATATATATACGTCTTCCTCAATTAGTATGCATTTTTGTTTTAAAAAACTTCGTTAATTATTAAAATCGTGTAGGCCTTTCAGAACATGTTTCATCTTCGGGATGCTATTTGGTACAGATGTCGGCGTATAAATAATATAATTTATATCTAATAATTAAGCAAGTTTTTTTTAACAAAAATGCATTCTAATTTAGGAAGACGGATATAAAGGTACTTACGTTAGGCGCCGTGGCGCAAGCGGTTAGATTCTTACCTCTCTCCACTGGAGTCTCGAGATCGAATTTCGGTCACTCCATGTGGGTTACGTGGTGGACTAAACGGAGCTTGGGCAGGTTTTTCTCGCGGTTCTCCCGTTTTCCCCTACCACAAATATCATTGCACCATTTCTCCATACTCATTTCATCCATTTCGCTTCATTTCATTCATCCGCCCCTGTGACGGTGCGTCAGGAGTTGTCGGGCGGCACACTTGTCGTTCACATACTTCTATAAATATTGGGCATCATCTCATCTCATTCCTCGACTCGACCCTGAGTTTGACACGAGTTGAGGATATATACTTATATTATTATTTAAAAAATATTACATAAGCTCAATTTTGATAACAATGAATTGTAAAAATACAGTGAAAAATCTCGTAGCACTATGAAATAAGATATATATATATATATATATATACATGTTATAATTAAATCTTTAACATTGAGCAATGCAAGCTTAATATGGTATGATAAGAAAAATAAATGCCTGGACGGGATTCGAACCCGGATCTCTGAGATCCGGGTTCGAATCCCGTCCAGGCATTTATTTTTCTTATCATACCATATATATACATATATATATATATATATATATCTTCTCTTTCATGCCCAGCTTTGAATCGAGATGATAATGACCAAGTTGTTAAAGGGTATCATTGAATAAAATACTATCCCACTTACGATAATTGAACTCCATTGAATAAGGATATAACCAACAATTTTTTGTGACATTTGTTTTAAATGGAACACTATCTTATAGCCAAGTTCAATCGAGTGGCAAATGAAACCAACGTAGTTAGTAGTAACTAGTTATTGAGTATGTTGGGTAAGATTACATAAACGATTATCGGTGAATATTGAATAATTCATTTAAACAATTTAAAGTTATTTTCGCAGAAATAGATGGTTACAGTTTTGTAAAGAGCTCCTAAATTTTTCCTAATCAATTTCTCCTTAAAGGGCAATTAATGAAATTACACCAGCTGCTATTATGTTTTATTGAAATTTTCTCACTATGGAAACGAATATAATTATCTTAAATAAGGAATATTTGTTAATCCATCCATAGTAATTCTGCCCGAAGGCAGGTCCTTCACTGCAATCATAGAATTTTCATGCTATGCTTGCAATTTTACTAGGGAATTGTAGGTGTGGTAGCTTCCCGTTGCTTTCCACACCGGTGAAGGTTAATGATGATTATGATAATAATAATAATAATAATAATAATAATAATAATAAGGATGATGATGATGGCCATATGATTTCGGGGACCGTTTGGACCTTAAATTTTTCCTGACATTTGTCTTACAGGTGAGGAAAAACCCCGATAAAAACCTCACCCAGAAAAACTGCCCCGACCGAGGATCGAACCCGGGTCCGCTGCGTGTCAAGGCAGCACGCTACCTCGAGACCACAGCGGTGGACTATCTGTTAATAAAGATAAAATATCATTTTTTAACGCAGGATCTTTCAAATGGCAACATAATGCATGAAGTAAACCCAGTTGTACTGGAATTGTTTGAAATATTAAACAAAATACATTTAAGTATCATTTCTGGTTGGCCTTTCTTACCTATTTCAAATCAAGAATGAAACTTTCATACACACGGTGTTGAAAAAAAACACTGACAACGGAGGTGAGGTAGTACATTGAGATATATTGATTATTTTTAATAAGGTACAGATGTCCGGAAATTATGCATTTTTCACTCTATGAGCAGCTGACATCTCAAGAGTTCCGTTAGTTGGATCTTAAGCTCAATATATGACAATACTGTGGCAGTCACATTAAGTTTTGAAAATACCCATCTCCCATCTCAATGCAGAGCGTGCATCAGCGGTGTAGTGATTGGCGCACACGTTCAAATACGCCTGGTCTCGTTTGAATTATTTCTGCAGCAGCGTGGATTCGGACTATAAGACCCATACGTGACTCCACTGGAGTCTGATAAACAGACGGTTTCATGTCGCCTCACAAAAAGTAGTCGAGAGGGATAAGATCAGGTGATCTTGGAGGATCATGGGACTGATCCCCCTCTGCCAATCCATGGACCTGGATACGTGGTATCCAAATGTCTCCTCACATTGGTATCGAAGTGAGCTGGGGCTCCGTCGTGTTGCAGCCACATTCCGTTGAGAAGCCACGTATCACAGGTTCCGTACCTGAGAGGTGTTGTCAAGTAATGAGTCTTCAAATCCTTCATACTAACAATGATCTTGAGATATGACTAACTAGTCATAGTGTGAAAACGCATCATTTCCGGACATCTATACCTTATTAAAATATGATCAACATATCTCAATATATTACCTCTCCTCCGTTGTCGGTATTTTTTTTTCAACGTCCTGTATATATAATATACACACATACCCTAATTGTATGTGTGTATATACCCCATACGTCCCGCATGGGGACATGGGGGCTCCCTAGCGTGAGATTAAGCAGGCTAATTTAATTACGTAATTTATCTACAGATGTCAACGAATGACATGTACTGTAATTAGCACGCCGCACCTACTGAAAAACGCATGATTTAGCTGGACAAAATTAAATACATCGCTCCTATTACACGTATTTTCACGAAACTTTACACAGTTATTAATCATGGCATTTTCTGCATATGTAGAAACTTCCATTACATTTTTTTGAAATACCACCCCTTAGAAGAGGGTGAAATTTTATAAAATTTACAACTTATTTCCTATTAAACATATATTCACGAAACTACTTATTTCCTATTAAACATATATTCACGAAACTCTACTGTTGTTAACCATTTCATTATTTGTATATGTAGAAACACCTATTAAGTTTTCTAGATAAAACCACCCCTTGCACGAGGGTGAAATTTAATAAAATGTACAACTTCTTTCCTATTAAACATATTTTCAAGAAACTTTACATAATTGTTAACCATATAATTATTTGTATACCGTATGTAGAAACACTCATCAAGTTTTGTTGGAAAAAACCACCCCTTATACGAGGGTATCCATCCATAGTAATTCTGCCCGAAGGCAGGTCCTTCACTACAATCAGAGCATTTTCATGTTATGCTTGCAGCCTTACTAGGGAATTGTAGGTGTGGTAGCTTCCCGTTGCTTTCCAAACCGGTAAAGATGATGATGATGATAATGATAAGGATGATGATATGACCATATGATTTCGGGGACCGTTTGGGCCTTAACGTTTTCCTGACATTTGTCTTATAGGTGAGGAAAATCCCCGATAAAAACCTCACCCAGAAAAACTGCGACCGGGGATCGAACCCGGGCCCGCTGCGTGACAAGGCAGAACGCTACCTCGAGATCACAGCGGTGGACATTCGAGGGTGAAATTTTATAAAATTTGAAACTTCTTTTCTCTTAAACATATTTTCACGAAACTTGACAATTTAGAAATATATATATACACGCAGCGGGCCCGGGTTCGATCCCCGGTGGAGACAGTTTTTCTGGGTGAGGTTTTTATCGGGGTTTTTCTTCACCTGTAAGACAAATGTAAGGAAAACTTTAAGGCGCAAACGGCCCCCGAAATCATATGGCCATCGCAATCATCATCATTCATATTCATCTTAGGTTAAGCTTAGGATTAGGGACTCTCCTGGCGCACCATTATCATCATCATTACCCATCATATCATCGGGGCAACGTAATGTCATTAACAACACAATCAAACAAGCATATTGTTGAAACTTTGATTCATATGATATATGTGTCACTACTTTTATTTTTTATATTTCGTAGGAAGTTCGAAAATTAATTTTGTCCAGCTAGATCGTACATTTTTCCGTATGTGCACCGCCTCGATGAGACATCGAGTAGGCAACTAAAGGCATTACTTGAATGAATGAAGCTCGATTAAATTTTGCACAGAACCCTTTTTATTCAGGCGTGTAGTTCTTTATCGAGCCTGAAAATCTTCAGACTCGGGTCCCACGGCTTAAAGTTCCTCCTGAAGGACTTGCCCCTTGGAATTTTCCATCCTAAAAATCCACCGACCTCGGCCGGGTTTAAATCTGTGACCCTCGGGACTAGAAACAAGGAACACAACCAATAGACCTCGTGGACGACACATACATCTATACTTTATCCACATCTATACTCATTTTTAAAAATTCTATTAAAAATCTATCCCTCTCTCTTCCATGAACCACTCTGCATATGTCTTTGTAGTGAGACTTCGTCTTTTGTACAATTAAAGTTTATGTTCAAAACAAATTTAAAATAACCACCCAACGGAGACACACAAACTCCCCCCACACAGCAAGTGTAGTGTAAGACAATATCTTACAATAATTGAAGACTAAATTTTTTTCCACATTGAAGTTATCATTTATTAATAATACAAATTTCTTCATTGAGCCCCAATTTTGCCATCTGTCAATTTTCTCATTGTGCTTCCCCACTCTACACTTCAATCTCCCACGAACCGACCTCATAAATCTCCCTTGTAGTAGCTGAAATATGAGTTGTTCTGTCTCTCTACAAAATTCAATAATATGTTGCCAACTTTTCCAATAGCATACCCCACGTAGTTGAAACATTCTAACAACATGCATTAAAAATTAAAATATATAATTAGTACCTGAGATCACAGTTTTCCTCAACAAGATGAAATGCTGTAAAATATTCAGGACCTCAACGGTGTTTCGTAATGGACTTTAAGAGTACTAACTATTGTAGTATTAAAAATTAAGAAATACTGATGTAAACTCGAGACTTGAAGTCTTAACCGTGTTTATTAATTTTATTTTATGTATATGTGTATTATTTACAGTGGTCATAACTGACTCTTGGCTACAGTTGTCTATAGTGTATCAATTGGAGGTAATTTCTCGTCCTAGAGAGACTGAAATTTTAAATTAAAGTAAAGAACTCTCTGTGTTATTTTTAGCACAGGTGCTCTGTATTCACACTTCGTCAGGGGTCCTCATCTAGGGGATATGTGGATGGCGACCACAAGGTGCCCAAGCTGTGCAAAACATTTCTTCCACTTACTTGTGTTTTGCAGCTTTTAACTTTACTATCTAACCTCTCTTGGTTAACTCTTGTTTTTTCGACCCCGACGCTATTAGGGCATCCGAGGGCTAGGGAGTCCTTCCTTTTTTCCATTTCTTCTTTCCTTTATTTTCTTTTCTTCTCCAGAAAAGCCTCACCAGAGGCTATAAGATGGGAGCCCCATCACTGGTCTTGCCTTCCTTTGGCCAGCAACCAATCGAAGGGACTATTATTTTGCTTTCAAGTCTTATACGAGAATTTCCCTCAAACGCTGGAGGGAAAATTTTCTATAGGATCGTAACAGGCCTTGGCCTAATACTTGGAAGGAAGAAGAAGAAGAAGAAGAAATATCAGTCTATCTGGACCCTTAAACTTGTTGGAATCTCCATACTGTCTTTCTAGACTGCACATATTAACTTTTATTTATTAGATACTGGCTAATACTCGACGTGCGCAGCTACGCCTAAATAAATGAAAATTAATGTGCTTTTATGTTTAGTTGAATAATTAAATGGAAAAATAATTATAAATTTATATTTTTAGATACTCCGTGCTGATTATTCGGCGTTGCCCGGGAATCTACTTATCCCGATCTTCTTGATATACATGAGCTGAAATACGAAAATTAATATGTTTTATGTTTAATTCAATAAGTAAAAGAAAACATTTATATCGTAATTATTTTTAGATACCCCATGCTGTTTACCCGGCGTTGCCCGGGAATCTACTCATCCCGATCATCTTGGCATAAATGAGCTGAAAACAAAAATTAATGTACTTCTTATGATTAGTTGAATAAGTAAAATGAAAATTATTATAAATGTAGGCCTATGTAGGCATATGATTCAATTAAGAGGGAGAAGTTATATAGTATCCTGCTGGAGTTCGGAATTCCTAAAAAGTTAGTTAGACTTATACGAATGTGTCTAAATGGCTCAAATAATAGGGTGCGTGTAGGCAAACAGTTTTCAGACACTTTTGAAATCCAGAATGGGTTGAAGCAAGGAGATGCACTATCTCCTCTACTATTTAATTTTGTACTAGAGCATGCCATTAAATCTTTAGAGAATGAGAAAGGCTTACAACTGAATGGTATTAATAAGCTGTTAGTTTATGCTGATGATGTAGTACTATTGGCCGATAGCGAGGAGATACTAAAGGCCAACACGCACACACTATTGAGTAACACTAAGAAATTAGGACTGGAAGTAAATATCAGTAAAACTAAATATATGGTCACAGGTAGAAATTCAGTATATAATGGAAATGGACAGCTAATGACAAATGAGGGAAATTTTGAGGAAGTGGCTGAATTCAAATATCTAGGAACAATAATCACAAATAGGAATGAGACGCACAAAGAAATTAAACATAGGCTCAATTCTGGAAATGCATGCTATTATGCATTGCAGAGACTTTTTGATGTCCCAACTCCTGTCAAAAAACGTTAAGCTGAAAATATATAAAACTATTATTCTACCAGTTATATTATATGGGTGCGAAACATGGATTCTTACTTTAAGGGAGGAAAGGAGATTACGAGTATTTGAGAATAAAGTTCTTAGGAAAATTTTTGGACCAAAGAGAGATGAACAGACAGGTGAATGGAGAAGACTACATAACAGTGAACTACATGGTCTTTATAGGAAGCCAGATATAATAAGAACAGTTAAGTCCCGTAGACTGCGATGGGCAGGACATGTTGCACGTATGGGGAATGAAAGACGTGCATGGAAGCTTCTTGTAGGAAAGCCAGAGGGAAAACGCCCGGTTGGTAGACCAAGAGTGAGGTGGGAGAACAACATTAACTATGATTTGAGGGAAGTAGATTATACAGGGAATGATTGGAAAGCATTAGCTGAGGATAGGGATGTATGGAGAGCTTATGTCCGCGCGGCCATGAACCTACGGGTTCGATAGTGCCAGTGAGTAAGTAAGTAAGTAAGTAGGCCTATGTCGTAATTATTTTAAGATTCCCCGTGCTGATTACCCGGTGTTGAACGGGAATCTACTTACCTCGATCTTCTTGGCATAAATGAGCTAAAAGACAAAATTCGTTATTGTGAGTTATCCGTAAAAGAATACCCGCCATGTGCTGCTATGCATGCACAGGAATCTACGTACTTGTCTCGACCTTCTAAACATCAGTAAAAGACAAAAATGGTTACTATGAGTTATCCGTAAGAAGTAAACATATTCTGTCGCAGACTTTCTTGTAGAGCTTTTTGAGAATTCAAATCTGTTTACATTAATTTTGTGTATTTGTTATGGTTTAGTCAGCGTAAGCCATTTAAGCGTCCAAACAGCTTCTTTTTTGTTACGTTTTCCACTACAAAGGGCGTTTTAAGGGTGTAGGAGTTGAGTACCGTAACGCTCTTATAGCCTATGTTCATCCCGAGAATCTCCTGAACATTTTGCAAAAAGCCCCATCACAATCGGATCAACGGTATGGCCGCGCTTAAGGGGACCGTATGATGAAAATGTTGAAAAAATCACAAAAAAAATGCAATTTTTTTATTTATTTTTTAATAACTCTGAGTCTTTATGATCATTTTCGTGTATTTTTATTATTGTAGGAACATAATTGAGTCCGTGACGTAAGAGTTTAAATATCCCTGCACATGTGATCAGCATTACAACTTAAACTTTAATATGCCTTTTTTTCCGTTTCCATTTTTTGACATTTTCAAAACGTAAAATGCTCCTTACGATGCAATATTTATGCTACCAAAGGTAAATTTTGAGGTTAGACTCCCCAGGATATGCTAATTCAAATTTACTATGCTGTTACTAGTGTAAGATACATCTGTTCTTTTAAATTGAGATGGAAAAAATAATGAGAGTGATAAATATTTTTTTAATGAAAAAAGCGGTATCCTCCCCTTATGAATTATTTTGCATAGAAAATGTGTTTAGTGTAATCATAAAGACTCTGAATCTCAAATTTCATTAGAAAATCTTTAAAAGTGCATCTTAAGGAGCATTTTTTAGAAAATATTTAAAATATAGTTTTAAAAAAATCATAATTCTGAAACTATTCCACTTATAAACACCAAACGTCACAGAAACGTTTGTATAAGCACATAATATATGTGCTAAACATTTAAAAACAATCAGATGAAAACTAAAATTAAATTGAAATTCACCAGTCGGTGCCCTTAAAGTACGAACAAACAAACATTCATTTATATACATTAGATTAACTTGAGTTTTTACAGAACTCCTTCTTTGAACGTGACGTCTGTAGTTAATTTATTTTGTGTTTATGAATAATGTTGATTATAGTAATTATGAGGTGGGAGATTTTTCGGGGAATTATGGTCTGAGTTTCCTGGCATTTGGTTTATAGTTGAGGGAGAACCCTGAACATCCTCAAGCAGAAAATTCAGTAACACCGGGAACCGAACTCAAGCCCACTACCTGATAGGTAATGATGTAACCCTTAACATCACACCGACGGTACTAACTGTAAAATTGTACGCGATATTACAATGATATAGAGGTATTATATGGTAATTAATTTCTCTTCTACGACAGCATGCGTGTGTTTGTATTATCTTGTTTTGAAAATTTTAATTCATTTTTATTGCGTGTTAAATTTTGTAAACGCAGTTATAGGTGATCTAATATCCCCGGGTAATTTAGGACTAGTGTAGAAAAAAGGAAATACACGCCCAAATAAATCTCGGCAGTTTGGAGTGAAATATGATACCAATGTAGCCAGCTGATAAAATATTTCCCTACACGACTTCCGAATCCCACTTGTTTACATGTTAATTCCCCTTATAGTTATGTAACCATATTCAGCACCACTACCGTATAACTTGCCTATATATTATGGCGTTTCTGACTTACTTATTTTGTAGTGAATTATGTATTTCTTAAAGTTAGATAATACTTTTATAACTAAAATACATCATAAAACTAAAGTACAGGCCGTAGGAGACCCTTGGGGTAGTAGGAGGTTAAGGCTCCCACTTTTTCTAGATAATCGGTACTTTATGTCAGCCGGGTTGTCAGCCCTGCGTGACCGCCGCCTTTACCCCCAGAACAACAAGCGTCTGGTACTAATTTCCGTTAGAGGCTGAATCGACCTCAGGATCATGGTGACACCAGAAGGTTTGGGTCAGTTTAAAAATCCTGATCCCACCGGAAAAAAAAACATCATGCAACTTTTAAAATAGCCTCACTTTTTAACAATTATGAAAGAGGCAAATAATATTCAAACAAAACAAACAATTGAGCTCTATTAATTCTTCTTCTTCTTCTTCACTTCACGGGCTAGGAAAATTGCCTGTTCCGCCTCACAGTTGTTCTGTCCATCTTTTCACTGGCCTTCCTACATTCCTTGAACCTCTTGGCTTGTAGTTGAATGCTGCTCTCGGTATCTTGTTACATTCATTCTTTCCACATGTGTGATCCATTTCTCTCTATATTCTCTGATTTTCTCATCTAATGGGTATATATATATATATATATATATATATAACTCTGTTCTTATATCTTCATTCGTTGTCCGATCCAATCTTGTGCAGCCTTTTGTTCTTCTAAGGAAATTCATTTCTGCGCTTTATATTCTAATTTGCAATTTTTTGGTCATTACCCAAGTTTCGCTCCCATAAAGTAATGCAGGAACTGCCAATGTTTTATAAAACTTCAATCTAGTATCTCTTCTTGTTTTATTCTTTAATGTTTTATGTATAGTTCAACATATCATTTGAAATTTCGACAGTTTCATATGTATGTCTCTTTCAGTCTTTTTGTTTATAGTAAAATTACAACCCAAATAATTAAAATTTGTTACTTGTTCCAGAGGTTTGTTGTCTATTACGATTTTTGATCACATATGATCGTTTCCCCAAAATGCCATTATTTTTGTTTTTTCTTTTGATATTTTGAAATTATATTCTTGGCATATCTGATTTAATTAATATAAAGAGTACTGCAAATTACTTTCATTTTCTTGAATAATAACCACATCGTCAGCATACATTAAAACGTTTAGCTCTATTTATTTATGTACATTATTTAAATTTTACCTATAAGTGTGTATTTACAACACAATTTTAAAGAATTTTTACAAATTTATTTAGGGAAATTTTGTTATGTGAAGACGCTAAGTGTAAATTCAGTATCTGTTTGCACAGATGGAAAAGATTTCAATACCTTTATTCATCAGAACATATGTTTCATTTAAGGGGAGACCTACACTTTTGAGGACCAAAAAAAAGTAATTTTTCAATTTATCTTTTTTCATATAGATTGAAACTACATCTTTAAATTAGTGAAATATTTTCATTGATTTCTCTATTACTTTTCGAGTTATGTTTAGAAATGTGCAATGCCGTCACTCGAGTGAGTCCTTTAATTTTAGAAGGTACCTAGATCTTCGGTAACTTAATTTTTTTAATACGGTTTCCCTGATAATTCCCAACATTTTCAACATATTGAGGTGCAATTGTGCATATATATGTAGTTTATAGAGATGAATAAAATACACTGCAATTAGTAATATACCTATTATATTTTATTTTTAAAAACATATTTTTAATGCACATTTTAACAAAAATGAGTATACGTCAATTTAAAATGAAAAATAAAATATTTACACTCTATAGAATTAAACAAATGTAGTACATTTTGTAGCTACAACATTGAAATTTAGGAAAATTATCAGGGAAACGGCAAGACAATGCAAAATTTTCAGCTGACATTTTGAATATTTAATTAACCATAACGACTGAAATCAGATTGTACTTAAGTACACAAACATACTTACATTGTAATATAGATATCACATACCGAATTTCATTTCTGTAACCAGCATTGTTGCTGAGAAAAAAATATTGAAATATGCCATATTTTTAATGACTAAAGGTGTAGGTCCCCCCTTAAAAACAAATTTCATTTCGATTTTTTTATTCTCCCAGTTATATTATATGGATGCGAAACATGGACTCTTATTTTAAGGAAGGAAAGGAGATTACAAGTATTTGAGAATAAAGTTCTAAGGGGGAAAAATGGGCCAAAGAGAGATGAACAGAGAGGTTAATAGAGAAGACTACATAACAATGAGCTACATTGTCTTTATAGGAAGCCAGATATAATAAGAACAGTTAAGTCTCGCAGACTGCGACCTGCAGGATACGTGTCACGATTGGGAAATAAAAGAGATGCTTTGAAGGTTCCTGTTAGAAAAACCAGAGAGACGACGTTGTGTTGTCTCCTGGCATGGCGTACTTGCAACCACTTCTGAGATTGGGGCGCCTGGAAGGCGGGGTTACGTTGCCCGGATGATATGATGGGTGATGATGATGATGATGATAGTGGTGTGCCAGGAGAGTCCCTAATCCTAAGCTTAATCTAAGATGAATATGAATGTTGATGATTGCGATGGGTATATGATTTCGGGGACTGTTTGGGCCTTAAAGTTTTCCTGACATTTGTCTTATAGGTGAGGAAAACCCCCGATAAAAACCTCACCCAGAAAAACTGTCCCGACCGGGGATCGAACCCGGACCCGCTGCGTGACAAGGCAGCACGCTACCTTGAGACCACAGCGGTGGACAAACAACTAAATAATAAAACCGCTTTTTTGCAAATTGTTCACAATTCCTTAGGAAGCCCTTGGAGTTCTGGAAGGTTATGCTCCCACTTGTTTAGACAATCGACACTTTATTGTCAGCCGGTTGTCAGTTCTTCGTGACGGCCGCCTTTACCCCCAGAACAAGCGTCTGGTACTAGTTTCCATTAGAGTCTGAATCGACCCCAGGTTCAATGGTGCCGCTACAAGGTTTTGGTCAGTTTAGAAATCCTGACCAACTCAGATTCGACCCTCAACTTTTCAGCTTTTAGCGTGCGTATTGCTTAACCAAATACTCTACTGCGTGTCCCCTTGGTTTAATATATATATTCGGATAGAATAAAATCGTATCATGTGTACCATAATTTCGTATTTAATTAAACTAATTAAGCAACGATTAGATAAAGTTTAGAATTGGCTTAGGGCTTTGGTTTCATGATACTAGATCCAAGTACAAGAGGGTATATGATTATATTTATGATTAAACGAAATACTATCATCCTTATGGGTTTGTTAACATGGAATTAAATAGGTCTGGGCAAATACTGTTACGTTGAAAACAGGAATTGCTATTCCTGCTGCACTGAATAACATTATAACATCTCAAGTATGGAAGGTTGTGTTGCTAATTAGATCTCTAATTCCTCTAGCAATATTACTTGCTACAGAAGTGCAATCTAGAGACCGTCAGTGTAGAATGTAGAGTATTTTGTAGTTTATGTAACATAATCACTGTATGCATAATTTTCAATATCAAACTTGAGTGGTGTGAAATCCAACCTTTATGATCATCTTTTTGTATTTAATTTTATGGTATAAAAAATAATGATAGTAACAAAAGATATCTCAATTTAACCACAGCCTTGACATTTTTAAATACAGTAAAACGTGTTCAAAGCGGAATCGCATGAGACCAATTTTTTTCCACATTAGATAACATTCCGCATTATAAAAAATATTAACCAACCTTAGATTATAGAGCACCGTATATATCTTTTTGTGTATCTTGGATTAATAGTAGTTTCACTGCCGTTGAAATGTGAAGTATAGTATGTACAAGCGACTTCGACGATTAACACACGAAAAACAGTCCCGTTTCGTTAGCGTTAAAAATGTCTCTTAGACGCGTATCCAGAAATTGAAGTATGCAGTTTCGGTTCCCACTCACTAAATATACTTTCGTCCACATCCTTTGATTCCCCGCAAGTTTCATCCCACACTATATTGTGTCGTCTTTTAAAACTGTCCATAACCAACCAGAAGGTGCCTTGAAATCGTTATTCCCTAGGGATATAGCAACAGTCAGAGCTTGACTTTGGAGCATCGGTCCGAAAATTTAAGATATTTTGTTCGTGGACTTTTAAAACACCCCCACACCTCGTTGAATTTTCTTTGCGTCCATTCATTCATTATTTTTTCTTTGTGTTTTAAAATCTCATAAACTTGGGTCTTTTCACATTTAAATTTACTAAGAGTCTGTTTTTTTATCTTCAATCATTTTCACTTTTTCTTTTAATGACAATGATACATATGATTTAGCAATCTTTATTCCGTAAATTCAGAAAGCTACATGTGAAAGATACGTACACAATCGGTCTCAGATTTTAAACTAATTTAAGATTTTACATTGCACAGATGTCACACGACAAATATTTGTTAAACGAATCTGTATTTCGCAAAACAGTTGTGCAGTGAGGCCGAAAGAAAATTCAAGATACAGATAGTAACCCTACTTCTCCCGGTGGCAGGAATCATCACTTATTGCTAATTCGTCTAACGGGAATTCAATGAAGATGAAACTAATTTATTTCTTTTTCCATCTTTCCGCCTTATAAACATTTTTTCATGAATTGTGTAGAAATATCCTTCCGTTTCCACGCTGGACAGATTCCGTTTTATACAAAATAAGTACACTTAAAATTACTATTATTTCGCCGAGACCAATAAATTTGTTCACATTGTACAGATTTCCGCTTTATGCACGTTCCGGATTAAACAAGTTTTACAGTATAAATAAATAACAGGTCCACCGCTGTGGTCTCGAGGTACGGTGCTGCCTTGTCATGCAGCGGCCTGGGTTTGATACCCGGTCCGGACAAGTTTCATGGGTGAGGTTTTTTCGGGATTTTTCCTCGCTTGTAAGACATGTCAGGAAACTTTAAGACCCAAACGGTCCCCGAACATCATACGGTCATCTTAATCACCATCATTAATATTCGTCTTAGATTAAGCTTAGGATTAAGGAAGTGCTCTTCTGGCGCACACTATCATCATCATCATCATCACCCATATCATCGGGACACCGTAACCCGGCCTTCCATGCGCCTCAACTTAAGAAGTGAGTTACAGTTACGCCAATGCCAGAAGAGAACACCAGAAATGTCAGAATGATAACCTAAGGCATTAGGGGAAAAACGTCCGTCTCCGTGATGTGGTTGGTAAGAGTCGCTATCTTCCATCCCAGCGGTCCTGGGTCGATCACTGGTTAGAAAACTTCAAATCGGTTCCCGATGTTCATCGTCTTGTTTCCTGTGCTGTCTTCTATCCCTGCATTATGTTAAACACAGATCCTTTCACCTATCTAGTGTTTTGTTCAATGTGTCTATGCCTATAGGCAACCAATCCCGAGTAAGTGTTCTTTCGGAAAGGAACTAAAGAGATGAGTCACGTATCGTAGAGTCTGCCGCGGAGAACTAGTTGTTATGTTCCTTGCCTCTGGTCCCGAGAGTCGTGGGTACAAACCCGATCGTGTCGATTATCTTTTTAGGATGGAACAATTTATGGACCAAGTTATCCGGGAGGGTCTTTAAGCCATGTATCCCAATGGCAAGAAATTTTATGCTTGAAAAAGGTACTTAAGCTTCAATAAAGAGGCCTCTAAACAAAATTGGTCGGCTTTCTTCAACCTAGTAATACCTTAGTTGTCTACCAGGTGTCTCATTGGGTTGGTATGTTGACCGCATACCATCGTCATCACCAACAACAACAAGGATTAAGCCCAATGGCCTGTTCCGATCTTATTATTGGTCGAATTGATCCTTCCATCTCTTCAATGGTCTTTCCAACAATTTTCTCCCTTTTGGTTTATAATTATACTTTGTTCTTGGTATGCACTGTTCATTCATTCGTAATATGTGCTGAAGATAAGCATTTTGATAGTATTTTATTCTTTCACACGGATTAAATAAATTAAGTTCTGTTCTTATATCTTCGTTTTTCTTTTTATCGGTCCTTTGGTATCCTGCTATTGCTTTCAACATCCTCATTTCTGCAGCCTCTATTTGTTTACTATCTGCCTTTGGTAATGTCCAGGTTTCACATCCATAGATAAGAGATGGAACTGCCAATACTTTG
Organism: Diploptera punctata; assembly: GCA_030220185.1. Taxonomy (NCBI): domain Eukaryota; kingdom Metazoa; phylum Arthropoda; class Insecta; order Blattodea; family Blaberidae; genus Diploptera; species Diploptera punctata. The sequence goes on from JASPKZ010003882.1 coordinate 3,346,258, forward strand.
TAAAATTTTAAAATAGTTTATTTTCTAGTTTTATTCAATAAAGTACGTTTAATTGTGCCACATAGATAATTGAATCGTTGTATTTTAGTGTGTTTATCTAAACTTCTGTCATTACCTAAATTACATCCCAAATAATTAAATTCTGAACTTGGTATATAATTACATTCTTTATCACTATTTTTGTTCTTAATGCACCATTCATGACATATTAGGGAAATAAGTGTAACTAAATTAACATGATGTAGGAACTCCCAACAAAGGAGAGGCTAAGACCCATCATTGGGCTGTTATGCCATTGCAGGTAGAAGTGTTGTAGTATAGGGGACTTGAAAGAATATCGAGCAGAGAACAGACACAAATACATTACACATAACTAACTCACAGGCACTATCGAACCCGTAGGTTCGTGGCCGCATGGGCATAAGAACTCCATACATCCCTATCCTGAGCTAATGTTTTCCAATCATTCCCTGTATAATCTACTTCCCTCAAATCATAGTAAATATTATTCTTCCGCATCATTCTTGGTCTATCAACTGGGCGTTTCCCTCTGTTTTTTTTTTCCTACAAGAAACTTCCATGCACGTTTTTCATTCCCCATTCGTGTCACATGTCCTGCCCATCGCAGTCTAGGAGACTTATCTGTTCTTATTATATCTGGCTTCCTATAAATACCATGTAGTTCACTGTTAAGTTGTCTTCTCCGTTCACCTGTCTGTTCATCTCTCTTTGGTCCATATATTTTCCTTAGAACTTTATTCTCAAATACTCGTAATCTCCTTTCCTCCTTTAAAGTAAGAGTCCATGTTTCGCATCCATATAATATAACTGGTAGAATAATAATTTTATATATTTTCAATTTAACGTTTTTTGAAAGTAATTGGGACATCAAGACTCTGTAATGCATAATAGCACGCATTTCCAGAATTGAGAATAATTACACACAGTCAACAAAATCCCAAATAACCAAATTAAAACGTTAAAAGGGTCAACACGTTTCAATAGCGACGCTACCATTATCAAGACTTATAATTGAGTTAATAATAAGTATTGATAATGATAGCGTCGCTATTGAAACGCGTTGACTGTTTTAACTTTTAGTTTGGTGATATGGGATTTTATTGACTATGTGCAATACAATTGTATCACCAAGAAGATCCTATTTATTAATCGTCATCATCCGGTATTATGGAACCTGCCGCCGTCTTCCGGAAACGAAACGACATTCCTCTCTGTCCATCCATCGATCTTCCTCCAATCATCTGAAATTCATAGCTGTTTGTACCCCTTCTATCCAAGTTTTGTTCGGTCTTCCTCTCTTCCTCCATTGCATTAGGATCCATTCCATAACAAGTTTAGGCAATCTTTGCTCTGGCATTCTTTTGACATGGCCATACCACTGTAATCTTTTATTTTCTATAATGTATATGATGTCCGGCTCCTCTTGTACACCCATAATTTCCCTTATTTCTTTATTTCGTATTCTATCCATTCTCGATTTTCCAGCTGATCTTCTTAAAACATCAATTTCTGTACTTAAAATTATTTTCGTTTCCCTGGTAGGAATTTGCCAGACTTCAGCACCGTATATTGAAATGGTCTGAATTATGGTTTGATATATTTGTAATTTTCTATTTTTTGTAATATCTTTGCTCCACCAAACAGAGTAAAGCATTTATTGCTTGTTTTGTTTGTGCGATTCTATTTTTAATTTCCATTGTGTTATTTATTAATGTAGAGAAAAATTTGTTGACTCTCGCTCAGATCTGAATTGCAACTCTATTAAGGGCGCTGTTAAATAAAATACGAATTCCGTCAGTATATTGGAGATTGTTCTTACGTAAAATCGACTTTTTTAATAGGAATTCGCTATCTGCAAATCAGACGTTGTGTCACGGAGGATCCAGTTTTTACGGATAAAAATCATGAATAATCCGGCCAACTGGAATAAAGATCATCATGTGCACTATCTTTATAGTTCGGAAGCACTCTTTAAGCAGATCATGGCTATTTCACTCAACTACTTTCCAACACATAAAATTTAACTAGTCTTGTAACTGTTTGTTGTCTGGTAACTTAAACATCACATTGCTTGTTGATCTCCTCATTTAATTACTTTATACATTAAACTTATCTTAAAAGAAGCGCTTAAGCATAGTCTATATTTCATGACGAACCGCTTTATTTTGTTGCCAGGATTTAACGAAATATCTTTCATGAATTTCACATTGATCTAGTTTATATTAATTTTAGATTACTCATCTCTTTGATGTCTAGGTAAATGTACACAAATGTCATTTCACGTTAAAATAGTTTCTGTGGTTTTCTCTAATATATCGTTTATGTAGATTGGCAGCAAGCTTATTTAATCTGCTCTATGTGCGCTTCACTATGTGACATATTCAGGCGAAAGATTATCACTAGGGCAAGGATTTTAATGCAGTAAAATTTAAGACTTAATGTAGTATAATTGAAAGTTAAACTTCTGTCTTTTGTCTTGGTTTCACATAAAAACAGTTGAATAACATAATGAGGAGTTAGACTTCTGACTGCGTTTTGTCTCAGTTTCACATACAAACAGTTCAATAAAATAATGACTGCCTTTTGTCTTGGTTTCACATACAAACAGTTGAATAATATAAAGATGAGAAAAACATTTGGACTGTCTTTTGTCTTAGTTTCACATACAAACAGTTGAATAATATAATGACTATCTTTTGTCTTGGTTTCACATACAAACAGTCGAATAATATAATAACTGTCTTTTTTCTTGGTTTCACACAGAAACAATTGAAGAATGTATACTATCTATGTTGCAAATTTAACCTTAAGTGCATTAAAATCCTTGCCCTAATTATGACATTCATTGCTACTTTAGTTATGATAACTACAATATCAAACGATTCAATGCTATATATATATATATATCGTAAATTAAATAATTTGTTCGAGTAATTTAAATAAGGATAAACATTATTTATAACAGTATACTAGCTGCATGGTCTTTACGGGAGACCAGATGTAATAAGAAGAGTTAAGTGGCACGAATATGGCACGAATGGGAAATGAAAGAAGGACATGAAAACTCCTTGTAGAAAAACCGAGGAAAAGCACTCACAAACCAGTCCAAGAATAAGTAGATTAACCATGATTTGAAGGATGTAGATTAAACAGGGGGCACGCCATAGCGTGCTTCCCGCGGATCGCACGAGAATTTGCTTATTTGTCAACCGCTGTGGTCTCGAGGTAGCGTGCTGCCTTGTCACGCAGGGGGCCCGGATTCGTTCCCCGGTCGGGACAATTTTTCTGGATGAGGTTTTTATCGGGGGTTTTCCTCACCCGTAAGACAAATGTCAGGAAAACTTTAAAGCCCAAACGGTACCCGAAATCATATGGCCATCGTAATCATCATCATTCATATTCATCTTAGATTAAGATTAGGGTTAGGGACTCTCCTGGCACACCACTATCATCATCATCATCATCATCATCATCACCACCCATCATATCATCGGGGCAACGTAACCCCACCTTCCAGGCGCCCTAACCTCAGAAGTGGGTTACAAGTACGCCATGCCAGGAGAGAACACCAGAAATGTCGAAAGACAACCTGAGGCATTTGCAAAAAAAAATTACACTGTTAAATATTTTAAGAACAAGGCACGGAGGATCTTTAAAATTTAGATAATGTGAAAAAAATTGTAAATTAGAAAGCAAAAACAATTTCCCCTTTCTTTTCTTTTTTTTTTCTTCGCTATTTTTATTCTTCCTTTATTTTTATTTTTATAATGTTTTATTTCTTCCTTCCTTTTATGCAGTTCCTTTATTCTTTAATTTTTGTTCTGTTTCAATTTCATGTATTCTTTTATGTTTGTTTTTCATTTTAATTACCTCTATTTTTTCTCTCTATTTGTTATATTTTCTCTTGATCTGCTCTTTTCTTTAATCATGTTTTTTTTGTCTTCCTTTATATTTATATATTTTAGGGCCTATTCATTTTATAGCATTACTCGCTCATTTTTATGACTATATCAAAATGTTTAGTAAACAGTTTATATTTAATTTTAACACGTTTTATAATATTCTAAAGTTACTGTATGATTTCACTCATTTTGACACTGAAGTAGTATATGCGCAAGTAATATCAGAGGTAAATTTTGGAGACATACGAAGAAGTTAATATTTTATCTTGGAAATCCTAAAACATTATACCTTCTTTTTAGTTATCAAGGAACAATAGGAAACCAGATTTCAAGAGATTCGTACTTTTTGCCGTCATATTAGTGAAATTAAAATTTCCTTAATATATTGACTGAAATTCAATTTAAAACAGATATATTAAATAGAACAGTAAGGGTTAAATAGAAATATTGATAAAATTCCCTTTCATCCTTACTTTCCATTAAAGACACTTTCGGATTCTTGTTCTAAAAATATGATTTGATGTTTGTCGGGTTGAAAACAGTAAATACCAAGAAATTAAATATCGGCTCAACTCTCGAAACGCATGCTATTATAGGGCAAATTAAAGTGTCTCTTGTCATTCTAAGTTATTTTAAAAGTTTAAAATACAGTTCCAAATAAATAGTTATAGAGATGCGATTTTTTACTATTTAAAAGAGGAGAAACTATTACGAATATTTGAGAATTACGGTTTTAAGAAAATGTTTGGACTGAAGAGAGACTAACTGATAGGTGAATGGAATAAACTTAATATCAGTGAGTTCCATGATCTTATGGGAAAAAATATATAATAAGAATAGTTAATATCATAGGCTGTGATGGGAAGGACATGTGGTGCAAATGAAAGGGAGGCACGGAAATTTCTTGTAGGAAATCAACAGGGAAAGTTCCCTGTAGATAGGCAAAGAATGATGTAGGAGAATAACATTAGTCACAATCTAAGGGAAAAGAATAACCAACTAACTAACTAACTCACTGGCACTATGAAACCCGTAGGTTCATGGACGCGTGGACATAAGCTCTCCATACGTCCGTACCCTGTGCTAATGTTTTCCAATCATACCTTGTATAATCTACTTCCCTCAAATCATAGTTAATGTTATTTTCGCACCTCATTCTTGATCTACCAACTGAGCGTTTTTCCTCTGGTTTTCCTACATGAAGCTTCCATACACGTCTTTCATTCCCATTCGTGTCACATGTCCTGCCCATCGCAGTCTACGAGACTTAACTGTTCTTATTATATCTGACTTCCTATAAAGACGATGTTGGTCATTGTTATGTAAGTCTTCTCCATTCATCTGTTTGTTCATCTCTCTTCGCTCCAAAAATTTTCTTAAGAACTTTATTCTCAAATAGTCGTAATCTCCTTTCCCCCTTAAAGTAATAGTCCATGTTTCGCATCCATATGATATAACTGGTAGAATAATAGTTTTATATATTTTCAGTTTAAGTTTTTTTGAAAGGAGTTGGGACGTCAAGAGTTTCTGTAATGCATAATAGTACGCATTTTCAGGATAACACAAGGAATTATTGGACAATATTAGCTCTGGATAGATATGTAAGTGCCGCATGTTTTAACCATATCGCAGAGCTATGGGATCGCGTTGATTTGAGTCCCCATGGATATTTTCTCATTGAATTTCGGTTTTGAGATATTTAGGTAGCTAAAATAATATTGGCTCCAGTTTGAGAAAACCAGCTGTAATTTCTGAAGATCCTACACGCCGACTACATGTCGCCCCTATAGGGCACTCTGGTAAAAATCATTCATCTCTGTCATTTATTCAAGTGGATATGAGGCCAGCATCAGGCTGGTAAGCTAAGGGCCTTCTAAGCCTGTCGTACCATGGAGATTGGATGTATCGAGGTTTTATATCTCCTGGCGTTGTACATCAGGATTCGGTTGTTGGTATTAGTGACTTAGTTATTTAATTAGTTATAAAGATGGAAAACAAGAAACAGATAAGAAACAGGATCAATATACGAAAGTATGCTATATCTGCCCTTAATGGAATAGTATGGGACAAACATATCTTCAAAGAAACAAAAAAAAAACTATTTTTAATACAATAATCAGAAGCATTATTACCTATGGAGCTGATGTGTGGGCTTTAAATGCACAAATGAAAAAAAAATACTCGCCACTGAAATGGACTACTGGAGACGTGCTGCAAGAATATCCAGGAAGGATAAAATCAGAAATTCATATATAAAAGAAAAAATGCAGGTACAATATTCAATATTAGATTTTATAAAGAAGAAACAATTAAATTAGTACGGACACATTAGAAGGATGGAAGAAGGAAGACTACCTAAGATAATCATGGATTGGGAACCACAGGGAAGGAAAAAGAAGGGTAGATCAAATATTACGTGGATTCAGGGAATCAATGAAACTAAGAGGGAATGGGAAATAAAAGAAGATATATGGATGAACAGACAAGAATAGAAAAATGTGTTGAAACAAATGTGTAGTTAACTGTGAACATGGGTACCGGAAAAATGTATATTCATTGTAAAAGCCGGAATAATAAAATAAATAAAGTAGGAAAATATACATTTCAACAATGGAGAAGAACTAAAACCTAGTATTGAATGCACTTATCTAGGAACAAAATTAGACCATTCAGGCGATAAAACAGTGAAAATTAAAAATAGAATCGCACAAACAAAACAAACAATAAATGCTTTAAACCCTGTTTGCTGGAGCAAAAATATTACAAAAAATAGAAAATTACAAATATATCAAACCATAATTCAGAGCATTTTAACATATGGTGCTGAAGTCTGACAAATTCCTACCAGGGAAATGAAAAGAATTTTAAGTACAGAAATGGATGTTTTAAGAAGAACAGTTGGAAAATCTAGAATGGATAGAATACGAAATAAAGAAATAAGGGAAATTATGGGTGTACAAGAGGAGCCGGACATCAGAGACATTATAGAAAAGACAAGATTGCAGTGGTATGGTCATGTCAAAAGAATACCAGAGCAAAGATTGCCAAAAATTGTTATGGAATGGATCCCAATGGAAAGGAGGAAGAGAGGAAGACCAAAGAAAACTTGGATAGAAGGGGTACAAGCAGCTATGGGTATCAGAGTAATGGACGAAGCTCAATGGATGGACAGAGAGGAATGGCGTTTGGTTTCCGGAAGACGGCGGCAGCAGCCATGATACAGGATGATGATGATGATGATGATGATAAAGCAGGCCTAAATGCCATTAGTGATAGTGGTTTAGGAGGAATGGGAAAATAAAATAAATATTATAAAGTGTAATTTAATTATACGTTCAAGTTTAATAATATTTTCATGATACTATTTCATCAGTTTTATTTAAATAAATTTAAATCCACATTTGCATTTTCACGCGTGAATGCACTATAAACTAAAGTGTACATACATAAATATTTTATAACCTTGTCTATTATATGAATGCTACAATATTTTGACGTGGAATTATAACCGATTTATTATTATCTAGCAATATACGAATGTTTAGAAGGCAGTAAAGGAATTAATAATGTTAATAGTTGTTTTATTAACCAATAATTTAACTGTAACGCCAATAATTAAATTACACGAATATTATATATAAAAATTAATGTTTGTTTGTTTGTATATTTGTTTGTTTGTTCGTAGTTCATGCGCGGCCATACCGTTGATCCGATTGTGATGGGTTTTTTTTGTAAAATGTTCAGGAGATTCCCGGGATGAACATAGGCTATAAGAGATTTGTGATACTCAAAACTCCTACACCCTTAAAAATCGCCCTTTATAGTGGAAAACGTGAAAAAAAGTAGCTCTTTGGACGCTTAAATGGCTTACGCTGCCTAAGCCATAAGAAATACGCAAAATTAATGTACACAGAATTGAATATCTCAAAAAGCTCTACAAAAAAGTCCGCGACAGCATATGTTTATCTCTCACGGATAACTCACAAAAACCATTTTTATCTTTCATTGATACCAATAGTCCCTTATCGCTTACGGATAACTCACAATAACCATTTTTGTCTTTTATTGATGCCAATAGTCTCGCGCCATAGCCGAGTGGTTAAGACAAGTTTTGACGCAGAACTACGGAACTTACGCTGGTTCGAGTCTGTACGGGGGAATACATTTTTCTCATGGAATGTCGGCCAGTATAGACCGGTGAATAGTGGGTCAGAAATAAAATCTAGCTGGGGGGAAGAAAAACTGTTTTGACTCACTCTCATCAATTTATCTTTTTTTTCCCCCCACTCTAATATAAGTGTTATATGACGGTTCTTAACTTATCTGCAAAGGAGGGTACAATTCTAATGTGTGACATATTTTTATCGTCCGCCCATGACATGAGAATTGAACGTTCGGGCAGGACAACGTCTGCCGGGTACGCTAGTTTACTATAAATTCTATGTTATTTCATTATATTGACACAGTTTAACCTCGCACCTTACAGGTATTTTTACGTGCCACACGCATAATTAGATTTCATAGTTTTTTCATAAAATTAAGTAGATGTACAACTGAAATTAAAGTTTTACTTGGAAATTTAATGAAGATTCTAAAAATATAATTAAATCCGTCCGGCTGAACACTGTGAGAGAGATGAGTTAGGAAATGTTTACGTGGTCGTGTTACCAGCCCAGACGCACAACCACATTCCCTAATGGATCGGGGAATTATTTTAGAGTTTCCTTCTCCTATACGGGTTGCTAATCAAAGTAGAATACAAAGCTTAGAAATTAACTTCCTTAGAAGAACAAAAGATGGCACAAATTTGGATCGCGTAAAGAATGAAGATATTTTTTTTTGTCTAATGCCACCTGTTTCTGCATTGGCGGAATTGTAATCCATTTCTTAGGTTGGCACAACTAGTAGGCGGAGTTACGTTACCCCGATGATATGATGGGTGATGAATGATGATGAAGCACCAAGAGAGTTCTTAACCTATCTTAATCTAAATTCCAGACCATGGGCAACCACAGGAATAATCCCCTTTATGGAAACATTCCTGTTTGACCGGGAATCGAACCCGGGACCTCATGAACAGTAGTCAGAAACGCTGACCACTAGCCCATTAGACTGGTCAAAGATTACAGTTAAATATATATCCACTGAATGATAAAATCAAAGAATATAGAGATAATTGGTTTAAACATAAAAAAAATAAATTAACAATATTACCAAAAGCAGCATTTAACTATAAGCCAAGAGGTTCAAGGAATGTAGGAAGGCCAGTGAAAAGATGGACAGAACAATTGTGAGGCGGAGCAGGCAATTTTCCTAACCCGTAAAGTGAAGTAGAAGAAGAAGAACAACATATAAATAGTAATTCAAATAAATTAAATAAGAATATAAGATTTATGTAGAGTGAAAGTACAAAAACAATTCTAATTTTCTTATAAATATTACTTTGGTATAGTGTATAAGTTTGTAAAATTTATAGAGGGTCCGTAGGCTTACATCGCACTAGCCTTACTGTGGCAAAAGGTTTGATTAATAAAAGAGATTTGTAGAGAATTTATAATTAGGATGATTGCAAGGGTTAAAAGTGAATAAATACTAAAGTAGATTAATCACAAATTTTCACTGTCGGGAGAGGGATTTTTAACTGTGGACCAAACACATACTTTCTTGACCACACAAGGACATTGAGGGTCTGCCCGATGAGTACATAATCAGCTCAATGTCAGGGCCTCCTCCGAGACAACACAACATTAAGACGAAACATGCCAATCATACTAAACATGGCGAATATGATAATGATGATTATGATTGGCACATGATGTTCGGGGACCATTTGGGCCATAAAATTTCCTGAATGTACTACGCGTATAAATAAATTGGGAAATTGGCCCAATTTACTTCTTTAGTTGACTTTTTATTCATAAATTGATTTTGATTTAATTACATTTATTACGTTAGATTAAGTTCACCGCTGTGGTATCGAGGTAGCGTGCTGCCTTGTCACGCAGCGGGCCCGGGTTCGATTCCCGGTCGGGACAAGCTCCTGGGTGAGGTTTTATTTTGGGGTTTTTCCTCACCTATACGACAAATGTCAGGAAGCTTAGAGCCCAACGGTCTCCGATAATCATCCGGCTATCATCACCATCATCCTTATTATTATCATCATCATCATCGTTCACTGGTGTGGAAAGCAACGGGAAGCTACCGTACCTATAAATCTCTAGTGAAGCTGCAAAACAAAACATGAAAATGCTATGACTGCAGTGAAAGACCTTGCCCTCTGGCAGAATTCTATGGATGGATGGATGGATGGATGTTAGATTAAATGGATCAATATTGCTGTGTGTAAAAAATGTCTATATTATGTATATGCGTAATTTTATTTCATAATGAGAATAAAACGTGTGCCTTGCAGCAGTATTTAATGGAAGAAATATATATATATATATATATACATATTTTTAATTTGGTTTTCATTATTCTTTACGGCTAAAATTATAGTAATGGCTTTTCAGGGAACATAACCCAGATGAAAAGCAAAAATTGTCGTCTATGAAAAAATTATTGAACAAATAAACGAGTTTAAATATTTAGGATATAATATAGGATACATCCATCCATAGTAATTCTGCCCGTGGGCAGGTCTTTCATAGCATTTTCACGCTGTGCTTTGCAGCTTTACTAGGGAATTATAGGTGTGGTAGCTTCCCGTTGCTTTCCACACCGGTGAAGGATAATGCTGATAATGATAAGGATGATGATAATGATAAGGATGATAATGATGGCCGGATGATTTTCGAAGACTGTTGGCCCCTAAGCTTCCTTACATTTGTCTTACAGGTGAGGAAAATCCCCGAAAGAACCTCACCCAGGAGCCTGTCCCGATCGGGAATCGAACCCGGGCCCGTCGCATTATAAGATAGCACGCTACCTCGTAACTACAGCGGTGGACATATAGGATACAAGAAAATTAATAACGTTCAATTGAAATTAAATATATTCAGACAATTCTGCTCAACAATACAAATAACATTGAAATAGGCCTATAAAGTACAAAAAAAACGAATTTACTGAAGTTCTGTAAAGTAATTGCATTGCCATTACTTCTATGTAACAGTGAGAACTGTAAATTAACCTTACCATTATCATCAATTAAAATAAATACGTCGTCTTCAGAAATGAGATTTGTTCGATTTATGGCAGTTTGTACATTGTTAAATCATAGGAGATGGATATACATCAGGGATTAACTGAATATACAACCAATTATGGCAATGATAAAAAATATAGATCTAATTAGAGAGACCATGTTCAACGCATGTCACCAAATGGAATATAAAAAACCGTCATGAACTGTAATCTTATAGGAAAAAGTAGTGTTGGCCGACCTATGAAGAAATGGCGTGACCAGTTTTAAGTCGGAACAGACCAAAAGGCCTAAACATTGATGTACTTGATGATGACTATTCTTTATTACATGGAATTATTTTATTTATCGACGTTATTTAACAGCTATGGTCATTAACGTTGTATTCAAATTTATTTATTTATTTATTTATTTTATCTGATGGAGTCAAGACCGTAAGATCTTCTCTTTCACTTCATCAGGGTTAAATTATGCATACAATAAAAATTATGATTAGTGATACATAATAGATACAGACTACACAATATAAAGTTGACAAGGGAAAGAAAAAATAAAATAAAATAATAATAATAATAATAATATTCTTGAAGGACTAGGAAATAGAGGAAGAAATGTGTTATAATAGAGACGAATGGAGAAAAATTATAAGGCTAAACTGAAGACAACATTGTTAAAACCGGAAATATATATATATATATATATATATATATATATATATAATAATAATAATAATAATAATCTATAATTAGAATAAGTAAATGGCTTGGTAAGGAAAGTTTAAAATGTAAAGGAATAATAAAAGCGTACATAGAACACGGTTTTATTGGAACACTCTTATATTTAGGTGTGTAAAGGCTGATAGATGTTGGTAAAATGCATAATGTTTCAGGCCTTTTTTACTTTCCGTTAATTTACAACATGGGATCCAGTTCTCTTCCTTCGGAAGAATTTTTTATACCCGCGAACCTTGGAACTAGATACGAGCGTATTAAACACTAGTCAATTAGCACCGACTTCATTATTTGATTTATCTCTAATCGTCTTATAATTTTAACTACCAGAAACATTTATCTGCAAGGTGATGTATTTGGTATACTCTGGATTTTAAAATTTGAAATCTAATTGCCTACCCGAATTTGAATCCTGAACCTTTCAGTAATTTGACAGGAATGCTGACAATGAACGTTCAGACTGCAGAAAAAAAATTATCCTTTACCTAATGATTGTAAAAAGGCAAAACCGTTGAAATAAATCGTAAAACTCGACTTCCTTGATGGATCTGCTATAAAATGTCTATTTTCAGATACGCAGACTTTACGTGTTCCAAGCCAATTAATCTTAATCCTTATCCTGTAATTAAAAAGAAGAATGACCTTATAATCTTTTCCATCTGACAAAACGATAAGGAAGAGGTCTTCTATCATGAAGGCGTGATGCAGTATTAATGTCGCATTTTCTACGCTGTATCCTTCTAATTGAAAGTATTTTATCAATAGTACTTTCAAGATAAAACACATATGAATCGTGGGGTCTCACAGTAAATAAAAAAACAGAATATTTGGCAATAAATAGCAATGAAAGAGAAAATTTAATATTGGAAGAAGGAATTCAAATAAAGCAAGTCAAACAATCTAGGTATTTGGTAATAATATTATGGATAACATTGAAGGTGTAGACAAAGAGAACATAAAGCATTGAATTGAGTAGCAAAATAATATCGTCAAATTCCATATGGTGGGATAAGGATATTTGGAAAGACAAAAAAATGTTGCAGTGTGTGGAAGTGAGGTATGGACTATCAATAAGTACTACAAGAATAAACGAATTGCTCTAGAAATGGATTATTTACGCAGAAGTGCCAGAAAGTCAAAATTAAAACATGTCACACATAAGGAAATTAGAAACATACTGGAAGCAGAAGAAAGCATAAATGAATGAATTGAGGAGAAGGAATTAAAATGGTTAGGACATATTTTAAGAATGGAAGATGAGCGATGGCCGAAACTACTATATCTATGGAAACCTACCAGAAAGAAGAAAAGAGGGAGACCAAAGTTAACGTGGAAGGAAGACATGAAGATGATAATGCAAGCAAGAGGGCTAAACATTGAAGATGCCCAAGATCGTAGGCTTTGGAGGTTTGGAACGGGAAGAAGGCAGCAGCTGTAAAAACCTGAAGATAGATAGAGAGATAGACTTTCAAGATACGATTTTCTCCGTCGTAATTTAACATTTTACCTTATAGGTAAATTTACATGCCACATGCCGCCTTGGCCTTACAAACCTGTGAGTTTTAATCACTGGATCACATAATTTTTTACCACACAAGGACATGGAGGCCCCGACGAATTAGTGATCAGTTCAATCATGGGCTCATCCAAGACAACATTAGTGTTTGAGATGATACACATCATTTATTCACACATTCATACTAAACATGGCGAATATAATGATGATTATGATGGCCGGATGATGTTCGGAGACTGTTTGAGCCCCTTCATATTTCCTTAGACAATAATATATAACCGTGTTCCATGTATTCTTTGGTTTTACCTTTATATTTTAAAATTGTCTTACCATGCCAATTACTTAAACCAATTATAGGTTATTATTAATGTTATTATTATTATTATTATTATTATTGTTATTATTATTATTGTTATTATTGTTATTATTATTATTATTATTATTACTATTTTTCTTTCTTTCTTTCCCTTGTTAACTTTATATTGTGTAGCTTATATATATTGTATCATGTGTTATGATTCATAATTGTTATTATATGTATAATTTAACCCTGGTGAAGTGGAAGAGAACACCTTACGGTCTTAACTCCAACAGGTAAAATAAATGTATAAAGTTTCCTGACATTTACCTTACATTTGAGGTAAAACCCTCACAAAAGCACCATCGCCCAGGAAACCTGTCCAGACTAGTGATCGAACCCGGGCCTATTACGTACGAAGCTGGAACGCTACTCCGAGACCACAGCGGTGAACATTAGGATGGGCTTAATGGATTTATTACTTTTTTCAACATAAGTGAACAGATATGTACATTTTAATAAACATTAAACATTATAATAAAGTGTGTTTTAGCGTGTGTGTAATGTATGTGTGTGTGTGTATGCGTGTCCTTTGAATTGGATATAAAAATGAAAAAATATATATGTATATATATATATATATATATATATATATTAGGGAAATCATTCGTCACATCTACAGAATGATAATGCATTATCTTATATGAAACAAGGTCTAGAAATACTATTATTTATTTAATAAATAATGTTGCTGCTATAAGGGAACCTAGCATTTGTTTCTAAATAAGCCACTAAGTAAAATAATTCTAAAAAAAATCTAACAATTCTTCTTCTTCTTCTTCTGCTTCACTTCATGGGCTAGGCAAAATGCCTGTTTCGCCTCACAGTTGTTCTGTCCATCTCTTCACTGTCCTTCCTACATTCCTTGAACCCCTTGGCTTGTAGTTAAATCCTGCTTTTGGTAATCTTGTTACGTTCATTCTTTCTACATGCCTAAACCATTTTTCCCTATATCCTTTGATTGTATCACTAAATGGATATTTAACTGTATTCTTATATCTTCATTCTTTAACCGATCCATTCTTGTGTAGCCTTTTGTTCTTATAAGAAAGTTAATTTCTACACTATGTATTCTACGTTTAATTTATTATCTAACAATTGTTGCTCATAAGTTAATCACATAATGGTATAAGCACCTAATGATCGGTCAGTTACGCGTCTAAAACATGGCAGCTGTGATAGTAATCCACAAAAAAAGTATATACGTCATACAGTGAAAATCAGTAGCGAAAAAATATACAGGGTATAACAGGACCTCACCGACAAAATTATAGGGATGATAGGCCATGCAGAGAGGATAATTTTTTGTGAAGGAAAATATAGACGCAAATATGTCGTTTATGAGTTATGCGCAGATGAAGGTGTTTACCCGTAAGGGTCGGAAATGAACACAAACAATTGTACACTTATAATTTGATTGAAAAAGACATGTTTTTACAATAAGTGTTCAAACAGTCGACCCTATGGCTCATTGCACGTTTGATATCGTCGCAGCCACGATCGGTCAGCACGGCCGATCAATGCAGGATTGTTTTTAACTAAGTCAGAACACTTAATGTTTGAACACTTATTGTAAAAACATGTCTTTTTCAATAAAATGAGACGTGTATAATTGTTTGTATTCAATTCCGACCCTTACGGGTGAACACCTTCATCCGCGAATAAGTCATGAACGACGTGTTTGTGCCTGTGTGTTCCTTCACTAAAATGATCCTCTCTGCATGGCTTATCATCCCTATAATTTTGTCGGCGAGGTCCTGTTACACTCTGTATATTTACGAGATACGAGTTTATTTTTTGATACAGCATTTGTTTATATAGCCTAATAAATATACTGCTCAGAGCAATTTGTTACGACCACCAAATTAAGAATATAGATGTGAAATTCTGAGCAGACGAGGTTAGATGAGAACTCAAAAAGATTGGGATGGATTGGGTATAGGAAATAAGACTTAAAATCGCAAGAATGTGTGGAGAAAAATAAGGAGGAGGTACTTTCATATAAACCAACAAGATATTTTCGCCGAATGTACGGGAAAACACTCACTGTTTTTACAAAGAGATCTAAAACAAGTTTGGGGAAAAGAATCCTATTTTCTCAATCTAGAATTTAAAGAGAGATCAGGGCTTGCTTGGTTTCGGCCAGGGGCATGGAAATTTCTAAAAATTAACGACGTTCAGGATATGCGAATATGTCCAATGTGCGGGAGCTTTGAAGACGAGATACATATATTAAGAAAATGTAAAGATTTAGAATATTGGAGGCGTTCGTTATTACTGGAAACATTTCTACATTCAAATCGTGAAAGACTGGCATGCTATGAGTTAGTGGTAAGTCCCGAAAATTGGATAAACTTGGGTAAATTTCTGGAGAAAACGCAGAAAATAACAAGAACACTCATTAATTCATAAAATTATTTCTTAATAATTCTACATAATTAATGTATAATGTTATTGTATTATTATCTAATTGTAATATTATTGTGTTTTCTTTTTTGTTTTACGTTATATTATTACCAAACATTACTTTATTTTAACGGACTGTCAACAGCACGTATGCTTACTGCCCGTGCGACCCATATTTGTAAATAACATTGTATGTATCTTACATTTAGTCTAATAAAGTCCTACTACTGCTGCTACTACTACTACTACTACTACTACAAATAAAATAAATATGAAGAATAGGTCTATTTCTCTAAAATTTTGACGTTCTTTTCTTTTGTCACACTTTGTATATGGACGCCGCGCAACTTCTTTAAAAAGAATATCATACCTATAATCTAAGATCATAAACATACATCCATCCATAGTAATTCTGCCCGAAGACAGGTCCTTCACTGCAATCATAGCATTTTCATGCTATGCTTGCAGCTTTACTAGGGAATTGTGTAGGTGTGGTAGCTTCCCGTTGCTTTCCACACCGGTGAAGGGTGACGATGATAATGATAATGGTAAGGATGATAATGATAAGGATGATGGCCATATGATTTCGGGGACCGTTTGGGCCTTAAAGTTTTCCTGATATTTGTCTTACAGGTGAGGGAAAAACCCCGATAAAAACCTCACCCCGGGCCCGCTGCGTGACAAGGCAGCACGCTACCTCGAGACCACAGCGGTGGACATAAACATACTTACCTAGTAAAAACGGTCAGTTGTATAGTATAAAAAAATCGATTAAATAATGGTTGGAGATAGTGACATAAATGTTTTATTTCAGGGAGAAAACAATTTAATTGATATTTCATTTTTAAATTATGGCTTATTATAACCCATTTATTTGATATCCACGTGAAATACTTAAGTTCTGACGTTTGAGATGGCGATTCTAAGGAATTATTTTTGATGTGTCCAGAATTTTAGATAATTGAAATCCACTGATTTTTTTGCATATTTGAATTCGTTTATATAAATGTTTATTGTTCAGAATTTTGAATCTGGATTGTGTTCCTTTGCCTTGTTTTCTCCTATGCGTTCTTTGGTGATACTAATTTCAGATCGCAGTGAAACCCGGCACTGTGTACCTGTCTAATATGGAGTTTTCCTACTTTTATTACATCGGACCTGTTCAGGGCGTTGGCTTTAAATTCCCATGAGGAATGTATGTTCTAATAGCGAGAGGCAGGATGAAAATAATGAAAAAACAAAAAATTAATAACATTATTAGAATAACCAAAATCCACATGAATGCTATTTTGTATCTGTCTGGCTTCATTATTAGTGATAGATATTGTAACTTTACGTACCATAACCCTGATTTCATTGGATAGGTCAGCCTCTGTGTATAATTTGGTTTAATTAAACAAAGCCAATTACCACAGAGGGTGCATCGGTCGTGGTATAGGATAACCGCAGAAAATAATCATTTCAACTTCATGTCATGATTAATGGCTTAGTGATTTTTTCAAGCGATGCTCTTGACACTAATGAGGTCTGTCCCATCAAGAGCTGTAGTACGTCATCGAAATATTTTATAGATTTTTCACTCCATGATATGTCAAACTAATAAAAGTAAAAAGCAAATTAGCGCTACTGGAAATACTACGTCGGGAAGAAGCGAGCGAAAGGGGATTATTTTTATGTTCCCAGTAGGTTTAGTGATTTTTATGACAGAGGAACATAACTATGTCATTATCAATGTTATAAAAACTACTGTACTAGTTTCCTATCACAAAATCATCAGTTTGTACTCCTCTCTTATCCGTATTGATTTGACCCACGTTGACTGGGTCATTTTTTGAAGATTTTTATACCACTTTTCATAGTTTTTCAATCTTCTTCTTCTTTTCGTCTTCTTCCTTTGGCTCTACGGTCCTCTACGAACCTTGGTCTCCTTCATAACAACTGCCCGTTCTTCCGGCAGTTGCTTTTTTATTTTTTACAGAATATGGTTGTTAACCCCATGCCCAACAATCCAGCAATGATGTTTTATATCGGTGTTTTCTCCCCTAGCTGACGGGTCCTATTTTAAGCGTCGGGAATTCACTTTTTCGCCCTTGCATGTTTTGCATTATCCAAGGGTCACGACATGGACAAACATACATAGGACTTTGTAGGAGTAAATGGCATTTCTCGAGTTTTTAGATGGAGTATAACTATCAGCAACTTACACCCTCACACCACATACTACACATTTGGCCCCCAGTTTCAAATACCGTATTTATTTTAAAAGTGTGATTTGTAATTTTGCGAGTAATTATACATAAATAGGCTACTTACAATACGAGTGGGGTATCTATGCCCAACCAAGCTTTCGCGCTTGAGTTTTTTTTTTTGCCCTATGTTCGGAATAACATATGATTTTATATTCGTAGACCAGAGGCAAGGAGCATAACCACTAGTCCACCGCAGCCGACTAATAACTCTTTTCTGTATAATATTTTTTTTTCAAACATTTATTGTTGCCCCACAATATTATTCCATAGCTCAGATGACAAAATATGACTATAATAAACCGTTAAAAATGTTTCCTTTCTAAGCAATGTTACATAGTGTAGTTAAATAAAATATATTAGTATTATCATTTGGGCGGTAGCGAGGAGATACTAAAGGCCAACACACACACACACACAAAATTGAGTAACACTAAGGAATTGGGACTGGAAATAAATATCAATAAAACTAAATATATGGTCAAACATAAAAATACATTACATTATGGAAATGGACGGATAATGACAGATGAGGGAAATTTTGAGGAAGTGGCTAAATTCAGATACCTAGAACAATAATCACAAATAGGAATGAGATGCAGAAATAAATTAAACATAGGCTCAATTCTGGAAATGCGTGCTATTATGCATTAGAAAGATTCTTGATGTCCCAACTCCTTTCAAAAAACGTTAAACTGAAAATATATAAAACTACTATTCTAACAGTTATATTATATGGATGCAAAATATGGACTCTTACTTTAAGGGAGGAAAGGAGATTACGAGTATTTGAAAATAAAGTTCTTAGGAAAAATTTTGGACCAAAAAGAGATGAACAGACAGGTGAATGGAGAAGACTACATAAGAGTGAACTACATGGTGTTTATATTAAGCCAGATTATAATTAAGAACAGTTAGTCTCGATCAGACTGCGATGTGCAGGGGAAATGCTGGATACAGAATGCGGGGGAATGCAACTGGACGCATGGAAACTTCCTTATAGGAAAACTAGAGGGGAAACGCCCAGTTGGTAGACCAACAATGAGGCAGGAGAGTAACATTAACTATGATTTGAGGGAAGTAGATTACGCAGGGAATGATTGGAAAACATTAGCTCAGGATAGGGATGTATGTAGAGCTTATGTCGCGCGGCCATGAACCTACTGGTTTCATAATGCCAGTGATTTAGTTAGTTACTATTATTGCCACCTCTATCATTATAAGTAATATCACGCCCTCTGGGATTTCCAGGGTGTAGCCTCAAAAAAAAAAACCATTCTCACAAACATATTTATTATGATTTGAAAACTTACGATCTATTGTAACTTACTATGTTATTAAAGTTATTGACCTTTCAGTCAAAATAACGGAAATGTAGTATAATTGTTGCCTTCTTGTGACACGTATCTAGTCGCTTGATAGACGTGATTTGGCAGCATTATCATGGGAATTGACTAAGATAGGTTGGGAACATAGCAGTTTTATTAATCAGTGGGGCTAGTTCTGTTGTGTCGCGGTAATTATTATAGATCATTCGTTCTCCCGCTATCTGTATCAATCCCGGTGAAATTTCAGGTCACGAGCACTACTGACTACTAGGCCTACAATACTGTTAATACTGTACTTGCTTCCATGGTCGGAGCTACAGCGTTCAGAAAATCATGAGGCATGTCTCTTTCTCAAAATTCCTTATTTCATTATATGGGGAAAGAGAGAGTCTCGTTAATTCTTTTCATAATGTCATGGTTTCATGGTGGTGCATATAGGACTCTGCAACGGGTTCGGGTTCCTTCCCGATTGGAGCAGGTTTCCTGGTTATAGTTTTTTTTTGGGGGGGTTTGCTTATTTTTTTTATTTATTTAGAGCCCCACCACCACCCCCCGGGTTACCTCGGGCATATTGTCCTTATCCCCCGGGTCTGCTCTATGTCCCTATCTATATCTTATCTTTATTGAAATACATAATAAATATAGAATTCGGGTATTTGACGTGTCTTGTTGTTATATAAAATTAAAATAAAGTGTGTTGTTTGTTTGTGTATATGTGTATGTGTGTGTGTGTGTGTGTGTGTGTAGTAGTAGTAGTAGTAGTAGTAGACTGGTGACGTTTTTAACGCCTCTCTTGTCTCCGCTGATCTTCGTCTCTTCTTAATCCCAAGACTCTTCTTGTGTACTTGTTGAGGGATTTGAAGGCTTCCTTCCCAGTCCAGAATTCTAAGGCGGGCGGCCACTGTGTTTCACCGATCATGGCTGCTTCCTCCAGCTCCTGCCTGAAGACATTGTACTTGGTACATTGATAGTACCTGCAAGACAAATGTCATGAAGCTTTACGGCTAAAACACTCCCCCGAACATTAACTCTCCATCAAAATGATAATGATTATGTTTAGTATGAATGCACTGGTGGTGCCACAGCTCATCGGATGCGATGCCTAGTGAAGTGGAAGGGTGGATTTTTAGTGGGGACGAGTGTAGCAGTACTTTTAGGGAGAATTGACTCGCTTCTTTGCACTGCTATATGTTCGTTCAAATAGCATTTCTATCTGTTGTTACCAGCGTCTTGAATTTTATAGTGGCTATGAAGTTGGTATGTTAAAATGTATTTCGTACATGTAGAATTTATAGGATTACTATCGACAAGTTTGAGTGTAATTTTATGCGTTACAAAAACATTGACTCACCTATAACAACAAAAACTATTTTTTTGTCTCAGAAAGAAAACTATGTGATTCTGATAGTATTTTTTCTCCTGAATTCAAATATGATATCGGGTTTTCTCCATCACGCCAGGTTTCCGAGAGACAGGAATTTATATTTTCAAACACTTTAATATTTTCTACGTTCGTAACTACACAATATTCGAACATTCGGACTCACCTAGAAAGTAAGAAATTACAATTTTCTGCTATATTTCGCCTGTGGAACTTCCCTTTTGATGGTCCAACAATAATCAGCCAGCATATTAGGATTCCATTTGCCTTGATATATCTTTTCCATAGCTGAAATCTTCTGATGAAAGTGTTCCCCGTGCTCATCGCTCACTGCGCCAAGATTGTCCGAGAAGAAATCTAGGTTTATTAAAAATAATTATTTAAATCCATTAATTGAAATTGAAATAAAAAAACTGTGGGTGATCCGAATACATATTTGGAAACACGATAAAAAAACTGCATTAAGTACAACTATTGGTACTCATGAAACAAAAATCATGTTGACCAGTATAATTTAAGAACTAACCACATAAAAAATATATAAAATATTCTCAATGAACTCTCAATTAAAATTACGTTGTAATCCTTAAGTTAATTTAGTATTTTAATCAAAATATCTGGACCAATTAACCATAAATCTATGTATACAAAAAAGAGTTAAATCTATCTTCCTATCACCCCAACAAAATAATCTTAAAAATTAAGATAATGGCCTAACCCATTAAATTAATAAAATTATTATACTCTATAAGGTCTTCTCGTCCCATTAAATCATTTAAGCTTGTTTACTTAATAATTATATTCAATTATATTAAAATAAGACAGTCAACTCGTGTCCAACTCAGGGTGAAACGAAATGGATAAGATGAGTATGGAGAAATGATGGAATGAAATTGTGGCAGGAGAAAACGGGAGAAACCCCGAAATTAACCTGCCCAAGCTCCGTTTTGTCCACCGCGAAACCCACATGGAGTGACCGAGACTTGATCTCTGGACACCAGAGAGTGCGGTGAAAGGCGAGCGTCTAACCGCTTGCGTCAGAGAACTGCCAAGAACAAATAATATATTTACATTTAAAACTTTAATCATCGTCCGGTATCATGACAGTTGCCGCCGTCTTCCGGAACCCAACGCTATTCATCTCTGTCCATCCATTGATCTTCCTCCAATCCTCTGATAATCATAGCCCCTTCCACACCTTCTATCCAAGTTTTCTTTGGTCTTCCTTTCTCCCTCCTTTCCATTGGGATCCATTCCATAATACGTTTAGGCAATCTTTGCTGTGGCATTCGTTTGACATGGCCATACCACTGTGATAGTTAAAACTTTAATAGAAGTAAAATTAGCTGTATTACACTAATAAAATATTTACAGTTAAAATTTGAATATAAACTAAAATTAGATGTATTATTGCATTACAATTAATTTTATTTTTAATCAAGTTTTGACTGTAAATATGTTATTAGCTTTTAAATTGTGGGTAAGCCAATGTTTTTGTAACGCATGCTACATTATAATTCGTACTTTTCCTCTTTCAGTAGTGTCGCTCTGTAACTCCCGCCCACATTCCTTCTAAGTCCGATAAGCTGTGGCACCAATAATATGAATGCATTATTTGTATCGTTTTAAATATTGTGTTGTCTAGTGGGATGCCCTTGATTGAGCTGATCACTCATTGGGGAAGCCCTCCATTACCATATGTGCTCAAAAAGAGTATGTGTTTGATCAAACATTTAAAAATCTCTCTCACTACATCTTGTGCTACTGTAAGGCCAGGACGGCGTGCGGCATGTAAATGTACAGTTCTTGAAAGAATTGATGCACAGAAAAATTTTAAATCCCAGAACGAAGTCATTGCGCATGTTCAGAGATCAGCTACTTGGTTCGCAAGTGCACAACTATTTTAGAAACTAAAATCCGTTCTATTTCGTTCTGCGTCGTGCTAGGGAAAATCATTTCGCGTAAAGAAATAAAACAAAACAAATTAAAGAAAACGAACGAAATTGATTGAAAAAAAACGAGGCAGCAGGATTGAACACGCGACTTCTCATGCATGGGAAACAGACGTTCCCTCCACTAGACCACAACCGTCCCTGTAAGAAACGGTCTGAATGTAGCGATGCAATATTCCAGGGCTTACTTGTATATTGAAATTATATATTAACTTGAGTTAGTTTAAATTAATCAGACGCGTTTTGCATTAGTTGTGGAAATAAACAATCTTATTATGCCTTGTGTTGCAATCGTTACTTATTTTCTATATCTGACCTGTTTCGTTTATTAATTAATTTCCCTATATATACAAATTTATTTATTTAACGAAGTCCGGTAACGTGTAGTCATTGTGAAAATGCATTATCATCATCATCATCTTCATGGTAGACTGTCGGCTTGTTCCGCACTCAGAATTCATCTTCCCATCGTCTTCTAGGACATCCCACATCTCTATAGCCTTGAGGTTGGAACAACAGTGCTTGTTTTGTTAGCCTAGAAGAATCCATTCCTAAAATATGTTCATGCCATTTTTGTTTATAGTTTTGTATTTTATCATTTAGATTAAAAAATTCGAGTTCTTGCCTAATTGTTTCACTAGGAATGTGGTCTCTTAGAGTATATCCTGCAACGGATCTGAGGAACTTCATCTCTGATGTTTCGAATAATCTTCTGTCTGATCTATTCATGGCCCAATTCTCTGATACATATGTCACAATGGGAACTGCCATTACCTTATAAAATTTTAGCACTGTTTGTTTTGTTGTTTTTGCTTGTGAAAATTAATTATGTTATTTAAAAAAAATCTTTCTGGCCAGGATCGAACCTGGGCCCGCGTCGTCGCAAGACAGCACCTTACCGACTGCTGCACTGAAGCGAACGATACGAATACAGCATGATGAAAGACATAGGGCCGCATACAAATACATTAGTCTCTACTCAAATTACTTCCAATCACTGGTGAGCTGACTTTCCGTGAGCAAGTGCAAAGATCGAATTAGCGACCCACTAACTGGTCATGCATGAAAGTAGTCGTTTTCGTAATATTGGCAACAAATTACCCAGAATTCTCAGCGATAAAACCACTTCCGTTATTTTCGTATGCTAGAGGAACGCATTTACGCTTGCGTCCCGCAAATAATACCGTATACGACGACGTCTGCGTCGCGCAATATTACGCCGAATCTCCTGTTCTTCCAGTTGAATTCTTTGGTAGACTCTATCAAATTCCTCTTCTCCGCGTATACCGAAAACATGATCGATGTCTTCAAGGTCCGACATCTTGGATAAAGCAGCAATGTACGCGGCAAGGTTTCAAACTACATCGGTTACCATCGGTTACCATAGGATTGCTCACGATTCGTTTCTCTGCTAAGTCACCTCGCCAGGTAGCTTAGGAATTTCAACAATATTAACGCATGAACAGATTTTTGAGTATGCAAAAACGATTTTGGATGCAACTTTCTCAGCAGAGTACAGGCAGAACGACTTTTACGGTCTAATGCGTTCATAGATTCGAGCCTTACACCTTCCGATTTGTACTCAAATGAGTCAGCATACGTAAAAACGTACTGGTGCGAATCGCTCTTCAAAGCTCTTTAACTTTCCATCATCAAGAGTTGCGTCATCAATTTTTTCAAAGACTGTATCTACAAGGTGAGAGTAAAATACGATTGAAAAGATGATGATATGGGTGTCTATGTTCTACAAAAATGTAGTAACAATGAATGGGAGAAAGAAAGAAAATAGAAGATGAACATCTACTGCCTGAAATGTGAATGGTGACAAATAATAAAAGCAAAATTTATAGTAAACGTCCCACCTATTAATTAGGAGATGCAAGTGAAGATGTTGGAACGCGGGTTTCAGTCCGTATAATTGTACGTGAGAGGTTTTTCTAATTTTCCAACTAGTTCATTAACACAAGCTCAAGTACATAAAGTTGGATTCCAGTCACGTGTTCATTCACGCAGTTTTAATTTTATGAGTCCAATTCAATTGCTTTCACACTATTTATGCTGTAATTATCTCGTTCCAATTCCAAATACCTAGCCCAATACTGATATCAACCCATGTAAATGCATTTTCACTCTATACATTTTGTTGTTATTTTTGTGAACTAGAATTAAAAGCCGTAATTTAAGCGTCAAGCAGTTAACAATGGGGTTAGCCAAATAACTACATTCCTGTACAGTATGGCCCTTAAAATGTATACCGCTGGTTGTTTTTTCATAAGTAATGTCACGAGTGATTTCCAAATTATCGATAAATTCACGACTCACGAAGTGAGAAATGAATTTATCTAGATAATTTGGAGATCAAGAGTGGCATTTGTTAGGACTATTTAAAGAATAAAATTAAGCTGTATACTCACAAATCATTATTTAACTATAATTATTTTAAAATATTTATATATTTAACGTAAACGGCGATGTTTGAAAACAAATGAGAAACGATTGGTACGCTTCATTTGCTTCTTTTGTTCGATCATTGCAACCAAATCATAATATAATTTATTGCCAAAATATCGCAATGTTGTAAGAATGTACCCTAGTGGAGAAATTTATAACCAACGTTATAGGTATTTCTTAGAGAGTCAGTCACTGCAAATTAATGCTATAACCTATTCAGAAAGTTAAAAAGGAGGTGCTTTCTTTATTATGATAAACTTTAGTTGGTAATTTTAGGCGAAACACCACTGTGATTGGTTGTAAATAAAAAATCATTGAAATTTGATTGGTCATTGACTCCCATTTGGAACATGAGTTAAATAGTCAACAATATTACTAGGACAATCTACCGCTGTGGTCTCGAGGTAGCGTGCTGTCCTTGTCACGCAGCGGGCCCCGGTTCGATCCCTGATCTGGGCAGTTTTTCTGGGAGGTTTTTATCGCTTTTTTCCTCACCTGTAAGACAAATGTCAGGAAAACTTTAAGGCCCAAACGGTCCCCGAAATCATATGGCCATCATCAACATCATCATCCTTATCATTATCATCATCCTTCACCGGTGTGGAAAGCAACGGGAAGGTACCACACCTACAATTCCCTAGTAAAGTTGCAAGCATAGCATGAAAATGTTATGATTGCAGTGAAGGACCTGACCTCGGGCAGAATTACTATGGATGAATTACTAGGGCATTCGACAAGTAATGGCAATACTGCTATAACGTCACAAAAATTAATCATTTTTGATATTATGGACTTCATTTATAGTATCTTGCCAATAGTACTATACCATCAGCAAAAACTAACAGCTTAGTAATACCATTGAGTTTTAGGCCTTCTTCATCCTCTAAAGACCTCCAAATAAGAGTTTTATTTTGAACTAGCTATTACCCGACGTGCTCTGCTACGTCTAAATAATTGAAAATTAATGTGCTTTTATGTTTAGTTGAATAAGTGAAAGTAAAAATAATTATACATTTATATTTTTTTGTTACCCGGTGCTAATTACCCGGCGTTGTCCGGGAATCTTCTTGACATAAATGAGCTGAAATATGAAAATTAATGTGTTTTATGTTTAGTTAAATAAGTGAAAGGAAAAAAAAATATATATCGTAATTATTTTTAGATACCCCGTGCTGTTTACCCGGCGTTGCCCGGGAATCTACTCACCCCGATCGTCTTGGCATAAATGAGCTGAAAGACAAAAATTAATGTACTTCTTATGATTAGTTGAATAAGTAAAGTGGAAAATAATTAAAAATTTATATCGTAATCGTTTTAAGATTCACCGTACTGATTACCCGGTGTTGCCAGCGAATCTACTTATCTCCATCTTCTTGGCACAAATAAGCTAAAAGACAAAATTCGTTATTGTGAGTTATCCATAAAAGAATATCCGCCATGTGCTGCTATGCTTGCATAGGAATCTACGTACTTGTCTCGATCTTCTTGGCATCAATTAAAGACAAAAATGGATTATTGTGAGTTATCCGTAAGAGATAAACATATGCTGTCGCGGACTTTTTTGTAGAGCGTTTTGGGATATTCAATTATGTGTACATTAATTTAGTGTATTTGGTATGGTTTAGGCAGCGTAAGCCATTTAAGCGTCCAATGAGCTTTTCTTTTACGTTTTCCACTACAAAGGGCGATTTTTAAGGGTGTAGGAGTTGAGTATCACACCTCTCTTATAGCCTACGTTCATTCCGGAAAATGAACATTTTGCAAAAAGCCCCATCACAATCGGATCAACGGTATGGCCGCGCATAACGTACGAACAAACACACGAACATTCGTACGTAGGCCCACTTTCAAATAAAATATCTAAACACTTAAAAAGTTCAACATTCATGTGGCATTTAAAACTAATAAAACTTTACAAAATATAATAAAAAAACAATGAACTAAAATAAAAAAATAAAAATTATCATAGGCCTACATTGAAGTGTGGCACATGTGACAATGTCTACATAGAACAAACTGCTAGACCTTTTATCTCTCGGATAAAGGCATATAACAGTAATTTAGAATATTCAAAATATGCTAACCACCTATTCCAATTTCATCATTGTTTCGATCCAAATTTTGAAATTTTACTAGTTTGTGATAAGGGTAAGAAGTCGATCTTTTGGAGGCTGTAGAAATAAATAAATTGAAAAGTAGTAATAAACTGTTAAATTCGCAACTTGTTAAATTAAAAATAAAATTATTGTTGTATTGTTGTTTAGATCAGTTGATATGTAGGCCTACTATAATAACACAATTCATAATTTGTTAACATGTCTGAAGAAGGTACAGTGTACCGAAACAGCTGTCACTGAATTATATCTTAATAAGTATGAAAATCAAATATTTAATTAATAAACAAACATTCATTTAAATATATTAGACTGGCCAAGTCCGGCCTCATAATAGCCCTGAAATGTAGGACAATAAACAATTCCACATAATCAACAGTGCGTTGTATTTGAAAAGGAAAAACAAATGCAAATAGGAAAGACAAATATAATTAAATAAATAATAAAGTATCGGAATAAGTGTTAAGATTCAAATAGTTCCCGAGCACCATTTGACCATCATAGTCATTCTATCATATGAACATATATCAGCCTCGGTGTTCTAGGGGTTACGTTTAGTGTCTATGGTCCCTAGTGTCCCGGGTTCAAACCTAGCCGAGTTCGACGGAATTTTTAGGATGGAACAATCAAAGTGGCAAGTGTTCCGGGGGTGACTTAAAGCTGTGTATCCTGAGTCTGAAGATTTTCGGACTCGTAAAAGAAGCTCAGTCCTAAATTAGAGCGTTTGAGCAAAATTTAATTGGCCTTTCTCATCCAAGCAATATATTAGTTATGAAATAAAAATTGAAATATACCTGTTGGCAGGTGCCGTCGTTCTCAACTGTGTTCAAATATTATATTAAAATGATAACTGGAGGCCTTTCGGAAGTTACTTCCATCATCAACAGGATGAGTATGCTACTATCTGTTGTTCACAACGATGTGGACACTTGAAGTGTCGTTAGTGGCTACTAACGACGTTTGTAACAGACTAATCTTGCTGATGATGGAAGTTAACTTCCGAAAGGCCTCCCGTTAACATTTTAATATATAATTTTAACACAGTTGGGGACGACGGCACCTGCCAACAGGTAGGTATATTTTAATTTATATTTTATTACTATTCACCTCTACGGAATTTGATATGAATTTTACTAGTATTGAACACATTAGTTGCCTACTAGGGTCTCTTTGAGGTGATGAACTTACCACTTATCACTAGCTAATATATGTAGAGAAATAAGCGTAAATAAATTAGTTTGGATAATATCTCTCTCAAGGGACAGCTCTTTCCCCACATGCGGATGTACGGATACAGAGAAACAGTATTAATATATGTGTGAATGGTGTATCATCCCTACTAACTAACTAACTAACTCACTGGCACTATCGAACCCGTAGGTTCATGGCCGCGCGGACATAAGCTCTCCATATACATACCTATCCTAAGCAAATATTTTCCAACCATCCCCTGTATAATCTACTTCCCTCAAGTCATAGTTAATGTTATTCTCCCACCTCATTCTTGGTCTAGCAACTGGGCGTTTTCCCTCCAGCTTCAATGCACATCTTTCATTCCCCATTCGTGCCACATTTCCTGCCCATCGAAGTCTACGAGACTTAACTGTTCTTATTATATCTGGTTTCCTGTAAAGACCATGTAATTCACTGTTATGTAGTCTTCTCCATTCACTCATGTGTTCATCTCTCTGTGGTCCAAAACTTTTCCTAAGAACCTTATTCTCAGATACTCGTATTCGTATTTCCTCCCTTAAAGTAATAGTCCATGTTTCGCATCCATATAATGTAACTTACATATAGATTTATTCGTAATGTTTCGAAAGTGACCCTGACTAAGCTCATCACTCTTCTGGGAACGACTTTTGTGTCCTTGTATGGCCGAAAGAGTTTTTATGTGATTCAGAGTTTAAAGTCCTCTCGTGGCGGGGCACGTTCTCCAAGGCGTAGTGGATATATTGGACACATAATAATGTCAAAGAAAGGAGAGGTTAAACTATGAAAAAGAAGAAAAATAATGGTATAATAAATGTTATTTATTGATCTATCCTTCCCTATTACGCAACTCTTTAAGCATAAACTAACAAACTCAGTGACACTGTTGTACCAGTAGGTTTATGACCGTGCGGACATAAGCTCTCCATACATCCCTATATCGAGCTAATGTTTATCAATCATATCCTGTATAATCCATCTCCCTCAAATAATGGTTAATGTTATTCTCCCACCTCATTCTTGGTCTACCAACTGAGTGTTTTACCTCTGGTTTACCTACAAGAAGCTTCAATGCACCTCTTTCATTCTCCATTCAATATGCCAATTCTATCCTTAATTACGTCTGTTTCCTTTTAGATGCCTGTTATGATATGAATATTTATTATTATTATTATTATTATTATTTATTATTATTATTATTATTATTATTATTATTTCCTCTGTCAACAGTCATGTTACTCTAAGGCCGGATAGCATGGGACACGTAAATGCACTTAAAAGGGAGAAGTTAGACTAAGAACAAGTAAGAAAGAGAAACATTATTTTTTTATTTATGAATATTACACAATACAGTGTTTCTCCTTCAACCCAAAGTGATTTGTCGTCACAGGTTCCTGTCTTCCTTCAAATCTCTAGCTTCCATACTTCTCTTCACTCCATCTATCCGTCATTCTCTAGGTCTACCTCTTCCACTTCTTCCATTAGCTTTCCAATCAAAGATCTTCTTTGGTATTCTATCTTCTTCCATTCTTATGAGATGTCCATACCATTTCAAACGTTTTCCTAATATGTTTTTTTTTTTCAATTTGCATAATTTCCCTGATTGTGCTGTTTCTGACATTATCTCCCTTCTTGAAATTCTTGTCGATCGCCTCCAAAAATCCATTTCTACTACTAACATGAAATATAGTTCTTTTCGTTCTGTATATTATATTTCTATATTATATTATTATTATTATTATTATTATTATTATTATTATTATTATCATTCTTATCATTATTATTATTATTTTATTATTATTATTATTATTATTATTATTATTACTATTATTATTATTATTATTATTATTGTCATAGTTGTAGTTTGTTATGAATTGAACGGGAGAAAACAATGAAGTTCCTTAGGATATATAAAAGCTTGGATGGAAGTTTGAAAGAACGTAGAGAAACTATATACAATACCGCACTGCAAAATTCGTTACCACAAATTACTTATTGCGCTGGTCGGGAATTGAATATGATTCAGCGGAGCATGATTTCTACTCTTCAACCAATGAGGCAAAATAAATATTGCATCGGGCATATCGTACAGTTAGTACGTACCATTGATCATTATTTTAAATTTCAGTACTCCATTGTAATCCTTGTCTTCAGTTGAAGAAAATATTTTCCTCTGATAGAACGCTGCCAACTGGATATATTGTAATATATTTTTTGTCCAATGACACCAGTTTGTCTTTACGACCTTCTTGGCTTTGTCTCCAGGAATTAGAGGAATTGTAACTCACTTCTGAGATTGGGGCGCCTAGAAGGCGGAGGTACATTACCCCCATGATATGATGGGTGATAAATGTTAATGAAGCATCAGGAAAATCCTTAAACCTAAACTTAACCTAAATTGCAAACATTGAAGACCACATGAACTTTTCTCTTTGAGGAAAAATCCCTGTGGTCTAATCGGGAATCGAACCTGTGTCCCCATGAACTGTATTCAAAAGATCTGATCAGAAGACCATGACTCCGATCTATTAGTGAAATGTATCCTTATTAATTATTATATATATATATATATATATATATATATATATTTTAATTACCTTTGTGATGAATATTTTAAATTTCTTTTTGTGTCTGTTTATAAATAATTTTATGAATTCTTCTTCTCTTCTTCCTTCCAAGTATTAGGCCAAGGCCTGTTACGATCCTATAGAAAATTTTCCCTCCTGCGTACTTCCGGGAAAATTCTCATATAAGACTTGAAAGCATAATAATAGTCCCTTCGATTGGTTGCTGACCAAAGGAAGGCAAGACCAGTGATGGGGCTGCCATCTTATAGCCTATAGTCAGGCTTTTCTGGAGAAGAAAAGAAAATAAAGGAAAGATGAAATGGAAGAAAGGAAATACTCCCTAGCCCTCGGATGCCCTAATAGCGTCGGGGTCGAAAAAAACAAGAGTTAACCAAGAGAGGTTAGATAATAGTTTATAATACTCTAGTATACGAGTAGTATAGTGTAGATGTCCTATAGATAGGACATTTTTTCAGACTTTTTCTATTAGAGCTCGAACCTTCCTCTTCCAGTTCGTGGTGAAATAGATTGTTGGCACTCCTATAAAAATGTGTCATTTATTTTTACGGTTAGACCTACAGTAATCCAAATTTTACAAAAACCAGGAAGGCGTAGAATCTGTGTAAAATGGCCAAGAAGATGTAAAGCAACTACAAACTTTGCTGTGTGGATAATATAGATTTAATAAATCCTGGGATAAAATGTTGCGGTGGAAAAGATTCAGAAGGCGACTATTTATTTGAACAGTGCGGTAAAAATATTGGGAAGTGAAGTTGCAAGAATCTGCAAGAAAATACGAGTAAACTATCGATTTAAACATAAACGAAGTTTAATAAAAAGTGAAAGAATGAAAAGTTATAAAACCGAAACTTAGGAGATTCTGGAGAAAGTGAAATAAAGCTGGAGGAAGAAACAAATTCCTATAAGAAGAATGTGAATGTTATATGTGATATGGCGAGAAAAACTAATATTTTCAATTTGAATAAAGCTTATGTGCAAGGGTATCATTAAGGTAATTCTAATTTTACCTGTTAAGGGAGTTAATGAGGGTATTCACTATACCAGGAAATTAGTTTCTATACTTAAGAATTTTACCAAGAATTTGCATTTCGTATATCAGGTTTATTTTTAAGTTTCACATAAATGGCATGGAAACAGTGGATCTTAAATTATCCTCAGAAGGAAGCCGCATCCTCGAATGTCTTTATTAGTAAACAAATATTTTGATTTTATTTGGATTGTGCCTCGCTCTGACCAAAGGGACAAGCCAACTCCGATAATCACCAATAACACACAAACTCTAAATGGAAGAATGTATATTTCACCTTATTTATCTTCTTCATAATTACTAATTTTTCTATAATATGCCGGCTGTCATATTAGATAATGAACAAATTCCTTATACCGACGTCGTTAAAAACTTGGGATTTTACTTAGATTCTAATTTAAATTGGCATGTGCAAGTAAAACAAACATCTAAAAGGATCTTCTCCATAATGCATTCCCTAAAGCGACTTAAACATTTTCTTCCTACAACTCTTAAAAGAATTTTAATCCAAACTTTAGTGATGCCGCATTTTGACTACTGTGACGTTCTACTAACTGACATAAGTGACGGATTGTCGGACAAACTGCAGCATGTCCATAATATGTGTATCAGATTCATATTTAATGTTCGAAAATACGATCACATTTCTCCATTATTCCACGAATTGTCATGGCTACATCTAAAAGAGAGAAGAAAATCGCAATGTCTAATTCTCTTATTTAAGATCCTACATACCTCGATTCCCAATTATTTATCATCCCGTTTCCAGTATCTATCCTGAAACCATAACTTAAACACAAGATCACAACATAGTCTCTTGCTCAATATACCGCATCATGACAACACATCACTCCATGTCATATATCATCTTCACTTCTCGCAACTGGAATTCCCTACCACAAGAAATAAGGGGCTGCCGGACATTGGCATCTTTTAAAAGAAATCTAAATTTATATTTGCTCTAAACTCGACTTCATTATTATCCAGTGTAAGGTATATATTAATTGGTGTTTTTCGTATAATGTATCATATTATATAATAATAATAATAATAATAATAATAATAATAATTATTATTATTATTATTATTATTATCGTATCATTATTGTTATTACCCTATAAAATGTTGTTTGTACATGAAATTTACATTGCTACATTTATTGTATCTTTAACTGTTTATAATTAGTATAGTGTATATCTATATTTGTCAAATATTTATTTGTATTTGTGCTGGTTGAGTGGAAGAGAGGGCCTTATGGCCTTAACTCTGCCAGATTAATTAAACTATTATTATTATTATAGTTTTCCTACAACCTATTGTAAATTTTACTCCTTCATAAATCCCTATTCGCTGGATCACTCTCTATTAATCCTTTCTATATCATACTCCTATGCACTCCATCTGAGATCTTCTTTACATGGCAAACCATTTCAGTCTTCTTTTTCAATAACTTCTTTAATATATGTTTTAATCCATTATTTCTCAGATTTTAGTATTCCTAATTTTCTATCTTCTTGAATTTCTAGAAGCCCTCTTCCAAAATTCCATCTCTATCATCAATAGTTTACGTGCTTGGTCTCTGCTTAATATCCACGCTTCAGCACCATACAACAGTGTACCTTATTTATAGAGTAAAATATTAAATTAATTGGAGAATAAATTTTCGACTTCAGTTACATTTCTTGTCGTTGGTCCCGAGGGCAGAGATTCAAACCCAACGGAGTTCGATAGATTTTTTTTAGCTTGGAGCAATTCAAAGAACAAATCCTCTGGTAGAGACTTCAAGCCGTGGGACATGAGTCTAAATTCGGACTCGTAAAGAAATCTAAAAAACCTCATTCAGAGCCTCAGAGCAAAATTTAGTCAGTCTTCTCATCGAAGCAATACCTCAAGTTGCCAATTAGGCGTTTCTTTGAGGCAATAGCTAACCACTTGTCTCTCCCTGACTTTTGTAGGAAAATAGGCGTAACTAAATTAGCAAGAGAGCACTCTTATCCCACATTGGGATGCATAGGTATGGACACACACATATAGGTCCATATATATATATATATATATATATATATATATATAGGCCCATCATCATCATCATCACAGTACATTCACGAAATTAGGCCATTTGTTGACCTGTTTCGGCCTCAAGAGAAACACCATGCAGAAGTATTTTGAGTGGACGGTGACGCCCTGGTCTTCTTCCTGCAGGTTGATATCTTAACATGTGTGTGGGTATCCTGTGATCTTCCATTCGATGAACACGTTGCATCCATCTTGATTTCTAAAGTTTCCATGTTAATTCTTCTAAGATATCTTCTTTTATTGTGATCTAGTAGTGTGTATCATGCAGTCCTTCGAATATCTCATTTCAGCCGATCTATCTCTGTATATACTTCTAGTCCCGCGGCATAACCGAGTGGTTAAGGCAGGAAGCCTTGGCGCAGAGCTACGGAACTTGCGCTGGTTCGGGTCTCCATGGGGGAAGACATTTTTCTCATGGAATTTAGGCCAGTATGGGACCGCTGCTCACACAGCATCGTGAGGCATTAGGGTAGCTACAATATGTAGCGACTCCAGGCTGGGAATACCAGCTATAACGGCTGGGGGACCCTACATGCTGACCACATGTCACCCCCACACTGGCTAGATGATCGTATACCTCTGTGATTAACACATGTGGATGTGAGGCCAGCAGCCGGCTGGTCAGCCAAGGGCCTTCTAGGCCTGTCGCGCTTGGAGAGTATATCCTTCTGTTTCAACGTCCATACTTCGCTACCATGTTGGAAGAGTGAGTGTTTTATACTCTTTAAGTCTTGAATGTTTTCAGAAATTCCTTTTGGATTTCTTCGTGTTGAGACTTGCAAGTAGTGTTGAAGTTCCTTAGGACGGGTTACTGGCCTGACGCTAAGTAGTCCAGTGGTAGGGCTGCTACCTTTTAGTCTCTGGACAGACATTAGGATACCGCATTTACTCAGTACCCGAACGGTTATACCGCCGTGACTTGGTCCTCAGAGCCTCGTTTGTGAAAACGGGTTATACCACGAGAAGGTGAGGATTAGAATTGGGTAGGAGAGGTTGTATAAACGTCACTAACCCTTATAGGCACATTTATGTATGTATGTATGTATGTATGTATGTATGTATGTATGTATGTATATATATATATATATATATTATATATTATATCTACCGCTGTGGTCTCGAGGTAGCGTGCTGCCTTGTCACGCAGCGGGCCCGGGTTCGATCCCCGGTCGGGGCAGTTTTTCTGGGTGAGGTTTTTATCGGGGTTTTTCCTCACCTGTAAGACAAATGTCAGGAAAATGTTAAGGCCCAAACGGTCCTCGAAATCATATGGCCATCATTATCATCCTTCACCGGTGTGGAATGCAAGTAAAGCTGCAAGCATAGAGTGAAAATGCTACGATTCCAGTGAAGGACTTGCCTTCGGGCAGAATTACTATGGATGGATATATATATATATATATATATATATATATATATGTTATAATTAAATTTAATTATAACATCGATAAAGCGTCACTGCTATAGAGTAAAAATATTCTCTTTAATTTGCCTACTTGTTATAGTCAGCTGCTAGGTGGCAGTGAAGACCAAGTTTTCGCGACATCTAGTAATAATGGAGAATATAGCCTAATGTATATATAAGAAAAATAAGTGTTTGAATTGGATTCGCCTGGTGGTGTAATGGATAACACGCTGGGGTACCAATCCAGAGTTCCGGGTTCGAATCCCGACTAGGCATTTATTTTTCTTATCATGTCATATACATATTTGTGTGTGTGTCTGTGTGTGTGTGTGTGTGCGTATATATATATATATATATATGTAAGTCAAGCTCTGTAGCCGAGTCGTCTAAGGCATTATGCATTGGCGCGGAGCTACGGGACAAGAGCTGGTTCGAGTAACCTTGGGAGAATAAATTATCTTACCGAATTTCCACCAGTATAGAAGCTGCCTGCACCTAGCATCGTGAAGAATTTAGATAGCTACAACATGTAGTATCTGAGAAAACCTGATATAATACTGGGGGACTTGAAATGCTGACAATGTCAACCGTTTACTGGCTGGATGATCATTCATCTCTGAAAATATCACTGTGAAAGTGAGGCCAGCAAAACTCTTCTAGAGCCTGTCGCGCCTTGGAGTTTTAAAAATGTATAGACCTAAATTTTAGTTTTTGTAGTGTGTACTTATAGATAAAATCTAACTGATAACTATATTTTAAAACATAAAAGAGGAAACATTTTACGCATTGATGAGAGGAGATGAATGCTGAATTAGTAAACTACATCTGAAAATCTGACAGTCTGACAGGATCCCTGACAATCTGATGCGAAATTTGAATATTATAGCTGAAATGGCAGCAAACAAGGCGGTGCAGGAAAGCTAGTTTTTATAGAATCGGAAGGGATGCAAACTGAATGACAATACAATTTAATAGTCTTAGGAAAAATTACACAATTTCACCATTAAACAATTATAACGCTTTTACAAAATCATCGCTGTCTTTTTTTGTATAAGTAAGAAGTGAATTCAATTCTAAATAGACGTATTGTATATCGAAATGTATAAACTGTAAAATTATAATAGTATTTTCCTATGCGACATTGGGAAGTTGTTTTTACAGAAGAGAGGAAAATGTTGAAAAACGGAACGGTAGCGAGATTTTTAATTTCCGAGATTCTGTAAAATACTTCACAAACGTACGTTGTACATTATTTTTTGCGTGATTCTTTTTTCAAAATAATAAATAATAGTAAAATAATTTCTTTGTTGGAAATATCTGCGTTCATTTTAAACAACTGTCTATCGTTAACGGTGTGGGTAATGTTTATTAGTTGAAACTACAGCAGGCTGCGATACCAATCAGTGATAAAATGGCGACAAGTACATATTCATTGTTTTATATTGTTTCAAATAAAGTTCAATTCATTTAAAATGCAACTGCTTGTTTCGTATAATGCAAATTAACACTAACGTTTGGATATATTGTTGTATATACATGGCACGTAGTATACATAGTGGACACTGGTTTTACTTCCCACACGAGGTAGGTAATATGTAATATTACAGTAAAGTTATTTAAGTTGGCGACCCCGAAATGTAGGAAGTTGAACTTTTAATCATGGTCGCCATTGTTGTAAGTACGACAAAACACACTATCGCGCAAAAATAATATTATTAATATCTTCTGAAACTTATGAATCAATTAATAATTAAATTAACAATCTAAATTAACAAAATGTAATCCAGTTAATGATTATTATATGAATGACTAATAAAATAAGTAATATTAATGTGGATTTATTACAATTTTATAGGTTAATTTATTTTACTTAAAGTTTCCCTTATACTTAGAAGATAGGTTACTCAATGTCTTTTAGTATCTCCTTGGCAACGCTGTATTTAATTTAAAATTCCAAAGCCGAGTTCCTCGTAAATCTTTATGGAGTCCAGTGAGTAAGGCTTTGCATTCTGTCATTGATTAATCCAGTTACATTCGTTTATTAGACTGAATATTTCTTGACAGTAACGTATTTATATTTACGGAAATGAGCATTAAGAAGATGTCACCAGAGCAGACAGAAATTACCAACACTTCTGAATTTTACAGGACATTGAATTTTCAGTGCTGCTGCTGGAAAATGCATGAGCATGTTAAAATGTTAAATTCAAAAGCTTTGCCTACTTGTTGAGTTAAAACGAAAGACGAAATGTAGTTAATATGTTAATTTAATTACGCTACGTTTGACTTCTTCTTGTTAAATGATAATAAACGGAGATCCAGTTTCACAATACAATCTTTAATATCAACAAATTGATTATCCGCATCCATTATTATATTACACCGTGTTCCAAAATGATAGACGGAGTTTTAAGTAGTTGGTATAGTTTTACAAACGAAATTGGATGCGTGATTATTTGCTATAATGAAAGAAAAACTGTTAAGTTTCATATCATGTACGCAGTAATTTGTTTCTTGTCATTATTACGTCATCAGCGTTAAATATGTGAAAATGGCGATTCCTGTACAGAAGTCATTCTGTGTATTGCACTTCCCGTCTACCTTCCAGACTTGAGAAGAAACATTGTTGCTGCTGATGAATCCATTTCTCCAAATATGCTGACCAAGATTTGGGAGGAATTCGACTATCGCCTAGATGTATGGCCTTGTGACGAAAGGTGCTCACGTCGAACACTTATAAAGTATGTTATGAAAACTCGAAGAATTTCTCTTTAATCCCATGTAACTTTTGTTCTTATATATATATATATATATATATATATATATATATATATATGGTATGATAAGAAAAATAAATGCCTGGACGGGATTCGAACCCGGATCTCTGAGTAGATCCGGGTTCGAATCCCGTCCAGGCATTTATTTTTCTTATCATACCATATTAAGCTTGCATTGCTCAATGTTAAACATTTAATTATAACATATATATATATATATATATATATATATATAATCTCAAGTAAGGGAAATTAAATAACTTAGAAAACCCATCCATCATTTTGGAACACTCTGTATTATACTTCTTCTATTTTGACGGTTATACAGTTCCTCCCCTTTTTCACCAATCTCACAATTTTGTTTCTATTCTTAGTCTGTATATGATGGTTTTAACATTGACGTGAATGTCTTTAAATTTGCGTCCATAGTGGGATGCAATTCACAATAAACATAGGCTCAATTCTGGAAATGCGTGCTATTATGCATTGCAGAGACTTTAGTTGTCCCAACTCCTTTCAAAAAACGTTAAGCTGAAAATATATAAAACTATTATTCTACCAGTTATATTATATGGGTGCGAAACATGGACTCTTACTTTAAGGGAGGAAAGGACATTACGAGTATTTGAGAATAAAGTTCTTAGGAAAATTTTTGGACCAAAGAGAGATGAACAGACAGATGAATGGAGAAGACTACATAACAATGAACTACATGGTATTTATAGGAAGCCAGATATAATAAGAACAGTTAAGTCTCGCAGACTGCGATGGGCAGGACATGTTGCGCGTATGGGGAATGAAAGACGTGCATGGAAGCTTCTTGTAGGAAAGCCAGAAGGAAAACGCCCAGTTGGTAGACCAAGAATGAGGTGGAAGAGTAACATTAACTATGATTTGAGGGAAGTAGATTATACAGGGAATGATTGGAAAGCATTAGCTCAGGATAGGGATGTATGGAGAGCTTATGTCCGCGCGGCCATGAACCTACAGGTTCGATAGTGCCAGTGAGTAAGTAAGTAAGTAAGATAAAATCGGGGGATACAGTTTGGTGTTGCAGCTACATATCTATCATCTACAGTACATCCAAAATTTAATTATACCACTCGATAAACAAAAGGTCAAAGAATTCGTTACGTTGTGTGTGTACTATGACACATCGCGCGTGGCGGAGGTGAAAGTGCCGCCATTTTGAGATCGTTTCGCTGCGTCACATAATTTTGGTTTATATAAATTTTGACTGTGAGAAGTTACGTTTGAGTTTCAATCGTCAGCTCTCGTCAAGATCTATCGATTCCGTACATAAAACATTAGTGCGAAATAGTTATAGTGAATATATATGACGTTCAAATGAAAACAAATTAAAATAAATAATGCAATGTCAGCCTATTCTCGTCAAAACAAATCTATATGGTTAGAAATGACTTCTCAAGAGCAATCCAGTAGTACTCATAAAACAACATATGACTGAGTGGATCGGTATCAGGAACGTTAAAGAATGAAAGCGACAAAGCGGATCAACGACGGCCCCAGTATATCTGCAGTTGGGGCGGCCAAGCCTATGCAAGTGGATGATGTAATCGCTTCTATATCAACGCCGGACTGTATAGATATTGATTATGTGCGATCGCCGATTATGAAGACACATTGGGCAGCAGCTAGTACACGTAACATTACTTATTATACGCCCAAAGAAAATATTACCCGTTACGACCACATATTCACATAAAACACGACCGTGTCCATGACACTACCATACCCCTATTTTATTTCTTGGTGTCATTGTAAGGCCTAAACATAGTCCCAGTATCTGTATTTTTGGTTCTACCTCTCTGCCCACTCCATTGGATATGTTCAAAGGTTTGTTGGGATGTTTTTTTCTTTTCCCCATCCATGCTCATAGCCTATCCATATAAGGCTTTATTGTTTAATGATCTTAAGTAGGGTTATGCATTATTATATTATAAGAATTTTTGTGCAGAATGGACAAAATTCTATCGACAAACTTTCACAGCTTGTTCAGAGGATGTTTCCTGAATGTTCTGATTAAAGAATATCTGGTTTCCAGTGACTTATTACAGAGTTACGAGTATGTGTTGTTCGAAGTGTCAACCGTTATGATCATATAAAATGTGACTACGTACCTTGGACTGTCGCTGGGACGATTTTCATAATTACATTAATTTTATGAATGGAAAATTAAATAAATGATCCTGTAAGTTACAAAGTACACATATATTAAAACTATATATGTATAAATAATGAATTTGCACAAATACTTCAATTTTTTTTTCTAAATTTGGTTCACTATAATGGTTCAGAACTATTATTCTACCAGTTTTATTATATGGATGCGAAACATGGACTCTTACTTTAAGGGAGGAAAGGAGATTACGAGTATTTGAGAATAACGTTCTAAGGAACATTTTTGGACTGCGATGCTCAGGATTTGTGGCACGAATGGGGAATGAAAGACGTGCGTGGAAACTTCTTGTAGAAAAGCCAGAGCGAAAACGCCCAGTTGGTAGACCAAGAAGGAGGTGGGAGAAAAATATTAACTATGATTTGAGGAAGTAGATTGTACAGGGAATGATTAGAAAACATCAGCTCAGAATAGGGGTGTATGGAGAGATTATGTCCGCGCGGCCATGAACCTATGGGTTCGATAATGCCAGTGAGTTAGTTGAAAATGTTTGAACCAAAGATTGCTGAACAGACAAGTGAATGGAGGAGACCACATAACAGTGAACTACGTGGTCTTTACGGGAAGCCAGCTGTAATATGAACAGTTAAGTCTCGTAGACTGCGATGGTCAGGACATGTGGCACGAATGGGGAATGAAAGACATGAAAGGAAGCTTCTTGTAGGAAAACCAGAGGGAAAACGTCCAGTTGTTAGACCAAAAATGAAGTGGGAGAATAACATTAACTATGATTTGAGGGAAGTAGATTATACAGGGAATGGAAAATATTAGCTCAGGATAGGGATGTATGGAGAGCTTATTTCCGCGCGGCTATGAGCCTACGGGTTCGATAATGTCAGTGAGTTAGTTATATTTGGTAAAGAACTTCGAACCCAGTACCTCAGTCACACACGCTAACCGTCAGTATGCAGAGGCGCTCTTTGATACTTTATTAGAAAGCTAAGTGAGAAAGCTTCAGTAGCAAAGTGTATGTATGTGCCCTGACAGATATATGACACTAATTTGTTCGCTGTTTACTCACAGTTGGCAGCGTCGTCAATGGAGCGTA
The DNA here is from genome assembly GCA_030220185.1 of Diploptera punctata. Lineage (NCBI taxonomy): Eukaryota > Metazoa > Arthropoda > Insecta > Blattodea > Blaberidae > Diploptera > Diploptera punctata. The sequence goes on from JASPKZ010003882.1 coordinate 3,388,141, forward strand.
GCTCACTCCATGAATAATCACACATCCTCATACTTGTTGAATTATTTATGTGTCTAGATCAATAATTTTGAAAAAAGTAGGTAAGTTAATGAAAGGAAAATTAAGTAGATCCATGAGTGACAGATGGGAATGATACCAATAACATGTATTTTCACTATTATTCCCGTGGAATTGTCTTGCCTGTAATTTGCATAGATATATTATTAAGGCATCGATCTCGGTGGTCTAAAGATTACGATTCTTGTCTCTGGCCTCGAGGGTCGCGGGTTCGAAAAATGACCGGGATCTATGGAATTTTCACGGTGGAAAAAATTCAAGGATCAAGTCATCCGGGAGAAAATTTAAGTCGTGGGTCTCGAGGCTGAAGATTTTGCGAGTCCTAAAAAATTTGAAGCCTAAATTAGAGCCTGTGCGCATAATTTAATTGGCCTTTCCCATCCAAGTAATATCTTAGTTGCCTTCTAGATGTCTCTTCGAGGCGATGATCTAACAACTTGTCACTCGTTGACATCTGTAGGTAAATAACCGTAACTAAATTTATTTGGTTAAATAACTCCCGCAAGGAAGCACTCTTGCCTCGCGTTGGGATGTACTTGTATAGGCAGATAATAGATAATATTAATACAAGGTGAACAATCAAATTCCAGTGCCCGGAAATCTAACAAATGTGAAGTGTTTAACTATCGATCTGTTATTAATATAATAAATGCTTAAAATATCCATATGGTGGATTAAACATATTTGGAAAGACACAAAAAATATATTGGTAAAACATTGGTGGAATCTGTTGCAATGTATGGAAGTGAGGTATGGACAATCAATAAGTACTACAAGAATAGACTAATAGCTCTAGAAATGGATTATTTACGCAGAAGTGCCAGAAAGTCAAAATTAGAACATGTCACAAATAATGAAATTAGAAATATAATGGAAGCAGAAGAAAGCATAATTTAAAGAATTGAGGAGAAGGAATTAAAGTGGTTAGGACATGTTTTAAGAATGGAAGATAAGCGATGGCCAAAGAACTATATCAATGGCATCCGACCAGAAGGAGGAAGAGAGGGAGACCGAAGTTAACAAGTAAGAGGGCTAAAGCATTGAAGATGCCCAAGATCGTAGGCTTTGGAGGTTTGGTACGGGAAGACGGCAGAAGCTATAAAAACTCGAAGATAGATAGAAATGCTTAAAATAAATAAATTCGTTTATAATAAAAATGGTCTTTTCCCTATGATTTTATTTAATAGCCGAGATTGTTGATCTACAAAAAAGCATTATTATTATTATTATTATTATTATTATTATTATTATTATTATTAGTTTGGGCATGTTTTAAGAATGGAATATGAGCGATGGCTGAAGCAACTGTATAAATGGCATCCGACCAGAAAGAAGAAAAGAGGGAGACTAAAGTTAACATGGAAGGAAAACATGAAGACACAAGCAAGAGGGCTAAGCATTGAAGATGCCCAAGATCGTAGGCTTTGGAGGTATGGCACGGGAAGACAGCAGCAGATGTAAAATCCCGAAGATAGATAGATAGATTAATTTTATTATTATTATCTTATTATTATCTTATTATTATTATTATTATTATTTTAGTATTTTAAATAACTACAATGAATAAGGAGCTTTTTTTACAGTTTTCATAAGTGGCCATAACAAATAGTGGGTTGCCATTTCATTCCCATTCATTCTTTTTAGAATTTATCATCCCTTCATAATCCATTAAATGAAACACAGTTGCATTTTCAGACCAGAAGAGGAAAAACGATCGGGTTGTTCTGTCCAGAAGTTAACTATCGTTGTCTTCTTTATTGGGATGCGTGAATATACGTTTAAATTTATTTCTCACTATTAAAAAGAATCAGAAAAAACCTATGTATGAATAGTTAAGTCTCGTAGACTGCGATGGGCAGGACATGTTTGCACGTATGGGGAATGAAAGACTTGCATGGAAGCTTCTTGTAGGAAAGCCAGAGGGAAAACGCCCAGTTTGTAGACCAAGAATGAGGTGGGAGAATAACATTAACTATGATTTGAGGGAAGTAGATTATACAGGGAATGATTGGAAAACATTAGCTCAGGATAGGGATGTATGGAGAGCTTATGTCCGCGCGGCCATGAACCTACGGGTTCGATAGTGCATTGAGTAAGCAAGTAAGAAAATACCAACTTTCATATTTTTCTTCCGCCTACATAAATCTAGTTATGGCGGTTAGAAAATATTGTTGGGTAAGGCCGTGGTACAAATAGCATTTAAGGATTAATTTTTATTTCAGAAGCCCCTGAATGTAAACAAACGCAGGGTATTATTTTGTACCCATACAGTTTTTCATAATGTTCTGCCCAAAAGCAGGTCTTTCACTCCAAACTCAACATTCTCCACTCTTTCCTTAACTCAGTTTTCCTTTTTTTTATCCGTATACAAACCATTTATTTTAATACTATCATCTGATGTATATTGACAATAATTAGCTTGAACTTATTTTAAAACTAGTACGGCATAAATAAACCAGTTGCAAATTTGTGTTTAATATGTGGCACGCCGTAGCGTAGTGGTTAAGGCACTGAGCTACAAGCCGGAGGGTCGAGGGTTCAAGTCCCGTTGGGGTCAGGATTTTTAAAACTGACCCAAAACCCTCTGGCGGCACTATGGCCCTGGGGTCGACTTAGCCTCTAACGGACGCTTGTTCTGGGGTAAAGGCGGCCGTCACGCAGGGCTAACAACCCAGCTGACATAAAGTGCCGATTGTCTAGAAAAAGTGGGTGCCTGAACTTCCTGTTACCCCAAGGGCCTCCTGAGGCCTGTTGTGGGATCACTTTTAACTTTTAATTGTATGAGCGAACGCATTTAAATTTCTCGCTGCTCCAGTTAAAAACTAAACAAACGCCCATTAAAACTGCAAGTCCTGCATAGGAGAGAGAAAATTGATATATATAATTATATATATATATATATTATATATATATATATATATATATCCATTGTAATTCTGCCCGAAGGTAGGTCCTTCACTGCAATAATAGCATTTTCATGCTAATCCTTGCAGCTGTATTAGGGAATTGTAGGTGTTGTAGCTTCCCGTTGCTTTCCACACCGGTGAAATGATGATGATGATGATGGCCATATGATTTTGGGGAACGTTTGTGAGGAAAACCCCCGATAAAAACCTCACCCAGAAAAACACCGAAATAAAGAAGCGTCACTGCTATAAAGTAAAAATATTCTCTTTAATTTGCTTACTTGATATAGGAGCTACTAGATGGCAGTGGTGACCGAGTTCCCGCTACATCTCGTAATAATAATAATAATAATAATAATAATAATAATAATAATAATAATAATAATAATAATAATAATAATAATAATAAATAATAATAAAAATAATAATAATAATAATATATAAGGAAAAATGTTGACTAGATTTGCTTGGTAGCGTAATTTGTAGCGAACTGGAGTATCAATCCAGAGGTCCGGGTTCAAATCCCGTCGAAGCATTTATTTTTCTTATCATGTCATATATATATATACTTCCAAACTCCAAGTGATAGTGCTAAGAAATTACTTGATGGAGTGCTCAAGGTAGTCCAGGGATAGGCAGAACTATGACAGCATGGAAGAGAATAATCCTTGTAGAAGCTAAGAGCAGAGTCAAAACATGGAGAGAGATTAAGTTGCTCGGAAGAACAGAAGCTTTCTGACAGCTATTTGTTCCACTTGGGATGAAGGGAATATTGACTGATGGAGTAAAAATGTAAAAGAGTATAAAGTAATTACGGATTGCTTACAGTTTAAGGTAACATTTTCCAAGTCATTTCAGTTAACCTATTTTAGCATGTGTATTAATCGTTTTTTTCTTTTCCTGCGATTCGGTAAAAATTGCCCATGTTATACCTTTTTTATACTCTGGTTTCTTCCTTTCACCATTTGAATGACTTTCTTATTAAATGTTTAAAGTCGAACATAGTGTTCCCACACCTCTTAGATAAGTGCAACACTTACTAGTGTATAATAATGAATCAAACTGATAGGAATTTGGTTGAAGAAAGCGATCGAAACGTAATTACTTTTATTACTTAAATATTTTACAATGTGTCCACCGCTGTGGTCTCGAGGTAGCGTGCTGCCTTGTCATGCAGCGGGCCCGGGTTCGATCCCCGCTCGGAAGTTTCCTGGGTGAGGTTGTTTTTCCTCATCTGTAAGACAATTGTCGGGATACGTTAAGGCCCAAACGGTCCTTGAACATCATCTGGCCATCGTTATCATCAATATCATATTCACTTCATAGGTTCCCCATGCGGTAGCCGGGAAAGAACAGTACCACTGTGGACTATGCATATCGTAAAAGGTGACTAAAATGTCCACTCAGTGACTCGGGATATAACTGGGCTACCCTGTCTCAGGGGATATAAATAGATCCTCCAGGTTGGAAGTTAGGCATGGGACTGACAATCCCACCTTATTAAAGTAAAGCTCAAGACAGAGAAGTCTGATGTAAGCTTCTGAGGACGAGGCCCACATAAGGCTGTCGAACTATGGAGGATGATGTAATATAAGTACCGGTAGTTAGAAAAAATCTTATCGAAATATAACCTAAAAAATCTATACCTTAACTAGAAAACATAATTTAATTTAATTATTTTGGTAACTGTCCACCGCTGTTGTCTCGAGGTAGCGTGCTGCCTTCACACGCAGCGGGCCCAGGTTCGATTCCCGGTCGGGACAAGCTCCTGGGTGAGGTTTTTTCGGGGTTTTTCCTCACCTGTAACACAAATGTCAGGAAGCTTAGAGCCCAATGGTCCCCGAAAATCATCCGGCCATCATCATCATAATTATCCATCACCGGTGTGGAAAGCAACGGGAAGCTACCACACCTATAATTCCCTAGTAAAGCTGTAAAGCATAGCATGCAATTTCTATGATTGCATTGAAAGACCTGCCCTCGTGCAGAATTACTATGGATGGATGGATTTTTGTGACTAGTCTGCAAGGTTGGCAAAAACGTGAGTTTTGAGGCAGCAAACTCTGTTCAACTATGGTTATGGAGAAGATAGTGCATATGCTTACTGTCTGACAAACCTGCACGACTTATTCTGAAGAATAGAAAAAATCGTTTCTCTTGAACTACTGTATTCGCTCTGCAAATTAGCTGGGACCTGGATTGGCGGGACGAGGGAACTTTCCCTACACTCTGACCTGAAGACGTTAGTCCACTTACCGGGCTACAGAGGAACAAAGCTCACATGTTCGGTGTTGGCACTGGGGGAAAGATCGGTGGATCTGCTAGACAGTCCTCCCGGTTAAGTCCAAGGGACTCGTGAACCATTAGTGGGGTAGGCAAGAGTTGAGCGCCTTGTCGTACTAGTTGCTCATCTGTTGGAGCTTGCGAGCTCCGTGCTGGCCCACAACAGCTGCAGAAGGCATCCCTGGGGGCACACCAGGGCTCGGCTCGGACCAGTCCAGCGGGGAGCTACTGTACTGGTTCCTGGCTTGGCCTACGGGCCCGTCGACAAACTGTGGGGTCGCCAGGAGATGAGCACCTGGATGTACTAAAAGTCTCACACTGTTGGGCTTGTAGCCCTAGCCGGTCTCACAACGGCTGCAGGACACGTCCCTGGAGGCAGAACAGGGGAATGGTCGGTGGATCTGCGACAGCAATCCTCCCGGCTAGGCTCATGGAGCCCGTGGACCAACTGTGGGGTCGTCAGGATTGAGCGACCTGATGTACTATGTAGCTCAGCAATTCCCAGAACTGCAAACTCCAACACTCTCTCTCTGGGGTGTTGGTGTAAGGACCGTGAACTTGAATGTGGACGCGAACATAGGATAGGGAGGACTAGAACTAGGACTTGGGAGTATGGTCATGACGACCGAGGTATCCCAAGGGGTGGACGGCTGGGCCTAGATGTTGTCACTACATAATATGTAAACCCATCATCATTACTCCCATCACTCTTGTCATCACTGGTGACCGCGTTGCCAACATTAATTATGAATTCGTCTAATTACGTTCTCCATTATTGCGTCTTTCTCGAAGTAATAGTTTTCAATATTAATCACACGTTTACAGTAGCCAGTCCAGTCATTTTGTTTAGCTATTTAAAGATTTGAGCCCTTCGTCAACGAAAAAAAAAATCCAAGTGCGACAGGCCTAGAAGGCCCTTGACAAGTTCTTGCAATTTTATCCGTGACATATCATCACCTGTTGTGTTCTATGACCATGTAAAATTCTTAACATTATTCCAAGCTAATTCAAATCGACTTAGGTCACACATGCATGGTGGTAACCTGATGACAATGTGGCCATTAATTGTAAATATCGTATCGACTTGGTACAAAATTTTCTTGGGACGATTTTTTTTCTATTAGAAAGATAAGAATTGTAGATAGATCATCGGTTGATGGACCAACTTATCTCTATTAGGTTTTTGTAGCGTTTTATTTTTTTTTCTGATGGGTGGGAGCTGGCATTCCGCATCAACCCCCAACCTGGAGCACCAGGGTTTTTTCAGGTGTCCATCCTTAGATCAGATTACTGTCCTCTTATTTTCTTCACATGACACTCCATGACTTTGCATGTAGTCCAGCATTTCTCTTTCTTTCTCTCTCTCTCTCTCTCTCTCTCTCTCTCTCTCTCTCTCTCTCTCTCTCTCTCTCCCTCCCTCTCTCTCTCTTTTTTTTTAATTTGTAAGTGCCTTATCTAATTGTTTTCCATGGTAGGGAGCATTGTCTATGACGATTACAGATGGAGTAGACAGAGAGGGCTAGGGACAATAATCACAAATAGGAATGAGATACACAAATAAATTAAACATAGGCTCAATTCTGGAAACGCGTGCTATTATGCATTACAGCGACTCTTGACGTCCCAACTCCTTTCAAAAAACGTTAAACTGAAATATATAAAACTATTATCCTACCAGTTATATTATATAGATGCGAAACATGGACTCTTACTTTAAAGGAGGAATGGAGATTACGAGTATTTGAGAATAAAGTTCTTAGGAAAATCTTTGAACCAAAGAGAGATGAACAGACAGGTGAATGGAGAAGACTACATAACAATAAACTACATGGTCTTTATAGGAAGCAAGATGTAATAAGAACAATTAAGTCTCGTAGTCTGCGATTGGCAGGACATATGGCACGAATGGGGAATAAAAGATGTGCATGGAAGCTTATTGTAGGAAAACCCGAGGGAAAACGCCCAGTTAGTAGACCAAGAATGAGGTGGGAGAAATACATTTTCTTTGATTTGAGGAAATAGATTATTCAGGATAGGGATGTATGGAGAGCTTATGTCTTTCGGGTTCGATAGTGAGTAAGTAACTAAATAAGTAAGTAGACAGAAAGAGAATAACTTTTTCAATCACCCATTTTTCAAAATTGTCAGTTAATGTTAATCATCTGATATCATTTATGCCTTGTACACTAACTCGCATCCTTCAACGAAACCATCAGCCCCACCCAGATGAACAAGAACGAGTCTTAAGAAAAATACAATAGAAAGAAACATTATGACCTAATTTATTTATTAAGTGGAACAATGAGTCTGTTGGATGCATTTACGGTACTCAAAACTCCCTAAAGTCTTCATGCTGCCAGCACTTGCAAAATGTCAATTTGGTGTCTACCCATGTCTCGTTCAAGTACAACATCGATCTATCCTCTTCCCTAAACTTTCTTGTTGCCTGTAGGTATCTACACGCCAAATTTACGTTGTAAAATTTTAGTTTTAAATGAATACTTCTTTAGCCTGAAGCTCATTTTCTCTAGTATCCTTCAAAATATTTTCGCCTACCATTTGAAATCAATTCTGTCTTTTAACACAGTCAACAGTTTCTTACAGCTTGGTACTATAGTGTGTCCGTAGAATCTGTAGAGAAGCTGTTCGAAATAAGCCATCTACTCAGGAGACGGGGGGAAAAAATGCACGTCAACGAGGCCCGGAAGTAAGTGCAAGAGGGAAAACATGTCACGTGACAATGCTCATTTCGTTCTTCAGCTTCAAACGAGAAAGATGTCTAATCGGAAAGCTGGCGAATTACTCTACACATTGCACGGACAGACTATACTTTCTTGATCAAATAAAAATTCTCATTTGTATCCTTGATCACACTCCGTGAAAGTCGTCAACACTGCGTTTAGATAGTCTGGAAGTTTCCGGTTTTCTTAAAGTGTCTTCGAAACTCTTTCATCTTCGCAGTCTATCACTTGTTTTCTTATATGCTCCATCGTTCTTGTAGATACATTAACAATACTTTTCTGACCTTGCTGTGGAGATTTCGCAAGAGGAATGGTAACGCACTGTTGTTTTTTCCATCATCACATTTACACTTGCAATAATATTTCTTTCAACGCTATGGATTGTCAATCCTTGTGTCCTCTTTGGCAACATACTTACGATTAATGAAAAAAAAACCTGCTATGTAAGCCTAAACTAGCACTGTGCAACAATAAAAACTCCACTAACTGTACTTTCATCAACAATCTTTACATTAAAAAACTATAACTAAATCTGTACTGCTATATTAAAAATACTTACGGTATATTGGAATACGCTACAAACCGGATGCTCGAGGGTTCAAGTCCCGGTTGGGTCAGGATTTTTAAACTAACCCAAACCTTCTGGTTATACCATGGTTCTGGGTTCGACGAAGTCTCTAATAGAAATGAATACCAGACGCTTGTTAAATGCGGCCGTCACGCAGGGCTAACAACCCGATTGACGTCAAATGCCGATTGTCTAGAAAATTTTGGAGCCTTAACCTCGTACTACCCAACTGTCTCGTTTGACTTGTAGTGGGAACACTTTATGCTTTCTTACGGTATATTGAAACTATCCATCCTGATGAAAGTAACAAAACAAATTGAAAACTCCACTAACATTTCAAACCTTCAGGCACACTCAAAGATACTTTACGTAAATATTGTGAAATAGGAATACTGCCTTGAATAACTGATGCACATGCGCGAGTATTTCCCCTCCGCCCCGTCAGCATATTTCATACGATTCTAACAGATGACGGTGTAAGGTAATTGGTTTATTATTTAACCAGGTGGCTGTGCTTTTTGTTGCAACCGCGAATTACAATTGAATTACAAATATTGATTATTTCATAATTTAAGTGTGTTTGTGTTTATTTTATTTTCAATATATTGATAATAATATTAATTTCGTGTGTAAGTATTAGTTTTAAGTAATCTGGCTGAAAGACAGCAACTTAATTTAAATTTAACTGGACCGAGAAGGGACATTGAACAATATGGCGAATCAGTTCTAGAGACATTGAATGATAAGATATCTAGTGAATTTCCGCAAATTGGTATAGGCCTATGTGACATTTAAGAAGAATGTAAATTTAAAAACATATGAAGGTCTTAAGAAACGGAATAACAGAACTGTAAGTAAGTCTGTTAGTTATAATAATATGCCTAATATTACAGAAAAAATCTCCATGCCTCAATTAAATGAAAAACAATATTACTATAATATATCACAAGATGATATTACTATACAGAGACTTCTTGATGATGATGAGAATCCAAACTGCCAACAAGTTCGTAGAAAAAAACGAAAGTATAATGAAATCAGCAAGCCTCCTGAAAATATTCCATCAATAAATGTATATAATCCTTATGATACACTTATGGATGATACTGAGAATGCAGACAACATAAATCCATCTCAATCAACAAAACCATACGGAAAAATTAACGTAAAAATAGTTAAAGGCAATACGAAGTTCGCCGGACCATCTAGTAATTACATAAAACCACGTTCGCCAGACATCACTCCACTGGACTTCTTCCTCTGGGTGTATGTAAAAGACCGTGTGTTTACGACTCCAGTACAATATCTTCACGATTTGCGAATTCGTATCCTTAACACAATTGCAACAGTGTCAATGGACATGTTGGACAGAATTTGGCACGAAATCGAATACAGATTTAATATTATTGTGCTACTAATGGTGCACATATAGAGGTGTTTTAGTGTGGCAATGAAAATTCTTTGAGATTCTGTTTCGTTTAATATCGGCCTCATTTCATAATTCCGCATACTTTGTTAGTTATGATTAATTAAAACGTGGGAGGTTTGAATGTAAAAATATATCTTGAATATGTTTTGAAACACTCTGTATTATCTTGTGATGTGGAAGCTTTTATTAAATTGACTTAATCAAACACAGTTTTTGAAATGGAGTTACCGACGCCATAAAGCTAATGGTATTATGAGATCCCGTTATCTATACACAATTTTTCATCCGTAGTGCCTCTCGTGATTCTCTCGTTATTAACTGAATACATTCAATAAGTTCTATTTTTCTTGCCTCTTTGTGTTAGTGGCATGTTGATAACCGGCCAAAATTTATACACCCACCTGAGTAGATCATCATAAAACCCATAGCTTCACTGCTAGGTCATATTTCTAGCATATTTTTAAAATGTGGTGATGATAGGAACATATGAAATAATGTTCTTTTTGTTTTTCTTCTACCTTCCTATCTAGTCAAATAATTAAATAATAGGAGATTGCATTAGAAGAATGTTGGATTCAAATTTCGTGGCCTGCCATTCTAATGTTTTCATATTTTAAAATTAGTCCTGTGCTGTACATCTTTCCGATGTTATAGGACTAACTACTAAGGTAATATTTTTTTATAAAATTTATTTTATTTGTTCTGAAGAGCTTCGTTTTCACTTTGAAAGCCCATTGCTCAAGGTCTATTTCAACTATATTTATCATAAGTAATATCACGAGTGATTTCCAAATCATCAATAAATTCAGGAGTCACGAAGTGACAAATAAATTTATCTAGAGGATGTGCAAATCAAGAGTGGCATTTGTTAGGACTATTTAACGAATAAAAGTAAGCTGCTTACTGAAAAATCATTAATTATAGTTACCAGTATTTTAAAATATTTACATATTTAACGTAAACGGCGATGTTTGAACACAAATCAGAAATGTGAGGTTACATTATATTCACTGTAACTTCATTTTATTTATTGCGAAATATGATCGCAATATTGTAAGAATCACCCTAGTTGAGAAACAATGAAACACATCAAACTGTATATTATTATTCTTACTGAAGAATTCTGCACTTCCTGTGGGATAAATGATAAAATAGTACTAAAGACGAAAACATCTTCACAATAATCCGGATATTTCTATAACAATAATGTATACTATACGCAGTACCTTCTTCCATTCTCAATAGTTTCATTTGGAGACGTTATACATTTCTCCCGGACAGTACTTATGTAGAAAACAGTTAATGTTCATAGCCGATTTATCCATATTATCACTATCATTAGGTCCGTGATAGATTATTTCGTACTTCTGATCAATAATCATCATTTTATTCACATCTTCAAATACTGCAAATGTATCTTCTGTGGTGAACTGAACGAAATGCTAATAATTGTATATAGTAAGTTCAATTCGTGTAAATATTTGTATATTAACTTAGTGTATAGTTATGTTTAATTGTATAACTTCAACGTAGTTGTTGTAATTCTTCTCAAAGTTTAACGTTATGCAGTGCTTATAATTTCAAGACACATCTTCAAATAGTGTAAATATACATTTTGTGGTTAACTGTTACGTTTATAATTCACGTTAATGCTAGTAATTTTAAACAGCACTTTAACCTGTGTAAATACATCTTAATAATAATAATAATAATAATAATAATAATAATAATAATACTTTATTTATTCTGGCAGAGTTAAGGCCATAAGGCCCTCTCTTCCACTCAACCAGCACAAATACAAATAAATATTCGACAAATATAGATATACACTATACAAATTATAAACAGTTAAAGATACAATAAATGTAGCAATGTAAATGTCATGTACAAACAACATTTTATAGGGTAATAACAATAATGATACGATAATAATAATAATAATATAAATATGATACATTATACGGGAAACACCAATTAATATATATATCTTACACTGGATAATAATGAAGTCGAGTTTAGAGCAAATATAAATTTAGATTTCTTTTAAAAGATGCCAATGTCCGGCATATTGTATAGTTAGATTTAATTGTGTATCTTTATGGTAGTTAACGTAATTCTGGAGAAAGTGAATCTTTATCATTAACGTTACCTTAGCTTGAAAATATATGAATATTATTAAGTCAATTTTGTTTCATTTTGTGGAAAATACAGGTGCAGCATAAATCAGTAATGCGAAAATGGAAATGTATTATTTCTATACAAAAGAAAGTACCGTAATTGTTCCAGCAGTAGTTTTTGAGATTATATTCTGAAGGTCCCGTTTTCAGACTCCAGTTTCAACCAATCCGACTCTTTTCTTTACAACCATGTTAAATCGTTAACTGATTTTACCGCACAATGTATTTCACTTATTTTTTTAAATAATTTTCTAACATGAACACAGAAATGCCAGTTCAAAAACCAAGCTCACTTTTGAAATAAGCAGAATTCTCCATTTTCTAAAATGGAGTACAGAAGAGGGTTGTTTAAGGGATGTTGCACCAGTTTTTTAATGTAAGTAACCCATAGCCTCCTGTGACTCACTACAAAGTAATGTATTATACATGTGCCATTTTGTCGCGGATGGCAGTAACGTAGGAAACAGATTAATTTCTTTAATTTTACTTCATAAATGTTTACATAATGTTTTTATTTATCAATACTTCTGTGGACAACATGCAAGAAAATTGAACTTATGATTGGCGTATTTGAACGGAAGATATTGGGAAGGAATTAAGTGCAAGATAAAACTATTCGGAGAATTAGAAAAATCATAAGTTGTATAGAAAGTATAGAGGTGCTGGTCCACTTACATTAAATTGAGAATATTATATTGGCCTGGTCACATCTATTGATCGATAAATGCAGGATACGATAGAAAGTTGTGGAAGGAAAATTATCTGGTAAAGACCAGTTGAAAGACTTAAGGACAGATGAATTGCTGCAGTACTAACTGACTCGAGAGATCTCCTAGGCTCAGGAGCAAGGAGAATAGTCTTACTGGAGAGGGAAGTAGAAGGAAAAGGTAAAGGAGGCTAACACTCGACATTGGATACAAATGTAGAAGAATAATTTACTATATACACTCATATAATTTTCTGCTATATGAGTGTCTTTTTCACACTTTATCTTATATTTCGGTTTTTACTATTTTATGAAAGTTTTTACTTGATCTACGATAATAATAGTTAACCATATACTTAATTATCATAAGTAATGTCACGAGTGATTTCCAAATTATCAATAGATTTACGAGTCACGAAGTAACGGGTGAATTTGTCTAGAGGATTTGGAAATCAGGAGTTGCATTTATTAGGACTATTTAACAAATAAAATTAAACTGTTTACTCACAAATCATTATTTAAATGTAGTTACCAGTATTTTAATATACTTATATATTTAATATAAACGGCGATGTTTGAAAACAAAACAGAAATGTGAGGTTATATATATTCACTGTGACTTTATCATATTAATTTTTGCCAAATAAGATCGCAATATTGTAGGATTCACCCTAGTGGAGAAATAATGAAACTCATCAAACTGTATATTATAATCAATATATAGATTATTCATTTATTTTTTTAGTAAAAAACTCAGTAAAATCAAGGAATCTGTTCATTATTAGCTATATTCAATGTATTTGTTGGATAAAACTAATCCTCTGACCTGTTCAGAATATTAAAAAGGATGAGCTTTCTTTATCACAAAACCAGGAGCTGATAAAGAGAAATCGATAAAGAGCGAGGTATAACACGACTGTCATTGGTTATAAAACAAAATTCATTGAAACGTGATTGGTCATTGACTACCGTTTGGGGCATGAGTTAAATAGTCTTATAAATATTGTTGCTATAAATAATGTAATTATAAATTTAAGATGATAGAATAATATATTATTATTATTATTATTATTATTATTACTTATATCATAATATGTTATTATGTGTACTGTCCAAGTGTTTAGAATTAAATGTTTACATGTTTGAACGTATATCGTCCTTCAATGTTTATGGCAGTTATATTATTTTAACAAACACATTTTAAGTACAAAAACTCTTTTGTTTATGAACTGATGATTTAACACAAATTATGCTGCATTTACTTACTTACTCACTGGCACTATCGAACCCGTAGGTTCATGGCCGCGCGGACATAAGCTTTCCATACATCCCTATCCTGAGCTAATGCTTTCCAATCATTCCCTGTAAAATCTACCTCCCTCAAATCATAGTTAATGTTATTCTCCCATCTCATTCTTGGTCTACCAACTGGGCGTTTTCCCTCTGGCTTTCCTACAAGAAGCTTCCATGCAAGTCTTTCTTCCCCCATACGTGCAACATGTCCTGCCCATCGCAGTCTACGAGACTTAACTGTTCTTATTATATCTGGCTTCCTATAAAGACCACGTAGTTCATTGTTATGTAGTCTTCTACATGCACCTGTTTGTTCATCTCTCTTTGGTCCAAAAAATTTCCTAAGTACTTTAATCTCAAATACTTGTAATCTCCTTTCCTCCCTTTAAAATAAGAGTCCGTGTTTCGCACCCATATAATATAACTGGTAATTATGCTGCATTTATAGAATATAATTTTTACCTAAAAGTAAAGTGATCCCACAACAGACCCGGAGGCCCTTGGGATAGTAAGAGCTTAAGTCTCCCACATTTTCTAGACAATCGGCACTTTATGTCAGCCGGGTTGTCAGCCCTGCGTGACGGCCGCATTTACCCCCAGAACAAGCGTCCGGTACTCATTTCCGTTAGAGGCTGAGTCGACCCCAGGGCCATCAATTTCATTATGATCTACACAAACATAACGGGTGACTTGGGGGAGAATGGGACCCTCACACAATTGGTTACTTTTACTCATATCTTTAGAAAATGTGCATCAAGGTTGAGATTACTGACTTCAAGAAAATGGGAAGAATGCAGTGAAACGTATGTGGACATATTCCAAGAATTAATACTCAATATTTAAAGTTAAAATCATGGGGAGGGTCCGGAAATCCCCCACGCCACCGCACCCAGTTAGAATAAGTTTTATATTTTGAAATGTTCTCATAAAATTGTTTTGCTTTATATTATTACATAATGTATTTAAATACTTTCTAAAGTTTGGTATTAATCTATTACATAATATTTAGCTTATGCCATTCTCCTTTGAATTAATTCATTGTATGTCATTGTGTGTTTCGCATTTGAAGCTTTCTCCTAAATTTGTTTTGTTTTATTTCATAATGTCTTTAAATCCTTCTTCAGTCGGAATTAACCTAACCTATTTTATTCCTCTTGCATTATTATTTTTATTTGTATGTATCATAAAATTTGTAATAAACATGTAACTGGCCCCTAACCTTACAATGTATTTTTATATTTGTATTATTTCTAAACATCGGCCGCGGTGGACTAGTGGTTATTCTCCTTGCCTCTTGTCTCGAGGGTCGCGGGTTCAACCCCGGCCGGGGTCGATGGATTTTTTAGGATGGAAAAATACAAGGAACAAGTCCTCCGGGAGGGACTTTAAGCCGTGGGTCCCGAGTCTGAAGATTTTCAGGCTCGTAAAAAATCCTTAAGCCTGAATGAAAAGGCCTGTAAGCAACATTTACCGAATTTTCCCGTCCTAGTACTACCTTGGTTTCCTAGATGTCAGTATGAGGCGGAACGCTGACTACGGACCACTCAAAATGACATCTATACGAAAACAAGTGTAACTGAATTAGTATGGTTCAAATTATTCCTTGTAGGGGGAGAGCGCCTTTTTTTGTCGTTTTCTTTCGTTTACATTGCTCTTCCTTCTTGTTTTACCTTTGTTAACCTTTTTATCGTATTCACACATACAAACACAAGACAGGACACACACCCAGACCCAAGATGAAGATTTAAGATCCCCTACCCCGCCGGGAATCGAACCCGGGTCGCCGGAGTGGAAGGTAGGGACTCTACCGACTACGCCACGGCGACGGACGCCTAAATCTCTGTAAAGGGAAAATATGGGCTTACAAAAAAATTATTTCTAAACTATACTTGAACACGAACACTTGCTCATTCGGGAGTCAGTATCATTTGTAACATTTATTTGTAAATACGAGTACAATTTATTCTTATACTTTTAAAAAAATATCTCAAAATATCCATAGAAAAAACTAAGGTAATGGCATTCCAAGGGAAAAATCAAATCAGATCGAAAATAGTAATAGGAAACAAAATCATAGAACAGGTGAACCATCTCAATTATCTAGGATGTGACATTTCATTTAATTATGATAATGATATAAATAATAAAATAGCAAAATTCCAGGGAATATGTGGTACGATAAAACGATCACTAAATAACAAAACAACAAGAGAGACCCAATTGAAATTTTATAAAATGTTGGCAGTACCGGTACTGCTCTATGGTTCAGAAGCCTGGATACATAAAAAAAACAAGATCTAAGTAGGATAACGGCGGCAGAAATGAAATGTTTGAGATCTGTTAAAGGGTGCACTAAGGAAGACAGAATCAAGAACACAGAAATAAGACAGGAACTTGAAATATTTGCAATAACTGATAAAATAGATACATATAGACAAAAATGGAAGCAACACATAGACAGAATGAATGAAGATAGATATCCAAAACAAATAACAAAATACAAACCTAAAGGCACCCGAGATGCGGGCAGACCTAGAAAGAGATGGGCTGAAGTCGGAACGGGTCAACAGACCTAATCCATGAATGCAGATGATGATGATGACTTTAAAAGAATAAAGTAAAGTGATCCCACAAGAGACCCGGAGGCCCTTGGGGTAGTAGGAGGTTAAGGCTCCCACTTTTTCTAGACAATCGGCACTTTATGTCAGCCGGGTTGTCAGCCCTGCGTGACGGCCGCCTTTACCCCAGAACAAGCGTCTGGTACTCATTTCAGTTAGAGGCTGAGTCGACCCCAGGGCCATAGTGCCGCCAGAGGGTTTGGGCCAGTTTTAAAAATCCTGACCCCAACGGGACTTGAACCCTCGACCCTCCGGCTTGTAGCTCAATGCCTTAACCACTACGCTACGGCGTGCCCCCCAAAAAAAGCGATTTTTAAATTACAGCTTTCATGTAAACCCTCACTCGCTGAGTATTGGAGATTCTCTTTCTCAATTTTATTTCAGTGGTATATAAGGAATTTCCTAGCAAATGAAAATTGCGGCCGCTAGAACGATTTTTCAATTTTCAATTTAGGTGAACCTCTATTTCTAACTGTCCGATTTTCTGGTTAACGAAATCAATCTTAAAATATCTTAATTGATTGTGCGGTCAAGTGGCTAAATGATCGTCTCTCACTCAATGCAGATTTCCAGATGGACAAAACAAAGCTCCGGCAGGTCTCTCACAAAATTCATAGCACCATTTCTAGTGCCCGTTTAAGGAGTAAGCGCAGTTGTTGACGGAGGGCACTGCAGTCGTGTTTATGCAGGAATAGAACACGTGACACTGCTATCTATTCGTGAAGAGGGGAATGAGACGTGGGACGCTGACAGCGTACACTGCCTTATATGACGTCACGTGTAGCAACAAAGAGAGCTTCGCAATTCTTCCGCCTGCAGATATATTTTGAACGACTAATACCTACTCATATCAGTGGGTGCGTTTCATTTCCTTCTTCTGTCCCTGCGAGTGTGCGTCAGGCGTGGTCGGCCCGGACCATTGTAGCTTACAGAACTCTATTAAATACAGATCATCTCATCTTCAGACCTGACGCTGAGTTGGACAAGAGTTGATATTATTACATTATATCATGGATTTTATCAGTAACTAGCTAATACCCGGCGTGCGCTGCTACGCCTAAATAAATAAACATTATTGTGCTTTTATGTTTAGTTGAATAAGTAAAGGAAAATAATACATTTATATGTTTTAGATAATTCGTGCTGATGACCTGGCGTTGCCCGTGAATCTACTTATCCCGATCTTCTTGACATAAATGAGCTGAAATAGAAAATTAATGTGTTTTATGTTTAGTTAAATAAGTGGATAGATAAATTTATATCGTAATTATTTTTAGATACCCCAAGATACCCCGTGTTGTTTACCGGGCGTTTTCCGGGAATCTACTCATCCCGATCGCTTGACTTAAATCAGTTTTAAAGACGAAAATTAATGAAGTTCTTGTGATTAGTTGAATAAGTAGAATGAAAAATAATAATAAATGTATGTCGTAATTATTTTAGGATTCCCGTGCAGATTAGCAGGTGTTGCCCGGGAATCTATTTATCTCGATCTTCTTGGCATAAATGAGCTAAAATATAAAATTCGTTATTTGAGTTATCCGTAAAAGAATAGCTGTCATGTGCCGCTATGCTCGCACAGGAATCTACGTACTTGTCTCGAACTTCTTGGACTCAATGAAAGACAAAATTTGTTCTTGTGAGATAAACATATGCTGTCGCGGACGTTTTTGTAGAGCTTTTGAGATATTCAATTCTGTGTACATTAATTTGGTGTATTTGTTATGGTTTAGGCAGCGGAAGCCATTTAAGCGTCCAAAGAGGTACTTTTCTCACTACAAAGGGTCATTTTTAAGGGTGTAGGAGTTGAGTATCACAACTCTCTTATAGCCTATGTTCATCCCGGGAATCTCCTAAACATTTTGCAAAAAGCCCCATCACAATCGGTTCAACGGTATGACCGCGCATAAAGTACGAACAAACAAACTTCATTTTTATATATTAGATTATTATTGTTATTATTATTGTTATTACTATTATTATTATTATTATTATTATTATTATTGCTGAATCTCCAAATATTTTGAAATCGTATTTCGCCACAAAGACATGTTAGGATCGTAGTTTACTATAACAGTATTATATTATAGGCTGTATTGCAAAGCATAAATGTTGACATAATATGATTTTGAATGAGTATTGTGAATTACATAAATTGTCTTGACAAAATATTACATACTGCTATGAATAATAATTTTATTTATATATAGATTTTTAATATTTACATATCTAAAGTTTTATTTTCATTCTCCACTCGTCTTTCTCTATCCGCTCCGTGTCCTCCAGTCCTCTTGTTCTAATTCCAGTTCTCATTTCTTGCATCCACGAGTTTGAGGTCTTCCTTTCCTTCTTCTACCAGGTGGACACCATTCCAATGTTTTCCTGGGTAACCTTCCTTCTTATATTCGTCGTACATGCCCATATTTAACGAATAATAATAATAATAATAATAATAATAATAATAATAATAATAATAATAATAATAATAATAATAATAATAATAATAATAAATTCATAGTAATACTGCCCGAGGGCAGGTCTTTCACTGCAATCATAGTATTTTCATGCTACGTTTTGCACCTTTACTAGGGAATTACAGGTGTGATAGCTTCCCGTTGCTTTTCACGCCGGCGAAGGATGGTTATGAGAATGATAAGGATGGTGATGATGGCCGGATGATTTTCGGGGACCGCCGGGCTCTAAGCTTCCTGACATTTGTCTTACAGGTGAGGAAAAACCCCGAAAGAAACCTCACCCAGGAGCCTGTCCCGACCGGGAATCACACGCTACCTCGAGACCACAGCGGGAGACTTATAATAATAAAATAATAATAATATAATTAATAATAATAATAATAATAATAATAATAATAGTATGTATGTGTAATAATAATGTTTTCCCTTTACAGTCATGATTTCCTTTGGCGATCTCTCCCCCTACAGGGAAGAATTTGAACCATACTAATTTAGTTGCACTTGTTTTCGTATATATGTCATTTCCGCTTCATACTGACATCTAGGATTTTTTTACGAGCCAGAAAATCTTCAGACCCACAGCTTAAAGTCCCTCCCGGAGGACTTGTTGCTTGGATTTTTCCATCCTAAAAAATCCATCGACCCCAGCCGGTTTTGAACCCGTGACTCTCGGGTCCAGAGGCAAGTCCACCGCGGCCGATTTAATAATAATAATAATAATAATAATAATAATAATAATAATAATAAATAATAATAATGATAATAATAAATAAATAATAATAATAATAATAATAATAATAATAATAATAATAATACAGAGCAATAATTAACGTTGCTGTTTTACTCGCCGTTAAACATTATATCTCACTTCCATATGATAACTTTGGAGATGACAGTGGTGGTAACATATTAGAATCTAGATTGATACAGTAACATTTTTAAAAGTTAACACGCCACTACAAACTAAGTTACAAGTGCAACTTGTGCCACACTTGCGTTCATTCTGTTCGGAAAGAATTGATGTTGTTTGTGGCCGCCTTATATCGGTTATGAACTGAGTCTCCATCACTCGATAAAATGGTTGTGGACATTGATTGATAGATAGCAGCACGGGTTGTGTTTGGTGTGAATTTGCTGGCATGGTAACAGCATTCATTACTGATAAACGTAACGTTGCAGTCTAACCTGACACTTATTAGAAAGACTCATTTTACTTGCTCTAGCCAAGTGGAAACATCTTCACTTCATTCATTATACGTTCCATTTTACCGCATTGACTCCTTTCCAAAGTTAAGCTGTTGAAATGTCAATTTAACTTTAAATAAATGCTCCTTTTTTTCTTTTTCTAACACTCTTTTATGCTTCATATTCATACAGTTGTTTAAAAATGTTGTATAAATTGTGACGTACACTTCAGTTGCGAGAAAGCTCACCAAAATATGTTCTAAATGTTTAAATTAAAGATATGTAAGGAATTAGGAAATATGAGTATGTGATTGCCAGATAAATTTCATTACGCAGTAAAACATGATCAAAGCGGAATCGCATGGGACCTTTTTTTTCCACATTGGACAAAATTCCGCACTATAAAAAATCTAAAACTTATTAATAATCTTAGATTATAGAGTACCGTGTCAAGGAGATGCACTATATCCTCTACTATTTAATTTTGTACCAGAGCATGCCATTAAATCTTTAGAGAATGAGGAAGGCTTACAACTCAATGGTATTAATAAGCTGTTAGTTTATGCTGATGATGTAGTACTACTGGCCGATAGCGAGGAGATACTAAAGGCCAACACGCACACACTATTGAGTAACACTAAGAAATTAGGACTGGAAGTAAATATCAGTAAAACTAAATATATGGTCACACGTAGAAATTCATTATATAATGGAAATGGACAGCTAATGACAAATGAGGGAAATTTTGAGGAAGTGGCTGAATTCAAATACCTAGGAACAATAATAACAAATAGGAATGAGATGCAAAAAGAAACTAAACATAGGCTCAATTCTGGAAATTCATGCTATTATGCATTGCAGAGACTTTTGATGTCCCAACTCCTTTCAAAAAACGTTAAGCTGAAAATATAATAAAAACTATTATTCTACCAGTTATATTATATGGGTGCGAAACATGGACTCTTACTTTAGAGGAGGAGGAAGGAGATTACGAGTATTTGAGAATAAAGTACTTAGGAAAATTTTGGACCAAAGAGAGATGAACAGACAGGTGAATGGAGAAGACTTCATAACAATGAACTACATGGTCTTTATAGGAAGCCAGATATAATAAGAACAGTTAAGTCTCGTAGACTGCGATGGGCAGGACATGTTGCGCGTATGGGGAATGAAAGACGTACATGGAAGCTTCTTGTAGGAAAGCCAGAGGGAAAACGCCCAGTTGGTAGACCAAGAATGAGGTGGGAGAACAACATTAACTATGATTTGAGGGAAGTAGATTATACAGGGAATGATTGGAAAGCATTAGCTCAGGATAGGGATCTATGGAGAGCTTATGTCCGCCGGGTTCGATAGTGCCAGTGAGTAAGTAAGTAAGTAAGTATAGAGTACCGTGTATGTCTTTTTACGTACCTTCGTTTAATTGTAGTTCCGCTGCCTTTGAAAAGTGAGGTATATGCGACTTCGACTGTAACGCGCGAAAAAAACAGTCCCGTTTGTCAGCGTTAAATATGTGTCTTAGGCGCGTATCTTGAAATTAAAGTATGCAGTTTCGGTTTCCGCTCACTAACTACACTTTCGTCCATATGCTTTGATTCCCCGCAAATTTTATTCCACACTACATTGTGTCGTCTTTTAAAACTGACCAGCCAACCTGAAGATGCCTTGAAATCGTTATTCCCTAGGGAATTAGCAACAGATAGAGCTTGCCTTTGGAGCGTCGGTCCGGAAATTTGCAGAATTATCTTCAATCGCTTTCATTTTTTCGTTTAATGACAATGGTACATACGTTTTAGCCACTTTTATTCCGTAAATTCAGAACGCTCTCTGTGAAAGAGCGGTCTCAGAACTTAAACTACTTTAAGATTTTACAGTGCAATGGTTATTTGTAAGACAGGTGTTTCGTATAATGGATGAGGCCGAAATAAAATTTCAGGTACACATAAAATCTTTACTTCACCCGGCTGCAGGAATAATTTCTTATTATTGTTTTTTTGCCTAACAGGAATTCAATGAAGTGGAAAAGAATGTATTTCTCTGTCTTTCCGCTTTATACATTTTTCATGGATTGTGTAGAAATATCCTTCCGTTTCCGCGTTGGACAGATTCCGTTTTATGCAAAATAAATACACTTAAAATTACTATTATTTCGCCGGGACCAATACATTTGTTCGCATTGGACAGATTTACGCATTATTCACATTCCGGATTAAACAAGTTTTACTCTATTTATATCTCGTTCTCGAGTGTATAATCTCTAAAATGTAATCCTCTACTATTTAATTTTGTACTAGAGCATGCCATCAGATCTTTAGAGGATGAAGAAAGCCTATAACCCAATGGTATTAATAAGCCATTAGTTTATGCTGTACTATTGGGCGATAGCGAAGAGGTACAACACGCACACACTATTGAGTAACACTAAGAAATTGGGACTGGAAATAAATTAAATAGAACTAAATATATGGTCACCCATAGAAATACGTTATATAATGGAAATGGACAGATAATGACAAATTGAAGGAAATTTTGAGGAAGTGGCTGAATTCAAATATCTAGGAACAATAATCACAAACAGGAATGAGATGCACAAAAAAGTTAAACATAGGCTCAATTCTGGAAATGTGTGCTATTATGCATCACAGGACTCTTGTCGTCCCAACTACTTTCAGAAATGTTAAACAGAAAATGTATAAAACTATTATTCTACCAGTTATATTATATTAATGGGAAACATGGACTCTTACTTTAAGGGAGGAAAGGAGATTACGAGTATTTGAGAATAAAGTTCTTAGGAAAGTTTTTGTACTAAAGAGAAATGAAGAGGCAGGTGAATGGAGAAGACTCCATAACAGTGAACTACATGGTATTTATAGGAAGCCAGATATAATAAGAACAATAAAGTCACATAGATTGCGATGGGCAGGACATGTGGCACGAATGGGGAATGGAAGACGTGCATTGAAGCTTCTTGTAGGAAAACCAGAGGGAAAGCGCCCAGTTGATAGATGAAGAATGAGGTAGAATAATAACATTCACTATGATTTGAGGGAAGTATATTATACAGGAAATGATTGGATAGTATTATCTCTAGATAGGAATGTATGGAAATCTTATATCCTCGCGGCCATGAATCTATGGGTATGATAGTGCCAATGAGTAAGTAAATAAGATATCATGACTAGAATCTTTCGGTTGTATTCAGTGTAGAATACAGCTATAATATTAATTATAGGCCTATTGGAGCGCTTATAGCGGTAATTAGGTACGGCCGAAATTCTTAAATTTAACTTCACAGTTATTTGCAAAAAATGTACAGATTTCTTTTATCTATTTCATAACAATTCACTGATTTCACACAATTAATTTTCTGCTAATGAAGTTTATTCCTTCACAATTTATTTTATCACTGTTCTTTACATTCGCTGACGGTTTCACTTCAACATTTTCTTGTCTTTGCTATTCAGAACACTTCACTGGTTCACAATTCAGACACAACTGACTGGCACGATCCTCGCACCTTCTTATTTATACGAGGATAGGAACATTCTGGACACCAGTCACGAATTCTCTCGTATAGAAAGTCCGACAGGCGATTCTTCCAGAATTCATGTGTCATGAAAATTACCTCTCCAGAAACTACGCTTAGAGAGGTCGTTTTCGGCTGAAGACGACACGAATCTGTGACTCCTATTGAGTTATAACGAGTCCTGCTGCTACCAGCGAAATTCAAAGGCGGTAATTTGAGCAACGGACTAACATTTAGTTACAATATTAAGAAATGATACTTGATAATAAACTTCCAGACCATATTTGTATTGTATCTGACTTAAAAGGTCGGGTTGGTCGGATGCGGGATTTGAACCCGACATATTCTCAGATGATTTCATGATCCATTCCATAAATGTGATTAACTTGATTTTTTTTTTCAGAAATATGGAACTCATTCAATGTATAATTTCACTTTTTTTTTTCTTTTACAATAGTATTTAGCCTACATTTAAGGGGGATAATGCGTGAAAAATTGACCATTTGAGATCAAAATTGTCTTTTTTTTTTGTACTAAAAAATAGCATGTACTCCAATGTATTTACTGGCAACGTTTCAGAGGCCTGTGACACTTCTAAGTGCCCTAAAGTGCTGATTGGGCCTGTATCTTACATATTGTATTCAAACTGCATGCAAATCTTTAAACTTGTTTTCCCACACTTTTATTTTCACTACATTTTTGTACATTCAAAATTGAATGGAATTCACAAATTTTGTCCTAGAAGGTTCAAATTTTTACTGCATGTCCTAAAAGCAGTGAGTAACAAAGTAGTGCATGGGTTTCATGATTGAAGTAGCATTTTAAGAAATAAAAAATGAAATGCATGTAATTATTTTTTTTTGTAATTCCACGCATGAGGTACAGCATTTTTTTCTCCCTTTGTATTCATATTATCAGAATTCTAATGCATGATGATTATCTAAATATTTGAGGAGCTTGTAAAAAATCAGACATTTTAATAAAAAATTGTGGAACTCATTTAATTATAATATATGCAATTTTTTTTCATATAATATTTAATAACTCATAAAATAAATCTCACAAGAATGAAACTTAAACACGTCATTACGTACCATGCATTGAATATCCATACAAAAAATCAAGTCTCTAGCTCAAAAAATGTAGAAAATAGAAATTTCATCCAACCGTCCCCTTAAATTTTGCTGTTTTCCGAAAATTAACATTATCATTTTACGATCAGCCTCATAGCCTAGTGGTCAGAACTTCTGAATACAGTTTATGGGGTCCCGAGTTCGATTCCCGTTCAGACAACAATATTGCTTCTAAAATTATTCCTGCAGTCTCTTATAGGTCTAAATTTAGATTAAGTTTATGTTTAAGGACTCTACTGACGCTTCATTATCATACATCAGCTATCACATGGTCGGGGTAACGTAACTCCGCCTTCCAGGTGCCCTAACTTAAGAAATAAGTTACAATTCGGCCATGCATGGAGAGGAAATCAGAAATGTCTTTAAAGACAACCTAGTAGCATTAATAAAACATAATTTACTCTTGATCTCGGACATCTCAGGTTCTAACGTGCGATTCACACGAGTAAACTAATTACACAGTAGGCCTACAATACGCTCCCTTCCTCCAATGAAGAGCAATCTTTTATGCCCAGCAAACGAACGAACGCTTAC
Organism: Diploptera punctata; assembly: GCA_030220185.1. Classification (NCBI taxonomy): domain Eukaryota; kingdom Metazoa; phylum Arthropoda; class Insecta; order Blattodea; family Blaberidae; genus Diploptera; species Diploptera punctata. The sequence continues at coordinate 3,413,774 of JASPKZ010003882.1, forward strand.
CTCAGTGCCTTATGGTCTGCACGGTATGTAAGAGGTCACAGGTACGATTGCCCATGAGGTTAAATTTTTTAATTGTTAAATGCTTTCTATTTTATTCTGTCTGTCCACTCTTAAAGAAAAAACAAACTATTTGGAAGTATTACTGTATATTATTATTATTATTATTATTATTATTATTATTATTATTATTATTATTATTATTGTTGTTGTTTTCCGCCATCTATGGCTATTATTAGGTTGGACTTGACCTATATAAACTAAATATTTTAATTGAAGGATGAAACTTTTACCTCATTAATATGGAATAAATAAATACTTAATGATATGAAGCTGTATTATATTTTATATCATACATTTATAGCATTATTATTATAAAAATATAGTACTGCACATACAATTAAATTTATACCGACAGCTAAATAGTGTTATAGAGTTTACAAAGGCAGGAATATTACTTAAAGTAGTATTAAGTGGACATAGAGTACGAGGCTGGAATTAAATGTTATAGGATGTATTTTACGGAAATAAATAATAAATAAAAACACATTGTCGAGGAATTTAAAGCCTCGCTCTCATATTTATAATTTCTTCGTAATTAGTTTAACGATCTACGCTACTCGAACGTCGGATACTAGTCTTCTAAATCCTAGTTTTCTTGTTTACTTTTACACTATGCACGATAGTTGAACTTTATTCTAAATGTCGCAATTTGAGTAATATTGTATACGTCGAACACTCGTAAATATCTAGAAACATATCTCCTTCGTTGCTCTTTACTGTAACTGTTTATTACTATTAAAACCAAATACGGCGTATTTAAAACATTTAACAAAGCATTACCCTGTGAACCACAGCTTTAGCTCTTCGAGCATGCGCAGTGGGTCACAACAGGGACTCTGTTTTTTGAAGCCGCTCATTCTTTTCTTTCCTAAGTGTACATAGTAGTCCATAACTAAAGTTGATAGGCCCTATAGGTAAATTATCCACTACTGTGGTCTCGTGGTAGCGTACTGCCTTGTCACGCAGCGGGCCCGGGTTCGATTCCCGGACGGGACAGGCTCCTAGGTGAGGTTTTTTCGGGGTTTTTCCTCACCTATAAGACAAATGCCAGTAAGGTTAGGGCCCATCGGTCCCCGAAAATAATTCGGCCATCATCATCATCCTTATCATTATCATTATCATCCTTCACCGGTGTGGAAAGCAACGGAAAGCTACCAAACCTATAACTCCCTAGTAGAGCTGCAAAGCATAGCATGAAAATTCTTCGGCAGAATTACTATGGATGGATGGATGGATAGATACATTTTTACCCCTTCCTATAATTAATTTTGTGACTATTTAACTCATGCTCCAAATGGCAGTCAATGACCAATCACATTTGAATGAATTTTGATTTACAACCAATCACAGTCTTTTTCGCCTATATTTTATCACTTTCATTTTATCAAGTGGCTCCCAGAGGGTATATAAAGTGCACGAATGTAACCAGATTCTGCTTGTGGGATATAATAGAAAAACATTCGTAGCAATTGATTATACCGCAAAAAAACACTGTTTTCACTTTCTTAAATGTATTATTCCCAGGAATTAACGTTGCAGAAAAATATAATTGACATATTTACATCATAGGACATCAGAAATTAACTAATAACATGTAATGATGTGTTTCATTTTTTCTCCACTAGGGTGCATTCCTACAATATTGCGATTCTATTTGGCAATAAATATGATCTGGTTACAGTGATGAATAAATGAAACATAACGTTTGTCATTTGTTTTCAAACATCGCCGTTTACATTAAATATTTAAATGTTTTAAAATAACTATATTTAAAAAAATGATTTGTGAGTAAACAGCTTAAGTTTATTCGTTAAATAGTCCTAACAAATGCCACTCTTGATTTCCAAATTCTCTAGATAATTTGGAAATCCTCTTGGCATTACTTATGATTAAATCGTAAGTCTATCTGTATCACTGATTGATCTAAATATTTAAATAATATTGTAAAGATTTCCTACAAAGTTTAATGAATTATGTAACAAAAAATAAAAAATAATTTCAGGTTACAGTGCTATAATTAACATTTAAATCATAGCATATGTTATATTTTGCTTATGACTATTATCTTTATAAAGCAGTATCATACAAGTAGGAAGAGATGCTAGACTGACATTTCCGGGATCGTGCAGACAATTAGAGAAGACTAGGATAAATGGATTTCCAAAAGAAAGAAAAAAAAGTGACACGTCGTCGCCTGTCATTTGAGGAACCGGGGTCGTTATTATATTGATTTATTTCCTAGTATATAGGATCAGCCAAGCGTTGACTGATACGTGTTGAAAGACACCCAAACAAGAGAAGACGTACTGTATCTCACATATCCAACATTGTGTAGGTCAGTCCTGGTAAACTGAGAGAGACGCAATTCATCCTTCACCACAAGACACATTACACAGTTCCGGGCTATGTCACCGCCAACCGAGCTTCACATCCACTTGTCTAACAAATGAGACCTATCTACATGCACAAGTGTAAATTTATGTAGATTTTTTTTCTTATAATGTGGGACCATTCGAAACCGATTGATCCATCCCTACCTCTCCTTAAGGCTGCAACGAGTTCATAATGCTTGTGCACGTTATATAGATTAGATTAGATTATTTAATACACAAGTGATCTTCTTGGTGATAAAATATTAAAATATATATATTTTATATTAGATTAGATTTATTTAGCCTGGTGGAGTTAAGGCCATGTGGCCTTCTCTTCCACTCACCAGGACAAACATATATTACATCAGAATATAACAATCTGAATTAACTCTAATATTAAATACTAAAATAAAAGTTTGATCAAAAAGATAATATCTATTATATTACGATCTATAATGCAACCAGTTAATGTTAGTTAAAATTAAGACTAAAACTAATAATAAAATGTATATAAGCAGGACATATTAAATTGTCCCTGTGTAATGTATATAAAAAACAAAGAAAAATAATGAGATATAGAAAACTAATTTTACGATTATACCATATTTAAAACAAAGCAAAAGAAAATATTTATTAATCTTAATATTATGCAACCTCCGTAAATCAGACCACATAGTTCTAGTATTTGAAATGTTGTCTTGGCTCCGATTGGAAGACAGGCGAAAAATACATTGCCTCTGCTTCTTATATAACACTTTGTCCACCTCATCACCCCTTTATATTTCTACTCGCTTCCATTCGGTGTCCTCCCACCATAACTTAAACAACGATCAAGAGAAAATTTAACTGTAGCTGTTCCTCTACATCGAACAATTCACTATTCTTCATCCTTTCTTGTTTCAGTCACACGACTCTGGAATTCCCTCCCCTCTCATATCAAGGACTGCCGACTCAAAAAACAGTTCAAAATAAAACTCACTTCATATTTCCTTAGACAATATAATATATAACCTTCTTCCATGTATTCTTTTGTTATCCTTTTATTTTAAACGTTTCTTTGCAAGCCAATTACTTAAGCTAATTATAGTTATTATTGTTATTATTATTATTATTATTATTATTATTATTATTATTATTATTATTATTATTATTATTATTATTACCATTTTTCTTTCTTTCCCTTCTCAACTTTATATTGTATAGCCTATATTTATTATGTATCATTAATCAACATGTAGATAATTCATAATTGTTATTATATGTATAATTTAACCCTGGTGAAGTGGAAGAGAAGGCCCATGGTCTTAACTCCATCAGGTAAAATAAATAAATATAATAACACAAACCACACTCGAATGTAGAACAATACATGATAATTATGTAAAAACAGCGTTCAGCACAATTTTCCTATTTATCTATTGAAAGGATACGTTTAAATATTTCAACTATCAATAAATTCTGCACAATCTTTTCATGGTATAATTATACGGGATACCATCCATAGTAACTCTGCCCGAAGGCAGGTCCTTCACTGCATTTTCAGAAAATGTTCTAACTAACTAACTAACTTACTGGCTCTATCAAACCCGTAAGTTAATGGCCGCGTGGACATAAACTCTCCACACACATCTACCCTGAGCTATTTTTAATCATCCCCTGTATAATCTGTTTCCCTCAAATTATGATTAATGTTATTCTCCCACCTCATTCGTGGTCTACCGACTAAGCATTTTCCCTCTGGTTTTCTACTAGAACCTTCCATGCACCTCTTTCATTCCCAATTCGTGCCACATGTCCTTCTCATCGCAATCAAGCTTTTAACTGTTCTTATTATATCTGGTTTCCTATAAAGATCATGTAGGTAAATAAGTGTAATTAAATTAGTTTGGTTAATAAACAGCAGCTAGGGAGTACCCGGGACGTATGAGGGCTGTATATACATAGGCTTACATACATAAAAATATTACATATATTTGTAGCAAGTTTTCAAAAACTGAATTAAAATCTTGTTGGATATTGGTGGCCAACTTAAATTCTTTTCTAACGCCCACTGTACAGTCCTTTGTTTTATATTTATTCAGTCTGAAATAGACAAAGTGGGAAGCTGGCTTCAAGGTCCTGTTTTACTTATCATAAGTGAACGTTCCTTTTCACACAGTGCATTTTGCTTCAAGCAATTGCCAACTTGATTAACACTAAGAAGAAACAATAAACACACAGAACAAATTTATTTTCTCGTGTCTCTCAGCCCACTAAGTGACTTTTTTTTATTTTGGCTATTTCTCACTGACTTCTCTCTATATATTTTTCTATTGGCAACACCTTTGTATGTACAGTATTTCTGAGGGCAAAATAAAATAAACTATTAACTCTTTATTGAAATTGCTCGGAGCGATTTGTTCTCCATTTTCCGATTATTATACCGATACTTTGATCCAAATGTTATTCTTAATTCAGATCAAACTAAATTATAATTAGATATTAATTTCTAAGGCTTAAGAATAGACATATACACACATTTTTAGTTAAAACATAACTAACTAACTAACTCATTCGCACTATTGAAACCTTAGGTTCATTGCCGCACGGGCATAAGCTCCCCATACATTCTTATTCTGAGCTAATGTTTTCCAATCATTCGCTGTAAAATATACTTCCCTCAAACATTGTTTAATGATATTCTTCCACCTCATTTTTGGTCTTCCAATTGGGCGTTTTCCCTCTGGTTTTCCTAAAAGAAGCTTGCATGCACATTTTTTATTCCCCATTCGTGGTGCCACATGTTTCTGCCCAACGCAGTCTACGAGACTTAACTGTGTGGCTTCCTATAAATATCATGTATCTCACTGTTAAGTAATCTTCTACATTCACCTGTCTGTTTATCTTCCTTTGGCCCAAAAATTTTCCTAAGAACTTTATTCTCAAATCTCGTATTCTCCTTTTCTCCCATAAAGTGAGATTCCATGTTTTGCATCCATGTAATATTACAGGGAGATAATAGTTTTATATATTTTCAATTTAACGTTTTTTGAAAGGAGTTGGGACTTACCTGTAATTCATAATAAATGCATTTCCAGAATTGAGCCCATGGTTAATTTCTTTGTGTTTCTTTTTCCTATAGACCTATAAAATAATATTCACATATTAGCATATTCATTTGAACCACATCTATTAAATTTCCTGTTATAGTTGTTTAGTCACTCAGAGAAATGATTTGTATGTGCTAAAGTTAAGTTTACAATAGGGATTAATGCTCTTGTGAATCCATTGAATCATAAGTGAGTTGCGTGTTCTTGACCGATACTAAATTAGAGTTGACCTAAGTGTCAACATAAAGGTGGTTGTCCGGTATGGGTAATATGCTATAGTTCGCTCAGGACACTTACGCGTAAATTTTAATTACTCTGCATGAAATTTCGTCTGAGGGGGAAAAAAAAACTCCAAGCGCCTAGAAAGGCCTGGGAGATAGTTAAAAATAATGAAAAACTACAGAGTGATTCAGAAATATGGCTATACGTTTGATCGCATTTTGTGTCGAAAATATTATTATTAAAGGACATATGATGTTAACATTGGAAAGGGAATCCTTTAAATTACAACAATAGAACAAAACAAAAAAATCACTGTTCACGTGCAGCTTGGCGGGTTGATTTTTGTGGGCTAGCGTCGAACGCCTCCACAATTCTCTTCGTTGTTTCTGCATCCGTGCTAATGCGAGGCCTTCCAGGAGGTTTGATTTTCTGTCTCCTTCTCGTTTCCAGCAGTCGTTGTCTCCACTTCCCCACAGTCGACGGCTGCAATGCTACGTTAAACTCACGTCTTGCCCGTCTTGCGGCCTCACAATCATTAGCATACGTTATTGCCCATGCTGCAATTGTAATTTGCTGGTGCATATTCAACGCCATTTTGACTAATGGCGTAAGTTCTACACTTGTTTGTTTTATTCCATTTTTATAATTTGAATAATTGACTTTCCAACGGTAATTTCATATTTCTTGCAATGGTAATAGTTTCATTACACAACGCGATCAAACGTACAGCCATATTTATGATTCATCCCGCAAATATCTAGAATTTAATTCCTTCTTCTAACCTGACTGTACTTTTTAACACAGTACTACTTAGCTCTGATTAAATTTATACAGGGTGGAAGTGATATATGTTTATTAATTCAAAGAGGTGTTAAATTACAGTAAAAGAAGCACAACTCTGTTTCTTTTTACACGCTTTATATTGCAGTTAACCCCAATGTTAATGAATTAATAATTACGTATTATAATTAATAGTAAACTTTCTGAAAATCTCAATAATGTATGTAAGATTCGCATGATTCTTGCGACGAAACACAAACAGCTGTTCTGGTTTCAACGATTACAAGACCAGATCTTACCTACAGTTCGCGACATTGTATTATCTCTCATTCCAAAATATCAGAAGTTTTCACTTAATTTTCACGAAAACCATTAATTGTATTGCAAAACTCTAAAGGAACAAAACATTCCTGTTTTTCGCCTTAAATTATCTAAGGAAATGTTAGACATGTCCACCGCTGTGGTCTCGAGGTAGCGTGCTGCCTTGTCCCGGGTTCTCCAGTCAGGACAGTTTTTCTGGGTGAGGTTTTTATCGGGGCTTTTCCTCACCTGTAAGACAAATGCCAGTAAAACTTTAAGGTCCAAACGGTCCCCGAAATCATATGGCCATCATCGCCATCCTTATCATTATCATCACCATCCTTCACCGGTGTGGAAAGCAACGGGAAGCTGCCACACCTACTATTCCCTAGTAAAGCTGCAAACCATAGCATGAAAATGCTATAATTGCAGTGAAAGACCTGCCCTCGGGCAGAATTACTATGGATGGATGGATGTTAGACATGTACGACAAATATAAAAATATAGGCGGCATTTAAAGTTTAGGGAGAAACCTTGCTTTTAAGGAAATGTATTTATTTGACACCAGAATGTTTCTGAAACTTCTTTGTATCCCACTCTAGGAATATATATCTAAAATGAATGCACCTATATTATTCCCACCCTTTGTTTATCACATCTGCTCTACGGAAGTCAAATTTAATTCCTCGGAGTAAAAAATAAATTTTATAGATATCATATGTTTGAATTCTTTTTGTTAGAAGTTTCTCCATCCACACCAAATTATTTATCAAGTCGATACATTTCCGTTACTCGGAATCTTGGCGCTCGATTCTATCAGAATGTTGTTCTTTATATTCCTCATCACATTATTATTACTCATCGTCCTTCACTTGTTGCAAACTGGAATTAATTTCCTCTTTATGCCAGAGACGACATCACTATTCAAAATTAATAGTAGTGGAATTTGACATTTTGCTTTCGAAAAAAATACATAACTTATAATTCACTTTTTTAGAATTAACACTAACTCACTGGCACTATCATACCCGTAGGTTCATGGCCGCCGGACATAAGCTCTCCATACATCACTATCCTGACCTAATGTTTTTCAATCATCTCCTGTATAATCTGCTTTCATCAAATTGTGGTTAATGTTATTCTCCCACCTCATTCTTGATCTACAAAATGGGAGTTTTAAATACAATATTTTAACACAGTTGAGGACGACGGCACCTGCCAATAGGTACATATTTTAATCCATATTTGGTTCGTCTTCCGGGCTTATAGGCCGTGGTCCGGTTGTCTTCATATTGCGGTAGACCTCATCAGGAGATACTGCATGCTCTCTGTGAACTCCTCAACAGTCGGCTGCAGACTGGCTGGTCGTTGGAAACTCTCTATTTATAGGTAAAGCATGAAGACAACCGGACCACGGCCTGTAAGCCCGGAAGAGGAACCAAATATGGATCAAGACGCCGGCCGTGAAAGCCTACAATTATACATATTTTAATTCTTTATCTTATTCCTACAAGAAGCTTCCATGCATCTCTTTCATTTCCAATTCGTCCCACATGTCCTACCCATTATTATCACTAATAAACTATTATTAACAATAAATAAATAAATTAATTAATTTAATAGCTCCAGCAGTCTACGACATTTAATTGTTCTTATTATATTTGGCTTCCTATAAAGACCATATAGCTCACTGTTAAGTTGCCATCTCCATTCACCTGTACGTTCATCTCTTTGGTCCAAACATTTTCCTTACAGTGAAATTAAATGTTTCTTGCCTCTCTTCATATAAATCTTCTAAGTAGATCGCGATTTCGAGACCATAACGGTCTCATCTTCAGTACTTTTTTGGCGACTGATGTTATGTAGATCGGAAGAAACTCTTCTTCCAGAGGGAAGAAGAAGAGTTTCTTCTTTCAATACTTTTTTGGCGACTGATGTTATGTCGATCGGAAGAAACTCTTCTTCCAGAGGGAAGAAGAGTTTCTTCCGATCGACATAACATCAGTCGCCAAAAAAGTACAGAAGATGAGACCGTTATGGTCTCGAAATCGCGTTCTACTTAGAAGATTTATATGAGGAGAGGTAAGAAACATTTAATTTCACCATAAATTAAACCTAATAGTGATTAATTCTTATAAAAGTTAAATTTTCCTTACAACTTTCTTCTCAAATACTCGTAATCTCCTTTCTTCCTTAAAATAAGAGTCCATACAACTAGAAGAACAGTAGTTTTATATATTTTTAAGTTTAACTTTTTTTTAAAAAAACTTTGGGACGACGGGAGTCCCTCTAATGCGTAATAGCATATATTTCCAGAATTGAGCCTATGTTTCATTCCTTTGTGTATCTCATTCCTTATTGTAATTATTATTGCTTGGTATTTGAATACAGGCACATCTTCAAAATTTCCTTCATTTGTCATTAAGTATCCATTTCCATTATATATTTCCATGTGTGAACATATATTTAGTTTTATTGATGTTTACTTCCAGTCCCAATTTCTTAGATGCACTAAAAAGTAGTATTTTGGACTGTTAAATGGCTTACATTGCTTAAACCATAACAAATAATCAAATTAATGTACGCAGAATTGAATATCTTTAAAAATATATACAGAAAAGTCCTCGACAGCATATATCTATCTTTTACGGATAACTCACAATAATAATTTTTGTCTTTCAATTCATTTATGCCAAGATGATCGGGATAAGTAGATTCTCGAGCAACGCCGGATACTCAGTACGGGATATCTAAAAATAATTAAGATATATATCTATCTCTTACTAAAGGACAACACGCACACACTATTGAGAAACATTAAGAAATTAGGACTGGAAGTAAATATCAATAAAACTAAATATATGGTCACACGTAGAAATTCATTAAATAATGTAAATGGACAGCTAATGACAAACGAGGGAAATTTTGAGGAAGTGGCTGAATTCAGATACCTAGGAACAATAATCACAAACAGGAATGAGATGCACAAGGAAATTAAACATAGGCTCAATTCTGGAAATGCGTGCTATTATGCATTGCAGAGACTCTTGATGTCCCAACTCCTTTCAAAAAACGTTAAACTGAAAATATATAAAACCATTATTCTACCAGTTATATTATATGGGTGCGAAACATGGACGCTTACTTTAAGAGAGGAAAGGAGATTACAAGTATTTGAGAATAAAGTACTTAGGAAAATTTTTGGACCAAGGAGAGATGAACAGACAGGTGAATGGAGAAGACTGCATAACAATGAACTACATGGCCTTTATAGGAAGCCAGATATAACAAGAACAGTTAAGTCTCGTAGACTGCGATGGGCAGGACATGTTGCACGTATGGGGAATGAAAGACATGCATGGAAGCTTCATGTGGGAAAGCCAGAGGGAAAACGCCCAGTTGGTAGACCAAGAATGAGGTGGGAGAATAACATTAACTATGATTTGAGGGAAGTAGATTATACAGGGAATGATTGGAAAGGATTAGCTCAGGATAGGGATGTATGGAGAGCTTATGTCCGTGCGGCCATGAACCTACAAGTTAGATAGTGCCAGTGAGTAAGTAAGTGAGTAAGTATCTATAGTATTCTGCCTGAGGGCAGGTCTTTCACTGCTTTACAGCTTAACTAGGGAATTATAGATGTGGTAGCTTCCAGTTGCTTTCCACACCGATGAATGATGATGATGATGACCGGATGATTTTCGGGGACTGTTAGGCCCTACGCTTCTTGACAGTTGTATTACGTGTGAGGAAAAACCGCGAAAAAACTCACCCAGGAACCAGACCCGACCGGGAATCGAACCCGGGCCTGCTACATGACAAGGCAGCACGCTACCTCGAGACCACAGCGGTGGACAATTAAGATATAAATTTATATAGTTTTTTCTTTGCACATTCAACTAAACATAAAAACACGTTTAATTTAATTAAACGTAGCAGCGCACGCCAGGTATTAGCTATTTTTTATAAAAATATATATTTTAATGAATTTTCAATATTTACAATTTCCATTCGTCAACGATTGCTACTTTCTTTTCAAATAGGTTAAATCCCTAACGACGAAGGGAAATTTTTTTGACAGTGATGTGGCACCCAAAGCTTATAGAACCGAATGATAATAATCTTTTGTTTTGTATCCTTCACATTCAACTTTTATTATTTTTTAAATCATAAATCTCAAATCATGATAACCAGAAGATTCATTTGTCACTAGAACCATTCTTTACATTTTTCTCGCTTCTGTAATCCATCGTTCAAAACAAAGTATTCTCATACATAGCAGGATGTTTTACATGTTGTAGGTTATTTACGGTTATGTGTTAGTGCTGATCGCATAGCTTTGCATAAATATATTTACACACAATATAAATGCAAAAGTATCCAATACGAAGTTTATCTATTCTGAGTTACGCGATTCCACAAACAAATTATGACCCTCAACAAATAATGTAGGACTTTCTCTATTCACAGAGTAAACTATGGAGGCAATTTGTAAAGCACCGGTGTTATTTCATGTAAATTTGCATGTGGTATATTCACCTTGATGAAAAGAATTTAACTGTTTAGGACTTAGACTACTTTCTTGAGATCTTTATTCTTGGCAATATTGTACACAAACATGAAGATTTCATGGCAATACTTTTTTAATTTATTTGGATATCTTAGTGTAGAAAGATATAAAGTGCCAAAATGAAAGATTGAGGATAAGATAATACTATATTAAGATGCGAGGTTGGGAAGTGGTTTTTACAGAATCGGGGAAAATGTTTAAAACACTTCACAAACGTGCGTTGTACATTATTTTTTGCACGATGGTGTTTTCAAAATAATAAATGATAGTAAAATAATAACATATTGGTTAGAAATATTTGCGTTCATTATAAACAATTGACTAACGTTAACAGTGTGGGCAGTGTTTATTAGTTGAAACAACAGGGGGCCTTGAGACCAATTTAGTAATAAAATAGCGGCAAGTAGGGCCTATGTATTTATTGTTTTATATTGTTTCAAATAAAGTTCAGTTAATTTAAAATGCAGCGATTTGTTTCGTATAATGTATATTAACACTACCTTTTGGATATTTTTTGTATATACATCGTATGTAATATACATAGAGGGCAGTTGTTTTACTTCCCACACGCGTGTTTGTAATGTGTAGTATTACAGTATAGTTATTTTTATTACAGTATATTCCTTCGAACTACACATTTTATAAATGTGTGTTCAATAATTGTGTTTTTAAATAATGATTTTACTGAGTTATTTATTAAAAAAATAAATTAATAACCTATGATGTTGGTTATAATATACAGTTTGATGTTTCATTTTTTCTCCATTTGGGTGAATTCGTACAATATTGCGATCCTATTTGGCAATAAATTATATGATCAAGTTGCAGTGAATGAACAAATGAAACATAACCACAACTGTATGATTTGCTTTCAAACATCGCCGTTTACATTAAATATATAAATATTTTAAAATAACTAGCTATATTGAAATAATGATTTTTGAGTAAACAGCTTAATTTTATTCGTTAAATAGTCCTAACAAATGCCACTCTTGATTTGAAAATCACTCGTGACATTACTTTTGATAACTGTATGTAGTATGAAGCCAGGTGAATGTACTGCTGCAGAATTTCGCTCTGTAATAAACTATGTTATTCATTTGTCATGGCATCACAAGGAAGAGAATCTCAAACAATTGCTATCTAAAATAGCAATAATATAAACAATCTGAAACCACCAGGCTACCACCACAAGGCCATTATAAACCTGAACATAAATTGCACAATCAATTTTCATTCCAAAAGAAAACTTCTCAAACTAATTAATTTTATATGTATTCCGTTCCAGGTATTAAAAAGAATTCATACTTCTGTAAAATTAAATGTTATAACATCGATAGCTTAACATTTGATACCAGAAAGCTAAGTTCTATCATTCGACATACCGTACACTTTTTTAAATAGCAATGAAACCGGGGACCCTTGGTTCAGGAAATTTATAAATTCAAGTAGCAACATTAAACTTCTTTCTTAACTTAATACTTAACACAGGCTTTCCACTTTACAACCGTGGGCCTTTTGAATTACCGGCTTTCCAGCGAGTCCTATCTTCCCCTTGTCAATATTCCATTTAAACTCTTCATAAGGGCATCATATATTCCCTCATATCATGCTCTTCTACTTCTCCCCCTCCTCCTACTGCCTGTACCATCCAATCCAACACCTGTTTAGGTCACTGGTCTTCCGGCATCCGTTGTACATGTCCATACCATACAAATTTCTATATATATATATATATATATATATACAATATTTGATAAGATATACAACACAGAAATTAGAGACAAATGTTATATTCAAGACATAACCAAATATATTATAGATATTTTTTTTTTTTTTTTTTTTTTTATTATTGATTTCGTACATCTCAATGATGGATAAATCATATTTGAAGAGAAAAATTATACGCTCAGACGTATGTCTGACGTATGAGATGTACGAAATCAATAATAAAAAAAAAAACGCCGTACTGGCTGTAATGTATAATTCCCAAATATGTCTTCTTAATAAAAAGGAGCCGCCATTTGCAAGATAGAAGCATGGCTTCACAGCATTTGGTGGATGGGAATTACAATGTATATAGAGAAAGATTTGCGTTTAGATCGGTACTTGCTCAGATAGCTCAGTTGGTAGAGCACTTGGTCTAGAGAACCAAGGGTCCCGGGTTCAAGTCCCGGTCTGAGCGTATAATTTTTCTCTTCAAATATGATTTATCCATCATTGAGATGTACGAAATCAATAATAAAAACTTGGAAAAAGCCGTACTGGCTGTAATGTATAATTCCCAAATATGTCTTCTTAATAAAAAGGAGCCGCCATTTGCAAGATAGAAGCATGGCTTCACAGCATTTGGTGGATGGGAATTACAATGTATATAGAGAAAGATTTGCGTTTAGATCGGTACTTGCTCAGATAGCTCAGTTGGTAGAGCACTTGGTCTAGAGAACCAAGGGTCCCGGGTTCAAGTCCCGGTCTGAGCGTATAATTTTTCTCTTCAAATATATTATAGATAGACGAAAATATTGGAAGAGTCATTTTACTTTTTTATTTTTATTAAGAGCCCCACCACCATCCCCCTGGGTTTCCTCGGGCTTAATGCCCATATCCCCATGTCTTCTCTTGTCCCTAATTACTCTCTGCTGTTTTTATTTTGTTCATTTTCTGGATACAATTTTCGGGTGTTTGTTCTTAATACTACTTATTTATAGTTATGTTTACATATTAATCCTTAACCTAAGTCTTAAGTCTTAAATCTACCACCTAATCTAGTAATATTTACACAGTGTTGTATAACCTAAGTGTTAAAACTAATACTTAATTTACTAACTTACAACTAACTTATTGCTAGATTACATCTAATTCTTTCTTCTTTGTCTGCGGACGTCCTCCTCTTGGCGTTGAGTAAGGACGCATCCGATGAACCTTCTCACCGCCTGGTATGGCTGTTTTTCTGTCCAAAACCGTAGAGGAGGCGGCCAGTTCATATCACCGATTAGTGCAGCCTCACGGAAGTCCCTTCGTTTGGCCTCATAGTTAATTCATTCGTACAGGACATGTTGTACAGTGTCCAACTCTATTCCGAAGCTATAGAAAGAATGGAATTCAACCGACTTGCAAAAAGAGCTAAAGAAGATAGACCTATGGACGGGAGAACAAGAGGAAGACCAGCCAAGAGATGGATAGACAGTGAATGCACATCCAATACGTCTTTCTCCGAGGAGTGATTTTGGAAATAAACAGGATGCAAATCCTGCAAATTATGAAGAAGTAGTTAATAACGTAAAGCAGACGAGATAAGTAAACACACGTCTCTATGTGTGTATGTTGTCGTATGTAGAGTATTGGATAGTATTTTTATTAAATTACTTTTTTAACAGCTCAGGTCATTAGCATCGCTGTTTAAATGTGCAGTGTAACAACACTGAGCAATAAAAAAATAAACTTTTTTTTTTGTCTCAGAAATAATTATTTGTGATTCTGATAGTATGTTTTCTCCTGAATTTAAATATGATATCGGTTTTTCTCCGTCACGCAAGCTTTCCGAGAGACACGAATTTATAATTTCAAACACTTTACTATTTTCTACATTCGTAACTACACAATATTCAAACATTCGGACTCACCTAGAAAGTAAGAAATGGCTATTTTCTGCTATATTTCGCCTTTGGAGCATCCCTCTTGATGGTCCAACAATAATCGGCCAGCATATTAAGATTCCATTTACCTGGATATCTCTTTTCCATAGCTGAAATCTCCTGAGTTAGCTCATTTGGTTTTATTTTACAATGGACAAATGGACGAAAAAACGTTTATTAAAAAAATAATGATTTAAATCCTTCTTCTTCTTCTTCTTCACGGTTTAGGCTTATTTACTAGCCTGTTCCGGCTCCAAATTGCTTCTCTTTTCACCTTTTCTTTGGTCTTCCCAAACTTCTTCTTCCTCGTGGTGAATAGCTGTATTCTATTCTCAGTCATCCTTGCCAAGTGTTCTTTCCAGTTTGTTCTGTATTTTTCTATTGTCGTGTTTAATTCCTCTACTTTTAATTGTTGTCTTATTTCTTGATTTAAATCCATTAATTGAAATTGAAATAAAATAAAACTGAAAACTATGGGTGATAGAGAAATTCCAAATACATATTTGAAAACACGATAAAAAAAACTGCGTTAAGTACAACTATTGGTACTCATGAGACAAATCATGTTGACCAGTGTTATCTAGCCTATTGTTGAGTCATAGCCTCTTTCCTGTGTAAAGAGTTACTAAACCAAGTTAATATTGAGTTACTGATACCTTATTTTCTCATACATAGACGTCATGAATGGCATGCGGTCAACTTAGGATCTTTTATGAGCCTGAAAATATTCAGACTCGGGACCCAAGGTTTAAAGTTCCTCACGAAAAACTTGCCTTTGGATTTTTCCGTCCTAAAAATCCATGGACTCCGGCCGAGTTTGAACCCGCGACCTTCGGAATTAGAGGCAAGGAGAATAACCACTAGTCCACCGCGGCCGACAGACGAGAAATGGTATATAACTTTTGTTCAGAGGCCTCTTAATTCAAGCTTGAGGTTAATTTACGAGCCGTAAATCTACGTCAGGGGCCCACGCCTTTATTCCCAATCCGAAGGAAGCCATTCTCAGTATTTCTATGCTTTGATCTCGCGAACCTCTGAACCAGGGACGAGGATGGTAACTACTACTTTAGTCCTTCAAGATTATAGGATGTATGGTACTATTTTACCGTTCAAAGTCTTGTACTTCTCATTACCATAACTATTTGGAGGAGGTTATTTCTTACAGTAGCCGAGGCCGATTTTTCCCTACGGCAACTAACACCACGTGATTACTACGCTGTTGCCGGGTCGAGACGTATTTCATTCTACAAGTCATTAAGAGTAGCCATATTAACCCAGAGCTGGTTTGACATTTGAATGAAATCCGCCATCGTTGTAAATGTATCTCTTTCTCTGTATTTCTCTGTACGACCTTGAACGGTAAAGTAATACCAAATGACCTTTAAAATGTGTGTATGAATGTGTTGTAACTTTTGTTACATTTTTCCACTTTTTAAGTAAATAATTTGGAATCTAGATGATATCAATGAGAACTGATTGAATATAAACATGTATTTTAAGATGTAAAATGAACTAATTTTTTCTTATTTTGAGGTAATTCTTTCGCGGTTATAATGCTTTTTTTCCCCACACAGCTGTTCCAAAACTCCCGATTCAAATCCACACAAATGTTAAACGATTCCAAACTAAGGATTATAAATATGGAACCACGGCTATTAAATACTCATTTCAAACTAGAAATATTAAACGATTAATAAGTAAAAGTATAATTAATTCATTATTTTTGCGACTCATAAATTACTTACATCTCGTAAAAACTATTCAAAATGGGGACCACGAACCTCGATTTAATGCTAAAGTTTTTTTTTGTAGCTAATTACATGGAAAATATATTTATTTCACTCTGATAGATTATATAAGAATTAAATTCTACTTTAGAAAATATAAGTAGGCCTATTTGTAAACAAATTATCATCATTGCTAATTAGTTTTAATTTAACAATAAAATTATTAATGTAGTCTATTACATAGAGTAGGTGACTCCGTGGGAGAGATGGTTAGATATTCAGCCTCCATCTCTGCGTCCCTAGTTCACATATCGGCTAATCGGACCCGGCTTAGATTTTTCTTGGATTTATCTTCCGTTTTCTCCTGTCAAAAATTTCATTCCGCAACTTCTCCATACTCACGTCGTTAATTTCGTTCCATTTCAATTCATCTTCCACTGTTGGTGCGACATGCCTGGTCAGCCGACATCCTTGTAGGCTATATTACAGGCCTGCAACAATAGGGCTTTCATCTAATCTCATTTCACGAGCTGGCATTACATCGGACATTGAGTAGCGTGTTTGTTTACATAAAAGTAGAGTATTGGTGGAATTGCAAAAAAAAAAAGTAATATCTGGAGTAGTAGTTAAAGCAACTAAAAGTAATTGTACTTTTAAAAAGAAAACTATTAGTGATCTTGCAGAAGATTTCCGGGCTGTTGGCCGTGGTCTTGAGGCTTGTTGGGGAACTACAAGCCTCAAGACCACGGCCAACAGCCCGGAAATCTTCTGCAAGATCATCATAGTAACTCCGGCCGTGAAAGCCTAAGTCAATATAAAACTATTAGTATCCATTCCATAGTCATTTTGCCCGAGAGCAGGTCTTTCACTGTAATCATAGCATTTTCATGCTATGCTTTGCAGCTTTACTAGGGAGTTATAGGTGTGGTAGCTTCCCGTTGCTTTCCACACCGGTATTGGATGATGATGATAATGATAAGGATGATGATGATGGCCGGATAATTTTCGGGGACAGTTGGGCCCTAAACACAGGTGAATGGAGAAGACTACATAACAATGAACTACATGGTCTTTATAGGAAGCCAGATATAATAAGAACAGTTAAGTCCCGTAGACTGCGATGGGCAGGACATGTTGCGCGTATGGGGAATGAAAGACGTGCATGGAAACTTCTTGTAGGAAAGCCAGAAGGAAAACGCCCAGTTGGTAGACCAAGAATGAGGTGGGAGAACAACATTAACAATGATTTGAGGGAAGTAGATTATACAGGGAATGATTGGAAAGCATTAGCTCAGGATAGGGATGTATGGAGAGCTTATGTCCGTGCGGCCATGAACCTACGGGTTCGATAGTGCCAGTGAGTAAGTAAGTAAGTTGGGCCCTAAACTTCCTGACATTTGTCTTACAGGTGAGGAAAAACCCCGAATAAACCTCACCCAGGAGCCTATGCCGACTAGGAATCGAACCCGGGCCCGCTGCGTGATAAGGCAGCACGCTACCTCGAGACCACAGCGGTGGACACTATTAGTATAATCATTTAAAATTATTAAATGTTATATTAGAGATAAATTTCTTCTGCCTCATGAAATTAGGCCTTTTCGCCTTTTTTCAAATGAAGTAGGATTTAATGAATCTTTCCATCTAGTAAATGGGCGTCCAACACTTCTAGGTCCTATTGATTTGTACTTTAATAACAGCAGAGGAATTCTATATGTGGGCATTCTTTTAACATGTTCATACCAGTCGTTTCTCATATTGTCAATTGCATTTGTAAAATTAAAATATTTAAGTATGTTCTAATATCTTCATTAAATTTATAATTCAATGATAAAAAATAGTATTTTTATAAAATTTTCCATTTCTTGTTATCGCATGATGACTCTTCTCTCCATAGATCATTAATATGATAGGTAAATAAATATGGTTAAGAAAATTGAAACTAAGGTTGAAGAACTGATGTACGCTAAACATATGAGTCGCTATAGCAAGTGACAACAACCATTTCAGTCAGCTTTCCTTTTCTGACTGATTTTGCTACCAATTTATTTTATTTGTTTATTTATTCTCGAGAAAATAATAATTTTAGTTAAGTGTTTTCTCGACCTAGCTGAAAACAGGTTACTCAATTTGCATCTCAACTGTGTTGATTTGAACAGTTACGTCTCGACCCCATTGTAGGCTAATTTCTATATTGATTTATTTAAGAGTTCTATGTGTGAACAATGAACTGCATGGTCTTTATAGGATGCCAGATATAATAAGAACAGTTAAGTCTCGTAGACTGCGAGGGCAGGACATGTTGCATGTATGGGGAATGAAAGGCTTGCATGGAAGCTTCTTGTAGGAAAACCAGAGGGAAAACGCCCAGTTGGTAGACCAAGAATGAGGTGGGAGAATTACATTAACTATGATTTGAGGGAAGTAGATTATACAGGGAATGATTGGAAAGAATTAGCTCAGGATAGGGATGTATGGAGAACTTATGTCCGCGCGGCCATGAACCTACGGGTTCGATAGTGCCAGTGAGTAAGTAAGTAAGTTCTATGTGTGAATATTTACAATTAGAGTTAATTGTCTGGACAGATGGAAACAAATTAATCATATGAATCTTGTATTTATCTTTTGTTTCTCAATGGGAAATAAATCGATTCCCATTATTTAAGCTCATAATTTTTATCATTGGAAAAATGTGGATATAAGAAGGAAGTGTTTACCATGAGTGCTTTCCAGTGTAAAGCTGTTTAATTCGGGTGAAGTGATATATTTGCCAGATTTCTCTAATAAATTAACGTTGAAACGACAGGAATATGCCGCTTTAACGCTCCACATTTCTTCAAGTTCACTTTAATTATGGGAAAGAACGTATACACAACTTTACATTTTCTTCTTACCGTCGAACAGACAAAGAACATGACATGTGCAGCAGATGTTACAACCAAACTGACTTGTGATGTTTTTAAAACATTTAGCGAAATCGTGCACGGAGCATTAAATCATGTTATTTTCTTTATCTTTCATAACTTCACCTTATAAATATACCTCGGTAGTTCAGACTTCAACAATCATGACCGTCGCCGTGGCGTAGTCGGTAGAGTCCCTACCTTTCACTCTGGCGACACGGGTTCGACTCCCTTCGGGGTAGGGGATTTTAAATCTCCGCCTTGGGTCTGGGTGTGTGTCCTGTTTTTTGTGTCTTTGTGTGAGAATAAAATAAAACTAATAAAAAAGGTAAGACAAGAAAGAAAAAACAGTGTAAACGAAAAAAACAAAAATTAGGTATCTAAAGCTCACCAGAGGCCTGCAGAAATAAAGGAGATAAACTTCCAAAAAATTGAGAAAGATTGATTTTCACACCTTAAATATTGTAATATTATTTATAGTCAGAGTATCCATAGTAATTCTGCCCGAAGGCAGGTCCTTCACTGCAATCATAGCATTTGCATGCTATGCTTGCAGCTTTACTAGGGAATTGTGTAGGTGTGGTAGCTTCCCGTTGCTTTCCACACCGGTGAAGGATGATAATGATAATGGTAAGGATGATAATGATATGAATGATGGCCATATGATTTCGGGGACCGTTTGGGCCTTAAAGTTTTCCTGACATTTGTCTTACAGGTGAGGAAAAACCCCGATAAAAACCTGACCGAGAAAAACTGCCCCGACCGGGGATCGAACCCGGGCCCGCTGCGTGACAAGGCAGCACGCTATCTCGAGACCACAGCGGTGGACTGTCAGAGTATAAATATGATTTTTTTTTATCTATGAAGAGGTCCACCGTTGTGGTCTCGAGGTAGCGTGCTTCCTTGTCACGCAACGGGCACGGGTTCGATTTCCGGTCGGGACAAGCTCCTGGGTGAGTTTTTTTCCGGGGTTTTTCCTCAGCTGTAAGATAAATGTCAGGAAACGTAGGACCCAACGGTCCCCGAAAATCATCCGACCACCATCATATCTTTATCATCATCATCCATTACAGGTGTGGAAAGCAACGGGAAGCTACCACACCCATAATTCCCTAGTAAAGCTGCAAAGCATAGAATGAAAATGCTATGATTGCAGTGAAAGACCTGCCCTCGGGTAGAATTACTATGGATGGGTCTATGTACAATACCGGTAATGAAGCGAAACCCAAAAAGTTTGGTTATTATAGACAATAGATAATCTAAAGCACTTGCGAAAAAAATCGCATTTCATAATATTTTGAACATATCTTCATATGTTAAGAAACGTTTAATATTTTTGCGCCGGGGTGGGCTGGTGGTTATGCTCCTTGTCTCTGGCCCGGAGGGTAGCGGATTCAAACACGGCCGAGGTCGAAGGTTTTTTTAGGATGGGAAAATCTAAGGAGGAAGTCCTCCGGAAGGGATTTTAAGCCGGGTCTCCCAATTCTGAAGATTTTCAGGCTCGTAAAAGATACTTAAGCCTAAATAAAAATGCCTTTAAACAACATTTACAACCTCAACATCCTAGTATACCTAAGTAGTCTACTAGATGTCTCATTAGGTCGGCATTTTGACAGCATAACATTCATGGCATCTGTAGGGAAATAAGCGCATCCACATTAACTTTGTCTAATAACTCCTAACAAAGGATAGGCTAAGGCCCAACAGAATCTGTTACGCCCTTGTAGATGTAGTTGATGTGTGAAAGTTATTTATCTAAACTTCTGGATTTCTTCATGTTGAGATTTGCAAGTAAAAGTTGAATTCCTTAGGTCGGGTTACTGGCCCGACGCTAAGAATTCCAGTGGTAGGGCTGCTACCTTTCAGTGTCAGGACAGGATACCGCATTTATTCAGTACCCGATGGAACGTTATACCACCATGACATGGTCTTCAGAGCCTCGTTTCTCAAAACGGTTTGTACCA
Source organism: Diploptera punctata (assembly GCA_030220185.1). Classification (NCBI taxonomy): domain Eukaryota; kingdom Metazoa; phylum Arthropoda; class Insecta; order Blattodea; family Blaberidae; genus Diploptera; species Diploptera punctata. The sequence continues at coordinate 3,435,393 of JASPKZ010003882.1, forward strand.
TGAGTAGGCGATGAGAATTGGGTAGGAGAGGGATGTAAATGCAAAAGTATCAAGATTTTTAGGAATTTTAGGGTTAATAAATTTCTATCTACAAGCCGCAGTTAGTCCAAAAACATTCAAGACTAAAAGTGTATAAACACTGGCTCTTTGAACTCTTTTTATGGTAGCGAAGCATGGACTTTGAAACAGGTTATACGGAGACTTAGATCTGTTGAAATGAGACTGCAGGATACACACTACTATATCACAAGAAAAACAAATGAAAACATCTTAGAAGAATTACACATGGAAGCTTTAGAAAACAAAATGTCTGATTATAAGTCAAGATGGATGCAACATGTTCATCGAATGGAAGATCACAGGATACCAAAACAAATGTTAAGATATCAGCCTGCAGGAAGAAGAAGACCAGGACGTCCACTCAAAAGACTTCTGGATGGTGTTCCTCTTGAGGCCGAAACAGGTCAACAAATGGCTTAAATTCGTGAATGTACTATGATGATGATGATTTATCGAAACTATAGAATCCAAGGAACAAGCCGTCCGGGAGGGACTTTAAGGCGTGGGTCTCGAATCTGAAGATTTTCAGGCTCGTAAAAGTTCCGTAAGTCTGAATAATAAAGGCCTCTAAGCGAAATTTACCTATCTCAAACATCCTAGTAATACCTTTGTTGCCTGGGTTGACAATACTGGAGTGTCCCTTCGACTTCTACGCCTTGTAGTTGAAAAGAGCAGATTTTTTTTCGGTCATGGTCTTGGTACATCACAACGCTTCTCTGGGAAAATTTTCAATAGATTTCTGCATGCAGCGGTTGACAGTTCCCTTGTGAGATAGGAGTTTGTCTTCTGTATCCCTCAGAGTATTGTATTATGAGATTCACATATATGATGATCGAAAACAGGAACCGATAGTGAGTATATTGTAAACTGGATTGTTTAGGTAGAAGCATAAAAAATATGTGAATTCGTGAAATGTTGTGCGCCAGCTTGTATTCGCATTTTATTAAAATAGTGAACAAAAACCTGCACACTCAACTGTTTTATCCTCTTACTCTTTCAATACAGACGAACTATTAACTTGCATGTTTTCATAACAAAAATATACAATCACTCAGCTGAATTCCACGTTCGACAATAACCACTGTTCTTTTTCATTATTTCTTCGTTTAAAAGGAATTCTGCTTTACTAATTGTGAGTATTTATATATCCAAAATCGTCACTTCAGTTAGTTAATGACATGCTAGTAGCAAGGTTTCGTGATTTTATTTAATACACCTTGATATACTCGTATGATAACATATCCTATCTGGAATTTTTGGCTCTACATACTGGGTTTGTCCATCGCTGTGGTCTCGAGATAGCGTGCTTCCTTGTCACGCAGCGGGCCCAGGTTCGATCCCGGGGTCAGGGCAAGTATCCTGAGTGAGGGTTTTTCGGGGTTTTTCCTCACTCGTAAGACAAATGTCAGGAAACTTTAAGACCCAAATTGGCCCTCGAACATGATATAGCCATCATAATCATCTTCATTTATATTCGCCTTAGGTTAAGTTCAGGATTAGGGACTCGCCTGGTGCACCACTGTCGTCATCATCATCCATCATATCATCGGGGCAGCCGTAATCCCGTCTTCCAGCCGTCCCATGGCTAATGCCATGAGAGAATATCAGAAATATAACCTGGGAATTGAAAAAAGAATCTCAAAAATCGTTACTGCCAATTAGTTAATGACATGCTACTCATAGTAGCAAAGTTTGTGATTTTTATCCTTATTTAAAACGCCTTCACATATAATGGCATATTCCAACTGGAATTTTTATTTCCACATACTTCGCTTTCTCTCTCTCTCTCTCTCTCTCTCTCTCTCTCTCTCTCTCTCTCTCTCTCTCTCTCTCTCTCTCAAACGGGGTGAATCATAAATATGGCTATACGTTTGATCGCGTTGTGTGATGAAATTATTACCATTATAGGAAATATGAAATTACCGTTGGAAAGGCAATTATTCAAATTACAAAACAGTGTAGAACTTACGTCATTGGTCAAAATGGCGTTTAATATGCAACAGCAAATTACAATTGCTGAATGGGCAATAACGTATGCTAATGATCGTGAGGCCGTAAGACGTGAGTTTAACGTAGCATTGCAGCCGTCGAAAACGACTGCTGGAAGTGGAAAAAACGACTGCTGGAAACGGGAAGGATGCAGAAAATCAAACCTCCTGGAAGGCCTCGCATTAGCACGGATGCAGAAACAACTAAGAGAATTGTGGGGGCGTTCGACGCTAGCCCACAAAAATCAACCCACCAAGCTGCACGTGAGCTTCATATCAGTCAATCGAGTGTGTGTCGTGTTTTGAAGCGTGAGAAGTACCACCCCTTCAAACCGATTCCTGTCCACGAACTTAATGAAGACGACCCTGACAGGCGGATGGAATTTTGTGAATTTGTTGTAAGGGAATCAGCAAACGACGAACATTGATAGAGAAAATTGCACTTTTCTGATGAAGCTGTTTTCCATGTGAACGGACGTGTTAATCGACACAATTGTCACTATTATGGTAAAGGGAATCCTAATGTTATTGAAGAGACACGTTTAAAATGCGGCAAAGTCACTGTTTGGGCTATGATCGGATGGGAAGAACTGTTAGGAATGCGAATTTTGGATGAGACTGTTAATGGTGATCGGTATAGTGATATCCTTAGACAAATTGTCCTGCCAACTATTGTTAATGTTAATACCTTTATATATATGTATTACTTTTTTGTGCGATTTGAGTCTTTTCTTCAAATCGAAAGCAAAGTGCTGAACATGAACAATGTTTATTCCAGCAGGATGGTGCGCCTCCTCACTATGCAATTGCGGTGAGGGAAATTTTGGATGATCATTTGCAAAACAGGTGAGTGGGGAGAAGAGGCGCCATTGAATGACCAGCCCGTTCCCCTGACCTAACAGCATGTGACTATACCTAACAGCATGTGACTATTGGTTGTGGGGTTATTTGAAGGAGAAGGTTTATGCCCGGAAACCTCAAGACGTCGACATGCTGAAATTAGTGATTTAGGAAGAAATTAGAACTATTCCTCTAAACATGTATCATAATGCAATGAACGACTTCCTAAAGCGTTGCCAATTACGCTTGGATGTAAACGGCGAACAGTTTGAAGCAATAAAGTGACTTGCTTAGTGTTGTTGTAAGTGATTTGTTTTGTTCTATTGTTGTAATTTGAAGGATTTCCTTTCCAATTATAACATCATATTTCCTTCAATAATAATATTTTCGTCATAAAATGCGATCAAACGTATAGCCATATTTCTGAATCTCACTGTAGTTTAATATTCCTACATACTACGCTTTGTCTGTCTGTATAAGTCTCTCTGTCTCTCTCTCTCTCTCTCTCTCTCTCTCTCTCTCTCTCTCTTTCTTTCTTTCTTTCTTTCTTTCTCTCTTTCCCTTGTTTTGTTCTATTGTTGTAATTTGAAGGATTTCCTTTCCAATTATAACATCATATTTCCTTCAATAATAATATTTTCGTCATAAAATGCGATCAAACGTATAGCCATATTTCTCAATCACACTGTAGTTTAATATTCCTACATACTACGCTTTGTCTGTCTGTATAAGTCTCCTCTCTCTCTCTCTCTCTCTCTCTCTCTCTCTCTCTCTCTCTTCTTTCTTTCTTTCTTTCTTTCTTTCTCTCTTTCCCTCTCTCTCTCTCTCTCTCTCTCTCTTTCCTCTCTCTCTCTCTCTTTCTCTCTCTCTCTTTCCTCTTTCATAGTTTAATATTTGCCTTTGAACTTTTATATGGGTCACACCTCTCAAGCCTTAAAGAGACATGGTTTTTTTAGAGAGTTATTAACCCCGCTTTATTGTATACATACGAGGACATGTAGGGCCTCCTCAAATGAGAGATCTATTAAATTCCGGGACCATCTCCTAGATAGCACGACATTTAAGACAAGACATCCTGTTTACTCATACATCAACACCAAACAAGGCGAATGTTATATGGTTGGCTTTGATGACCAGATTTGTTAGGGTTATTTGGATCTTAATGTTTGTTGGAATTTGTCTCTTAGGTAAAAACATGTACAACGGATGTCGGAAGAACAGTGGCCTAAACGGGTATTAGATTGGATAGTACCAGGCAAAAGGAAGAGGGGGAGAAGTAGAAGAGCATGGCACAAAGGAATATATGATGCCATGCGTAGAGGGGGATGGAAGGACAATGGGAAGATAGGAATCTCTGGAAAGCAGGAATTAAGGGTGAACTACTGTAATAGGAACGCCTGTATTATGTAATAAGTAAGTAAAATTCAATAAATTTACATATGTAATTTTGATGATTAACAAAAATGTATTGCCCACATTATTATAGTAGTTCATGATTCACGAAGAAAAGAACAATGCTCTGTAATGGGAGATGGTAAGAAGAAAATCTCAACAGTGTTCAGTAGAGGTTGGTTGTCATCCAGCTCGAAGCCAATAGTTACTTAAACTGCTATACTGAAATGTTTCATCGCCAGTACAAAATGCAAGATAAAACACATATAATGGTAGTATTTGTCATGTGTGAACTCGCAATATTTTGTCTGGCTTTTTCAGAGTAATTTCATTTTACGATAATTAAAATCTGAGTTGTTCTAACTGTGGCGATGACAAAAAGTAGTAGAGCGAGATGAAGAAGTATATAGCTTAACAGCCAAAATAGAACACATGCTCACATATTAAAACGGCATTTGAGCAAGTTTAGTTCGCTATGTCTTTAATGAGGTGTGTAAAACTATGATTGCCAACAAATATTTCTTGCTGTTGGCACTTCTACATGAAATAACAAACAATTCCTCCATAGTTGCTAGACGAAACATGGTTATTAAATTTAGCACCTTAAATTAAATAAAAATACTCGTTTCGAAGAAACATTACGTCATTGTTAAAGATTTTATTTTTTAGTATTTGATTGCCTATGTTTTGTAACGGTTAGTAAATCTCTGGTATATCAGAAATCCCGGGTTAGATTCTTGGCTACCTATCTATAATGGCGTAGCCCGAGGTTGAGTCATAGCCTCTCCCTTGACAGGAATCACTAGACCAGGCATGGGAAACTGGGGCTCCGGGAGCTCATAACAAATCCTCTCCGCCAATACCCATTCCACTCATTTGTACTTGCACTGCAGACGCATGTATACAGTGATTGACAATACGCAATGAGAGTCTGTGGCGTACAATTCAGCGTGAGCATGGCAAATTCTAAACACCGATACCATTTTAATACTGACTGGGAAAATGATTATTTTTGTATTCAGAATGGCACGGAAGGCTTGGAACTATGCAAGTTGTTGTCAATAGACTCGTATCCCAACATGAGAGATTTTGCAGGCCACATCCTCGCAATGTTTGGTTCGACTTATATATGCGAACAATTATTTTCGAAGTTGAACCGTACCAAATCTAAAATACGCTCCAGAATAAACGATGACACCCTAGTCTCAGTGTTACGCATCTCCAAGAGTACTATCCAGCCTGACATAGACAAATTAGTGTCAAGAAAATGCATCAGCGATCCTCTACGCGCTCTTCAAACGTTACACGTAATGTACGTAAGAATGGAAGGGATTAGTACAGCTCGAGACCAAACTCTGTGTGTTTGCGGGGAGAAGTGTGGGGAGTGAGAGGAGGTACACTTCTATGCTTCTCATAGTACTAACAGCTGAGACAGCAAATTCCTTTCAGACACACGGAGCTGGCTCCCGAGCAGTATATATGTTTCAGGTTATAAGGGTGTACCGCCACTGATACTGCATGGTATGCGAGACGATAATAACAACAGTTACGAGTTCAATGAAGGGTGGAATGAGGAAGGATGTCATACTACCCCTCATTCGGCAGTTCCCCATGCGTGCACTAGACCAAGTTAATTTAGTCACCTTATTTGACCATAGATGTCATGCGGTCAACCACCGACTCAATAAGACATTTAGTAGGCAACCAAGCTATTACAAAGACATTTAGGTCGGTAAAATTTGGCTTAGGGGCCTCTTTATTCAGGCTTAAGGATCTTTTACGAGCCTGATAATGTTCAGACTCGGGACACACGGCTTAAAGTCCCTCCCGGTGGACTTGCTCCTTGGATTTTTACATCCTAAAAAATCCTTCGACCTCCGTGACCTTCGGCGCCAGGGGCAGGAGCATAACCACCAGCACATCGCGGCGCAAATATATTAAACTTTTCGTAATATATGAATCTATCTTCAAAATATTATGAAATATGATTTTTTCGCAAGTGGTTTAGATTGTCTATTGCCTGAAAATCTACCATGGCTTCCAAAGTCCTTCCCCGAGGACTTTCTCATTGAATTGTTCCGTCCTAAAAGAAATCCATCGATCCAGGCGGGTTTGAACCTGCGACCCTCGGGACCAGAGGCAAGGAGCATAACCAATAGTCCATCACGGCCGATGCCATAGTAACATTTCTATATGCACATATTATAGAACGAGGCCCATTCATATGACTCTACGGATCTTTCTGTGGCATGTGATCACTTCGGCAGACTACTTTACGTAAATTTATGTGTATAAGTATACTTACTCACTCACTGGCACTAACGAACCCGTTGGTTCATGGCCGCACGGACATAAGCTCTCCATACATCCCTATCCTGACCCGATGCTTTCCAATCATTCCCTGTATAATCTAATTCCCTCAAATCATAGTTAATGTTATTCTCCCACCTCATTCTTGGTCTACCAACTGGGCGTTTTCGCTCTGGCTTTTCTACAAGAAGCTTTCATGCAAGTCTTTCATTCCCCATACGTGCAACATGTCCTGCCCATCGCAGTCTAAGAGACTTAACTGTTCTTACTATATCTGGCTTCCTATAAAGACCATGAAGTTCATTGTAATGTAGTCTTCTCCATTCACCTGTCAGTTCATCTCTCTTTGGTCCAAAAATTTTCCTAAGTACTTTATTCTCAAATACTTGTAAATGTGTACATAAAGGGACAAATATTAGAATAAGAATTGTTTAATCTAAATTAAAAAATACAAAGCTATAAACAAAAATGGCATGAACATATTTTAAGAATGGACTCTTCTAGGCTAACAAAACAAGCACTGTTTAACCAGCCTCAAGTTATAGAGATGTGGGACGTCCTAGAAGACAATGGGAAGATGAATTCTGAGAGCGGAACAGGCGGAGGGTCTACCATGAAGATGATGATGATGATTAGAATAAGTGTGCATGCTAGTGTAATGTTTGTGTTGTATTAGGGTGAAAATGAAATACAAAGCCGGGACGTTGCACTTGATAACTGACCATTTACATAATTTGAAAACAGATCATGTAGTTTTATTTTCCACAGTACTCAGTAGATTCATATACAATTATGAAATATATATATATATATATATATATATATATATATATATATATATATATATATATATATATACATACATATATAATACACCCTCAGGCCAGTTATTTCATTATAATTATACCAGTTTCAATTGCAGGAATTGGAAATTGATTCATCCGGTTATAATTTACGTTATTTGTATTCGATGTGCATTGACAAATATTAAATTACAATCATTTAAAGTATAACGTACACGATTTGATTTGAATCATTCGTCCTAGACAGGAATTAAACACGTGACTATTAACTAATAGTATTAAGAAGCCATTCAATTATGAGGTTGATGATGATTTGTGGGTCTAACATTTTCTTAAGAGAAATTAGTTTGAATTTAATAGACAACAGTTTATTTCTGAAAAATATTCTAATTTGTATTCCAGTTCTAAAAAACATTATTTCATTATTTTAAACAGAAATTATGAAAAATCTACTATAATTTTTGTTTAGTATCACCGCCGTTACTAAATTTAATACAATTTATTTCGTACGAGCATTCACAAGTTTCAATGTCTGTAAATAGGACCTTCTTGACGGAGATTATGACTAATTTCGTTAAGGGCACCCGGTACTAGTTTCCTTGCAATTTGGTTTAAAAATATGCTACATACAAACATATTTTTTTCAGCTTATTCTTGGGTTATGTGCATGAAAATGGTGTCACTAATTATTATGATTGTTATTGAAAATCTCCAAATTTTTAGAAACCCTATTTCGCAACAAAGGCATGCTAGGGTTGTAGCTTACTATAACAATATTATACTATACATTGTAAAGCCAAAAATATTATCTTATGGTTTTGAATGAGAGTTATGAATTACATACATTATCTTAGAAAATACTACATATTGTCATGAATGTGTGTTATGAATTTCATAAAAAATGTATAATAATTTTGGTTCTTAAAAATCACTTCACACATTGAGGCAGAAGCCTCGTCATCATTTAAAAGTAAGTTTAACCAGAATCATTGTCTTTGAATACAGGACAATCAAATAAAACATGTTTTACAGATTGTATTGATTCATGACTCTTTACAATTATGATCACTGTCTGGGTTAGTATTAAATCTCCTAAAATAACTACCAAATTTTCTATGGCCAGTCATAACTTGTGTTAAAATCAAATTTGGAATAAAATGGTTTTTATTTAGCCTATGGTGTACTGTAGGAAAGAGCAGTTCTTTAGTTAAAGCACCATTTGCACTCCTTATCCAATGTTCATTCCAATCAGTGACGATATAGTCCAATTGTTTCTTTTTTTTAGTAGTAGTAGTAGGACTTTATTAGACAAAAAGTAAGATATTTACAATATTATTTACAAATATGGGTCGCACGGGCAGTAAGCCGTACGTGCTGTTGACAGTCCGTTACAATAAAGTAATAATTGGTGTTTCTTTTTAACATAAGATGTCACTAATTAAACAAGTCTTCCTGAACACAATGACACTCTGGTTAACTTTTTAGATATATTTCTTCATGAGTAATTTAAAATAAAAAAAATGAAAATAAAAAAATCCAACTTCTTAAAAGTATTGTTTTGGTACAATTTTCTCAAAAAAACTACTTATCCAATTTTTTCCATTATTTAGTATGTTATTCTCCATAGTTCATTTGACAATCATAAAGTTTGCTTGCTTTCAGATATGGATTCTGATTTTTTTTTTAATTCAAAGACCAAAAGGTTTGTTTGTTAAAATGTTTAATACAATTTTTTTAATATTTCAAACACTATCAATAGCACAAAGATAAATTTACTTTATTATTATAGAGCTCTTTGAACTGCATATCCATGCCAAAATTATTCTCCTGTCTTTCATAGTTTCAGAGAAAAATTTACAAAAATGTGAAAAAATACAAGTTATGGGAGAATGCAAAAAAAAAAAAAACAATGTGCACATTAGCAGAACACAGAGACGCACTTTTTAATAATCAAGTTTTATGGGCTTAAATGTCCAAAATCGTCAAAATAATATTACACATAGATAAAATAGACTTCCTGGATTTTTTGAAGCAAAAAGAAAAAATCGATTTATTAAACCCAAATAAGTACTGTGTGCCCTTAATATAGTGTTGTATTAAATAGAAATCAATCACCAACCGTTAGTTTTGAAAATTGTTTACGCGTTTAAACAGCAATATTGTCATTCTCAAGGCCTAATACTGAAATATAAATCTACTTTCACTTAAAAAACACGTCATACAAATCTAAATTTACGTCACGTTAGGTTCCTTTGCGTTGGTAATTTGCCTACTTTTACCGCATAATATTTTCCTTTAACCAAGGAAAAGAGGGCGCTGGCAAGAATGGGGCATTTGTCGTTATTTATAATTATATATTTACGTTTATATATTTACAAACTTTCTAGAACATTAAGCAATTTACATTTTTAAACGAACTAATTACCTTGAGAATATTTATGATCTACCGATTAGATCGGTCAATAATTGTAAATTTTATAATGTTCTAGAAAGTTTGGAAATATATACAAATAAAAATAAAATAGTCTCGAGGTAGCGTGCTGCCTTGTCACCCAGCGGGCCCGGGTTCGATTCCCGGTCGGGACAGGCTCCTGGGTGAGGTTTTTCGGGGTTTTTCCTCTAGTTTTACGGGAAAAGAATTCAATATAAAACTTTCCTTTAATCTTTTTATTATTAATTGATTTTTGACCTGTAAGACAAATGTCAGGAAGCTTAGGGCCCAACGGTCCCCGAAAATCATCCAGCCATCATCATCATTCTTATCATTATCATCATCATCCTTCACCGGTGTGGAAAGCAACGGGAAGCTACCACACCTGTAATTCCCTAGTAAAGCTGCAAAGCATAGCATGAAAATGCTATGATTGCAGTGAAAGACCTGCCCTCGGGCAGAATTACTATGGATGGATGGAAAGATAAAATTATGAACAACGAAAGACAAAGACCTTGTTCCTGTCAGCGACCTCTTTTCCTTGGTAAAGGGAAAATATGGTTATGATGAAAGCAGGAAAATTATCAACCAAGTAATGTGACGTGACATAAGGTTCGTTTTGGATCATGTGTTTTCTTTAAGTTACGGTAGGTTTATAATTTAATACTATGCAGTCTTGAGAATGGCAAGATTACTGTCGAAATCCGTCGACGGTTTTTAAACCTAACGGTTAGTGATTGCGTTCTATTTAATATAGTACTATATTAACTTGTACACCGCTGTGGTCTTGAGGTAGCATACTGCCTTGTCACGTAGCGGGGCAGATTTTCTGGGTGAGGTTTTCACCTGTAAGACAAATGTCAGGAAAACTTTAAGGCCCAAACGGTCCCCGAAATCATATGACCATCATCATTATCCTTATCATTATCAATCATCATCATCATCATCCTTCACCGGGAAGCTACCACACCTACAATTCCCTAGTAAAGCTACAAGCATAGCATGAAAATGCTATGATTGCAGTGAAGGACCTGCCTTCGGGCAGAATTACTATGGATGGATGGATATTAACCTAATCTTTCTCTTCTTATTCTTCACTTCACGGGCTAGGCAAATTGCCTATTCCGCCTCACAGTTGTTCTGTCCATCTTTTCACTGTCCTTCCTACATTGACTTGTAGTTAAATGCTGCTTTTGGTAACCTTGTTACATTCATTCTTTCTACATGTATAAATAATTTATCTCTATATTCTTTGATTTTATCATTCAATGGATATATATTTAACTGTTCTTATATCTCAATTCTTTAACCGATCCAATCTTGTGCAGAATTTTGTTCTTCTAAGGAAGTTCATTTCTACGCTTTGTATTCTACCTTGTATTTTTTTGGTCATTACCCAAGTAACTGTCATACTGTCATGTGATTTTATATAATTTTATGACATTAACTTAATAAAGTACTATATTAGCGAAAACAAGGTTCGATAATAAAAAATCAGTTTCGAATTCTTGTGAATATGAATATTGAATATCCTGTCTTTTTCAGTAGAATATTATTATCTGATATTATTATTTTTATCACAATCAGTAAGAGAGATGTTACTGAAATAATATCTCAGTAGACATGTTCAAAAAGTGAATTAAAAATGAAATAAAATACAAGGTGTGGCATAGGTCCGTTAACTACTGCATATAGTTGCAAAGGGAAAAAAATCAGATTGTTTTAAACTGGGGTTTAAATACGGGACCTTCAGAATATAATCTCAAACACTACTGCTTGAGGTAATTTGCCATCTAGGGAACAATTTCGGTATTTTTTATAGATGTTGTAAGTTACAGAAAATAATATATTTGCATTTTCAGTTAACTGACTTATGGTGCATCCTGTATTTTCAGAAGAGGCAGCATTTAGAATATTCGCAAATAAAAAAACACCATTTGCTAAATCAATGTTTTCGTAATGCTTTGAAAATCTCAAGCTCTGTTAAGTTTATGATTTTATTTTATTTTCGAGTTTCATAGTTTTGTGTAGTAATGTGCTTTTGTGTAATTTTATGATATTAAGAAATTCAGAAGGAAAACGCACATTTGGTAGACCAAGAATGAGGGAGAATAATATTAACCATAATTTGAAGGAAGTGAATTATACAAGGAATGGTCGGAAAACATTAACTCAGAATTGGAATGTATGGAGAGCTTATGTCCGCGCGGACATGAACCTGCGAGTTCGATAGTGCCAGTGAGTTAGTTAGTTATTTGATTAGATATATCGTGGGAATAAAAATTGAAATAAGTATTTGCCTTTATAATGATGGGAACTAAAAAAACAGCAGCCAGATAGGAGACCAAGAGATATGAACACGAAATCTCCTATATAAGAGTTTCAACTCTACTGTATGAGCCAACTTATTCGTTGAGTAACACTTAATCCCGCAATAAACAAGCAAATAAAATTAATTGTACGTAAAGTGAGTCTGATATAAAAAGCAGAGTGGTCTCTAGGTACACATTTTGCAAGTTAAGAACTGGGAGCATATAAACCATCAGAAGTTTAATAGCCAAGTACATAGGAAAGCTGCTAAATTGTCCAGAAGATGTTGCATTGCTCGTCTTTCTTCTTTTCCCTTATTTTAGGCTGAAGGTTTTGTTATTTACCACCAAGTGGTGGTTTTATGGCCCATATACAAAATGTTCTAAGATTAACTGACTAGACAGTCTCCTAGTCTCGCTATTTTATAAAATATGGCTTTCTGTCGGCAGTTATAGCATTTTTTCTCTTCATATTAATCCTACGAATAACCTAGCAATATCTAGAATTGTATTCCAAATGACTTTTCCCGGGGAAAATAACGTTATGAAATCCTTGGATAAAACTTTCCATTTTTACATAAGGTATTTACCAGTTTACAAGACACAGCGTGTTTGAATTATGTTGTGTAATAGAATTATTTATGTATAGACTACAGTAAAACCCATTCGTTTTAATATGGGCCTAGAAGCTGGCCTTGCAAAATGAAGACATTTCATATTCTATATTAATGATAATGCCTTAAATAAAGAATGGGTTAATAAATTAAAAAGGCCACCCCTGCAAATCCTAAAGATAGAATACTTATTATTAATCCCAATTGTCTTAAGGTAAAAATGGTAATAATTTTCTTTAAATCATATTCTACATTAGCACCAAGGCCAGCTATAAACATTGTTAATCCAGAAATAATTAGAAGAAGAAGTATATTGTTCACTCATACACTATGGTCTAATTATCATTCTGTTTTTAGGAAAGTAAATTGAATTTACCAGAGAGGCCTTGGTATCCATTGTAATCCCTCAATATACTTCCCTAGGGAAGAAAAGTAATTGAATTAATAATGTACAAATTGTTACCTACATAAAATGTTATTGAGTAATAAAATACAATTACATTGTATCACATTATTTCTCACTTTACTAGTAATAGGAAATAAACCGCAGCATTCGACGCTTCCTCTACATCATAATTAATCTTCTTCTTCTTTTTCGCGGTTTAGGCTTATTTACTAGCCTGTTCCGGTTCCAAATTGCTGCTGTTTCCATATTTTCCTTGGTCTTCCTAAACTTCTTCTTCATCGTAGTGAACAGCTGTATGCTGCTTTTGGTATTCTATTCTCAGTCATCCTTGCCAAGTGTTCTTTCCAGTTTGTTCTGTATTTCACTATTGTTGTGTTTAATTCCTCTACTTTTAGTTGTTGTCTTATTTCTATGTTATGTTTTTTGTCTTGATACCCTGCTATTGGTCTGAGGAATTTCATTTCAGCAGCTTGTATTCTGGCAGATTGTTGTGTTGTCACTGTCCATGTTTCGGATCCATAAGTAATAAAGCACTGCCATTGTCTTGTATAATTTCATTATGGAGTCTTTTCTGCTTTATTTTTTAAAGTTCTTTTTTAGTGTTCCTGCTATATACGGTAAGTAAACTTATTTAGTTTGTTAATTATATCTGTTTCCGCTGTGTATGATATTTCGCAACCTAGGAATTTATATCTTACCACTTGTTCTATTGGTTTATTTTCTAATATTATCTTTGTCCGAACTGAATGAGCGTCCCTTAAAGGTCATTGTTTTTTTATTTTTCTGATGATATTTCCACGTTGTATTTTTTTGATATTTCATTTAGTTTATATAGCATTCTTTGTAGTTCGTCCTCTGTTTTTGCTATTAAAATCTGGTCATCTGCAAAGGCTACTGTTTTTATTACTATATTTCATAAATATGAATGAGATGCACAGAGAAATTATACATAGGCTCAATTCTGGAAATGCGTGCTGTTATGCATTACAGAGACTCTTGACGTCCTAACTCCTTTTAAAAAACATTAAACTGAAAATATATAAGACTAAGTTATTATTCTACCAGTGGTCAAAATTGCCTGTCTCCGGAGAGTACTTAGGGTTTCAAGGTCAACGAGCTCCCGACTCATATACCATCTAACCAAGACTGACTTCTTCATCAGAGAAATAGCGTCAAAATATAACCTGCCACACACCCCGGCCTACGATGCACATATAAGAGAGAGAGAGAAGAGAGAGAGAGAGAGAGAGAGAGAGAGAGAGAGAGAGAGAGAGGAGAGAGAAGAAAAAGCAGAGGATATAGACCGCGGATTATTCCTGACCCCAGCGATGAACACCGAAGAATGGAAGGAACTAAACTTTTCCCTAAGACATGTGTTCACGAGGACCGCCACACATGGATTCCACTACAGAGTATGTACCATAAAAGGGTTCCACCTCGCATCAAACCAGTGCCTCTGCAAGCCGTACGACCAAAAATGACCACCTTATCGACTGCATAGCAAGAAGAAAAACCTTTAAAATTCTATGCTGATGATAATAACTTCCAGTAATTGTATTATAATGTACACAGTGTGTTTAATAAATCTTTATATATATATATATATATATATATATATATGGATGCGAAACATGGACCTTTACTTTAAGTGAGGAAAGGAGATTACGAGTATTTGATAATAAAGTTCATAGGAAAATTTTTGGACCAAAGAGAGATGAACAGACAGGTGAATGGAGAAGACTACATAACAGTGAAATGCATGGTCTTTATAGGAAGCCAGATATAATGAGAACAGTTAAGTCTCGTAGACTGCGTTGGGCAGGACATGTGGCACGAATGGGGAATGAAAGACGTGCATGGAAGCTTCTTGTAGGAAAACCAGAGGGAAAACGCCCAGTTGGTAGACCAAGAATGAGGTGGGAGAATAACAATAAGTATGATTTGAGGGAAGCAGATTGTACAGGGGATGATTGGAAAACATTATCTCAGGATAGGGATGTATGGAGAGATTATGACCACGCGGCCATGAACCTATGAGTTCGATAGTGCCAGTGAGTTAATTAGTTAGTTAATTAGTTAGTTATAACCTCTATGTTGATATAAATCTCATATAATTTATATGTTATAAACTGGATAGGGACAATAACTTCTAACGTTTTTCTAGGGAAACCCACATGAGTGGTTACAATAAACGTTATAGTCCGAGATCCGACTGCAAGATTACTACGTTCATCGAGTGTATGAACAAAATCATTTTTTTTCATAAAATTGTGAATGACTAAATACATTTTTGCCGAATTGCCTATTAAAATTAGGCCGCCAGTATGTTTAATTAAAATATAATTTATTTATTTATTCGAAATAATTTGTTTCACTTGTATTAAAATAAATTATAATCCAGTTCGCAGAAATCGATGTATAGTGCTTGAAAAGTTTTGTTTGCCATTGCACATTTGGCCGTAAACCTCCTCGCGGCTACAGCAGGCTGTGACACCAATCAGTAGTAAAATGGCGGTAAGTACGTATTTATTGTTTTATATTGTTCCCTCGCAGCGGGAAGTAAAACCAGTGCCCTCTATGTATACTACGTACAATGTATATACAAAAATATATCCAAAAGGTAGTGTTAATATACGTTATAGGAAACAAATCACAGCATTTTAAATGAACTGAACTTTATTTGAAACAATATAAAACAATAAAACATACTTATCGCCATTTTATTACTGATTTGTGTCACAGCCTGCTGTAGCCACGAGGAGGTTTACGGCCAAGTGTGCAATGGCAACCAAAACTTTTCAAGCTCTATACATCGATTTCTGCGAACTGGATTATAATTTATGTTAATACCAAGTGAATCAAATTATTTCAAATAAATTAATTAATTATATTTTAATTAAGCATACTGGCGACCAAATTTTAATAGACAACTCGGCAAAATGTATTCAGTAATTCACAATTTTATGAAAAAAAATTGATTTTGTTCATACACTCGATGAGCGTAGCAATCTTGCTGCCGGATCTTGGACTATTAGAGTTCATGTCCATTAACGTGATCCGATTTGAAACCCCTGACTTAAGGTATTAAATTGGGTGCGTTAGTTTGAATGCTGATCAGATCTTAAAGAGAATTGCCGCGTTTGCTCACCAGGAGGCAGCAGTATGTGAAACGCACAACTGAACCCTTGATTAAAAAATACACTTCATTGCTTCAAATCAATCATTCCATTCACATGTTAACTGCACAGAAGTCAATTAGGTGAAAACAAAAACAAGTAGACAATTTTGGCTGAAATCTTTGTCTCTGGAAACGTTGCCAGGATTACAATTCCAGTCCTATTTTTTACAGAGCATTAAGAAAACAATATCATTGTTACGTGAATGAAATAAAAGGGAGATGTGATGTGTGCGGAAAATAAATACAATACAAGTTACCATCCAGACTGAAACATTCTTCCAGAAACTATTTTATGGCTTTTGTAAAGAACAAGTTTTGAACGTGGGTGTTCTTCCGCTTGTCTTACATGTGCTTTCAAAAGGCTTTTTGTTAAGTTAGCCAATTATATCGAATGCATACCTCATAAACCACGATGTCGTTTGCATACAAGAAAGTACCTAGTTTTGAATTCATCCATGTTCGGGAGAGCCAAATTACCCCTAAATCTTAAAAAACACTCCCTGAAAAATTAGTAGGACTAACTAATTCACTGGCACTATCATGGCCGCGCGGACATAAGCTCTTCATACATTCCTGAGCTAATGTTTTCCAATCATCCCTTGTTTAATCTACTTCCTTCAAATCATTGTTAATGTTATTCTCCCACCTCATTCTTGGTCTGCATACTGAATTTAATAGGATTTAAAAAATTATTTGGGAGAACCAATATTTATTTATTTATATAGAGAATTTTAATGTTTACACACCTTTCTGTGCCTAAAGTTTTATTTTTCTTTTCCACTCGTCTCTCTATATCCACTCCATGTCCTCCAGTCCTCTTGCTCTCATTCCAGTTCTTATTTCCTGCATCCACGAGTTTCGAGGTCTTCCTCTCCTCCATCTTCCAGTTAGACACCATTCCAAAGTTTTCCTGGGTAATCTTTCTTCTTGCATTCCTTGTACGTGCCCATACCAATTTAATTGCTTACACCGTATATAATCTACTATTGAATAACAAATATACAGAACCAATAATAATAATAATAATAATAATAATGTTAATAATAATGTTAATATTAATAATACTAATGTTAATATTAATAATGTTGATTTTAATAATAACAATAATAATCATAATAATAATAATGTTAATTTTAATAATTACAATAAAAACAATGTTAATATTAATAATTACAATAATAATAATGCTGATTTTAATAATAATAATAATAATAATAATAATGTTAATTTTAATAATAATAACTAACTACTCACTGCTACTATCGAACCCGTAGATTCATGGCCGCGCAGACATAAGCTCTCCACACATCCCTATCCTGGGCTAATGTTTTCCTCTCATCCCCTGTAAATATATTTCCCTCAAATCATGGTTAATGTTAATTACGGTAAAAAAAACAACTGTGAAGAATCGCGGACATGGGTTCCACTGGGGTAAAATTTCCCGGAGGTAAAATAGTCTCCAATCGGTTCTCCGGGCAGGGACTATTTCAGGGAATCCATGCTAAAGGCTCAAACACAGGGACATGTTTTTAGGAGCATGGAATGTTTATGACTTTATATAGTAGTGAGGCATTAGATATATTAACGCAGGAATTAGATATATCACCATTGGATATAGTCGCTTTACAGGACGTTAAGGTGACCAGGAAAAGGTAATTAGGAATCAGGAAACTTTAATATTATTATTAACAATAATAATAATAATATTAATAATAAGAATATTAATAATAATAATATTAATAATAATAATATTAATATTAATAATAATATTAATAATAATAATAATAGATATAGATAACATTTATCAATGCACGATATGCGTATGCTTTATATGGTAGATATGCACTAGAAATTGATGATAGGGCAGCTGTAGACCTTAAGACATCGAACATAAGGTTGATAAAGTATAGTATTTTCTCTGAAACCTTTAAGTACACATTAATACACGAAATTCTATGAATCTGTAAGTTTCATCTTATCTACATAGGAATAAGTGATCAATACACTAAACTGAAACAATACACTTCAAAGAAGTACACACACTGTCAATATATCTCTGCAGACAATGGCATCAGAAACCACCCAGCGTGTAAGCGATCTTACATAGACAGAATAAACGTAATCAAATAGCAAAGATAATACGCAGAGGCAATAGTCTACAGGATGTTCCGAAATTCATATTACAAATTTCGAGAGCTAGTAGAGGGGATAGAGTAAATAATATTTGAATAGGAACCCATGTCTGGAAATGTACCGTTTCCGTGCTGCAGCCATTGTAATGTGTCGAATTTGCCGGTTTTTTTAAACTGGATAGGCAGTACATGACGTCAGAAGAGCACAATGTCAAATGAGATACAGAATTAAATAGCGTTTGAGTCATTACAGAAGAAAGTCAAATTTATTTGATAACAGTATCAAAGTAACAAAAACACATTCATTGATCACAATAACACTTGTGTCAATAGTAAAAAAAAATGTTTCTGTTATTCTGCACTAAATGTGTCCCATACGAAACTGCTCACTAAAATAGAGGCTCGATATAACGACTACCAATGTCGTTTCACACATTGTACCGACGAATCATGCTCCAGTACACTCGTTCCATCACACTTGGTATCCCGTTAATCTCTTGTACAGCGACCATAACTCGTGCCAGCATTTCTTCCTCAGTCACTACAGGAGTCTTGTACACCATACTCTTTATACGACCCCACAAGAAATAGTCCAATGCCGTTAAATCCGATATGCAATAAGAACCACCCCGGCCTATCCATCTTTGCACAAATCTTGGGTTAAGATATCCCTGAACGTCACGTGTAAAGTGTGGCGGTGCGCCATCATGGTGAAACCATTGTTCCTGATGGATATTCAATGGCATGGCAAACGACACGTGCAATCAGGCGATCTTCCAATAACACTCCCATCTTCACAGTCACACACACACACATATACACATAAACACAAACAAGCACAAAACACAAAATCACATACACACACACACTAACACACATTTATTATTATATTATGTATCATCAAACACAGTTATCATTATTTCAAGCATTATGTAGGCTATAGCATTATGTAGGCTATAGCATTATGTAGGCTATAGCATTATGTAGGCTATAGCATTATGTAGGCTATAGCATTATGTAGGCTATAGCATTATGTAGGCTATAGCATTATGTAGGCTATAGCATTATGTAGGCTATAGCATTATGTAGGCTATAGCATTATGTAGGCTATAGCATTATGTAGGCTATAGCATTATGTAGGCTATAGCATTATGTAGGCTATAGCATTATGTAGGCTATAGCATTATGTAGGCTATAGCATTATGTAGGCTATAGCATTATGTAGGCTATAGCATTATGTAGGCTATAGCATTATGTAGGCTATAGCATTATGTAGGCTATAGCATTATGTAGGCTATAGCATTATGTAGGCTATAGCATTATGTAGGCTATAGAAAATTATGTAGGCTATAGCATTATGTAGGCTATAGCATTATGTAGGCTATAGCATTATGTAGGCTATAGCATTATGTAGGCTATAGCATTATGTAGGCTATAGCATTATGTAGGCTATAGCATTATGTAGGCTATAGCATTATGTAGGCTATAGCATTATGTAGGCTATAATTGTTTTTATTGTATGTATCATCAAACACAATCGCACAATGATTTTTACATTTTCTTCTTAGAGACTTTACTTTTACCAATATCTGTTCATTATATATTAATTGATATAGAGCACCGCACGCTTTTGATGATAAAATTATTTTCTTTTTGTTGATGATTCTATATGTGTTGGAGATTACTTTTTTGTTGACCACTTTCATTTTATCCCAAGCGTGTTGGAAATTAATGTTATTTTTCATTTTTTAGTTTGGTTTTCTAATAAAGCGTGTTGTTTTAGTTTTTTAAAACTATTATTTATTTTTATTTATGTAACATCTACACTTTTCACAAACCCGAACTGTATATTTACTATGCTTCTTAAAAATAAAATTAGTCCCGCGCCATAGCTGAGCGGTTAAGGTAGGAAGCCTTGGCGCAGAGCTACGGGACTTGCGCTGGTTCGAGTCTTCATGGGGGAAGAAATATTCTCATGGTATTTCGGCCAGTATGGGACCGGTGCCCACCCAGCATCGTGAGGCAATTGGGTAGCTACAATAAGTAGCGGCTCCAGGTTGAGGAACCAGCTATAACGGCTGGGGGACTCGACATGCTAACCACATGTCACCCCTACACTGGCTGTTGATCATCTACCTCTGTGATTGACACATGTGGATGCGAAGGGCCAGTAGCCGGCTGGTAAAAGGGCAACCGCTGAAAAGAGGAAAGACCCTCAATCGGAATCGGAAAAATAAAAATTAGATAAGAGTTACGGACATAGATCATACCCGAGGATAAGGGCATTATGCCCGAGGTAACCCGGGGGGTGGTGGTGGGGCTCTAAATAAAAATAAAATAAAATAAATGATATCATGTTTTGCCTATCCGGTTGCAAAACAACACCGGTAAATCCGACACATTGTAATGGTTGTAGCGCGAAAACGGTACGTTACCGGACATGGGTTCGTATTCAAAATATTGTCTATTCAATCACCTCTACTAGCCCTAGAAGTTTGTAATATGAATTTCGGAACACTCTGTATATCATAAACTTGGCATGACGTTACATCAAACTATAAACATGCATCTTGCTCTTTCAATAGCACACAAATTGCTGTTCTCGCTAACGAAGCAAGGTATTGGAAGATTCCGATTGAGGGTCTTTCCACTTTTCAGCGGTTGCCCTTTTACCAGCCGGCTGCTGGCCCTTCACATCCACATGTGTCAATCACAGAGGTAGATGATCAACAGCCAGTGTAGGCGTGACATGTGGTTAGCATGTCGAGTCCCCCAGCCGTTATAGCTGGTTCCTCAACCTGGAGCCGCTTACTTATTGTAGCTACCCAATTGCCTCACGATGCTGGGTGGGCACCGGTCCCATACTGGCCGAAATACCATGAGAAAATTTCTTCCCCCATGGAGACTCGAACCAGCGCAAGTCCCGTAGCTCTGCGCCAAGGCTTCCTACCTTAACCGCTCGGCTACGGCGCGGGACCCCTTTTACCAGCCGGCTGCTGGCCCTTCACATCCACATGTGTCAATCACAGAGGTAGATGATCAACAGCCAGTGTAGGGGTGACATGTGGTTAGCATTTCGAGTCCCCCAGCCGTTATAGCTGGTTCCTCAACCTGGAGCCGCTACTTATTGTAGCTACCCAATTGCCTCACGATGCTGGGTAGGCACCGGTCCCATACTGGCCGAAATACCATGAGAAAATTTCTTCCCCCATGGAGACTCGAACAGCGCAAGTCCCGTAGCTCTGCGCCAAGGCTTCCTACCTCAACCGCTCGGCTACGGAAGAGATAATAGTATATTACAATGCGAGGTTGGGAAGTGGTATTTACAGAATCGACGAAAATGTTTAAAAACCGGGCGATAGGGAGATTTTTAATTTCTGAGATTCTGTAAAACACTTCACAAACTTGCGTTGTACATTATTTTTTGCGCGATGGTGTTTTCAAAATAATAAATAGTATTGATAATGGCATGGTTGAAGAGAAATGGATGTTGTAATAAAGCTTGTAATATGACAGACCAATACTATTATGGTATAAGAGTCTACTTGATGCCAGAAAATGTTCGAGAATAGAATTTTAAGTTTAATATTGTAGGCCTACCACGTGGGCTGGAGAGGGGAAAAATGTGAAGAAGCATCACAAGGAATTCCTGAAGTTGTATCGTTTCCCTATTATAGTGTTTTTCTTCTTTATAATTTGCCTTTTCTCCGATTTAATACTTCCCCCCTTCCATTATCCTGGAGACAAGAAATAGGAACTTTGAACCACAAACTGCATGTTGTTCTATGCTGAGTTGAACAACCCGCTGTGGATGAGGGAACGAAAAAAAACAGGTGGGGAAGCTAGTACTTCTGCAGGGAAGAAACCGTTTTCATTCATCCAGAAATGTTGACCTTCAAGTCGACATATTGAGTATTACTGTTTTGAATAACTTGAATAGCATATTTTGAAAATGTACAACACTCATATCTGAATACGCTCACCTGGTCCCTGACGTCACTGCAACAACATTTACCCTTACAGCACAGCGGGTTGTTCAGTTCAACATCTAACAGTAGTTATTCAGTGACGAATCATCCAGAATGACTGAGAAATATTTGGCCATGCTTGGGAAGAAGAGGGCCACAAGTGTAAAAATGTCATAAACTGAGTTCAGACTACAAGCTGTTACATTAACAAATGAAGTGCAAGAATCTATATAACGTTACGTTAGCGTTTGTTGAAGCTTGATCTTGCCAATGTATAACGAACGTCAGCATGCGCCGTATCCTGCAAACGTTCATCATAATATAAGTCGAAGGTGCATTTGATAAACGTGAACGAACTCAAACGTAACGCAACGTAACGTCAACGAACATTGATCGTAATCCCGCCATTAAGGAATACTACTACAGACGACAAGAACATCATCCAGAATCCATGTAAAGGAAAAAGCAATAGCAGCCTCCAGGGACATTTGCAGACCAGAATTATATTGGCAAGACAAGCAGAAATTTCAATGCAAGATATAAAGAACACTTGAAAGATGTCATACACGCGGGTGATAAATCAAGCTATGCTAAACATCTCATTAACGCAGGTCATCGAATGAACACAATTGAAAACACTCTCACGATAATCCACCGAGAAAAACATTCCAGCTAGGATAAATGTATTTGAAGACCTCGAAATTATAAAGGAAACAAACCACACCTCACTTCTTAATGAGAACACACCCGAGTCAAACCCATTATACGAGATCGTCAAAAATAAGTCGGTTTCTGCTACAAACAGTTGGAGTATACATCACCGTACACAACAACAACAAGTAGTGGAAACTCAACCTGAAGAAGATGGAAGGTAACTTCCGAAAGCGCTCCAATATATTAACAAAGTTGAGGATGACGGCACCTACCAACAGGTACAATTTAATTTTTAACTTAATCACAGAACTCCTAGATCTAAAAACAGTTTCCTTCCTATTCAACGTTAAAATAATGCCTACAGTTACCAATGTCACATATGATGTGGCAAAATGTGACGACTACCGACTTAGCAACCACAAAGAGAGCGAAGGAGAGTTCCTGAAACGCATGCTTTGCATATTAAACTACGCACCAACAAAACTTATATACGAGCTATCAAAGGAAACATTCTACATAGAGGATATCAGAGTCAGTCTGGGGGCTCCCATCTTCAAGTGCAACTGAGAAACACATCAAGGAAAGGAATGAAAAGAGATTAACCATCTGGGAAGACTTCTAATTGCACTGAAATCATGACGAACATATACAATAAGTAACATGTTTCGCGGTAAATGGATTACACTACAAAATATGTATAACGATGCATTCCACACACCGAACGAAAAGTGTATTTGTGAACTTAACGGCAAAATGTGCGAAAGGTACTACTTAGGGTCAATTTCACCAACAGAGGTAACTGTATTACGCCAGTTTTCTCCATGTATAATGCGTAGCTTAAACTGGCGTAATACAGTTACCTCTGTTGGTGAAACCACCCCTTAATCAAATGTATAAGAACAGTAAAATCGGTTGCTGAATATAGCTGAGAGATCTGAATTAATCTTTACATAAATGTGCGTATTCCATTCATAACGATTTTATATCGATTTGAAAGCATGAACTTCAAATCGAATTCAAAAATTGTGACTTCAACAACGCGAAAGAAATTCAGGTCAATAAAGGATTATATACCATTTATAAACTGTCGGATTAGAATCGACTGTTGCGATATTTGCTTCAGATTTTCTACTATGAATTAATGTGTTATCAATTTAAAGAATTTACCTCATTTTGTTAATATAGAGTACTTAAATTTTATTAAAAATTGGTAACTAACAATTAGCTTGTTTTATTTTCCATGAACTACCAATTACTACACTTGTTAACTATATATCGATCGTCCTGACATCTATTGGCAGAACTCTAACAAACTGTCGAACCAAATACTGTATCAAAATATCAAAGACATAGAGAATCAGAAGTTATAATCAATCAGAGCGGAAACTGTATTTAATGGTGTATGTTGTTTGAAGTAGGAAGATAAAATATTAAATATTAGTATTAGGAGTGTCAAAAGTAACGCATTCAAGATTCGCATATCTACTGGCGAAGGAAACTTTCCTCATCGACGACCTCAGAACAAGTATAGTCTTATCCAGCATCGGCGCATCTGAGAAGTTGCTAGCAACACTGAATAGAAAAAGAGAAAAAATACACCCAGAATTCTGCACCGGGACCATGGTGGACCGTGTGTGGACAAAAGAAAATTTCGAAATCAGACACGTCATCACTAGGCTGGCAATCCACGGATTCCATCATCTGATATGCAAGAACAAAAAATTCCATGAACCAAATATAGACTGTAAATGTATGCTATGCGAAAAAACATATGACCGATATCACATTGAACTATGCACAAGAAGAAAGACAATGTGTGAATATGCAAAAATGTATCTTACTTTAATCCTGGCTATTTGGCTGCAATAAAATTATTAAAATATTAAATAGTATCAAGCTAACACGCGGCGTGCGCTGCTACGCCTCAACAAATAAAACGTGTGCTTTTATTTTCAGTTGAATAAGTAATAAGAAAGTTTGGATGATACCTAACTCGGTTTATTTTAATATCATAGTATACTTCGTTGTGTAACATCGAAAATTGCGACCCCTAAAGCGATTTTTAAATTTTCGTTTCAGGCCAACTCCTACACCTAAGTGCATAATAGATAGTGGCTAAACACTCGTCGTATGTAAAACCTTTATGTACAAAAGTAGAAATTGCGACAAACCAACTTGTCGGTAGCTAGAAACTATTTTTATTTTTGGATATCAGATAAACCTCAACTTATAATGGTCAGATTTGTCTGTTTTTGACAATACCTACCTCGGTTTATTTTATAAAAAAATACTGAGTTTTGTTATGAAACATCGAAAATTGCAACCGTGTGAGCGGTTTTTAGTTGTTAAGTCCATATAAACTCCTAACCCTAATGATTTTATAGCATAATAGATAGTGAGTAAACATTCGCTGTACCGAATGCAACGTTGCGTTGAAATGTCAAGTCAATCGACCGACTACTTTTAGAGTTGTGTGATCACAAACCTACGCCGGCTGAATTTTTATACAAAAGACTAAGGAATATCCGACGTGCGCTGCTACGCCTAAGTAAATTAAATATTGTGGGTTAATCAATTATACGGTATACATTGCGACGTTCCATTTGCTAGAGCAAATTTTTATTTTCAAATTTATGGTAAACCCCCACTTTTAAAGGGCGGATTTAGCTGATTTTTGGTTAAAAAATATTTAGAGATAAATTAAAATTAAAATTTCACCCAAAAACCTACATCTTAAAGAACCTTAGGTCGGAAGACAAGGAAAGATACGAAACTTAAATTATATAAAACAATGTCTGTTCCTTTGTTGTTGTATAGAAGTGAAAATTGGATAATGAAATCAAGGGATAAAAGCAGGATACAGACTGCGGAAATGCTATTTTTACGTAATGTGAAAGGATGCACAAGAGCGGATAGAATAAGGAATTAAACTATACGAGAAGAATTAAATATACATAAAATTGAATATAAAATCAGCGAAAATAATAAGAAATGGACAGAACACTTAATGAGAATGAACAACGAAAGAATACCAAAAAGAACCTTCCTGTATAATCCCAGAGGAACAAGAGATGTTGGCCGACCACGTAGAAGATGGACTCCACTTTTAACTTCGCCGAAATAGGCTGCATAGCCTAAACCTTGTAGTAGTAGAAGAAGAAGGAGAAGAAACCTACATCTTAACTCCCCAGCTCTTTTTGATGAAAGTTTTCTTGAAGAATTTGGAGCTAGTGAATTAATTAATTTATTGTTTCAAAAATACATACCTCGGTTTATTCTAATGACATATACTGAGTTTCGTTATGAAACATCGAAAATTGTGACCGCTAGAGCGATTTTTAAATGCTCGTTTTAGATGAACTTCTACACCTGATGAATTTAGAACATAAAAACTCACCGCATCTGAGGCCCTCAATATACAAATTTTCGCGAAGATCGGTTGAGGGGCTTAGAAATCTATAAAGTTCAAACAGACCCACTTTCGTTTTATATGTAGTCTTAAAGATATAAACCTATATAATACAGTGAAGATGAAAATAATACTGTAATACTGTAAATAAACTATATTACACTTTAAAAGGTATACGGTCCAATTATTAAAAGAGAGAGTTTTAAATAGTATCCTGATGGAGTTCGGAATTCCTAAAAAATAAAATAAAAAATTAAAAGTTGCTTAGACTGACTTGTTCTAAAAAAAAAAAAAAAGATAGACACTGTACTTTAA
This sequence comes from Diploptera punctata, assembly GCA_030220185.1. NCBI lineage: Eukaryota > Metazoa > Arthropoda > Insecta > Blattodea > Blaberidae > Diploptera > Diploptera punctata. Next base: position 3,462,202 of record JASPKZ010003882.1, read on the forward strand.
AGGTCATGAGCCAAGTCATGAGGAGATATTTAGATTTGTGTACACATATGCCACCTATCGGAGAAATTTTAAGGCGAGATTATTCGAAGTACGTAAGAAAAAAGTGTGCATACTTTATAATGTACTAGTTAGTTAATTTTGAATTGAACTAATTAATAGTTTGAACGGCACAAATTAATATGCGAGAACGAACTAGCTCCCAACATTGATCTAATGATGACAACAATAGCCCAGAATAGATTTTGTGAGTAAATTTCTGTTATCATCCACGAAAATTCAGGAACAGTTCATAATTACAATTTTTAAACTACTGAGAAACATAAATTACAATTCAACAAATATATGTTACTATTAAATAATAATGGACGGAGATATTTTGTGACTGAATATATTTTATGAGTGAAAATTCAGGCGTGAACCTTTCGGAAAATATATTTTTGAAAGGGCCTCTCCGACGGAACTAGGGGTTCAACTGAATCATAGCCACAGGACCAGAAAAGTCCTACGCTGTCTGGTTATATTAATTCAATTACGATTTCCTGGATTTTTAAAGATAAGAAATTGAGGTACTTATGTCATGGGTGCGTAATTTATAATTAAATGATAACACAGAATTGAACTTCTACTTTATCACTCCAGTGTAATATTTTATCATGCGTAAGGCTATGAATGATTTCCAAATTAGCGATAAATTCACAATGTCACGAAGTGAGGAGTGAATTTATCTAGAGAATTTGAACATCAAGAGTGGCATTTGTTAGGACTATTTAACGAATAAAATTAAGGTGTTTACTCACAAATCATTATTTAATATATTTATTTTAAGATTGGCCTGCTTATATATTTAATGTAAATGGCGATGTTTTAAAACAAATGAGAAATGTTTATATTTGATTTGTTCATCACTGCAACCAAATCGTATTATTTATTGCCAAAGGATCGCAATATCGCAAGAATGCACCCTAGTGGAGAAAAAATGAAACACATCAAACTGTTTATAATCAACATTATAGGTTATTAATTAATTTCTGATGTTGTATGATGTAAATATGTCAATTATATTTTTCTGGAACGTAAATTCCTGAGAAATAATAGTTTAAGAAAGTGCAAATAGTGGATTATTTTTTTTAGTATAATAAATTGCTACAAATGTTTTTCTGTTATATCCCGCAAGCAGAATCTGGTTACATTCGTGCATTATATACATAATCTGGGAGCCATTTCCGTTCTAGGATTCTTACATCTTAATATATAAATTGTTATATTCAACGTATTCCTTAGAGAGTCAGTCGCCGAAAAATAATGCTCTGACCTAATCAGAATGTTAAAAAGGATAGGCTTTATTTTAATGTGATAAAATTAAATTGATAAAATTGAAGTGAAAAATACTTGATTTGTTGTAAATCAAAATTCATTGAAATGTGATTGGTCATTGTCTCCCATTTGAGGCATGAGTTAAATAGTCTTGGTGAGAACATACACGAGGAAAGATCAAAGTGTAGGAAATACAAGGATATGAGGGTATGTTGGTACCTGTGGAGGGAAGTTTGTTAACTTGTTGTGGAGTTGGCACTGGTTCAGCAGTCCGTGTCGTATTAGTGCAGTGAAGCTGTGATAAATCCACAAAAACTAAGTCGGATATCGACCAAGTTGAGTGGAACGACTTTTATCGGTATTAGTGGCACAAGGAAATGGAGAAAGAAGCAACACCATTTGTTTCAAATAAACTTCACTGATAAAATTTAATCCTGTGGTAAGTTTTTACCCAATACTTTGTTGCTTAAATAAGCATTCAAAAGGCATTATCTTTTTTTATGTATGTTCCTTGGAGAGTACAACAAAGTTTTTAAAGGAGTAGGGGACATTTTTCAATGGCTATACTGCTTCATTATTTCATTTTATCACAAGTTTATAAACTAACTATTCAACAGATTACTGTTTTTTGAGAGGATTCTACAACTTAGTTTTTAACCCTTAAATTGGCAAAAAATGATAAGTGAAGTGCAGGTTGAGGACCTGCCTTCGCCGCTTTAGGGACTTACTTTTTTGCCCTCTTCGGCTTATTTACTTTGTATATAATTAGATATTGTGTTTTTAATCTGGAAATGCATGTTATTATGCATTACAGAGACTCTTGACTTCCCAACTACTTTTAAAAAACGTTAAACTGAAAATATATAAAACTATTATTCTACCAGTTATATTATATGGATGCGAAACATTTACTCTTACTTTAAGGGAGGAAAGGAGATTATAAGTATTTGAGAATAAAGTTCTTAGGAAAATTTTTGGACCAAAGAGAGATGAACAGACAGGTGAATGGAGAAGAGTGCATAACAGTGAATTACATGGTCTTTATAGGAAGCCAGATATAATGAGAACAATTAAATCCCGTAGACTGCGATGGGCAGGACATGTTGCACGAATGGGGAATGAAATACGTGCATGGAAGATTCTTGTAGGAAAGCCAGAGGGAAAACGCCCAGTTGGTAGACCAAGAATGAGGTGGGAGAATAACATTAACTATGATTTGAGGGAAGTAGATTATACGGGGGATGATTGGAAAACATTGACTCAGGATAGGGATATATGGAAAGCTTATGTCCGCGCAGCCATGAACCTACGGGTTCGATAGTGCCAATGAGTTAGTTAGTTTTTAATTTGATATGTGATTTAAATATAAATGTTATCGGGCGATGGGGGGTAGGCTAGATTGAAGTTTCCACTCAGAGCAGGCGAGAAAAAAACCTAGAAGAAAGCGACCATTTAAGATTTAGTAAGGACAGGGCGTATTTAGAGAATTTTTTCAATGGTTGTGAGCCCTTGGGTGTCGGGAGGGTTGTCCAAGATGTGGACTAAGTATTGTTGAGTGTGTGGATTGTTTAGGAATTTATTATTAATGACGTTAATGTGTCCCTGTAGTGGATATATGTTTATGACCTGATACAGCCTTGTATTTGTGTAATAGCGTGGTGGTTTGTATATTTTTCTTAGTGTGGCAGTTCAATTCTGTTATATTTAGTGTTTTGGGTATGGCTGATATTAGGGAAGATTAATGGTGCGTGGGATACGAGGCTGCATGTGTAAGTTTTGTAGAGGTGTGTGAGTGTAGTTCTGGAACAGCCCAGGGTCCTGATTCATCCGAGGAAGGTCAGGAAGCTCTTGTACTGTTTCATCCGTGCTTGTAAAATTTCTACAGCTGTTACGAATGCATAGATTATGTTTACGTAGATATTTATTTATTTCATAGATTATTTTAATTATTTCAGATAAAAACAGTTGTTGAATTGTAAAGCATTTAGACATATTATATTTCAGGACAGAGTTTTGATTATGGCAGGACAAAGATTTCAAGACTAACTGTAAAATCTCTACATTTAGACTATAGGAATGTTTAGTACAGTTAGTTATAGCTGGGAGGAGAGAAGTTTAGTATATAACCCTGGCAAAACAGGGGACTCGTGTCTGTTGAAGCAGTGTTCTGATGGGTAAGTCTGCATACCATTTTTCTTAATAAATTTGCTAGGACAATTAGAAAGAGAATTTCAAGTATCATAAATATTTAAATACTATATTTCAAGGTGTAAGAGTTATTAGATAATTATTAAAATGTAATTTAGTGTAGATTTATAAACCCCATCTCCCTCTCTTGAAACTCAAGAAAGTTCGAATGTAGGTTTTCCTAATATAAGCTTAGATTAGTTATTTAGGGTTAGAATACTTAGGGTTATTGTAATCATTATAGTTACAGAAATAAAATAATTTAATCCACCGCTGTGGTCTCGGGGTAGCGTGCTGCCTTGTCACGCAGCGGGCCCGGGTTCGATCCCCGGTCGGGACAGTTTTTCTGGGTGAGGTTTTTATCGGGGTTTTTCCTCACCTGTAAGACAAATGTCAGGAAAACTTTAAGGCCCAAACGGTCCCTGATATCATATGGCCATCGCAATCATCATCATTCATATTCATCTTAGGTTAAGCTTAGGATTAGGGACTCTCCTGGCGCACCATTATCATCATCATCATCGCCCATCAAATCATCGGGGCAACGTAACCCCGCCTTCCAGGCACCCCAACCTCAGAAGTGGGTTACAAGTCGCCGTGCCAGGGGAGAAACCAGGAATGTCGAAAGACAAACCTGGGGCATTTGAAAAAAAAAATTAAATCAAGAATCCATGTATTTACGAGTATGTTAAAAACGCGTATACCTTTATAACTAATGCATCCACATACTAACGCTCGGCTATAACCTCGTGTTACCAAAAATTCCAAGTCCCGAAGGTCCTTTAAGCCCTAAGAAAACCAACAGTTCGTAATAACAGCCCTGGCCCATTTTAATTTAGAGTTGAGAGTGTATCCTAGATATGTGATTGTGCATCTGTAAGCTGTAGGCTGGTTTTTTTACGTGTATAGGTGTGTTTGCGAGTTGTGCCTGTCTGAGATTTTTCTTTTTGAAAGTGCAGGCTTGTGTTTTTTCTCTGTTTATCCCTTAAATTCGTAATGTATTCTTTTAGATACATCAATTGGTTAAGTTAAGGCAATATTTTAAATAAATCAGAAGAAAACGAACAAAAATAAACCACTTAAGTGTGTGTCTAATTATACAATATACCTAATAATAACAGTTATACAAGATTCCGTTTCCACTGCGGTCCGCCACATTCAAATATCTAACAGAAGATTTTTTTTTTTTTTCAAATGCCCCAGGTTTGTCTTTCGACATTCCTGGTTTCTCTCCTGGCATGGCGTACTTGTAACCCTCTTCTGAGGTTGGGGCGCTTGGAAGGCGGGGTTACGTTGCCCCGATGATATGATGGGTGATGATGATGATAATGGTGCGCCAGGAGAGTAACACGCCATGTGTTATCCCATTGTTGGAAACGTGTGAGTTCTGTGTTAAGGCGTGCTACGGATTGTATGAGCCTGGGCTGTGCCCACCAATAGGCAACGTCGTCTGCATTTAAGGCGATGCCTGTTCTCGGATCTGAGGCAGGGGTGTATCGCTTGTGTATAAAATGTATAGGAGTGGACTTATAGTACTTAAGAGAGAGAAGTTATATAGCATCCTGTTGCAGTTCGGAATTCCTAAAAAGTTAGTTAGACTTATACGAATGTGTACAAATTGCACAAAGAGTAGGGTGCGTGTAGGGAACAGTTTTCGAACACTTTTGAAATACAGAATGGGTTGAAGCAAGGAGATGCACTATCTCCTCTACTATTTAATTCTGTACTAGAGCATACCATTAAATCTCTAGAGAATGTGGAAGGCTTACAACTCAATGATATTAATAAACTGTTAGTTTATGCTGATGATGTAGTACTATTGGCCGATAGCGAGGAGATACTAAAGGACAACACGCACACACTAAGAAATTAGGACTGGAAGTAAATATCAATAAAACTAAATATATGGTCACGCGTAGAAATACTTTATATAATGGAAATGAACAGCTAATGACAAATAAGGGAAATTTTGAGGAAGTGGCTGAATTCAAATACCTAGGAACTATAAATAAAAGAAGACATCAATTTAGATAATTACTTCACAATTAAAAACTCATACGACTTGGCATAAAAAATACATAACCTAGAAATCAACAAAAACACAAAAATGACGTCGTTTGATATAAAAGACTTATACACTAACATCCCAATAAATGAAACAATAGATATAATAAAACAAAAATTAATGGACAAGAAACTTGAAAATAACTACATCAACCAACTAAGTAACACCATAAAAACAATAACACAACAGAATTACTTCCAAATCAACAACGAACTCTTCGTCCAAGAAGACGGAAGCCCCACTTCGGGAATCCTAGCAGAAATATTCTTACAAGAATTAGAAAATACACACCTCAAAGAACTAATTACTAAATTCAACATAAAATTATTCACAAGATACGTACACGACGTATTAATTATTTATGACAGCGAAAATAGAAAAGACAAAGAAATCTCTCAAGATTTAAATAACATGCACAACAAAATCATCTTTACTGATGAAACAGAAATCAACAACAGTATAAACTATTTGGACCTAACACTAACAAAAAACTTCACCAACAACAAAATAGAAATTGGCATTTATCGAAAACCGACAAGCAACACACTAGCCATAAACAATAAATCGAGACATCCTTTTCAACATAAAATAAGTACATTCAAAAGCCTAATAAATAGGATGTTAAAACTCCCTCTAAATAAAGACAATTATAATAAAGAATTAAATTACATCAAACACATGGCAAAAATTAACGGCTACAACAAACAAATAATAAATAGAATTATAAACAACAAAAAAGAAAAACAACATTACCAACATAACCAAACTTGAAATAGAATCCAATGACAACAACAAGAAATGGATAACTCTCACGTACACTGGTAAAGAAACATTAAAATTGGCCAACACACTAAAAAAGCTCGATAAGAATATTAATATATCCTACAGAACTGACAACAAATTAAACAATTTAATAAACAACAACATCGAAGAAATAGATGAATTCGACAATAAAGGCATCTACAAATTAACATGTACAGACTGCAATAAATTCTACATTGGGAAGACTAACAGAAGCTTCAACATTAGATTCAAGGAACATTTCAGAGATTTCATTTACAATGGAGGAAAATCAAGTTACGCAAAACATGTAATTCAAGCTGGACACCATATGCATAACATCGATAACACCCTCACAATAGTACATAGAGAAAACATTCCAACGAGAATAAATATACTGGAGGAAATCGCAATCCTAAGAGAAATCAACAACAACCTGATTCTCAATGAATACACACCTAATCCACACAATCCTCTGTACAAAATTCTCACAACCAAGTCGTGCTTCAACAAGGGTTAACAAGAACGGACCTAATGCATTCTGCTGATGATGGGACTAGTCCCGAAAGGCCTACAGAGTTTTAATAGAACTTAAGTTGAGGAGACGGGTAACTATATTATTAGTTTATTATAGTTTTTAACTGTACATTATATTACTAGGAACTATAATCACAAATAGGAATGATATACGCAAAGAAATTAAACATAGGCTCAATTCTGGAAATGCGTGCTATTATGCATTGCAGAGACTCTTGATGTCGTAACTCCTTTCAAAAAACGTTAAACTGAAAATATATAAAACTATTATTCTACCAGTTATATTATATGGATGCGAAACATTTACTCTTACTTTAAGGGAGGAAAGGAGATTATAAGTATTTGAGAATAAAGTACTTAGGAAAATTGTTGGACCAAAGAGAGATGAACAAACAGGTGAATGGAGAAGACTACATAACAACAAACTACGTGGTCTTTATAGGAAGCCAGATATAATAAAAACAGTTAAGTCTCGTAGACTGCGATGGGCAGGACATGTTGCACGTATGGGGAATGAAAGACTTGCATGGAAGCTTCTTGTAGGAAAGCCAGAGGGAAAACGCCCAGTTGGTAGGCCAAGAATGAGGTGGGAGAATAACATTAACTATGATTTGAGGGAAGTAGATTATACAGGGAACGATTTGAAAGCATTAGCTCTGGACAGGGATGTATGGAGAGCTTATGTCCGCGCGGCCATAAACCTGCGGGTTCGATAGTGCCAGTGAGTAAGTAAGCGGATTTATAGTACTTGCCTGGGGTGTGCCTGCCTGTATAGTGAGAGTGTCTGATAGTGTAGTGTGTGTTTAATTTGTGCGGTTCTGTTTGTGAGAAAGTTCCACATGTGGGGTCGCCACATATAACCACACTTCTAATGCAACCACTAAAAGTCTGTAACACTTATTCTGAAACACAAGAGACGCGATATCAGTCCATTGTATTTCGATCTTCAAACTTATTTTACATAAAAATTGTACGTTTCCGGACATGGGTTCTTTATCAAAAGATGAACTACTAAGTCCCCTTTACAACCCCTGGAAGTTTGTAATACTTATTGTGAATCATCCTGTATTGTTGCATGAATTATAAATGTGAGTGTAATATTTTGAAATCATTGCATTTTATTAGAAATTGCACGGACAAAGTGAATTTGAATTGAAACGAATAAATCCTTAGTTCCCTTTAGGCGTCTCTTTGAGGCGAAGACCTAAAAACACTTGTCATTCGCTCGCATCTGTAGGGAAATAAGCACAAATATATTATCTTGGCTAAGTAACACCCACGAGGGAGCACCCTTGCCCCACATGCAGATATACCGATTGACAAATGAAGAAATATATTAAATGGTTTTTATATAATTTTGAGATTTTTACGTCATTTTACATTGCTTTATCACCCGTCGTTTTATAGTAATTTTTAAACATTTTTTAACTAACTAACTCACTGGGACTATCGAACCCGCAAGTTAATGGTCACGCGAGCAGAAACTCTCCATACATCCATTTCCTGAACTAATGTTTTTTAATCATTCCCTGTATCATCTACTTACCTCAAATCATAGTTAATGTTATTCTCCCACCGCATTCTTGGACTACCAATTAGGAGTTTTCCCTCTGGTTTTTCTACAAGATGCTTCCATGTACATCTTTCATGCTACATTTCCTGTCCATCACAGTATACGAGATTTAATTCTTCTTATTATATCTGGCTTCCCATAAAGACCATGTAGTTCACTTTAAACATTTTTAGGTTATGAAAATAATCTGATACTTATTTTTATAACAATAATTGGTTACAATAAAATGCTTGTACCAATAGCAGGATATCAGAGAACAGACAAAAAACATAACTCAGAAATAAGACAACAACTAAAAGTAGAGGAATTAAACACAACAGTAGAGAAATACAGAACAAACTGGAAAGAACACTTGGCAAGGATGACAGAATAGAATACCAAAAGCAGCATACAACTATTCACCACGAGGAAGAAGAAGTTTCGGAAGACCAAGGAAAAGATGGAAAAAGCAGCAATTTGGAGCCGAAACAGGCTATAAAATAGGCCTAAACCGTGAAGAAGAAGAAGAATAAAATGCTTGTAACAATTTGAATTTCTTAACACGATCATCATTAGCAGCAGCAGCATTACAGCTAGGTCCTCATCTTCACTCAGAACTCTCTTCCAAGCATATCTATAGCAACTAGCCACAATTCCTCGATTGCCTTGCAAAGTTGCCAACAAGTTGTATCTGATTATTTGGGTTTACTAGAAAAGTTTTCTTTTTCTTCTTTTTACGGAGTAGGGTAGCCAAACCATCCAGCGATTCTGAATGACGATGATTTTCTGTGGGGGTTTCTACTCTAGCTGACAGATCTCAAGTATCCATCCATAGTAATTCTGCCCGAGGGCAGGTCTTTCACTGCAATCATAGCATTTTCATGCTATGCTTTGCAGCTTTACTAGGGAATTGTAGGTGTGGTAGCTTCCCGTTGCTTTCCACACCGGTGAAGGATGATGATGATGATGATGATAATGATAAGGATGATGATGATGATGACCATATGATTTCGGAGACCATTTGGGCCTTAAAGTTTTCCTGACATTTGTCTTACAGGTGAGGAAAACCCCCGCTGCTTGACAAGGCAGCACGCTACCTCGAGACCACAGCGGTGACTAACTCAAGTATAATATTCATCATACAAAAATAGGATACGTGAGAGCTCAGTCTTCTTCAACTTTGGATGTAGGATGTAGAGTACTTTCGAAGCATATGCCTCATATTCAGCTTTAGAAGCTGAAGATGAAGCATATGCTTCGAAATCCTACATCCAAAGTTGAGCATATGCTTCGAAATCCTACATCCAAAGTTGAGGAAGACTGAAATATCAGATATTCTATTTTCATCATCATCATCATCAACAACAATAAGGATTAAACCCAATGGCCTGTTCCGATCTCATTATAGGTCGAATTGGTCCTTCCATCTCTTCAATGGTCTTCCCAACATTCTTCTCCCTTTTGGTTTATAATTATACATTCTTCTTGGTATGCGCTGTTCATTCATTCGCAATACGTGCTGAAGATAAGCAATCCAATCCGGCCTTTGCTTTGAGATGAATCAGTAATAATAAATGTCCCCTGACCGCGTTACGAGCGCTGTGCAGGGTAAGGATAATGACAGGGCTGCTGTCTCAGAGCTATCCATCCTCCTCTAAGTATTAACCCCTTTAGAGAGGGTTACTGTTTCCGCCCCTTGAGCCGTTGTGACGATCGCCTGGTATCACGTCGCCTGGTAGACCATTGCAGACTTCTTGGTCGATGTCAACCTTCTGGCAGACGTCTCCGACATTGCGGACGATTCTTAGTTTCCTCTCACCTCTAACCAATCGGCAAGTTAGCAAAGCTAAACTTCCCCGATTTGGTCGTCTGGTTCATTGAGTACAACTTTATAACTTTACAAAATAATTTTAAATAATTATAATCCTTGCCTCTGGTCCCGAGGGTCGCGTGTACAAATCCGGCCGGGGTCAATGGATCTTTATAAGATGGAAAAATCCAAGGAGCAAGTCCTCCGGGAGGGGGACAGTTATAGTATATGGATGCGAAACATCTACTCGTACTTTAAGGGAGGAGAAAAAATTTATGTGTATTTTAAAATAAAATTATTAGGAAAATTTTGGACCAAATAGCAATGAGCTACATGATCTTTATAATAAGAACAGTTAAGTCTCGTAGACTGCGATGAACAGGACATATGGCTAAAATGGAGAATGAAAGTGGGGCATGGATAATTCTTATAGGAAAACCAGAAGGAAAACGCCCAATTGGTAGACCAAGATTGAGGTGTGAGAATTATTTTAACCATAATTTCGGGGAAGTAGGTTATACAGGAAAACGTTAGCTCAGGATAGGGATGTATGCAGAGCTTATGTACGTGCGGCCATTAACCTACGGATTCTATAGTACCAGCGAGTTAGTTAGTTAGTTATTCTCAAAACAATTGTGGTTCAAACCCTACAAATACCATCGCGCATTTGACTATTGTGGCTTTCAACTAACAAATATTTTATCAAATGCCATAAAACTTTGTGTCAATTATAATAAAAATAAAAGCTAGAGAGAGAGAGAAAGATAGAGAGGGTGGAGAGAGAGGGCGGAGAGAGAAATGAGAGAGAAATAGGAACTAACTTTATGGATGGATTTCTCAACCGAAGTCTAAACAACGACCCCGGTTTTCCAATTGTTTTATTGTTTCCATAACAACTATAAAAATGACTGAAAATTCGCTGAAATTGTTATGAAACCATAGACATGATTCAGACAATTGTTTTTGTAATTAACAGACGTCCCGCGCCGTAGCCGAGCGGTTAAGGTAGGAAACCTTGGCGCAGAGCTACGAGACTTGCTCTGGTTCGAGTCTCCATGGTGGAAGAATTTTTCTCATGGTATTTCGGCCAGTATGAGACCGGTGCCCACCCAGCATCGTGAGGCAATTGGGTAGCTACAATAAGTAGCGGCTTCAGGTTGAGGAACCAGCTATAACCGCTGGGGGACTCGACATGCTAACCACATGTCACCCCTGCACTGGCTGTTGATCATCTACCTCTGTGATTGACACATGTGGATGTGAAGGGCCACAGCCGGCTGGTAAAAGGGCAACCGCTGAAAAGTGGAAAGACCCTCAATCGGAATTAACAGACATAGATTTTCTGTTTTTATAGTTGTTATGGAAACAATAAAAAATCGAAAAACTGTGATGGCGGTTTAGACTTATGTTGAGAAATCCATCCTACGGTGTGGAATTCGCAAGATCATTGTTGAATACACTAAGGCCCACCATTAATTCCTATGCTCAGTCAATAAAATCCAGATTATATCTCCGATATTATGTATACCCTTAGACAAAAAATGAGTAATCTCTTGATTCCATCAAGTGATCGGGGAACTTCGTGAGCACTCGCAGAAGCCTTATTCACATTAACACGTTTTCAGTAATTGTACTGTGTTGGTTGCTAGTTAACGCATACTCAAGTAACATAAAAGAGAGAGCTTGCTTTGTGTGTTTCCGTGGTCGAGAGGTACGTAACCTCCCGGGTTCGATTCCCGTTCTACTTTTTTTTACTGAATGTTAGGATAGCATTTCGCCTGTAATATAGTTTCATATTTAATTTTATATTTGAGTTTTATGGCTTTAATGCACACACAAAACACATAAGTGAAAACCTTCTAATAATTAAATGAAGAAGGAAAATAATATTCTAAAATGAAAACTTCAACAAAATTAATATCGAGTGTATGAACCCTCAGCATCTATGAACACAGCCTAATACGTTACACTCTAATAAAATTAAAAAAGCTACCTCTACTAAACGTAAAAAATCCTTATAATTAAACTTACGAATTAACTCATTAGCGCTATAGAACCCTTAGGTTCATTGCTGCGCGGACATAAGCTCTCCATATATCCTACCCTGAGCTAATGTTTTCCAATCATCCCCTGTATAATCTACTTCCCTCAAATCATGGTTAATGTTATTCTCCCACCTCATCCTTGATCTGCCAATTGGGCGTTTTCCCTCGGGTTTGCTTACAAGAAGCTTCCATGCATCTCTTTCATTCCCTATTCGTGTCACATGCCCTGTCCATCGAAGTCTACGAGACTTAACTGTTCATATTTCTGGCTTCCTATAAAGACCATGTAGCTCACTGTTATGTAGTCTTCTTCATTCACCTGTCTGTTCATCTCTGTTTAGTCGAAAATTTTTCCCAAGAACTTTATTCTCAAATACTTGTAATCTCCTTCCCTCCTATAAAGTAAGAGTCCACGTTTCGCATCCATATAATGTAACTGAGAAAATAAGTTTTATATATTTTCAGTTTAACGATCTTTTTAAAGGAGTTAGGGAGACAAGAGTCCCTGTAATGCATAATAGCGTTCATTTCAGGAATTTTAATTTCTTTGTGCATCTCATTCCTATTTGCAAATTGTTTAGATATCTAACATACACAGCTCCAAGAAAAAGGCAAAAAAAAAAAAGTAAGGAAATCTTGTAATAGAGAATGTCCAGCTAAACAAACACACACACATTAGATGCAGTCTAGAAGACTGAGAAATATTAGCAGCCCCCTTATATATTGATGATTGTCTCCTCTTTGGTCTATAGGACCATCTGCAGAAATCGGTATGAGCCAATATATATTAAAAAGAATGGTTTGCTTCTGAATATATATATATATTCAGAAGCAAACCATTCTTTTTAATTTTCCACATCCGAGAAAACATTGCATAGACTTTCCCTGGAATCAAACCTACGATCCTCAGGTAAGAGGAGCTAAGAATTAAAACGATAACGAAACACCATCGAGATCATATAGATAAATATAAATGTTGATAACGATAAAAGTTATATCTTATACAAAGTAGAGAGACAATAGAATAGCCTACTTCATATTTGTTTTCATTTCGCATGATTTATTGCATTTTAGTTGGACGCACATTGGATTCGGCATTACAAAAGCGAGACCCCTGGGACTTGACGTTAAGTAGAGACAATAAATCAGTCGCAAGTCTGAATTATCTCACCCATGTGTAGACAGACATCTAGCCGCGGACAATGCAACTAAAACTCTTGTCGACTAGTACTGGTCTCTTTCGGTGGACATGAGAGATACAAGATATATAACAATAGTGCATTCACATTAATTTATTCAGCGTAAGTAGCAAGTGGTCCACTAACACTTATTGTTGGTTTTGGGGTTGGTTTCCAGAAGTTAATTAGAGAACACAATGTATCTTCTCTCCTTGTAGCTAGCGGTTTTAGGAAGACAACAATATGAATTGTTCTTTCAGACTCTGTTGTACGTACTGTACAGTGCATAATAATAATAATAATAATAATAATAATAATAATATATATTATTATTATTATTATTATTATTATTATTATTATTAATATTATTATTAATCAAGTATTGTTTGTTATTTACACAGGTATCCTCACCAAAATATAGGCCTACAATTTTTTCTTCCACACTTCTCGGTCTTGCGTGTATTGAGAAATAATAATAATAATAATAATAATAATAATAATAATAATAATAATAATAGTTTTCTATTTTAAATAGAAGAAAAACGTTTGAAATTGTATGGACATCTCATAAGAATGGAAGAAGAGAGAATACCAAAGAAGATCCTTAATTGGAAAGCTAATGGAAGAAGTGGAAGAGGCAGACCAAGAGAATGATGGATGGATGGCTGGAGTGAAGAGAAGTATGAAAGCTAGAGATTTCAGGGAAGAAGAAGCTATAGACAGGAACCTCTGGCGACAAATCACTTTGGATTGAAGGAGAAACATTGTATTATGGAATATTCCTAAATAAAATAATAATAATCGCTATGGTCTAGTGGAATCGTTGTTATCTTGGACGTAGCAAGTCCGGGTTCGAACTCTGGTCGAGTCTACTTTCCATGATTAGCATTTCGGTTCTTTTTCTTGCCTGTAATATAAATAAGTGTCTTGGAACTTTAAGGTCCAAATAGTTCCGAACACCATCTGGCCACTATAATCATCATATCTTATTCGCCGAGTTTATATGAATGATTGAGTGAATGGTGGTGCCTTGTCTAAAATTTTAGTGTGGTCTAGGAGGTGGCTCTGACATTGAGCTGATCACTTGCCCAGGGAAGTGTCCCATTTCTTTGAGTAGGTTAAAAGTATTTATGTGATCCAGAATTAAAATCCCCTCCTTGCAGGTGGTGTCTCTGTTAAGGCCCACCTTTCGTGGGGCACGTGTAAGTACCTACGTAGAGAGAGAGAGAGTTTAAACTAAGGGGAAAATAGTAACAGTAATAAGCCTACTATTTATTATTATTATTATTATTATTATTATTATTATTATTATTATTATTATTATCGGCCGCGGTGGACTAGTGTTTATGCTCCTTGCCTCTGGTCCCGAGGGTCGCGGGTTCAAACCCGACCGGAGTCGATAGATTTTTTAGGATGAAAAAATCCGAGGAGCAAGTCCTCCGGGAGGGACTTTAGGGTGTGGGTCCCGAATCTGAAGATTTTCAGACTCGTAAAAAATCCTAAGCCCGAATGAAAAGGCCTCTAAGCAAAATTTACCGATTATTTTCCCGTCCTAGTACTACCTTGGTTTCCTAGATGTCACGGACCACTCAAAATGACATCTATGCGAAAACAAGTGTAACTAAATCTCTGTTAAGGGAAACATGGGCTTACAAGAAAAGAATAATTAATGTACGTAATGTATATCTATATTTGTGAAATAACTATTTGTATTTGTGCCGGTTAAGTGGAAGAGAAGGTCATGGCCTTAGCTCTGCCAGAATAAATAAAACATTATTATTATTATTATTATTATTATTATTATTATTATTATTATTATTATTATTATTATTATTATTATTATTACTACTGAGGAAGGCTTACAACTCAATGGTATTAATAAGCTGTTAGTTTATGCTGATGATGTAGTACTATTGGCCGATAGCGAAGAGATACTAAAGGACAACACGCACACACTATTGAGTAACGCAAGGAAATTGGGACTGGAAGTAAATATCAATAAAACTAAATACATGGTCACACGTAGAAATACATTATATAATGGAAATGGACAGCTAATGATAAATGAGGGAAATTTTGAGGAAGTGGCTGAATTCAAATACCTAGGAACAATAATCACAAATAGGAATGAGATGCACAAGGAAATTAAACATAGGCTCAATTCTGGAAATGCATGTTATTATGTATTGCAGAGACTCTTGATGTCCCAACTCCTTTCAAAAAACGTTAAACTGAAAATATATAAAACTATTATTCTACCAGTTATATTATATGGGTGCGAAACATGGACTCTTACTTTAAGGGAGGAAAGGAGATTACAAGTATTTGAGAATAAAGTACTTAGGAAAATTTTTGGATCAAAGAGAGATGAACAGACAGGCGAATAGAGAAGACTACATAACAATGAACTACATGGTATTTATAGGAAGCCAGATATAATAAAAACAGTTAAGTCTCGTAGACTGCGATGGGCAGGACATGTTGCACGTATGGGGAATGAAAGACTTACGTGGAAGCTTCTTGTAGGAAAGGCAGACGAAAAACGCCCAGTTGGTAGACCAAGAATGAGGTGGGAGAATAACATTAACTATGATTTGAGGGAAGTAGATTATACAGGGAATGATCGGAAAGCATTAGCTCAGGATAGGGATGTATGGAGAGCTTATGTCCGTGCGGCCATGAACCTACGGGTTCGATAGTGCCAGTGAGTAAGTAAGTATTATTATATATTTTTTGTAAAAATGATATGTTTCTTAAATATACATGAATGCTTTTTATACAAAAACTAATTGACTTAAAGTACTTTGTTAAGTCATATTAATGCATATTTGGCCATTTATATATGACAGAACATATTATAGCAATTTATGGTCATAATTGGCCATTTATATATGACAGAACATATTATAGCAATTTATGGTCATAATTGGCCATTTATATGTGACAGAACATATTATAGCAATTTATGGTCATATTTGGCCATTTATATGTGACAGAACATATTATAGCAATTTATGGTCATATTTGGCCATTTATATGTGACAGAACATATTATAGCAATTTATGGTCATATTTGGCCATTTATATGTGACAGAACATATTATAGCAATTTATGGTCATATTTGGCCATTTATATGTGACAGAACATATTATAGCAATTTATGGTCATATTTGGCCATTTATATGTGACAGAACATATTATAGCAATTTATGGTCATATTTGGCCATTTATATGTGACAGAACATATTATAGCAATTTATGGTCATATTTGGCCATTTATTTGTGACAGAACATATTATAGCAATTTATGGCCATTTATATGTGACAGAACATATTATAGCAATTTATGGTCATATTTGGCCATTTATATGTGACAGAACATATTATAGCAATTTATGGTCATATTTGGCCATTTATATGTGACAGAACATATTATAGGAATTTATGGTCATATTTGGCCATTTATATGTGACAGAACATATTATAGCAATTTATGGTCATATTCGTCATATTTTCACTCTTTTAAAAAGTAAAGAACTTTTATCGTACAATTCCTTTCTTCTCTGTTAATTTGAGTTGTTACATTTCTCATAATTTTCTTTCTTGTAAAAATCTATTTTCATCTCCTATTTCGTATCAATCCAGAGTATGAACTTTTCCCCCATAAGTAGGCCCATATATGTGAGCAAATATTTACGTATTGTCTCGCGACAAGCAGGTAGCTATTGATAATTGTAATACGATAAAAAGCATGCTATAATATCAAATGCCGTACCTTAACTTGCTTCTCACTTGCATTTTATTCCTAAATAAATAGTTAATTGTCATAAACTGATTTACTAATTTCTTTTCATCATCATCATCATCATCAACAACAACAACAAGGATTAAGCCCAATGGCCTGTTCCGATCTCATTATAGGTCGAATTGGTCCTTCATCTCTTCAATGGTCTTCCCAACATTCTTCTCTCTTTGGGTTTATAATTATACATTCTTCTTGGTATGCGCTGTTCATTCATTCGTAATTCGTGCTGAAGATAAGCGTTTTGATAATATTTTATTCTTTCACAGAGATTAAATATATTAAGTTCTGTTCTTATATCTTCGTTTTTCTTTTTATCGGTTATTTGGTATCCTGCTATTGCTCTCATCTTTTATATCTGAAATTATTACATAATTATAATATAATTAGGTCATATATTTTGTGTTACAGTGCATAATTTCATAAAATTTAGGTCATAACTTCATTTTTTGCATATTTCGGTGGTTTTACGTTACAAAAATCCTATCCCTACTTATTAGGTAAGCATACCTTCGCTCACTCTAATCTAGCTGTTCTCTGAACGTCATTGTTGTACCTTGGGGAATGAGAGGTGAATTGGTACTATTAACTGACTTGAATTATCGACTCATCTGTTATTAACGAAATGGCATTCCAAATGTGAATTCGTGCTTAGAAGTGATTCTAAGTTAAGCTAAACTTATAACTGACTAACAGGACAGGAACTGTATTAACACTGACACAAACAACAGAGACAGGGTTGTCTTTCAAGTCTATACTTAACTGTTCTTATTATATCCACAATTCGAAATGGCATTCACCGGTGTGGAAAGCAACGGGAAGCTACCACACCTATAATTCCCTAGTAAAGCTGCAAAGCATAGCATGAAAATGCTATGATTGCAGTGAAAGACCAACCCTCGGGCAGAATTACAATGTGTATATATATATATATATATATATATATATATATATATGTATTATAAGAAAGGAACTAAATATTTTCAAACTTACAGACCGAATAATTAAATATAGGAACGACTGCAAAGAACATATTGATAGAATGCCAGAAGGAATATTTCCAAAATTATTGCTAAACTATAAACCGCACGGAAGGAGAAATGTTGGACGCCCACACAGAAGATGGTCTGAACAATTTTAACAATTCTAGCTTTCATGAAACCGGAACGAGCCAACAGGCTTAACCCCTGGATGATGATGATGATGATGATAGATTATATGTGTGTAAATAAATGAATGCGTAATTAAGAATGTAGCTTATAATTATGTTTCCACAAGCGCCTCCAATATTATTTTCCTTCTCTCCACGATAATCAGTGAGAATTTATATTACTTTATCCGACGAGTATAATCTTTATATCATTTTGGACAAGGAGGACATGTTCGCAAAGTTCTCAGCAACTTCTTGTGGAATAAAACATGACGTCGCAACTTGTTCTTATGTGTAAAATGATATAAATGTATGTCTTACAGCAAGTTTTCCTCTCTCTCTCTTCATACTTAGTGTTCTTCTGCTCGTGTTTTCCAACAAACTCTTATCGTATCATCAGTAACGTACTTATCTCACAGAGAAAAGCTTTCACAAGAATTTCAAGTTATCCTTTCATATTATGAACATAGCAGTCTATTTATATAAATCTACATGAGAACACAGTTGAATCATATGAACATCAAAATAAGAAGAATGATGAGATTAATTTTAACAAACTTCGTATTTTTATCACATATGTTACTCGCATAAACCTATCTTTGAGAAAGTCAACTAAATTTCTTCTAATTTTCAGTTTGATGTTGATATTGCTTTGCTAATTTCAATAATAATAATAATAATAATAATAATAATAATAATAATAATAATAATAATAATAATAATAATAATAATAATAATAACAATAATTGATAATAATAATTATTTCATACTGACCACAGAAGATCAAGTGATCAATACATGCAGTTACAATAAAATCGGTCATTGCAGAAAGTTCATTAATACAATCCAATTAATTGCAGCTGACTACGACAAATTCAAAATTATCAGATGAAACTTGATTTGTATCTGAACAGCTGGTTTTCTTACCAAGTTTCCAATCCTTTATTTTTATATAGGCTACTCAAAATAAATAATAATGCTATTAATAATAATACTTACTTACTTACTCACTGGCACTATCGAACCCATAGGTTCATGGCCGCACGGACATACGCTCTCCATACAACCCTATCCTGAGCTAATGCTTTCCAATCATTCCCTTATAATCTGCTTCCCTCAAATCATAGTTAATGTTATTCTCCCACCTCATTCTTGGTCTACCAACTGGGCGTCTTCCCTCTGCCTTTCCTACAAGAAGCTTCCATGCAAGTCTTTCATGATATTAATAATAATAATAATAATAATAATAATAATAATAATAATAATAATAATAATAATAATAATAAAACCAATCTCACAATTAATAAATAAATACCAGCTACAGTGGAAAACTCATATACAACGAATTAATTGTAATTGACTTAAAAAAGTCATGCTTTTCTACCGTTCTCAAGAAATGAGATCTTTGGGACGCCCTAGAAAAAGATGGACCGAAAATGCTTCACTGAAACCGTAAACAGGCTTTGAGTCTTAAACTTGTTTGGAAGATGATGATTATTATTAAATATTATTATCATACAGATAATTAAACAGAAAAATAATAATTAGAATTTTGTATTTAAACATATTGGTTACTATTGAACAGTTCTTCTTATTTAAGGGTTTAAAAAAAATTATCATTTATAAGTAAATAGCTAATACTCGGTGCGCGCTGCTACGCCAAAATAAATGAAAATTAATGTGATTTTATGTTTAGTTGAATAAGTAAAGGGGAAAAAATATAAATATATTTTTAGATACCCCGTGCTGATTACCCGACGTTGCCTGAGAATCTACTTATCCCATTCTTCTTGACATAAATGAGCTCAAATACGAAAATTAATGTTTTATGTTTAGCTAACTAAGTAAGAGGAAAAATGTATATCGTAATTCTTTTTAGATACCCCGAGCTGTTTACCCGGCGTTGTCCGGAAATCTACTCATCCCGATCCTCTTGGCATAAATGAGCTGAAAGACAAAAATTAATGTACTTCTTATGATTAGTTGAATAAGTTAAATGAAAAGTAATTATAAATGTATATCGTAATTATTTTAAGATTCCCCGTGCTGATTACCCGGTGTTGCCCGGGAATCTACTTATCTCGATCTTCTTGGCATAAATGAGCTAAAAGACAAAATTCGTTATTGTGAGTTATCCGTAAAAGAATACCCGCCATGTGCTGCTATGCTTGCACAGGAATCTACGTAATTGTCTCGATCTTCTTGGCATCAATGAAAGACAAAAATGGTTATTGTGAGTTATCCGTAAGAGGTAAACATATGCTGTCGCGGACTTTTTTGTAGAGCTTTTTGAGATATTCAATTCTGTGTACATTAATTTTGTTTATTTGTTATGGTTTAGGCAGCGTAAGTCATTTAAGCGTCCAAAGAGCTACTTTTTTCACATTTTCCACTACAAAGGGCGATTTTTAAGGGAGTAGGACTTAAGTATCACAACTCTCTTATAGCATATGTTCATCCCGGGAATTTCCTGAACATTTTGCAAAAAGCCCCATCACAATCGGATCAACGGTATGGCCGCGCATAAACCTTGAACAAACAAACAAACATTCGTTTTTATATATTAGATAAAATAGAGAGAAAGTGTGACATTTAATAAGTTTAGCTTATTCTTGCGTAAACCCAAACATGAACCTGAACATATCGCAAACAATTTTGTTCTTGGAGATTCATTTTCAAGTTTATATAAGTTTAGAATCCAGCACGAATTTTCAGATTAGAAATTTGTTGGCAGAGTTGTGCCTACAAAAATATGTTTTATGTGAAAATTGTAATATTATACATGTTGTAATAAAGATCACGTGTCATGCGAAAGCTTGGAAAAGGCTGCAACCCCTGTTTTACAGTCATCTGTTTTCGATGTTGTACAAGTGCCAACATATCGGAAAACTGTGTTCGATATCGACATAGTAAAGTCACTCAGCCAACAACCTGCAGCTCATGTGTCTTCAATATTATTAGTTAGCCTATATCACAATCAGTGCCTACCACCTCATTTCTGTTTTCGGTTATTGCAAACACTCTCGTCCTCACTTACTTTCTCCTATTTGTTGTTATATAATAACACATATTTAAACATGGACAATAAATGCCAAAATAAAGTAAAAATTGCAATCTAAAGAAATAGAATTTTTAAGATCTGCTCAATGCCCTAAATTAGACAAAAACAGTACTCCATCCATAATAATTCTGCTCGGAGGCAGGTCTTTCACTGCAATCATAGCATTTTCGTGCTATGCTTTGCAACTTTACTAGGGAATTTTAGGTGTGGTAGTTTCCCGTTGCTTTCCACACCGTTGAAGGATGATGATGATAAGATGAATATGAATGATGATGATTGCGATGCCATATGATTTCGGGGACCGTTTGGGCCTTAAAGTTTTCCTGACATTTGTCTTACATGTGACGAAAAACCTCACCCAGAAAAACTGTCCCGAGCGGGGTTCGAACCCGGGCCCGCTGCCTCGAAAACACAGCGGTGAACAAAAACAGTATTATCCGAGAAAAAAAATGAACAGTTATTCATTTTAGGGAAATAAACAATTACAATTGTTTAGCCACTTGAACAATAATGGATCAAAGGCGAAGTGAGGATATACGAAGAGAACTGAATATATTCAAACTATTATATAGAATTACACAATACAGAGATGAATGGATGGATGACATCAATAGAATGGATAACAAGTGAATTCCGAAACAGATTCTTCATTACAAACCACTTACTTACTTACTGACTGGCACTATCGAACCCGTAGGTTCATGGCCGCGCGGACCTAAGCTCTCCATATATCTCTATCCTGAGCTAATGCTTTACAATCATTCCCTGTATAATCTACTTCCCTCAAATCATAGTTAATGTTATTCTCCCACCTCATTCTTGGTCTACCAACTGGGCGTTTTCACTCTGGCTTTCCTACAAGAAGCTTCCATGCAAGTCTTTCATTCCCCATACGTGCGGACGAAGAAATGTTGGAAGACCCAGTAATGGTGGATAGACCAATTCTAACATGAGATCAGAACAGACCGGCAGGTCTAATCCTTGATGCTGATGATGATGATGATGATGAATGATGATAGACACTTGAAGAGGATGAATGAAGATAGTTTGTCAGTTATGAGTTTGGAGTTGGTTCCAAATGGAACGAAAAGAAGATGGAGACCTAAGAAGATGTGGATAGAGGGAATTATGAATTTGATGAAGAACAAGGGGCTGCAGGATGGTGTCTGGAAGGATAGAGATGAATGGACGAATAGAATCAAAACTTAATATTGGGCACAGAAATATGTTGTATACATTTAAAACCTATTGTAAAAAATATATATATTTGGATGTTATAACTATATTTTTGACATTTGGCAATGAAGGCAAATATGATATGCAAAGAAAAATGAAAGCTTGAGTCGGGATTTTAACCCGAGTCTCTAAACTCTGTACGTTTAGTGCTCTAACCAACTGAGCTACTAAAGTATTCCAACACAAACATACATTTTTCTTATATATGTAGTATTCTCAATTCACACAAGAGGTAGCGGGAAGTAGTATTCTCAATCCACACAAGAGGTAGCGGAAAGTCGTTCCAACTGGCATGTAGTTGGCACCATAACAGGTAAGTGTTACAGTGGCCACTAGATTTCAGTTGGAACGACTTTTCCGCTACATCTTGTGTGGATTGAGAATACTACATATATAAGAAAAATGTATGTTTGTGTTGGGATACTTGGGTAGCTCAGTTGGTTAGAGCGCTAAACGTACAGAGTTTAGAGACTAGGGTCCCGACTCAAACATTAAAATAGAATCGGCTAGGTAGAGAAGATAAGAAATAACCAATCATAAAGTGGTTATTAATAAAGCATCTGTCAGCTCTTACTTTAAGGGAACGCGGAAAATAAGAACAACACTCATTCATGAATAAATAAATATGTTAACAAATTGGAATACCATTAATTCTTAATAATTCTACATAACTAAGTTAATGTATAATGTAATTGTATTGTTTTCTAATTGTAATATTATTGTTTCCTTTTTTTGTATTAAGTATATTATTACCAAACATCAACTTACTGTAACGGACTGTCAACAGCACGTACGGCTTACTGCCCGTGCGACGAAAAATTGTAAATAACATTGTATGTTTCTTACTTTTAGTCTAATAAAGTCCATATGTATTATTACTTTAAGGGAGGAAAGGAGATTACGAGTATTTGAGAATAAAGTTCTTAGGAAAAATTTTGGACAAGAGAGATGAACAGACAGGTGAATGGAGAAGACTACATACAGTGAACTACATAGTCTTTATAAGAAGCCAGATATAATAAGAACAATTAAGTCTCGTAGACTGTGATGGGCGGGACATGTGGCACGAATGGGGAATAAAAAACATGCATGGAAGCTTCTTGTAGGATAACCAGAGAGAAAACGCCAGTTGGTAAACCAAGAATGAGATGGAAGAATAACATTAACTATGATTTGAGGGAGGTAGATTATACAGGGAGTGAATGGAAAACATTAGCTCAGGATAGGGATGTATGGAGAGGTTATGTCCGCACGGCCATGAACCTACGGGTTTGATAGTGCCAGTGAGTTTGTTAGTCATTTCTAGTGTTTGTACTTAGTCCAAGTGTTTCGAAAACGTAATAGTACTCATTATGCATTGTTTTTATTTTACATGCAATAGTTAATAACGCTCGTTTTTTCTTTGTTTTTCAGGTAAAATTTCTGCCGATTGATTTAACTTTTAAAGGATTTATTAGTGTGAGTATTTTTTTTAGTTTTCACTATGCATTTTAATCTAAATATAGATTTTTATTTTAATATTATAAATTACTAGGATTGGTCTTATTTTCCACCATTAAAATCCGTTTCTAATTGTATAAAATACATTTTTGTGTCATGAAATATCTATGTACAATTAGTTGATTTTTTTATTTTGAGATATTATATATATATATATATAATATATATATTATATTATATTATATTATATTATATTATATTATAATTATATTATATTATATTATATTATATTATATTATATTATATTATATTATATTATATTATATTATATTATATTATATATATTATATTATATTATATTATATTATTATATTATATTAATATTATATTTATATTATATTATATTATATTATATTATATTATATTAATTATTATATTATATTATATTATATTATATTATATTATATTATATTATATATATTATATTTCATATTATATTATATTATATATATATTATATTATATTATATTATTATTATATTATATTTGGCACATAAACTGTATTGCATGTAATTTTCATTTCATTAATATCATTATATTATGATAAATAAAAGTGCAGGTTCTCCTTGACTTTTTAAATATATTTTTAGATTTACCTGATATGATGGATATATTGCGATATTTATTTTTATATTTTGTAATTATTAATGTAATATTAGTTACTTTTGCATTGTTTGTCATGTCAGTATTTTCTTAAATTTTCTAATATAATTGTTTGTCATTTAAAAAACATTTTTTTCTATCGCATACAAATATTAAGATGTGTAAAGTTTATTTCAGTTTCATAATATATTTTTTTATTTTGATGTGGGTTATTGAAAGATTGTGTGTTAAACTAACGTAAGTTGTATAGTAGGGCCGATATATGACGAACAGTTTTGAATGTTAATTATATTGTGTCTTAACCAGTCTCAACCAAGAGATTAAAGATAAATGAGGTATTCACTTCCTATATGGAACTAAAGCATATATTATACCACCATGTTAACTTCGCACGGGCGGAGGGGAAGAGTTTTAGCGCTAGTGTCGCCGAACTACTGAATCTGTGGAAGGGATGTAGGAGAAGACTGTACATACGATCACGTACTGAAATGGTTCAATTTTAAGTGTGGGCGGAGAATCCCTAAATACGTGTGAAAGATCTTATCACGGTTGTCAAATTTGTCATTTAAGCACGGAACGCTCAAGCGGTCGGATCATTTAAAAGCACAATATTTGTCGTCTCTCCGTTACCAGCCTCACAATAAATCACAAGTGGCAAAATGTAATGAGAAGGGACAGCCCATTCCTACACTTAACCCAATAGTAAATAGGGTTATATATAATTTAGGCTTTCACGGCCGGCGTCTTGATCCATATTTGGTTCGTCTTCCGGGCTTATAGGCCGTGGTCTGGTTGTCTTCTTACTCGACGTTTCGTCTACTGCTGCGGTAGACCTCATCAGGAGATACTGCGTGCTCTCTGTGAACTCCTCAACAGTCGGCGTGAGGAGTTCACAGAGAGCACGCAGTATCTCCTGATGAGGTCTACCGCAGCAGTAGACGAAACGTCGAGTAAGAAGACAACCAGACCACGGCCTATAAGCCCGGAAGACGAACCAAATATGGAGTAATAGGGTTGTCAAATTAGTCATTTTGCCAATGACCGCCTAGAAGGACGGACCATTAAATAAAAATCCATAGTATTTTTCAGCTCTGTACCTGCCAGACAAAGAACATATTGTACAGAGGACAGGAAGTGACAACACAGTAAGGAAGAGAAATAATATCATTGTACACATCATCCCACTACTAATTTTAGGTTTCCCTCTTTGTTTTTTTTTTCCTTGTGCTTTATTAATAAAAACTTGATAAGGAGCTCTATCTTCCTCCATTCTACAGTCAGATTCAGCCCAGGAAGTTACTATGTGTTTGGAATAGGGAACCGGGTTGTCATTTTAACAGTATTTTCTTGAGAGAAATCATTATATAAAACTGAAGACTGCAACACATCAGGTATATAGTTGTAACTTGTAGCCATCCAAACTACTCCTTCTTAAAGAAAAAAAAACAGTTACCATTTGTCACTGAGCTCGTGCGGATCTGTACTATCCTGTGTGAAAGTGTCGACTCTCATATCTACTATAAAACTAGTTTGCATGCCGTAAAAAACTATGTTTTTTAAATGTAAAGTACATAGATTTGGAAAAAGTACTGCTAACCTTGCCCCTCCTCCCCTCCCTAAACAAACAAATACCGTTATTATGAATTTGGCAACATCTAGCCTCTCTACGTAGGGGGACGCTGGCGTACCTCATGAGGTCTGTAGTAACTTCCTGAGTTGATTTAGAGTTTATTAATATACCCATCTTCTTAAACCTCATATATTTTTTTAAATAAATGAAACTATATCCAGATTCATATACACCTGTTTGAGTTCTTTGTTTAGACCTTATTCTCCATTCATTATTGACTTTGACTGGTTCCAGAAGTTTTTTTTTCAGAATTTTCCTTTAAAAAAAGAACCACTCGCTACTAATATCTGAATATTGGGAAGATCAAGACGGCATTTAGAATATTCTAAGAGTCTCAGTTCTATTTTAGATATAATTGGTGCTTTGATTAACAAAGATCTAAGAACACAGGTCATTGCCTACATAATTTAAATATTGACGTAAAAGAATCCTGAAATTTTGCGCAGAGATCTTATTTCAGACTAGAGATTATATAACGCGTCGGGACACGCAGGTGTACGTCGCTTCCGCGGGAAGTCATATTTGTATGGCCACGTTTGAACCGTCTTAAACAGAAGATACTACCGAACCGTTTTAATATGTATCAATATTAATATACAGGGCTATTCAAAAAGAAGGAACATACTCCAAACATTTATTTCTTCGAAACTACAAAACAGAAACACAATTCCAAAGTTATAATAATAATAATAATAATAATAATAATAATAATACTTTATTTATTCTGGCAGAGTTAAGGCCATAAGGCCCTCTCTTCCACTCAACCAGCACAAATACAAACAAATATTCGACAAATATAGATATACACTATACTAATTATAAACAGTTAAAGATACAATAAATGTAGCAATGTAAATGTCATGTACAAACAACATTTTATAGGGTAATAACAATAATGATACGATAATAATAATAGTAATAATAATAATAATAATAATAATAATATAAATATGAAAGAGTGACATTGATTCAAAATTACAAAAATATAATAAAATGAATGGGGTAATACGAAGACATTTTGGTAAACAGATGAGGACAGAGACAAAACTAAGATTACATAACGTCACATCAAAAGCTGCTCTAAAATACGGAAGTGAAATTTGGATTTTAAATAAAAGAAACTCTCATAAACTTCAAGTAAGCCAAATGCGCTTCTTACGATCATTGTTAGGAGTTAATAGACTGGATCACCAAAGGAACACTACTATCAGAGGAAAACTTGGAGTAGCAAGTTTAAATGAAGATATCCAAAGATACCAACAAGAATGGAAAAATCATCTGAGAAGAATGGCAAGAAATAGACTTCCAAAATTGGCATTCCAATATACCCCAACTGGACATAGGGACCAAGGAAGACCAAAACATCGGTGGAAAGATCAAGACCATCTTCGCTAGGTTTACCGTACAGGCCACATGGCCTAAAACGAATTTGTTCATGATGATGATGATATGATACATTATACGGGAAACACCAATTATTATATATATATATATCTTACACTGGATAATAATGAAGTCGAGTTTAGAGCAAATATAAATTTAGATTTCTTTTAAAAGATGCCAATGTCCGGCAGCCCCTTATTTCTTGTGGTAGGGAATTCCAGTTGCGAGAAGTGGAGATGGTATATGACATGAAGTGATGTGATGTCCTATGTTGCGGTATATTAAGTAAGAGACTATGTTGTGATCTTGTGTTTAAGTTATGGTTTGAGGATAGATACTGGAAACGGGATGATAAATAATTGGGAATCGAGGTATGTAGGATCTTAAATAGGAGAATTAGACAGTGAGATTTTCTTCTCTCTTTTAGATGTAGCCATGACAATTCGTGGAATAATGGAGAAATGTGATCGTATTTTCGAACATTAAATATGAATCTGATACACATATTATGGACACGCTGCAGTTTGTCCGACAATCCGTCACTTATGTCAGTTAGTAGAACGTCACAGTAGTCAAAATGCGGCATCACTAAAGTTTGGATTAAAATTCTTTTAAGAGTTGTAGGAAGAAAACGTTTAAGTCGCTTTAGGGAATGCATTATGGAGAAGATCCTTTTAGATGTTTGTTTTACTTGCACATGCCAATTTAAATTAGAATCTAAGTAAAATCCCAAGTTTTTAACGACGTCGGTATAAGGAATTTGTTCATTATCTAATATGACAGCCGGCGTATTGCCATTGTTTATGAAGTGTAATAGCCTTGGATGTCAGATCAATATTGCTTGCGTTTTGTTTACATTTAGTTTCAGCCCATATTGTCTGGACCATAAAGATATATGCCTGAGGTCAATGTTTACTTTGTCAATATATTCATTAATTTCGTCAGGCCTAATGTGTGTGTAAATCTGTAGGTCGTCGGCATAAAAATGATGCTTGCAGTTTTGTAGTTTCTTGGTCACGTCATTAATATAAATCGAGAAGAGAAGAGGAGCGAGGACCCGCCTTGAGGTACCCCTTTCCTCACCAAGCGCCAGGAAGAAATGCGATTATTAACAGAAACTGATTGCTGACGATTAGTGAGGTAAGATGTAAACCAATCAAGGCAGTTTTCCGACAGATGTAGTGTCTTTAGTCTCGCTAGCATTAAGTCTATATCTACTGTGTCAAAGGCTTTGCTGTAGTCGAGTAGGACTATTGCGGTGAGTTTGCTTTTGTCCATTGAGTCTCTTATGTCCTCTACAATGTCAAGTAGTGCAGTACTTGTATGATGTCCTGTTCTAAAACCAGACTGATGTTCATCAAGTAAGTCGTGTGTGGTGAGGTAGTCTGTTAACTGTGAGTGTTTTATGTGTTCCAGTTCTTTAGATAAAGAGGGAAGAATACTAATTGGTCTATAATCATCGAGTGTTGTGGGAGTGTTTGATTTCGGTGTGGGACGAACTAGAGCCATTTTCCAGAGTCTGGGATAAGTCCCGGTCATTATAGAGGCATTAAAAATGTGGGTTATTGTTGGGAGAATAATGTCTATTATTTTTTGCAGGAGAGTTATTGTTATATTGTCTATTCCTTGTGCTTTAGATTTAATTTGTAATACTGCTCTTTTGGCGTCATCAGGTGAGATATAGGAAAAAAAGAATTTGTCTCGGGTAGGTTGGGAATATGACATTAGTTCATCTATTGTCTGTTGTTTGTGTTGTGAGTTGTTGTCAGTAGGGAGGTGGGTAAAATGGTCATTCAACTCATCTAGTGGTAGGTCAGCTGTTTCTACCTGTAGTTTATTTTGACAGAGGCCTATTGATTTTAAATTTTTCCACATGTCAGCTGAGTTGGACATAGATTGTGTAATAATAGTATGGGCATATCTTAGTTTTGTATTCCTGACAGTCTGGTTGACTTTATTCCTCAGATGTTTATATGTCTGTAAGTCTGTCAGTTCTTTGTTCCTCCTGTATTTCCTGAATGCTACGTCTCTCTCAGTCATAAGCAAGCGGATATTATCAGACATCCAGGGTGCAGGTGGTCTGTTTATACGTCTAGTCTTGATAGGTGCGTGTTTGTCATATAATTGCAAAATCATGTCATTAAAATTTTCAACTTTCTCGTCTACAGTCCTAAGTGTCCATATGTTGTTCCAAGGTAGTTTTGCAGCGTCATCAATTAATTGCGCATAATTTATATGTTTCAAGTCTCTGTATGTTACAAGTCTAGGTCTACGTTTAGAGCAAAGGAGTGAATATTCAATGTATATTAAGTCATGTGCAGAGATACCTGGAGCTTCTATCTGTCCACTAGTTATAACTTTTTGAGGATTATTTGTCATAATTAAGTCTAGTAGTGTGTCAGAATACCTAGTATGATGGGTTGGTTCTGAAGGCAGTATTGTCATATTGCATGACTGGAACATTGTCTGTAATTGTATAGTGTTGTAAGAATTTGTGGCTAATAGGTTAGTGTTGAAGTCTCCTAGTACAATTACATGTTCATAAGATGGTATCAGATTCCTGGAAAGAGAAAAGTTTGAAGTTCCTATCACGGCCGCATTGGCGCTGTAGCTTGTCATGTTGATTGTTTGTATTAAAATGGCGACACAATAGGACGTTGGATTGGAATAAGGGGAGCAGAAGATCATCATCATTACCGGTGGCCTCCCAGGTCACCAGAACTAACCCTGTGAGATTTTTATGTGTGGGGTTACGTAAACGGCCGTGTTTTTATCCCCCCCTATGCCTGACACTCTAGAAAGTCTGCGATATTGAATTGTTTAAGCTGTGAATTCGATAACTAGAGACTAGCTTATTCGTGTGTGGCAAGATATGAGTCATCGTTTTTATATTTGCAGTGTAATACATGATACTCATATTGAATGCATAAAATAGTGAAATTTGAACTTTTTTCTTTTCAGGAATGTTGTTTTTTTTTGTAGTTTGGAAGAAATAAATGTTTGAAATCTGTTCCTTCCTTCTGAATAGCCCTATATATTAATCCAATGCCACTGGATAACCATCATGCAGATGTGTCAAATAGCGAATAGCATTACATATCAAAGAAATGTTCATTTAGGCATAGAAAAAAATTTACTCAAGGGACACAAAATCTGAGTGTAAATAATATTTTAGCCCAAACATGTTTTTATTACTATTTTTTTTTTTTAGATTCCTCTATACATTTTCCACATGTCTTGCTATTCAATTCATATCTCTCAATGTATGATCAATATTTGGATATAGTAGCATGATTTCTGGCCATCTAGTAGTGTATACCTGAAATTTTTTGTTTGTTTTGTGATCCCGCTACAGGTCTCAAGAGGCCCTTGGTGGGGTAGAAGGTTATGGCTCCCACTTTTTCTCGACAATCGGCACTTGATGTCAGCCCTGCGTGACGGCCGCCTTTACCCCCAGAACAAGCGTCTGGTACTCATTTTCGTTTGAGACTGAGTCGACCCCAGGGCCATAGTGCCGCCAGAGGGTTTGGGTCAGTTTAAAAATCCTGACCCCACCGGGACTTCAACCCTCGTCCTTCCGGCTTGTACCTGAGTGCATTAACCACTACGCTACGGCGTGCCCCATACCTGAAATTACACTACTCAAATTTTATGACGGAATTTAAAAATAAATCTTTCATACACAGTAGGTCTTATATTCAGAATAACGCTGAGTTCTCTTTTCTTTGTTCATGTTGTATTTTGGAGTACATTTTTTTTTTGTAATTTGTAGTTAAGTAAGGTAGGGAAATATAACTAACTCACTGGCTCTATCGAACCCATAGGTTCATGGCCGCGCTGACCTAAGCTTTCCATACATCCTTAAACAGGAGAGTACTCATATCTCCATGTTATATGAACTGGAATATATCAACAAATCAGTTATATTACCCATTTAATGAGTAAGCGCAGTTGTTGACGGAGGGAGTTGCAGTCGTGTTTATGCAGGAATAGAACACGTAACACTATCAACGAAGTGCAGAGGGGAATGGGACGTGGGACGCTGACAGTGCAGGTCTAGTAGAAAGTTTTGTTAGCGGTGCACATTGCAATATGTAAATTGCCTTTCTGCCTTATGAATTAATCACTTGTCTCCATACTTATACAATACAAAAGTAGGTCTACAATATAAATTGTTGTATCGACACGAAATCGCTGTTCAAGAGCAAACGATGTGGTTAGAAGTGCTATTAAAAGGGAACTGTGATTCTTTCCCACTGTACAGTGCCTTGTATGACGTCACATGTAGCAACAAGCAGTGCTTCGCGATGTGTCCGCCTGCTGAGATATTTTGGATGACTAATATCATGTTTTTACTAAGTTTATATGGATTTTTAATGATAGAGAGCATTTATGAGTATATTTGTTAACTAGCTAATCAAGTAACTCACTATCCCTATCGATCCTTGTGACCCTTCAGCGCCGCTCGGACGTATGCTGTCCATACATTCCTATTCTGAGCTAATGTTTTCCAATCATTCCCTGTGTAATTAAAAAATGGTTATTATTAATAGTGCTTAATATTATTCTCCCATCTACTTTCTACCTTCCTACTAGGCGCTTTCTCTCTGGTTTTCCTACTAGAAATTTACATTTCCCTCTTCCTTTCCCTATTAGTTTCATAGGCCATGTTTTTTTACATTTAAAAAATTTCTGCGATTCAATCTGTATGATGTTAATCGGAGATGGTAAATTGCGGCACATATTTACTCTTTAAGTTATGTTAAGTTGCGACCCCAGTTTGCATAATAAACTACGTATATTGCGGCCTTTTGTTCACGCGTTATTCATAACCGCAACGTACAATGGTTATACAGAAAACCAACATTCCCTTCCCATTTACAATCTAAGGACTGACGCCATATAATGTAGTTGGTGGTTAAATCGTTGGCTCTTGTACAAATTAATTCATTCTACAACAATAAATGTTTCACGGAAATAATAGTTTAGTATTACATTGAATTTTTGCTAGCTTCTTTTTAAGTTAAGATATTTAAAACTTGAATATATGGAATGGGAACCAGGTACTATTTTACGTTGGCATTACAGGTTCCTTTCTATATATGAATATGGCAGACTTTTTGATCATTTGATATTGGAATTTTAAATTATATTAATATCTAAAATGGATCATTAATATACAGCAAAACTTCTTTAATCTGGAACGTGAATAATGGGGAAATCTGTCCAATGTGAACAAATTTATTGGTCCCGGCTTTTTTTTTTGCACAGAGGCATTTTTATTCAGACTTGCGGTTCTTTTACGAGCCTGAAAATCTTCTGACTCGGGACCTACAGCTGAAAGTCCCTCTCGGAGGAATTGACCCTCCGAATTTTCCATCATAAAAATACATCGACCCCGGCCGGGTTTGAACCCCGACTCTCCTCGGGACTAGAGGCAAGGAACATAACCACTAGATCACAGCGGCCGATCGATACTTATTTACTCACTGGTGCTATCGAACCCGTAGGTTCATGGCAGCGGGGACATAAGCTCTCCATGCATCCCTATCCTGAGCTAATGCTTTTCAATCATTCTCTGAATAATCTACTTCCTTCAAATCATAGTTAATGTTATTCCCCCACCTCATTCTTGGTCTACCAACTGAGCGTTTTCCCTCTGGTTTTCCTACAAGAAGCTTCCATGCACGTCTTTCATTCCCCATTCGTGCCAAATGTCCTGCCCATCTCAGTCTACGAGGCTTAACTGTTATTATATCTGGCTTTCTATAAAGACCTTGTAGTTCACTGTTATGTTGTCTTCTCCATTCACCTACCTGTTCATCTCTCTTTGGTCCAAATTTTTTTCTAAGTAGGCCTACTTTATTCTAAAATACTCATAATCTTCTTTCCTCTCTTAAAGTAAGAATCCATGTTCGCATCCATACAATATAACTGGTAGAATAATAGTTTTATACATTTTCAGTTTAACATATTTTGAAAGCAGTCGGGACATCAAAAGTAGGCCTATATGTAATGCATAATAGCACGCGTTTCCAAAATTGAGCCTATGTTTAATTTCTTTGTGCATCTCATTCCTGTTTGTGATTATTGTTCCTAGGTCGATATTCACACAAATTAATATTATTGATACTTATTTCACATTAGCTCAGGATAGGGATGTATGGAGAGCTTGTGTCCGTGCGGCCATGAACCTACTGGTTCGATAGTGCCAGTGAGTAAGTAAGTAAGTAAGTATACTTATTTCGCTCTTTCTTTTTATACGTGATGAACAAACAAAATACGGTATGTATTCTGACTTCAGTGTACGAATTCCTTAAAACTATACAAACACCTAAACAAATTATCGACATATTGTCAACTACCTATATGTCTGAATTATACAGTATTTGTTGTCTTGGAAAAGGCCTTTGACGGAGTGGATTGGAATAAACTCAATAGATCTTTAAGAAAATTGGTGTGAACTGGAAGAAGAGGAGGTTCATAAGTAATATTTACATTAAACAGCGAATAAAAGTGAAGATACGAGAAGAAATGTAAGAGGGAAGAGAAATTGAAGGAAGGTACGGCAAGGATGCCCTCTATCACCTACTGTTTTCAACATCTACGTG
The DNA here is from genome assembly GCA_030220185.1 of Diploptera punctata. Lineage (NCBI taxonomy): Eukaryota > Metazoa > Arthropoda > Insecta > Blattodea > Blaberidae > Diploptera > Diploptera punctata. The sequence goes on from JASPKZ010003882.1 coordinate 3,496,646, forward strand.
GAAGATCTAATGAAGAACTGTTTCAGAAATACGGGAGGCGTAAACATAGGAGGAAGAAGAATTAAGAGCATAATATTTGCTAATGAGTTCGGTCCCCGAACATCATCTGGTCATCATTATCATCAATATCATATTCACCTCATTAGATTAAGTTTAGGTTTAAGACCTCTCCTGGCGAATCTTTACCCATCGCCATCACCCATCATATCGTTGGGACAGCATAACCCCGCCTTCTAGGAGCCCCAGCCTTGGAAGTGGGTTACAATACGCTAATGCAACGTCGAAATGACAAACTGGTGATATTGAACAAAAAAAATGCTGATGATATGGCTTTGACTGCAGAAGATACAATGACATTGAGGAACAGCTGGTAGAGATGAGTGACACATGCGAGGATTATGGGATGAAGATAAATATAAATAAGACGAAGGTCATGATTATAGGAAAGAAACTAAGGAAAATAGTCATGAGGAGTAAAGATGAGGTCTTGAGCAAGTGGAGAACTTCAAATGCTTAGGTTTTACTATCAGTAGCAACATGAACTACAGTCAAAAAGTAAAGCAGAGAATATCAAAGGCAAAAGAAGCTTTTAACAAGAAGAGAAGCATTTTCTGCGGACTTTTGGCAAATGAATTACGGAAGAGGCTAGTGAAGTGCTTTGTGTGGAATGTAGCATTGTATGGTGCAGAGATTTGGAAATTTCGACGGAATGAGGAAAAGCGACTGGAAACTTTGAGATGTGGATATGGAGAATGTTGGAGCGTATAAAATGGACAGACAAAAAAAAGTAAAGATGTGTTAGACAAAGTGGGTGATGGAAGAACAATGCTGGAACTCATAAAGAAGAGGAAAATAAATTGAATTGGCCACTGGCTAAGAAGAACTGCCTGCTGACTGATGTCCTAGAAGGAATGGTCAACGGAAAGAAGGTTAGAGGCAGAAAAATATCTCAGATGACAGACAATTAAAATAAATGGTTTGTATGCGGATACAAAAAAGGAAGGCTGAGTTAATAATAATAATAATAATAATAATAATAATAATAATAATAATAATAATACTTTATTTATTTCTGGCAGCGTAAGGCCATAAGGCCCTCTCTTCCACTCAACCAGCACAAATACAAATAAATATTCGACAAATATAGATATACACTATACTAATTATAAACAGTTAAAGATAACAATAAATGTAGCAATGTAAATGTCATGTACAAACAACATTTTATAGGGTAATAACAATAATGATACGATAATAATAATAATAATGATAATAATAATAATAATAATAATAATAATAATAATAGTAAATATGATACATTATACGGGAAACACGAATTAATATATATATCTTAACACTGGATAATAATGAAGTCGAGTTTAGAGCAAATATAAATTTAGATTTCTTTTAAAAGATGCCAATGTCCGGCAGCCCCTTATTTCTTGTGGTAGGGAATTCCAGTTGCGAGAAGTGGAGATGGTATATGACATGCAGTGATGTGATGTCCTATGTTGCGGTAAGGAAAGATTGGATAATGCTAAGTTTGCAGTGAAAGGCCTGCCTTTGGGGAAAACACTATGTATTTGTATATGTGAAAATAGACGTAAAAAGAGCTACAACAATGTAATGTTTCATTTGTTATATCCTTAAACACAGTGTGGCATCTTATTTAGAGTTAGTAGGCCTACTAGTGCTACGAAATGTTCCTTTCCATTACGGATCTACAGTCTTACTAATAAAAATCTCTTATACAGACTTTCATCAGTTGTTTAGTTATACAATGTATAAGCCTTATATAGATAATGTATAATTTCCTTACTAATAAACGTTGTATAGGAGCTCTAATGTTTAATAGGCAATCTTTCTGTTACGTGTATGTTCCTTTAAGATATTTAAGTTATAAATGCCTTATGGTATACGTGATGAAGTCCGAGTTTATAATCATATCTTCATTCTGTATGTTTTTATTCATCTTTTTTATCATATTACCATTCTAGGAAAGAGTATTATTCTTTAAAGTTATAGTTTATACGTATTTAATGAGCATGAGATGCGTAAAATTCGTGGAATTTACAATATTGATAAAGCAGTCAGAAACATTGTTCAATTTCCAAGAATCCTCAGAGTGAAATTTGCTTCGTGTGGATTTACGACGTAAAATTACAGCGCGGTGAACTGCAATGTAACTTACTTGAATTAATTAAATATCAACGTTGGAGCAAAACTCGACAAAACAGTGTCGTTGCTGCGAGTTTCCACAAATTAACGTTTGCAAACTGAATTAAAAAATTACATTTGTATTTTTGGTAGAGAAAGAAAATCGTTAAGAGAAACAAAACCAATCTCACTTGTATGGTTCAAACTGTTATCGATTACAGTGGTGCCAACAATATACGTATCGTGAATCTCCCTGCGGGCCCTATCAAAGTGCTCTTATCATGTAGCAGCTTACAAACTTGCGAATTGTGTGATTTTCAGATAAGCAACAACAACCAAACACCGAAGCTATAAAACAATAGAATTGACATCCATTTTAAAATTGAAAATAACATATTATAAATGTTGTGAAGTTTTTTACATATAATTTTCAAGATTAAAAATAAAACCTATACATTTCCTATCATCTTAATATTTATATATTCGTAATTTTAAAAATCAGAATACATTGTATTTGGAGAACGCTTAGACATGAAATAAAACATCATCATAGTACATTCACGAATTTAGGCCATTTGTTGACCTGTTTCGGCCTCAAGAGAAACACCATCCAAAAGTCTTTTGAGTGGATGTCCTGGTCTTCTTCTTCCTGCAGGTTGATATCTTAACATTTGTTTGGGTATTCTGTGATCTTCCATTCGATGAACATGTTGCATCCATCTTGATTTATAATCAGAAATTTTGTTTTCTAAAGGTTCCATGTGTAATTCTTTTAAGATGTCTTCATTTTTTTTTGTGATCTAGTAGTGTTATCCTGCAGTCCTCCGAAGGTATCTCATTTCAGCAGATCTAAGTCTCTGTATATCCTTCTGTTTCAACATCCATACTTAGCTACCATACAAAAGAGTTGGAAGAGCCAGAATAATAATAGCAAATTCAGAAGATAATCTACAGAAAGGTCTGTATGAACTTAACAAAATTACAGAAGAATATGGATTGAAGATATATACAGAAAAAACAAAAATTATGGCATTTCAAGGTGTAGATCCTGTCAGAAGTAAAATTGTACTGGACAATAAAATTTTGGAGCAGGTGAATTATTTTACATATCTAGGATGCAATATCTCATATGAAGAATAAAAGGATGTAAATGAAAAATATGAAATAAAACATGATAGATAAAACAAACAAGAATGCGACACAATCCTTTAGAATTAGGAAAATATGTTCTTTCTTCACTACTATAAAATTATTAATAATATCTAACTCACTTGCATTATCGAAATCGTAGGTTCATGGTCGCGCGGACATAAGCTCTCCACACATCCCTATCCTGAGCTAATGTTTTAATCATCCCCAGTAAAATCTACTTCCATCAAATCATGGTTAATGTTATTCTTCCACCTCATTACTGGTCTACCAACTGGGCGTTTTCCCTCTGGTATTCCTACAAGAGTTTTCATGCCCCTCTTTCATTCCCCATTAGTGCCACATGTCTTTCCCATCGCAGTCAACGAAACTTAATTGTTCTTATTATATCTGGTTTTCTATAAAGCTCATGTAGCTCACTGTTATGTAGTTTTCTCCATTTACATGTATGTTCATCTCTCTTTGGTTCAAAAATGTTCCTGAGAACTTTATTCTCAAATACTCGTAATATTTTCTCCTCCCTTAAAGTAAGAATCATAATTTTCCAACAAAGCTTTTTAGGTACGAAAATTTAAAAACAATCCTATACAGCAATGGTGATGATTGGGCGATAGCGAGGAGATACTAAAGGCCACCGCGAACACACTATTGAGTAACATTAAGAAATTTGGACTGGAAGTAAATATCAATAAAACTAAATATATGGTCACACATAGAAATACATTATATAATGAAAATGGACAGCTAATGACAAATGAGGGAAATTTTGAGGAAGTGGCTGAATTCAAATACCTAGGAACAATAATCACAAATAGGAATGAGATGCACAAAGAAATTAAACATAGGCTCAATTCTGGAAATGCGTGCTATTATGCATTACACAGACTCTTGACCTCCCAACTCCTTTCAAAAAACGTTAAACTGAAAATATATAAAACTAATATTCTACCAGTTATATTATATGGATGAAAAACATGGACTCTTACTTTAAGGGAGGAAAGGAGATTACGAGTATTTAAGAATAAAGTACTTATGAATTTTTTTGGCCCAAAGAGAGATGAACAGACAGGTGAATGGAGAAGACTACATTACAGTGAACTAAATGGTCTTTATAGGAAGCCAGATATAATAAAAACAGTTAAGTCTCGTAGACTGCGATGGGCAGGACATGTTGCACGTATGGGGAATGAAAGACTTGCATGGAAGCTTCTTGTAGGAAAACCAGAAGGAAAACGCCCAGTTGGCAGACCAAGAATGAGGTGGGAGAATAACATTAACTATCATTTGAGGGAAGTAGATTATACAGGGGATGATTGGAAACATTAGCTCAGGATAGGGATTTGTGGAGAGCTTATGTCCGTGTGGCAATGAACCTACGGGTTCGATAGTGCCAGTTAGTTAGTTAGTTAGTTATACAGCAAGCATCAAAAGTAATTAGCCGACAAGATATAAACAAATCTCAGAGTCGGCACACTGGACGGCGCATTGTTGTTGTCACAAATAGGAAGCAAGTGTTCATCATAAGTAATGCCACGAGTGGTTTCCAAATTATCGATAAATTCACGACTCACGAAGTGAGGAGTGAATTTATCTAGAGAATTTGGAAATCAAGAGTGGCATTTGTTAGGACTATTTAACGAGTAAAATTAAGCTGTTTACTTACAAATCATTATTTAACTATAGTTATTTTAAAATATTTATATATTTAATGTAAACGCCGATGTTTGAAAACAAATCAGAAATGTGAGGTTATGTTCATTCACTGCTGCTTGATCATATTATTTATTGCCAAATAAGATCGCAATATTGTAAGAGTGCACCCAAGTGGAGAAATAATGAAACACATCAAACTATATATCATAATCAACATTACGGGTTATTCATTTATTTTTTTAGTAAAAAACTCAGTAAAATCAAGGAATATTTTCATTATTTGCTATATTCAATGTATTTGTTGGAAAAAAATAATGCTTTGACCTGTTCAGAACATTAAAAAGGAGGAGCTTTCTTTTTCACAAAAGCAGGAGCTGATAAAGAGAAATCGATAAAGAGCGAGGTGAAACACGACTGTCATTGGTTGTAAAACAACATTCATTGAAACGTGATTGGTCATTGACTAGCATTTGTGGCATCAGTTAAATAGTAAATAAAAAAATTAAAACCTAATTTTTTTCTTGATAATTACAGATGTTTTGACTGGAAATCAAATATAATTTATGCATTAGTTAAATGATTTAAGTTTCTATATACATCTAACTCACTATCACTATCGAACCCGTAGGCTCATGGTCGCGCAGACCTAACTTCTCTATACATCCCTATCCGAAGATATTTTTGAATCATCCCCTGCATAATCTAATTCTTCTTTGGAGCTATAAAATGAATGTATTTATTGTTTTAAAAATATAAATAATAGCTTGCTTATAAGGTTCCAATATCTTTATGATTAGTTGAGAATAATCATCGTTTCAAATAGTAGAATGGCTGAGATTAAGGTGAAAGATTGTAAATATTTTAAGGAGATAAAACTCTTCTACTAGAAAAGTTCTATTTTCAAAAATGATAACAGAATGCAATTCTGTAGGTAAACGCTATTCTCCCACCTCATTCTTGGACTTCTTCTCTATATATCTAAACAATTTCGAAAACAAAAATAATTACTAAAAATAACCTAAATCGGATTTTTTTAAACCCGATACTTCTGGAATACAAGTAGCGTATGTTAACACAGGGTTATTCAACTCTAAGCAGATTTTTCATGACACCAGGAACAAGACTGGGAAACTGCTAGAGCTTGTGTATAATTTGTTGCCAGGGATTTAGGATTTTGCGTTTGAGAGAGAAGACTGACAGCAACATGAATATCAATTTAAACATGTCGTTCCGTATAAGACATTCTGTGTATTGAATTGCAAGTAAACGAGATTTTTCTGTGAAATTCCAGAGTAGAGTGTCAGCTTGTCGTGAATATGTAAACATTATGTGCATCATTTAAATACTGGGCATAATATGGGCGGAACACATTCATAATATCCAGTCTGACAGTTTAATATCTGTTGGAGCGAACTTATCTCAATTCAAGGGTGTATCTCTAATGAATTTTTTGTTGTTGATTATACTTGACATATAATTATTTTCGTGTTTTCTTATTATTTAAATTCCTTTACTCTTGTAAATAAATTTTGAGCTTGCCATTATTTATATATCTCTAAATATGGAAGAACAGGAGTTTAATATTTTGTGGGGAAGTCCCTTAAAAATAGATGATATAGTCATCGCCTGCACATCTACTTCACTCAAATCATAGTTAATGTTATTCTCCCACTTAATGCTTGGTCTACTAACTGGGCGTTTTCCCTCTGGTTTTCCTACAAGAAGTTTCATGTCCCCATTTCATTCCTCATTAGTGCCACATGTCCTGCCCATCGCAGCCAACGAGACTTAACTGTCCTTATTATGTCTGGTGTCCTATTAAAAAAATCATGTAGATTATTGTTATACAGTCTTCTCATTCGCCTGTCTGTTTACCTCTCTTTGGTCAAAAAAAATCCCTAAGAATTTTATTCTCAAATACTCATAGTATTTTCTCCTCGTTCATGATAAAAGTCGTATTTCGCATCCATGTAATAAAATATATGCAAGGGTTATAAATAAAATACTTAAAATAATAGCAGAAGCAGTACTTGAAGAAGAACAAAATGGCTTTAGAACGGGGTGATCAACAACAGATAATTTATTCATATTGCAGCAAATATTTGAAAAAAAGAAGAGAACATAATCTACAGACGCAAGTTGCTTTTATTGATTTTTAGAAGGCGTTTGATGGTGTTGAAAGAGATAAGTTATGCAAAATTATGGAAATACATGGCTACCCCCAAAAATTTATTTATGTGATAAAAAGTTTGTATGTAAAATCTCAAATTATAATAAATATAGGCACATCAAAGACCAAAGCTATTTTAATAAATACAGGTGTAAGGCAAGGGTGTAGTTTATCACCTACTCTTTTTAATCTATATATTAATGCCATCATCCAAAATTGGAAAAGTAATGTCAATATAGGTTTACAAATAGACTGTTTTAAAATATTAAACGTTTTACTGTATGCTGATGATGTTGTTATTATTCAAGAAAATTAAAATAATTTGCAGTACTCTTTACATCAATTAAATCAGTTATGCCAAGAATATAATTTTAAAATATAAAAAAAAACAAAAATAATGGCATTTTAGGGAAACGAACATATAAGATCAAAAATCGTAATAGACAACAAACCTCTGGAACAAGTAACAAATTTTAAATATTTAGGTTGTACTTTTACTATAAACACAAAAACTGAAAGAGACATACATATGAAACTTTCGAAATTTCAAATGATATGCGGAACTATACATAAAACATTAAAGAATGAAACAAGAAGAGATACTAGATTGAAGTTTTATAAAACATTGGCAGTTCCTTCATATTTTATGGGAGCCAAACTTGGGTTATGACCAAAAAATTACAAAGTAGAATACAAAGCGCAGCAATGAACTTCATTAGAAGAACAAAAGGCTGCACAAGATTGGATCAGATATAGAATGAAGATATAAGAACAGAGTTAAATATATATCCATTGAATGAGAAAATCAGAGAATATAGAGAGAAATGATTTACACATGTGGAAATAATGAATTAACAAGATTACCAAGAGCAGCATTCAACTACAAGCCAAGAGGTTCAAGAAATGTAGGAAGGCCAGTGAAAAGATGGACACAACAACTGTGAGGCCGAACAGGCAATTTTTGCCTAGCCCGTGAAGTGAAGAAGAATAAGTAATATAACTGGGAGAATAACATTGTTTTATATATTTTCTTGTCTTAACCACTCGGCTACGGCTATGTTAACAAATTGCGATACCATTAATTCTTAATAATTCTACATAACTAAGTTAATGTATAATGTAATTGTATTGATATCTAATTGTAATATTATTGTGTTTTTTTTTTGTTTTTTCTGTTAAGTAAATTATTACTAAACATCAACTTATATTAACGGAGTGTCAACAGCACGTACGGCTTACTGCCCATGCGATCCATATTTGTAAATAACATTGTATGTATCTTACTTCTAGTTTAATAAGTCCTTATGTATGTATGTATATATTTTCAATTTTTTTAGAGAGAGAGAGAGAGAGAGAGAGAGAGAGAGAGAGAGAGAGATGTGGAATATACAACAAACAATTCAAATGTAAGTGTTGTATGATCGTATATTTTCAAGCGTCTATAAGTAAATATTATGCTGTATAAACAAGAAAACATTTGTATTGTAAGCCTATGTTTTTCCCTTTACAGAGATTTAGGCGCTCTCCCCCTACAGGGAAGAATTTGAACCATACTAATTTAGTTACACTTGTTTTCGTATAGATGTCATTTTGAGCGGTCCGTGGTCAGCGTTCCGCCTCATACTGACATCTAGGAAACCAAGGTAGTACTAGGACGGGAAAATTCGGTAAATTTTGCTTAGAGGCCTTTTCATTCAGGCTTAAGGATTTTTTACGAGCCTGAAAATCTTCAGACTCGGGACCCACGGCTTAAAGTCCCTCCCGGAGGACTTGCTCCTTGGATTTTTCCGTCCTAAAAAATCCATCGACCCCGGCCGGGTTTGAACCCGCGACCCTCGGGACCAGAGGCAAGGAGCATAACCACTAGTCCACCGCGGCCGACATTTTACTTCACTATTATGTGAGTGTCCACCGCTGTGGTCTCGATGTAGCGTGCTGCCTTGTCACGCAGCGGGCCCGGGTTCGATCCCCGGTCGGGGCAGTTTTTCTGGGTGAGGTTTTTATCGGGGTTTTTCCTCACCTGTAAGACAAATGTTAGGAAAACTTTAAGGCCCAAACGGTCCCCGAAATCATATGGCCATCGCAATCATCATCATTCATATTCATCTTAGGTTAAGCTTAGGATTAGGGACTCTCCTGGCGCACCATTATCATCATCATCACCCATCATATCATCGGGGCAACGTAACCCCGCCTTCCTGGCGCTCCAACCTCAGAAGTGGGTTACAAGTACGCCATGCCAGGAGAGAAACCCGGAATGTCGAAAGACAAACCTGGGGCATTTGAAAAAAAAATATTAACACGACCTTTTGTATATACTTTTGTATATACATTGCACGTAGTATACATAAAGGGCAGTGGTATTACTTCCCGCCCTATGTAGGTAATTTGTAATATTACAGTATATTTATTTATAGGTTGGCAAACCCGAAATTTAGGAAATTGAACTTTCAGTCATGGTCGCCACATCCAATACGTCTTCTTCCGAAGAGTGATTTTGGAAATAAACAGGATGAAAATCCTACAAATTATGTTTAAGAAGAAGAAGAAGAAGAAGAAGAAGAAGAATGGTCGCCATTCCTGTAGATACGACAGAACGCACTATCGTACAAAAAAAACTGTGTTAATGTAATCATACTTAGATCTACTGTCTTCACGTTTAAATAGATGTGTATTATTGGAAGAATATGAATTGTTTCTCACGCTATAGTCTGCCTATCACCTGTCGTCAAGGTAACCGACCGGTCAGCTCTGGACGAATTGTTTGCCGGCCACGGATCTTAGAGAGGAGTGGTCCACTTGAATTGTTAATCCGCTATGTTCCATTCTGGTTTGTTTCTTTTTTCCTGCAGCATCTTCCTTTGAGCGCCTGTGTTGAAGTGCCGACATTATAATGCATGCATTATATTCTGTGAAGTAAACATATACAGAGTGACTCATAAAGTTATGCTCGAACTGAAGGAAATAAAATATCGATCTATTGCCATGCCATAAAATACAATTAAAACTCACTGGCACTATAGAATCCTTAGGTCCATGACCGTGCGAACATGAGTTCTCGTCACATCCCATTCCTGAGCTAATATTTTGAATAAGGAAAATACAATTATATATATATATATATATATATATATATATATATATATGTAAATGTATATGATATGAAAAGAAAAATGACTGCTTGAGTCGGGATTTGAACCCGAGTCTCTAAACTATGTACGTTTAGCGCTCTAACCAACTGAGCTACTCAAGTATTCCAACACAAACATACATTTTTCTCATATATGTAGTATTCTCAATTCACACAAGATGTAGTGGGAAGTCATTCCAACTGATATCTAGTGGCCACCGTAACAGATAAGCAATTTTTTTAAAGACGATATTTACTTTATAGCAGTAACGCTTGTATATTTAGATGTTAGAACAATATTTTTGACAAAGGCAATGCCTTCATTGCCAAATGTCAAAAATATAGTTATAACATATATATGTACACAGTAAAAGCTCCCTATTCTCGGTTGCCTTATTCGCGGTGCCATTATTCGCGAGTTAAAAAATTGTGACACAGTTCCTATATTCGCGGCTAAAAATGTATTTATTCGCGGATCCAGTCGGTATATTAGAAAGATTAGTATTCTTTATTAACGCAACGGCAACTTTTTTTTTTTTACTGCAGACACATGTAAAGGCTGCTTTAACAAAGAGTGATTCAAATCACATAGACATATTAATATCAAAGTAAAGCAAACCTTATTGGCACTAAGACTAAAGTTCGTTTTTAAAAGCCACCGCCGCTGTATTTCACGTACCGCTATGTTCGTTGATAAATGCCGCTCTCGCCATTATCGGTGTTTTAATGTTTCAACTTTTCATTCGTTGCAATAATTTTGATTATATAACACGCGTCCCTTCTGCTTTGTTGTCAGTTTATAATGTCGAGTAAAAGGAAAAGTGTTCAAAATCTCTAATAAATTGATTTTATTTTGATAATTTTTATTTTATTTTGTAACCTTGGAACGTATCCCCTATATACCCATACGAATCACCATTCCATATTCGCGGGATATTTGCGAAACATATCCTCTGCGAATAAGGAGCTTTTACTGTGTGTGTGTGTGTATATATATATATATATATACGTCCATAGTAGTTCTGCCCGAAGGCAGGTCCTTCACTGCAATCATAGCATGTTCATGCTATGCTTGCAGCTTTACTAGGGAATTGTAGGTATGGTAGCTTTTTATATATATATATATATATATATATATACGTTATATTGCAGGTTTTCGCGGATATAAGTATGAATATGAAAGTTTTATTGGGTTTTGCTCATCTTGGATTCAAGTTCGGCCTCTAGCCACTGATTCCGACGTTTCGGCATGATCCTACATGCCATTATCAAGTAATGATAAGTTCAAGTCACAGGTTTAGGTCCTATATAATAAAATGCTTAGCGTTTTCGCTGTGGTCCGTTTCCGAAGACGTATGTACCCATCCAAGGTTTAGTTATTTTGTTGTTAATACCTTCAGTTTTCAGTGTGGTCCGTTTCCGAAGCCGTACACCCATCCAAGGTTTAGTTCTTATGTAGTTAAACATCTTCAGTTTTCAGTGTGGTCCGTTTCGGAAGCCGACCAAACCCATCCAAGCGTCGACCACACTCCATGTTGCCCAACCGAGGTTTCTTCATATCTTCTTCGCTGTTCTGGGGATGACGTGGTGAGCAGCGAGAGCAGTTTTCCATGTAGATGGTAATTTTTGGGCATCATCTCGGCTGTTCATGGAATGTGGCATTTTATCAATCTCTATTGCTTCTCTGTAGATTCTTGATTTTTCATTATCTATTTTAGCCAACGTTCTAGATCCTGTGAGGTCGATCTTCTGACCCCTCTGTTTCATATGTTGCACCAGAGTTGATGTAGGTTCTTGACGATTTATTGCAGCCTTATGTTCTTGTATTCGACAGGAAATTCTTCTGTTGGTACGCTACATATGTTTGTTCGCATGAGGTGCAAAGGGATCTCGTAGATGCCTTGCGATTGTAGGGGTATTTTATCTTTAGCACATACCCCTAGAATCACAAGGCATCAACGAGATCCCTTGCACCTCATGCGAACAAACATATGTAGGACGTACCAACAGACGAATTCCCTTCGTCTCTGCATACCAGAAAACAGTTTGTGCTCGTTGCTGAGGAGTCGCCATTTTGTTCTATGTCATTATTGTCCAACATGCGACTGATGAATTAACTGCAACAATGAAAACAAAAATTATTTGGGTTTCTCTTTCTTTTAATACCAACCTCATTTCATAAATTCTGCATACTTTGAGAGTTATAGTTAATTAAAATGTGGGAGGTTTGAATGGTTTGAGGTTTGAATCTATTGTACATTATGTCGAAGAGAACTAGATATAATAGATCAATAAATGATAGTCTCGGACTACATGATAGTTGTTGGCGAACTCCGAGGGGAACATAAGCTGACAGCTAAAAATTTTAGATCAGTAGAAAAGTGCATTATTTACACGTGAACGTTGTATAATGATGAAATATACTGTACATTAAATCAAACTATATTCTCAATGACATTTGCGTGTTCAGTTGATGCATTATCAGCTATAAATATCAAAAGCAAAAAGCAAGATTTCAGTCATTAAAACATTGACAGATTTATGTGTGGCTCTCGAGAGGTTTGTTAATATATGAAACGACCCGCGGCCAAATCAAATAAGTTTGACACGTCTGGTCTAAGGAATTTCTGGCGTACATTCCTATCTCCTCCGTCCCAACCCTTGGGATATGCACCATCCTTAAATGTTTCGGATATCTTGGAGATGCGGCCAAACTATCCGCTGACTTGGAAATGTTCGAAAATACTTTCGATTGCAGAATTGCCTAGTAAAACTGCAAATCCTTCTGATTCAACGCCAGTATATGAAAAATTGAGAATAAAATGGCCCTAGGGTAACATTATAACAGTTATTGAGATATGAGGATAATAAATAAATTGTTATACAATGTACGTAATCACTGTTAGCAAATTCCAAACTAATATAATTTTGAGGTTGTGCCATGAAAATATTGTATTATGAATTTTTTTTAAGAACCGGAATTATTATTCGAATCAAATTTGGCACATAACAATCATATAAGAACAGTAAGATCAAGTTTTTTAAACAGCAACATTGGACCATTAGGAACAGGAGTTAACCTTAAACTAAATTAGAAAAGTCGCTTTAGGGGCAACAAATTTCGTTTCTTTTTTAACGAAACTCGATATAAGCTACGGTACGCTGTTGAAATTGAATGACAGAGTTATTATCCGTAAATCAGAAAAATCGGATCAATAAATGTGGGGGATTACCTGTAAACCGAAATCTATAAAATCGCTCTAAAGGCCACCATTTTTTTCACAACGAAAGTCGACGAAGAACATCTGAATAATAAATATAGTATTCATCATCATCATAGTACATTCACGAATTTAGGCCATTTGTTGACCTGTTTCGGCCACAAGAGAAACACCATCCAGAAGTCTTTTGAGTGGGCGTCCTGGTCTTCTTCTTCCTGCAGGTTGATATCTTAACATTAGTTTGGGTATTCTGTGATCTTCCATTCGATGAACATGTTGTATCCATCTTGACTTATAATCAGAAATTTTGTTTTCTAAAGATTCCATGTGTAATTCTTCTAAGATGTCTTCATTTTTTTGTGATCTAGTAGTGTGTATCCTGCAGTCCTCCGAAGATATCTCATTTCAGCAGATCTAAGTCTCTGTATATCCTTCTGTTTCAACGTCCATACTTCGCTACCATACAAAAGAGTTGGAAGAGCCAGTGTTTTATACACTTTCAGTCTTGAATGCTTTTGGACTAACTGTGGCTTGAAGATAGAATTTATTAACCCTAAAATTCTTAAAAATTTAGATATTTTTGCATTTACATCCTTTTCTTCTTCATATGAGATATTGCATCCTAGATATGTAAAATTATTCACCTGCTCCAAATTTTATTGTCCAGTACAATTTTACTTCTGACAGGATCTACACCTTGAAATGCCATAATTTTTTTTTTTCTGTAGATATCTTTAATCCATATTCTTCTGTAATTTTGTTAAGTTCATACAGACCTTTCTGTAGATTATCTTCGGAATTTGCTATTATTATTTGGTCATCTGCAAACAATAGGGTGTTTAATTTTCTATTTTCTGATATTCTTATTCCAAATTTATATGTTTTGTTCCAGCAACATATTACTTCATTGATATAAATTGCAAAGAGTGTTGGGGATAGGGGGCAGCCTTGTCTCACAACACGATTTATAATTCCTTCTTCAGAAAATCTGTTATTTAATTTAATCTTTATGGTGTTGTCTTTGTAAATATTTTGTATGTTCTGCCGAAGTAAATTTGGTATATTTCTGTCTTCCAATATATTTAAGAGTTTTGATCTCTTGACTGTGTCGAATGCTTTTTCAAAATCTATGAAAGCAAAATGTGTTTCTAAGTTGAATTCTCTTCTTTTTTCAAGCAATAGTTTAACAGAAAATGCTGAATCAATACAAGATCGTCCTTTCCTAAATCCATTTTGACATTCCATAAGGAATGTTTCACTGAAACTTTTCAATTTTCCATTTAAATGTCTGCATAAATTTTGTAGCATGTGTTTAACAAACTGATTCCCCTATAGTTGTCCATTTTTCTCTTGTCTCCTATCTTGAACAGGGGTATAACAATGCTTGTCTTCCATTCTTGTGGTATATCTGCATTTTTGAATACATTATTAAAGAAGGACAACAGTCTTTCATGGAACTGTTTGCCTGCATATTTGTACAATTCTGAATTCAAGCCATCTGTGCCAGTTGCTTCCCATTTTTTAATTTCTTTAAACTATTGTTCAATTCTTCCAATGATATTATGGAATCTGTCTCATTATTATTTCGGAAAATTGTATCTTCATAGCTATTGTCAGTCCAAAGACTTTTATAATAATTGAAAAAATCTTCTTTTGTTACTCCGCAATTAATTTTGGTAGATTCTTTAATATCTTTATTCAAATGTTTTAATATTTTGAAGGCATTAGGTTGGAGCTTATGCAAATCTGATTCTAAATGTGTAACAAAATTTAACCATGTTTTCCTATGTCTCTTTCTTATTTCCCTCTTAACAATAGCTCTACAGCGTTTGAATTCTATTTCATTTTCTACTTTCTTTGTGTTCAAATATTTTTTATAAGCTGCATAAATATAGTATTAAATTCGTTAATCGTTAAAATACAACCATTAGGAACGGGAGTTAACCTGAAACGAAATTATAAGTCACTTGAAGAAGTAATTCTTTTTCCATGTTGTGGCGATATTTTGAAGCAGCTAACTCTCTTCATGCCCGATGTTGTAACATTTTGAAGGATTGGTGTCCCAAAAAGAATTACTGGTTCAGGTTGGGTTTGATTTTTTGTAGAGCTGGATTCTCTTCTCAAGGTCGGAAGTTGGTACACTGGATAGGAAAACACTTCACAATCATAAAAAAAAAGTTTCTTGTAGAAATAATTACAAATTTATTCACTTTGTAGGTTCCCAGCAGATTAAGTAAATTTAAGTGGTATTATTCTTCACTATCAATTAAAATATATTATTTTCTTGTCTGGAAACAATTACTCTTGTATTACATATTACATTTTATCTTGAGAACTCTTCTTGCTTCTATGTTTGTTGAAAGTTGTATGCAGAATGACTAGTATAATTATTTTATAATTTTAAAGAACATTATTACATCACATGATGGTAATTTAAATTTTATTGGTTAATAGTCCATTAAATACCAGGTTTAAATTTGATTTGTTAAATCAAAAAGTTAATTGTTTTAACATCCAATCAGAATTTAGTTTACTTTCATTTAAAAATATGAAGTTAAGCAGGTGTTCTTATTACAGTTATAACAGAAAACTTTATTATTCTGACAACAATGACTTGAAACAATTTTTAAAAGCATTATTTAGAAAGATTGTTATGTAATACAATTTCTTTAATTGTTACTGAGGCATTTTTATTCAACAATGAATTATTTAGATGTTTTTCTTTATTTTTTAAATTGTATTTAAATATTAAAAGAATTTTAAAGTATAACATTATTAACTTTAACTTCCATACTTATTATGATATTAAAATCCTGCTTTACACTCTACCAGCCACAAATTTAGTTTTTTTTCGTAACGAAACTCGGTAAGTTATATGCTGTTGAAATAGAATGACAAAGTTACTCTCCGTAAATCAGAAAAATCGGATCAATAGGTGTGGGGGTTTGCCTGTAAACCGATATTTATAAAATCGCTCTAAAGGCCCCCTTCTTTCACAGCGAAACTCGACATATAACATATGAATAATAAAACTAGGATTGAGTTCGTTAACCATTAAAATAGAACCATTAAGAGTGTGAGTTAAACTGAAACGAAATTACAAAAGTCGCTCTAGCGGCCACAAATTGAGTTCTTTCGAAACGAAACTCGGTATGTTCTATTGAAATATAATGACAAAGCTATTCTCCGTAAATCAGAAAAATCAGATAAATCGGTGTGGGGAATATCTGTAAAGCGAAATGTATTAAATCGCTCTAGAGGTCGCCATTTTTTGTTTTTTTCGCAACCGAACTCGACATATTACATTTAATTAAGCTAACTAAGATCGTGTTCATTAATCATTAAAACGGAACAAATAGTAGCGGGAGTTAACCTGAAAGTTTAAATTTTACTGCGAACATTTACAATGATGTAGCGGCCACCATATGAAACTTTGTATATATAATTCAATTGTTATAGGTAATGCCACGATTGATTTTCAATTTGGAAATCAAGAGTGGCATTTGTTAAGATTATTTAAGGAATAAAATTAAACTGTTTACTCAAAAATCACTATTTAAATATAGTTACCGGTATTTTAAAATATGTATATATTTAATGTAAACGGCGATGTATGAAAACAAATCAGAAATGTGTGGTTATATTTGTTCACTGTAACTTGGTCATATTACTCGTATTTATTGCCAAATAGGATCGCAGTCATCGGTAAACCGCTAAGGTCGCAATATTGTAAGAATTCACCCAAGTGGAGAAAAAATGAAACACATCAAACTGTATATTATAACCAACATTATAGGTTATTAATTTTTTTAAGGAAACAACTCAGTAAAATCATTATTTAAAAACATAATTATTGAACACACAATTATCAAATATGTTGGTCGAAGGAATATGTTCATTATTTGATATATTCAACGTATTTTCTGGAGAGTCAGTCACTGCAAAATAATGTCCTGACCTGTTCAGAATGTTAAAAAGGAAGAGCTTTCTTTATTTTGGTAAACAGAGTTCGATAAATAATGAGGTGAAACACAACTGTCATCGGTTGTAAAACAAAATTCATTGAAACATGATTGGTCATTAACTCCCATTTGGGACGTGAGATAAATAGTCAAAATAAAAACTCTGAATCTTAATATGCAACTTCTGTGCTCAATTATAAACATCTGAAATTCTACTTCCTGAGAAATTCGCTTAGTTTACGCACATCCTGCGTGATTTAGCATTTTTTTAATTAAACACTGCACTTTGTTTGTACCGTATCGGCTAAATATTCATTTCTAGATACAGGAAACAAATCCTATACAATTACAAAATATATGTGTTATAATGTCCTACATAGGCCCACTTTCCAATAAGATATCCAAACACTTAAAAAAGTTGAACTATTCTAAAATATAATTCATAATTAAAAGAAATTAGATAAAAATATATAATAAGATAAAGTGAAAGTACAATAAATTCCAATCTTAATAATGTAGACAATAAATGTTTTCGATTTGAAGAAAAAACCCTAATATTGAATTAGCCTTTAATAGACTTAATCACATCTGTCGAGACGTAAATTATGGTTGACTTTTACGAAGCCTTCATGCTAATGGAGCCTCTATATTCTTTATTTGTATCTATCTACACATTGGGCGAGGAATATATTACGATATATATATATGAAGTCATACAATTAAATACGTACTAATAATAAATATACTATTTACTATAATCACATAAATAAGTGAATATATATATTAACTAATTATTCAATAATATAATTTAAGTTTTTATTTAAAGGGGGGTAAAATTAAATTGGAATATATCTACATCGTTTAAAACTAATAAAACTTTGAAAAATGTAATAAAAAACAATAAAACCAAAGTAAAAAAAGGAACAATTATCAGGTTATATAATTTAGAGTGTGGCACATGTGACAATGACTATATAGGACAAATTGGCAGACCTTTTATTTCTCGTATAACGAAACATATGAGAGCATATAACAGAAATGTAGATACTTCAAAATAAGCTAACCATCTACCTCAATACGATCATTGTTTTAAATCAAACTTTAAAGTTTTACTTGTTTGTAAGAAAGGGACAAAACTAGATCTTTTAGAAATTGTAGAAATAAATAAATTGAAGAAGAGAAATAGGCTGTTAAATTCCCAAGTGGATTTAAATATATCACCTATTTTAAACGTATACGGTAATAAGAGAATGTTAGTTAAACTGTGTTTGTTTACATTCAGCTGCATAATTACAGTTGTTATGTACTGGAGTGTATATATAATAACAAAATTAATTCGTAATCATTGTATTCGTCTGAAGAAGGTACGAAGTATTGAAACAGACGTAACGAATTTGTATTTAAATAAATATGAAAATCGCATAAAACTTCAACAGTTTTATTTTTATATAATTCATGGAAAATGGATTTTCATCAATTGATTACTTATTACAAAGTTATGTCTTTCCGAATAGAATAATTATACAGGGCAGAAACCAATCAATCTTCAGAAGAAATACGGCGTCTTTATCTTTTATTTTTTAACACGTCCACTCCCTTAATAAATAGCAGATGAGAATGACAATCAAGATAATTATTTTGCTGTGTAAGATATAAATACAAGCTCGCAACAGTTACAAGAACAGTTTGATCTATTTCTATGTTTAATTCATTGACTTTACACAATGGTAGCTTAAAAAATTCATATTAAAAATTCACAAATAGCATCTAGCCAACGTGATTTTTGTCTCATGAGTACAAATAGTTGTACTTAATGCAGTTTTTTTATCGTGTTTTCAAATATGTATTCGGAATTTCTCCATCATCCACAGTTTTTTTTATTTCAATTTCAGTTAATGGATTTAAATAATTGTTTTTTTAATAAACTTTTTTGTCCATTTGTCCAATGTAAAATAAAACCAAATGAGCTAACTCAGGAGATTTCAGCTATGGAAAAAATATATCAAGGCAAATGGAATCCTAATATGCTGGCAGATTATTGTTGGACTATCAAGAGGGATGCTCCACAGGTGAAATATAGCAGAAAGTCGTCATTTCGTCCTTTACAGGTGAGTCCGAATATTCGAATATTGTGTAGTTACGAATGTAGAAAATATGAACGTGTTTGAAATATTTAAATTCCTGTCTCTCGGAAACCTTGCGTGATGGAGAAAAACAGATATCTTATTTGAATTCAGGAGAAAAAATACTATCAGAATCACATATGTTTCTTTCTGAGACAAAATAAACAAAAGTTTTAAAAAAACTAAAGCAACACGCTTTATTAGAAAATTAGAGCGTGGGGTGCTTTTTATGATTTTTACATGTTCTTCTTAGAGACTTTTACTTTTACCAATGTATATTTATTATCAAATATGTTAATTGATATAGAGCACCTCACGCTTTTGATGGTAAAATTATTTTCTATTTGTTGCTAACTCTAGTTTTACTCTCTATGTGTTGGTGATGATTTTTTTGTTGACCACTTTAATTTTATCCCAAGCGTGTTGGAAATTAAAATTATTTTTTTTTCATTTTTTAGTTCGATTTTCTAATAAAGCGTGTTGTTTTAGTTTTTTAAAACTATTATTTATTTTTTATTTTTTAGTTTTAACATTTTATGGAATAAGATAAAAATGTAAATATCTCTAAATTCGATACTATTGTACTATGAGCTGAAAGTAATACTCTTCTAAAAAAAATCCTCCCAGCCGGATTTGAACCAGCGACCTATGGATTATTGAAATTATATACCACTAGAGTTCACCGCTCTACCAACTGAGCTCTTACAACATTGACTAAAAAGTCGACAACAGGTCAAAAGGCCTAATTTCATGAAGTAGAAGAAGAAGAAGAATAAGTGTATTCCATAACTTATCTTTTCTGTCCTTTTAAATTTGAGGACTAAGCTTGTCTGAAGACATTAAGCTCCAAGGCTTGGTTTTCTGTGGTCAAATCAAATTACTTGTAATTTATTTAAGAGAGATGTGCATGCAGTTCCATTAATTTTGCGATGTGCTTAGTATGCGGCGGCCAGGAAGCAAGTCGTCGGCCGGTACTGGAGTACCGGAGTTTTTGAACATAGACGGAAAAGTTATTGTTTATAGCAGTTATTTTATTGAGGTATAGTTTCCCAAGTATGATCATAGTGATTAGTAATTGGACTACACTGTTTAAAAACGTAAAATAAACGTTTTCACTAATATGTACTATACTTCTCTTAAAATACAATATATTTAGTAAGAGGGCACATATATACTCAACTCATTGCAAAAATAATGTTGGTCGCATAAATCGGCAAAATACCCCACTGTACGACGCAACACTGGAAGCGATCTTCTGGTGAAGCACTTACACCGTTTTGGAATGACACCTACTCCTGGTTGTGTTTTCTCTACCACGAAAAAAAAGAGATGGACAGACACCACCTCGAGCACTCCTCAGCGCTTCAATCTGCACAAGAAACTGACAGATATTTGAAAGCTCGATCAATAGCTTGGGAAAATTGTGAAATAGGTGTTCCTGTCATTAGAATATATATATATATATATTTCAGAATGTAAGTGCGCACTTTTAACCAAACTATTGGATCCTCAAAATCGGAGTGCTCCTTATATTCGCTTGCATCTTACATTCACATACAGATGATACAATTTTAGGTTATGGTAAAGCCTGGTCTACACTTAACGTTTCGTCGTCAGTCTTGCATGATAAAATAAGACTGACACAAAAATCGTGCGGTTTCACTACTCTAACTTGTACTCAGTCTTTGGGTCAGTTGTTACCCTACCTTACCGACTGCATCAGAAAACTGGCACGCAAACTAAAAGCTTTGATGCATTTATTTTCCGCACACTCTTTACGGTAAACTCTTCGAAGTGAGTTGATTCTTTTTCGTGACGGACTCTTTACTTGCTTTACTACCCACTTATTTATTAACCAAAGCGGTGTAAGCTTGGTTTTTCTTACCTCTATTGCTGTAATCCTTCGATTTCACGTGTCAGAGGCAAGGTAAACTATGGTACAGTTGTATGAATTCCGTGAAAAATTCATGAGACCAGTGTCGTAAATCTGATTTTTTCCGTCACTATACACAGTAAAAACACTAGTTAAAACCTCCAGTATCGCCGAGAAAACGCTGCCAGAAGAGCGACGTTTCGCCAATTAGATTGACATGCGTCTATATGCACCAATTTGTCCGCCGTCTTGTTGGTACACAAAGCTCCAGCCCACCAGTCTTTTGCAAGTTTGTCAAATCTCAATCAGTTCATGCAAAACGTCGAATTTCCCGTACACATGCAACGTTTTGTTTGACAAACTTGGCATGATCGTGCAAAACAAAACGTTACGTGTAGACCAGGCTTTAGTCTCCATCGTCGGACGTTTGTTTCTGCAACATCGAACATACGACTAGCATGTTGGTTTCTATGTTTTTCGGCATGAAAGGTGACTTCAATGTTTAAACTCACATCGAAAGTTTTCTTTCCAGTTACAAGCAGCCTAAATATAAAAATGTAACGTTACCAACACACTTCTGACTTCTTACTATTTTTTTTCTATTATCTACCAGTAACCTAATTCTTATTGTTGTTCCCAGGAAGTACCTCCCACAATACACGCTTGATAGACTAAAAAAATATAGTATAGCTAACAGAAGACAGAACATTAAACTTGTTATAACTAACTCACTGGCGCTATCGAACCCATAGGTTCATGGCCGCGCAGACATAAGCTCTCCATACATCCCTGTCCTGAGCTAATATTTTCCAATCATTCCCTGTATAATCTACTTCCCTCAAATTATGGTTAATGTTATTTTCCCACCTCATTCTTGGTCTACCAACTGGGCGTTTTCCCTCTGGTTTTCCTACAAGAAGCTTCCATGTACGTCTTTAATTCCCCATTGGTGCCATATGTCCTTATGTTATGATATACGGTACATATTTTAGCGATTTGATCTCAAGTCTGCTTTTCTGTCGTACATCTCTGATTTTAAGATTAATCTTTATATTCGATTTTTTTTTTTACTTATACCTCTTAAAATTGAAGTGTGAGGTGCGCCTTACATTCGGACATATACGGTATATAGTGTAGCTCCACATATTTTGTAATTTTTAATTTATTATTATTTGAATTTTTTATTAGCTGTACTAGATACTTCTTCTTCTTCACGGTTTAGTCTTATTTACTAGCCTGTTCCGGCTCCAAATTGCTGCTCTTTCCATCTTTTTCTTGGTCTTCCCAAACTTCTTCTTCCTCGTGGAGAATAGTTGTATGCTGCATTTGGTATTCTATTCTCAGTCATCCTTGCCAAGTGTTCTTTCCAGTTTGTTCTGTATTTCTCTATTGTTGTGTTTAATTCCTCTACTTTTAGTTGTTGACTTATTTTCTGTGTTATGTTGTTTTTTGTCTGTTCTTTGATATCCTGATATTTGTCTGAGGAATCTCATCATTTCAGCAGCTTGTATTCTGGTAGATTGTTGTGTTGTCACTGTCCATGTTTCGGATCCATAAGTAATAATAGGAACTGCCATTTGTCTTGTATAATTTCATTATAGAATCTTTCCTGGCTTTATTTTTCAAAGTTCTTCTGAGTGTTCCTGTTATATTATTAAACTTATTTAGTTTGTTATTTATATCTGTTTCCGCTTTATATGATATTTCGCAACCTAGGAAGTTATATCTTACCAGTTGTTCTATTGGTTTATTTTCTAATATTACCTTTGTCCGAACTGGACGAGCGCCCTTGAAGTCCACTGTTTTCTATTTTTGTGAGGATATCTCCATGTTGTATTTTTTTGATATTTCATTTAGTTTATATAGCATTCTTTGTAGTTCGTCCTCTGTTTTGCTATTAAAATCTGGTCATCTGCAAAGGCTACTGTTTTTATTACTATATTTCATAAGTTAATTCCCCCAGTAGTCATTTGCTTCCATGATCTTATCATGTCGTCGAAATAAATGTTAAAAAAGTGTGGTTGATAGTGGACAACCGTGTCTAACTCCTCCTGTTATATGTATTGGTTCCCTTTGATTTATTTTTATTTTTGTTTTCTCATACATTTTCTTAATCACTACTGCTATCAAGTGTAGTGGAATTCCTTTTTCACTTAATATGTTACATAATTTAGGTCTAGAACTTTATCAAAGGCCTTCTTATAATCTATAAGAGGATGTGCTTCTCTAAGTTGAATTCTCTTCGCTTCTCTATTATTTGTTTTAAAGTGAATACGTTGTCTGGCAGCTTCTTCCTTTTCTAAATCCTGTCTGCTCTTCTGATATTATTGCGTCTACTATAGTTGTTAATCTTTGGTTGATCATTTTTGCATATATTTTGTATGCTGCAAATAGTAAGCTTATGCCTCTGTATGTCCAAAGGCTTTAAGGAGGCAGCCCCTCCAAAGGACTAACCCTGCAGTACGTTAGTAGCGTACTCAGGGGACACTTTAAAACTTACTCCAAAGAGATAGCCGGACTGTACTAGATACATTATTGTATTAACTCTTCAACAAGAGATCAAATTGTAGTGAAGTAACAATAACAGTATATAGAGAATACAAAATACAGAGAGTTGTCGACAGGAGGAACACGTACGCGGATGACTGCTTACTGACATATCTCACTGTAAGTTATCATCCGAATAAATTTAAATTAGACATCTTGTGACAGTAGGATGTAGATTACAAGTTTAGTGTTCTAAGAATACATGAGCGTCATGTGTGTGTCAATATTTCACATTAGTTTTTTTTTCGTTATATTTTTCTAAATCTCTCTCTCCCCCCCCCCCTCTCTCTCTCTCTCTCTCTCTCTCTCCTCTCCCTCTCTCTCTCTCTCTCTCTCTCTCTCTCTCTCTCTCTCTCTCTCTCTCTCTCTCTCTCCATATTTAGTTTAACATTTCACTTTATAGAAACTTTCAATTACCAAAGCCACCCAGATTTTAAATGACTATTTAACTCATGCCCCAAATGGGAGTCAATGACCAATCACGTTACAATGAATTTTGTTTTACAACCAATTACAGTCGTGTTTCACCTCGATATTTATCTACTTCTGTTTATCATTTTAAAGAAAGATCCTCCTTTTTAATATTCTGAACTGGTCAGAACATTATTTTGCACTGATTGACTCGAACAAATAAGTTGAATATAGCAAATGATGAACAGATTGATAATTGTGATAACTGTGTGTTCAGTAATTGTGTTCTTACATAATGATTTTACGGAGTTGTTTCCTAAAATAATAATTAATAACCTATAATGTTCGTTATAATATACAGTTTAATGTGTTTCATTTTTTCTCCACTAGGGTGCATTCTTACAATATTGCAATTCTATTTGGCAATAAATAATGTGATCTAGTTGCAGTGGATGAACAAAAGAAGCATAACCAAACATTTCTCATTTGTTTTCAAACATCTCGGTTTACATAAAATATGTATAGATATTTTAAAATAACTATATTGAAATAATGATTTGTGAGTAAACAGCTTAAATGTATTCAATACTAGTAAAATCCATATCAAATTCCGTTGAGGTGAAGTCATATGATGAAAGTTAAGAATTAAATTTTATCTGTTGGTAGGTGCCGTCGTCCTCAACTTTGTTAAAATATTGTATATAAAATTAACTGGAGCGCTTTCGGAAAGTATCTTCCATCTTCTGCAGGTTGAGTTTCCGTTATTTGTTGTTGTTGTGTACGGTGATATTTACTCCAATTGTTTGTAGCAGCAACTGACTTGTTTTTGACGATCTCGTAAAATGGGTTTGACTGGGGTGCGTTCTCATTGAGAAGTGAGGTATTGTTTGTTTCCTTTATAATTTCGAGGTTTTCAAATATATTTATCCTAGCTGGAATGTTTTCTCGGTGGATTATCGTGAGAGTGTTTTCAATTGTGTTCATTCGATGACCTGCGTTAATGAGATGTTTAGCATAGCTTGATTTATCACCCGAGTGTATGAAATCTTTTAGGTGTTTTTATATCTTGTATTGAAATTTCTGCTTGTCTTGCCAATGTAAAATTTATTACAATCTTTGCATGTTAGTTTGTAGACTCCCTTGTTGTTGAATTTGTTGTGTTCTTCTATGTCATTGTATAGTCCTAACAAATGCCACTCTTGATTTCAAAATCCTCTAGATAATTTGGAAATCGCTCGTGGCACTACTTATGACAATGTTCTTGTCGGGATAGCATTTATAACTCTGAATCACATAACGTTTCTGACCACAAAAGGACATGGACAAAAAGCAAAATACTAAAATAAATATTTGGCAGGTGCCGTCATCCTCAACTATTTTTTGAACTTTTAAGAACTGTAGGCCTTTCTGAAACCGGCTTCCATCATCAGTAGAAGGATATGAGCTACTAAATGTTGTTTTGGTTGTTTTGCGACGCATTTTACATCAGCGGCCTCCAGCGTCGTCGGTAGCTACTGAAAAGCTACCGCTGGGTGGGTACCTGTACCATTCTGAAAGAAACGCTGTACTACAGTGCGGGAGCCAACGCTAAATTAGAGTGTTATAATTTGTTGAGTTGCATGATTTTAATTTCCAAATAATTTACAATTTTATGATACAAATTAATTATGAATGTATTTGGGGGGGTTTAAGAGTTTATAATTTACTTACTTACTCACTGGCACTATCAAACCGGTAGGTTCATGGCCGCGCGGACATCAGCTCTCCATAAATCCCTATCCCGAGCCAATGCTTTCCAATCATTCCCTGTATAATCTTTTTTTTGTATTGTAAGCCTATGTTTTTCCTTTACACAGATTTAGGCGCTCTCCCCCTACAGGGAAGAATTTGAGCCATACTAATTTAGTTACACTTGTTTTCGTATAGATGTAATTTTGAGTGGTCCGTCGTCAGCGTTCCGCCTCACACTGACATCTAGGAAACCAAGGTAGTACTAGGATGAGAAAATTCGGTAAATTTTGCTTAGAGGCCTTTTCATTCAGACTTAAGGATTTTTACGAGCCTGAAAATCTTCAGACTCGGGACCCACTGCTTAAAGTCCCTCCCGAAGGACTTGCTCCTTGGATTTTTCCGTCCTAAAAAAATCGACCCCGGCCGGGTTTGAACCCGCGAGCCTCGGGACCAGAGGCAAGGAGCATAACCACTAGCCCACCGCGGCCGACCCTTTATAATCTACTTCCCTCAAATCATAGTTAATGTTATTCTCCCAACTTATTCTTGGTCTACCAACTGGCTTTCCTACAAGAACCTTCCATGCACGTCTTTCATTCCCCATACGCGCAACATGTCCTGCCCATCGCAATCTACGAGACTTAACTGTTATTATTATATCTGGCTTCCTATAAAGACCATGTAGTTCATTGTTATGAAGTCTTCTCCATTCACCTGTATATTTATAATTTAGGCTATAATATTGTTGATTTAGGTTTAAGTTTTTAAATTTCATGCAATACTCCCGTCTAATCTTAACATGAATAAAATGAAAATATGAGCATGAAGCACATGATGATAAAAGTCCATCATAACGTTTTTGAGCGGCTGGACACATCCCCTGTTAGCAGACAGGGGTATGATTGCTGGAACTACTTCTCGGTCTTCCGGGCAGTAGTTATGTGGACTATTTGTGGGTTCGGCAGAAGATAAGCGACCTCTCGTACTGTGTGACTCCCTGTTGGATTTGGGTTCGCTCTGTGCTGGCCTCACAGCAGTGGCAGTACGCGTCCCTGACTGGCGGACTGGGCCACGGCCGATAGAGTTGCGTAGTTTGGGTGCGCTACGATGACTCCCGATTTGTGGAGCATTTTTGAGGTCATCAAATTGAGCACCCTGGTGAACTAAAAAGCTCTTAGTATGGATTCTGTTCTGCTCTCAGATTCTTAGCCCGTTCCACAGCGGCAGTAGGCCGCGTTCCCGGCTGGTGTACAGGGAGAAAGATCGGTGGATATGCGAAACACTGGCCAGGTTTAGAAGTCCTCCAGGCTAAGTCCGATCAACTCGTGGACTGCTACGTCTATATAAGTGAAAATTAATGTGTTTTTTATGTTTACTTGAACAAGTAAAAGGAAAATTAATTCTAAATTTATATCCTAATTATTTTTATATAACCCTTGCTGATTACCCAGCGTTGCACGGGAATCTACTTATCCTGATCTTCTTGGCATAAATGAGCTGAAAGACGAAAATTAATGTGTTTTATGTTTAGTTGAATAAGTAAAAGGAAATATAGTTATAAATTTATATCTTAATTATTTTACCATACCTCGTGTCGATTACCCAGTGTTGCCCGGGAATCTACTTATCCCGATCTTCTTGGCATAAATGAGCTGAAAGACAAAATTCGTTATTGTGGGTTATCCGTAAAAGAATAACCGTCGTTCGCTGCTACGCTTGCCCGGGAATCTACTTATCCAGGTCTTTTTGGCATCAATGAAAAACCTAAATGGCTATTATGAGTTATCCGTAAAATATGACACATGCTTCAGGGAATTTTTTGTAGATTTTTTTGAGATATTCAATTCTGTGTACATTAATATGGTGAATTTGTTATGGTTTAGGCAGCGTAAGCCATTTAAGCGGGCCAAAAAGCGACTATTTTCACGTTTTTACTACAAAGGGTGATTTTTAATGGTAAAGGGGTTGAGTATTACAACTACCTTCCTCCTAGCCTATAGCCTTCCCGGGAATCTCCTGAACATTTTGCAAACAGCCCCATGACAATCGGATGAACGGTATGGCAGCGCATAAAATACAAACAAGCAAACATTCATTTTTATATATTAGATAACAATGAGCTACATGATCTTTATGGGAAACCATGTATAATAAGAACAATTAGCGTCTCGTAGACTGCGATGGACAGGACATGTGTGACGAATGGGGAATGCAAAAGAGTATAAACTTTATTTAGAAAACCAAAAGGAAACCATCCACAGTAGGTGGGCCAAGAATGAGTGGGAGAATAATATTAACCATAATTTGAAGAATATTAATTATACGAGGAATGGTCAGAAAACGTTATCTTCGAATAGAGATATTTGGAGAGCTTATGCCCATGCGCTCTATATTAATTGAATATTATGTTACGTATGCATAAATTATATTTGTTTCCATAATATATTTTTATGTTATTATTGTTAAAATATATTAAAATTGTATTGTTTAATCTTAATATATAAAAATGAATCTTTGTTTGTTTGTCTATTCTTACTGAATGCGCAGCCATACCGTTGATCCGATTATGATGGGGCTTTTTGCAGAATGTTCAGGGGATTTCCGGGATGAGCATAGGCTATAAGAGAGTTGTGATACTCAACTCGTACACCCTTAAAAATCGCCCTTTGTAGTGGAAAACGTGAAAAAAATTAGCTCTTTGGACAATTAAATGGCTTACGCTGCCTAAACCATAACAAATACACCAAATTAATGTACACAGAATTGAATATATCAAAAAGCTATACAAAAAAGTCCGCGACAGCACATGTTTATCTCTTACGGATAACTCACAATAATCATTTTTGTCTTTCATTGATGCCAAGAAGATCGAGACAAGTACGTAGATTCCTGTGTAAGCATAGCAGCAGCACATGGCGGGTATTCTTTTACGGATAACTCACAATAACGAATTTGTCTTTTAGCTCATTTATGCCAAGAAGATCGAGATAAGTAGATTCGCGGGAACACCGGGTAATCAGCACGGGGAATCTTAAAATAATTACCATATACATGTATAATTATTTTTCATGTTACTTATTCTACTAATCATAAGAAGTATATTAATTTTAGTATTTCAACTAATTTATGCCAAGAATATTGGGATGAGTAGATTACCGGACAACGCCGGGTAAACAGCACGGAGTATCTAAAAACAATTACGATATAAATTATTCCTCTTACTTACTTAACTAAACATAAAACACATTAATTTTCGTATTTCAGCTCATTTATGTCAAGAAGATCGGGATAAGTAGATTCCCGGGCAACGCCCGATAATCAGCACGGGTTATTTAAAAAATATAAATTTATAATTATTTTTCCTTTCACTTATTCAACTAAACATAAAAGCATATTAAGTTTCATTTATTTAGGCATAATAGCGCAGGCCCGGTATTAGCTAGTAATTAATAGAGAATATTATTATTTATTAATGTTAATTATAATTAATTATAATATAAATAATGTATATAGTTATTAATTTTATTCATGAAACCTGTTTGAATCGACATCCCTATCCATCTAATTCTTTTGTTAAAACTTACACGGATTTACACCCCTGATCATCTAATTCCTTGCGTATAATCCGCACCTCACTTAACATAGTAGTGCAATTTGGTAACCATGGCAACAGGCCACAGTGATGCTTTAGAAATGGTCCACGACAGTGGTATGGTCATTATGCAGTTTTTGCTGCCCGCCTGACAGGAGTCTGCCAATGGATAGAATAGCAAGTTCAGACGTAATGCGAGTTCTGTGCGATATGATTGTCTACCCGTCTTCCGTTTGTTCAACAACACCAAGGTAAACTTCTGAATTATCCCATCAAATCTGCCATTTCATCCCTATATTCATATTTTGAGAAAAAATATTAACCATACTTGTCGAATATCTTCGAAGTCTCTATCGTAACATTTGCATAAGTAAAGGATCGTACGGTGTCTCATACAAGAAGTAATCCCTTATTCAAACATGAAGAAATGTATTGTCTTTGCTTAAGACTATATCGCCAATCAGTTTGTACACTATAGTAACACATTTTTCAGAAATAATGTAATAGTGTGCTCTACTCATATTTGTTTCAATCTATTTTTGCCCGATAGTGCGTTTTATTTATTTTTTTATTTATTTTACCTGATGGAGTTAATACCGTAAGGTCTTCTCTTCCACTTCACCAGGGTTAAATTATTTTTTAAGATTTTTTTTAAGATTTTAAGATTTATTTAGCCTGGTGGAGTTAAGGCCATGTGGCCTTCTCTTCCACTCACCAGGACAAACATATATTACATAAGAATATAACAATCTTAATTAACTCTAATATTAAACACTAAGTAAAAATTTGATCAAAAGATAATATCTAATATACATATTACGATCTATAATACAACCAGTTAATATTAGTTAAAATTAAGACTAAAACTAATAATAAAATGTATACAAGCAAGACATATTAAATTGTCCCTGTCTAGTGTATATAAAAAACAGGAAAATAATGAGATATAGAAAACTAATTTTACGATTATACAATATTTAAAACAAAACAAATAAAAATATTTGTTATTCTTAATATTATTTACATAAATAATTAAATATATTAATATTGCTAAAAGAATACTATCAGTGAGGTGTATAAGTTAGTTTGTTATTAAATAATTCTTTAGTTTGTTTTTGAAGGATGTTATAGTTTGACAGTCTCTGACAAAGGGTGGAAGGGAATTCCATGTTTTGAACATACAATAGGAATAATGATTGATACATAATAGATATAGACTACACAATATAAATTTGACAAGGGTAAGGAAGAAAAATAGTAATAATAATAATAATAATAATAATAATAATAATAATAATAATAATAAAATAACCCATAATTAGATTAAGTAAATGGCTTGGTAAAGAAAGTTTAAAATACAAAGAAACAATAAAACTATACTTGGAACAGGGTTATATATTATATTGTTTAAGAAAATATGAAGTGAGTTTCTTTTTAAACTGTTTTTGAGTCGGGCAGTCCTTGATATACAAGGGGTGGGAATTCCAGAGTCGTGTGGTTGAAACAAGGAAGGATGACGAATAGTACGTTTTGTCGTACTTACAGCAATGGCGACCACGATTAAAAGTTCAACTTCCTATATTTCGGGATTGCCAACCTAAATAACTATACTGTAATATTACATTTACACCCATGTGCGGGAAGTAAAATTACTGCCCTCTGTATGTACTACGTACAATATATATATATATATATATATATATATATACAAAAAAAATATATCCAAAAGGTAGTGTTAATATACATTATACGAAACAAACCACTGCACTATTAAATGAACTGAATTTTAATTGAAACAATATAAAACAAAAAATACATACCTGCAGCCATTTTATCATTAATAATTGTTCTCAAGGCCTCCTGTACTTTCAACCAATAAACATGCCCACACTGTTAACATTACTCAATTGTTTATAATGAACGCATATATTTCCAACAAATATGTTATTATTTTACTACTATCTGTTATTTTGTAAACGTCATCGCGCAAAAAATAATGTACAACGCACGTTTCTGAAGTGTTTTACGGAATCTCGGAAATTAAAAACCGAGCTATCGCTCGGTTTTTAAACATTTTCCTTCATTCTGTAAATACCACTTCCCAACCTTGTATCGTAATATACTATTGCGTTTAAGACGAAGAAAAAAAACCTTAGACCGTGTCGCGTCTAGGATCTTTGATTGTGAGGAATATTTTATTTAACGACGCTCGTTGACAAATGTAGTGTGTCTGTTGAACTCCATGACTGGACAAGTCTAGGAGGCCCCAAGCCTATCTTCCGGCTGGTGGCCTCATATCCACAAGTAATAAAATGTTAAAATATTAAAATAAGTACCTGATATACCAGTCGTCCTCAACTAAATTAAATGTCTGTTAAAAAACTTGAAGTGGTTTTAATGACTCGTATATCAGGTACATATTTTAATATTACAACATTTTATTACATAACCTCAATGGTGTTTCAAAATGAATTTTAGATGTATCCACATGTGTTAATCACAGAGGTTAAGCGTTAAAGCTGATTTTCTTAACATGAAGCTACTCAGATTCCTTACGATGCTGAGAAGGTACCAATTCAATACTAGCCGAAATTCCAGAAAAATGGCTTACCCCATTGGGTCTCGAACTAGCTAAAGTCCCATACCTCTGCACTAAGGCTTGGTACCTTAAACCGCTCACCTTACAGAGCGGCACGCCACTATTATGAGTTAGACGTTAAAGAGCCGACAAATGTTTGGCTTAAACAAGCAGTTTTATTCCAGGCTTAAGATTCCTCTGTGTGTCGCAATGCATAAAAAAAGTCACATGTCTTTACCTTCCCTCCAAAGGAAGTCATGTTGCAAAAATTAATTAATTAAATTAAAAAGTAGGAGGGAGTCTACCGCTGTGGTCTCGATGTAGCGTCCCTGCCTCATTCGCAGTGGGCCCGTCTTCCATCCTCAATCGGGACAAGTTTCCTGAGTGATTTTTTTTTCTCCAGGTTTTCCTCACATGTAAGACAAATGTCAGAAAACTGTAAGTCCCAGACGATCCCCGAACATCAACTGCCTATTATAATTATCATTATCGTAATCGTCTTTATAGATTATAAGAAGGCCTTTCATAAAGTGTCTTGACCAAAATTATGTAACATATTAAGTGAAAAAGGAATTCCACTACACTTGATAGCAGTAATTAAGAAAATGTATGAGAAAACAAAAATAAAAATAAATCAAAGGGAACCAACAGGAGGAGTTAGACAAGGTTGTCCACTAACAACCACTGTTTTTAACATTTATTTCGACGACATGATAATATCATGGAAGCAAATGACGACTGGAGGAATTAACTTAGGAAATATAGTAATAATAACAGTAGCCTTTGCAGATGACCAGAATTTAATAGCAAAAACAGAAGACGAACTACAAAGAATGCTATATAAACTAAATGAAACATCAAAAAAACAAACAACATGGAAATATCATCAGAAAAATAAAAAACAGTGGCCTTCAAGGGCACTCAGCCAGTTCAGACAAAGACAATATTAGAAAATAAACTTATAGAACAACTGGTAAGATATAAGTTCCTAGGTTGCGAAATATCATACACAGCGGAAACAGATATAAATAACAAGCTAAATAAGTTTAATTATATATAGCAGGAACACTAAAAAGAACTTTGAAAAATAAAGCCAGGAAAGACTCTATAATGAAATTATACAAGACAATGGCAGTGCCTATTATTACTTATGGATCCGAAACATGGACAGTGACAACATAACAATCATCCAGAATAAAAGCTGCTGAAATGAGATTCCTCAGACCAATAGCAGGATATCAAAGAACAGAAGACAAAAAACATAACACAGAAATAAAGCAGCAACTAAAAGTAGAGGAATTAAACACCACAATAGAAAAATACAGACAAACTGGAAAGAACACTTGGCAAGGATGACTGAGAATAGAATACCAAAAGCAGCATACAGCTATTCACCACGAGGAAGAAGAAGATTGGGAAGACCAAGGAAAAGATGGAAAGAGCAGCAATTTGGAGCCGGAACAGGCTAGTAGATAAGCCTTAACCGTGAAGAAGAAGAAGAAGAAGAAGAAGAAGATTCTCGTAATCGCCATGTTTAGTATGAATGTGTGTGTATGTGTGTGTGTGTGTGTGTGTGTGTGTGTGTGTGTGTGTGTGTGTGTGTGTGTGTGTGTGTGTGTGTGTGTGTGTGTGTGTGTGTGTGTGTGTGTGTGGTGTGTTTTGTCTTCATGTTGTATTGTCTCGGAGGAGGCCCTGACACTGAGATGATCACTCATTCGGAAGAGGCCCTCCATGTCCTTTTACTGTATGGTCAAAACAAGTATGTATGTGATCCATAGTTAAAAATCCCTCTCCCGACAGGTCATGCCACTGAAAGGCCCGGGTGGCTAGTGGCACGTAAAAGTACCTAATAAGGTAAGATTTCAAACTATTTTAATGGAATAAAAACATAGGTATCTGATAAAATGTGTACTTTTTCACACCCAATTTTGAATCTCGAATCTGTTTACTTGAGTTTTTAACGAGCATAGTTAAATATATGTCTAGGTATTATCTGCCCATAGTAAAATAATGTTTGACCATCATCATCATCATCATTCTAGTATTAAATATTTCTGACCTCCTACAACCTCTAGTCATACGTATTCTCTTAGTTCTATCTGAACATCGACCGTCACTTGGATGACATGATTTGGTATTTTAAAAGCATTATTTTGTGGAAGTAAACTTTCCATTGTGTTCTATAGTTGTAGATATAATTTTATTATTGCAAAACAGATTAAACGTTGAGTTCTTAGAGCAGGGCTATTAATAAGTGCTCACTAGAAAAGATACCCCGCCCTTCTTTATTCAAACCCTACCTTCCTATTCAATCTTTCGTCGGATAAGCTAGTCACTTGTCAGTTGTGTTGTTTCATTGGGAGTGCATCTATACGCGGTTAGGAGGGGGGACCGCCTTTTCACACCTATGAACTCTTATTAACCGCTCTGTTCTAGAGAATTTCTTAATTTGTTAAAGTGTTTATAACCAGTGTTTTTCATGTAATGTATTTCAGCAAAGGTTGATCTTCTTTCAACCATATTTCTTAGTGTTCAAACATCGAATCCATTTACAAGACTGATTGAGTGATCGTTTTGCTAACATTAAATAAACTCCATTTCTGTTTGGTTCGTCTTCCGGGCCAACTGGCCATGATCCAGTTTTCTTGAAACATATTGTTTCGTCTACTACTTCGATTGACATCTTCAGGAGTTCACAGAGAGCACGCAGAATCTCCTGAAGATGTCTACCGCAGTAGAAGACGTAACGTCGGGTTTCGAGAAAACCTAACCACGGCCATTTAGTCCGGAAGACGAACGAAACAGGAATAAAGACGCCGGCCGTGGAAGCCTGTAGTGTTCAAACATCGAATCCATTTACTAAGACTGGATGAATGATTGTTTTGTAAACATTAAACACACTCCATTCCTGTTTGGTTCGTCTTCCAGGCCAAATGACCATGATCCGGTTTTCTTGAAACCTATTGTTTCGTCTTCTACTTCGGTTGACATCTTCAGGAGTTCACAGAGAGCACACAGAATCTCCTGATGATGTCTACCGCAATAGAAGACAAAACGTCGGATTTCGAGAAAACCGGACCACGGCCATTTAGCCCGGAAGACGAACCAAATAGGAATACAGACACCGGCCGTGAAAGCGTACAAATTTAAGTTAACTCCATGGCGACACAGCCCTAGAAGGCTCTTTTCCTTTCTAGCCACTGCTGATCTCACATCCACATGTCTCAGTTACAGAAGTGAATGAACATCCAGCCAATAGAGGGATGAAACTTGGTCAACATGTCTAGCACGGCATTTATGGCTGGTTTTCTCAACTTGAAACACCTCCTTATTGTAGTTACCCAAATTACTTATGATCGGTGGTGGGAATGCTCTAATCTTATACATTGGTCAAAATTCCACTACAAAAGTTCTTCCCCCATGCGAACTCGAACCAAACGCTCGTCCTATAGATGTGCGCTAAGGTATAATGCATTACACTGCTCGGCTACTATGCGGGACAAAATTCAATTCCGCTGAACATCAACCCCCCCCCCCAGAGTTGAGATACTGAACTACCACACCTTGAGCCAATCCGGCTGGCTTTATAAAAATGAATCGTAGACAAATGTTTGTTTCAAATTAATAATATGTCAATTATTTTTATTAATCCCATAATTTATTAGGTAAGTATGCAAATCATTGTTCATTTATAAATGTCCAATGTAATCTAAATTATATGTGTATTTTTAGTGTTCCAGATGTTCTGAAGTTTTTTTTTTTTGCAAATGTCCCAGGTTGTCTTTCTACATTCTTGGTGTTCTCTCCTGGCATGGCGTACTTGTAACCCACTTCTGTGGTTGGGGCGCCTGGAAGGCGGGGTTACGTTGCCCCTATGATATGACGGGTGATAATGATGGTAGTGGTGCGCCAGGAGAGTCCCTAATCCTAAGCTTAACCTAAGATGAATATGAATGATGATGATTGCGATGGCCATATGATTTCGGGGACCGTTTGGGCCTTAACGTTTTCCTGACATTTGTCTTACAGGTGAGAAAAAAACCCGATAAAAACCTCACCCAGAAAAACTGCCCCGACCGGGGATCGAACCCGGGCCCGCTGCGTGACAAGGCAGCACGCTACTTCGAGACCACAGCGGTGAACTTTGGTTAAATCCTGCATTTAAGTATCTACTTTTACAAATGTACTGATTCTGCAGGAATATTATGATAATCTGATAGCAATTTTAGCAAGAACGTAAAACCTAACATTTCAAAACACTAAAATATCCTGCTGTTAAGCACTTAGTGCTTAAACTTTATTTAAAACCTCGAGGGGGGGAAGTTAATAGTTTAGTGAATGCTATGAATGTATTTTATTGCCTCTTATCTTTCTAACTGGACTCCGAATATGTTAGCCATTTTAATAGTTAAACATACAACATACAGTGTAAGTATTCAGTTGCATGCAAGTTGAGTAGAGAATGTTCATATGTACTTTAATAATAACTTACAAATTATTATTATTATTATTATTACTATTATTATTATCGAAATCGAGTGAGTTTTTTTGCGCGATAGTGCGTTTTGTCGTACTTACAGCAATGACTACCATGATTGAAAGTTCAACTTCCTACATTTCGGGGTTGCCAACCTAAATAACTATACTGTAATATTATATTTACACCAACGTGCTGGAAGTAAAACCACTGCCCTCTATGTATACTACGTACAATATATATACAAAAAAATATCCAAAAGGTAGTGTTAATATACATTATACGAAACAAATCACTGCATTTTAAATTAACTGAACTTAATTTGAAACAACATAAAACGATAAATACGTACTTGCCACCATTTTATCAATAATTGTTCTGAAGGCCTCCTGTTGTTTCAACTAATAAACATTACTTACAATGTTAACGTTGTCAATTGTTTATAATGAACGAAAATATTTCCAACAAAGATATTATTTTACTATCATTTATTATTTTGAAAACACCATCGCGCAAAACATAATGTACAACGCCCGTTTGTGAAGTGTTTTAGAGATTCTCGGAAATTAAAAACCTTGATATCGGTCGGTTTTTAAACATTTTTTCGTCCGTTCTGTAAAAACCACTTCCCAATCTCGCATCGTAATATACTATTTCGGTAGGTTTCGCGCTAAAAAAACTGGCCTGTTCAATCGAATCCAATATTATTTTCGTGTTTTCCTAGATAAGAAAAAACGGAGAATTGGAATTTCTGATTGTTTTTACAATTTCAGTTTTTTACTTCCTCAACTCCTGTCCTCTTTTCTTTCTTACTTCATTTCTTTCTTCTCTTAGTTTAATTCCTTCATTTTAGGCAGTTGTTTATGCTTCATGCAACCCGGGCCTTGCAGTGGCACAATTTTACCAGAGAGGGCGTTTAAACTCTTAATCGCATACGTACCCTTTTTTACTGCACAATGATGTGGAGGGCCTCTTCGGATGACGGATCCGCTCAATACCAGAACCATTTCCGAGACAACAAGAACTTAAAGACAACACAACACTGACTTACATGTAGTCATATTAAATAAAGGGAATGTGATAGAGTGATTATGGTAGCCAAATGGTGTTCGAGGACTATTTGTACCTTAACGTTTCCCGATATAGGCCCCTAGGTGAGGAAAAAACCCTAGAAAAACCTCAACCAAGAAATTTGTCCTGGCATGGGATCGTATCCGGACACGCTGCGTCAGAGGCAACAACGTTATTTCGAGACCACAGCAGTGGACTCACACACACTTACTTTTTATCAAAATAGGGGTAATTTGAATTTCGATAAATCGCTTTAGAAATTGTTCTTCATTTCTCGTTTTTACATACGACATCTATCCATAGTAATTCTGCCCGAGGGCAGGTCCTTCACTGCAATCATAGCATTTTCATGCTATGCTTGCAGCATTACTAGGGAATTGTAGGTGTGGTATTATCGCCTCACTCTGATGGTTAACAGTTTATATAAAAGCGGGTGCCGCGCGGCAATGCTTGACATGCGATGTTGTCACGTTTCTCACAGCGCTATGGGCATTTATTACACAAGGTCAGAAGACATTGATTATTTTTGTTATTATTTGGTATTGTTTAACTTTTACAATTATAATTAAAATTATGTATGTATTTATTTATCAAATAATTTAATTCCAATATTATAAGTTATAGCCTGTAGGTCTACATACATTTAATATTAGTGCATCATGCTAAAATTTACATATTATTATTATTATTATTATTATTATTATTATTATTATTAACCGGCCGGTCTGAAACATTATCCCATGGCCGCCACATGTTGAAATCGCTTATATGTCAAACTAATATAATATGTTAATATAAAATTATAGAATATTCACCTGAAAGGTCCGTCTCCTCAACTTAATTATCATTAAGCAAAGACAATTATATCCAAGAACTCAACTACATTAAGTATATGGCAAAAACCAATGGCTATAATGAAGAATTCATAGATAAGCTCGTAAAAAAACAAAAAAGGAAGAACAACATAACCAACATTACTAAACTAGAAAAAGAATCTGACAACAACAAGAAAACATGGATAACACTTACATACACAGGAAAAGAAACAACAAAATTAGCCAATGCACTAAAGAAAGCCGATAAAAACGTAAAAATAGCATACAGAACCAATAACAAATTAAACAACATAATAAACAATAACATTGAAGAAAATAACATTTTCAACAGCAAAGGAGTTTATAAACTGACATGTAAGGACTGCAACAAATTTTTATATAGGAAGGACAAAACAGGAGTTTTTAACATCAGATTCAAAGAACATTTTCGAGACTTCGTTCACGCAGAAGGTAAATCAAGCTATGCAAAACACGTTATCCATGAAGGACATCGCATGTTAAATATTGAAAACACCCTAACAGTGATGCACCAGAGAAATAATCCAGCGAAGATAAAACGTACTCGAAGAGATGGAAATCACGAAAGCAGCTCACTCAACGACAGCCTGATAAACGAAAACGAACCCAATGCATGCAACCCCCTCTACCAGATCTTCAGTGAAACACCAGTTTTGAATCCTGCCGATGATGGGACAAGTCCCGAAAGCGCTACAGTTAAATGATAATTAAGTTGAGGAGACGGACCTTTCAGGTGAATATTCTATAATTTTATATTAATTTTGAATAAACCTCAACGGAACACATCATGAATCTTATAAAAGTTGATAATATAATATGTAGATATTATACGTATTATTATTCGAGCTACATATCACAATAGATCACTGATAATAATTATAAGTTATAGCCTGTAGGTCTACATAAATTTAATATTAGTGCATCATGCTAAAATTTACATATTATTATTATTATTATTATTATTATTATTATTATTATTATTGTTATTATTATTATTATTATTACAATGTATATAGAGAAGGATTTGCGTTTAGATCGGTACTTGCTCAGGTAGCTCAGTTGGTAGAGCACTTGGTCTAGAGAAACAAGGGTCCCGGGTTCAAGTCCCGGTCTGAGCGTATAATTTTTCTCTTCAAATATTATTATTATTATTATTATTATTAACCGGCCGGTCTGAAA
The DNA here is from genome assembly GCA_030220185.1 of Diploptera punctata. Lineage (NCBI taxonomy): Eukaryota > Metazoa > Arthropoda > Insecta > Blattodea > Blaberidae > Diploptera > Diploptera punctata. The sequence continues at coordinate 3,536,524 of JASPKZ010003882.1, forward strand.
CATTTTCGCATGGCCGCCACATGTTGAAATCGCTTATATGTTAAACTAATATAATATGTAGATATTATATTATTATTCGAGCTACATATCACAATAGATCACTGATAATAATTATATCACTAATTACGGTATACAATTTTATAACTGGATCGAAAGCTCCACGAATAGCAATATGGCAACATCGTGGTACTCGCGGTACTCGGGTTCTTTGTATTTTAATAACATACTCGTATAACAGCTGCGGGGAAGCAAAGCGAGCCGCTTGTTAAGTATCATAGTGAGACTATAATAGCTTCCCGTTGCGTTCCACACATACGACATAGTTAACGTAATTCATCCGACTATTTTGTTTAAGTGTATGCTTTTTAACTTGTGTTGCAGTTAGGAATAGGGGAAACGAATTACTAATATAGGGTGTTTCAAAGGTAAGGTCCAAAAATTAGTGATGAGTAGTAATATTGAAGATAAGAAAATAAGCTGCAATAAACATAGATAAGAACATTAAGCTTTCATGACAATATTTAGTAATGTAGATATGCCAGAAGGAAGATTTCCAAAATTACTGCTAAATTATAAACAACACGGAAGGAGAAATGTTGGACGCTCACACAGAGCAATTTTAACAATTCATGAAACCGGAACGAGCCAACAGGCTTAATCCCTGGATGATGATGATGATGATGATGAAAGACATTAAGCATTATTCGATGCCATTTTTCTGGTTTGGAGATCTCTTTCGCTACTTTTCAAGCTTCTGAATTCCTACATTCCTACTTACCTGGCGTCCAGATTTGAGAAGTTATCCTCCTACCACAATATTGACACTAGGTCACAAGATAGCAGTCTGCTAACAATTCCTCTTCATAGCACTTCCTCCTATTCTACTTCCTTCACAGTAGCCTCCGCCCGCTCCTGGAATCTCCTTCCTCAAGATATCAGGGGTTGCCGCACACTTGGCACCTTTAAGTCACGCTTATACAGTTACCTGTGTCTAATAATTAATTTTTCTCTATTTATTTAATTTTATACTATGTCATTAATCTTTCCCTCGTTTTTTTATATATCTTTGTACATATATATATATTTAATTCGTTAAATTTAGAGTAAATCAAAATACATTATAAATATTAATTGTATTGTATTCATAACTTGTAATCGTTTATATATATATATATATATATAATATATATATATATATATATATTGTAATTTAGATTTAAGACTTTTCTTTTGTATTTTTTTTAAACCTGGTTGAGTGGTAGACAAGGCCTTAAGGCCTTAACTCTGCCAGGTAAAATAAAGCTATTATTATTATTATTATTATTATTATTATTATTATTATTATTATTATTATTATTATTATTAAATGCAAACAATAAGTAATATTTCCAATAAAATTGTGACAATTTATCAGCCACAAGATAAGCAAAGCATTCAAGTGTAGACAGAAACAACCAGAAAGGGATTTAATAAACACTGATTAATCAGTTAACCCTTAAATTCGCAATGTATCCTATCCATCCATCCATAGTAATTCTGCCCGAAGGCAGGTCCTTCACTGCAATCATAGCATTTTCCTATAGGATACATCAATTGTTTTATTTTATCTTCTTCTTCTTCGGCTTTCGCCCACTTATAGGTTTGCCGTCTTCAGTTTCCATTTATCTCTATCATTCCAATCTCCCTCTTCCAAATTCCTATCATCCATTATAGTTCTGACGTAAGTTTTCCATTTCTATCTTGGTCTGCCACGTTTATTTCTTCCAGGGGTGACCATTGGTATATATTTTTTGCCCATCTTTCATTTTCCATTCTTTGTATATGGCCATACCATTTAAGCGCTTGATTTGCAATCCTCTTAACAGATATGGCGACATTCATTTATCTCCAAAGGAATTCATTCTTATTTTATCCTGTCTTGTTTTTGGAGGCTTTTTCTAAAATAATTAAATTCAACTGTTCTAATTTTATTCTTTTCAAATTCCGTCAAAGACCAAGTTTCACTTCCATATGACAAAATATTCTGTATTATGCTCTTATAAATTTTCATTTTAGTTTCCTTTGTAATATTTTTATCCCAAATTATTCCATGCAATGTCTTAGTTGCATTTTTGCCATTGCAATTTTTGCCTGTACATCTCTCTCACAGGTACCTAAACTTGTAATTATTGACCCAAGATATTAAAAAAATTCACACTTTTTTTATTTTCCCTGTTTCAAGTATGAGGTCATCCACATCCTTTCCCAAACACATATATTCTGTTTTCTGTAAATTTATATTCAGTCCCCATTTTTTATATTCTTCCATTAGTTTATTTATCATATATTTCATATCATCATCATCCCCTGCAAAAATGTTTTGATCATCTGCAAACAACAATGAATGCAGTACTTTTCCTCCTATAGGAATACCCATTTCAGAACATTTTTTATACCACACGTTAAGAGCCTGGTCTAAATAAATATTAAAAATAATTGGTGATAAACTGCTTCCCTGTTTAAGGCCTTTATTCACTGTGAATTCCTCTGTTAAAGTATTCTGTAATTTTTACTTTAGCTTTTGTATTACTATAGATCCTCCTAACAATATTAATCCATTTATCACAGATATTCAGATTTCTCATTGCCGTCCATAACAATTGTCGAGATACACTATCATATGCCATCTCTAAATCAATAAAGGTCATATGTAGTTCTTTATTTTTGCTAGGATTTTCTCTTGTAATTGTCTAATACAGAAAATATTATCAATACATGATCTTCCAATCCGGAATTCACATTATTCTTCTCTTAAGTTATCTTTTCTTTCCTTAAGTTTAAAATTTATAAGTTTACTAAAACTCCTAGCTGTTGAAGGTAAAACGCTTATGCCTCTATAATTGGAACACGGCTTTTTATCACCTTTTTTAAAAATAGGAGTAATATACGATAAATTCCAGTCTTCTGGGATATCGTCTCCAATTTCAAGTTTATTAAAAAGTTTTGTTAAAAATATTAGTAAAATATCTCCTCCATGTTTTAGGAGTTCCGTCTGAATATTTCCTGGTCCTGGTGCTCTCCCATTTTTTGCCTCTTTCAAAGCTCTTCTTACTTCATCTTCTGTTATCTCTGGAGTGTCAAATTTATATTCTACATCCGTATCTTGAAATTGAAACTCATTTCTATTTTCTTGAAGTAAACCTTTATAATGTTGCATCCATTCTGATGGTCTTATCAACTGAATATTTATCTTCCTTCTTTCTGATTTCCTGATATTTTGTAATGTTTTCCAAGCTTCTTTGGATCTAGCATGACCAATCGAATGATCTATATTCGAGCATATATTATCCGAGTACTCATTTTTTGTTCTTTTCACTTCCACCTTTGTTTTATGTTTTAAAGTGATATATTAATTTCGAGATGTTGTTGAGTGATCTGATAACCATTTCATCCGTGCTTTCTTTTTTTTTCTTCTACTAATTGTTTAATGTCGTGATTAAACCATTCATTATTTCTTTTTAGTTCTCGGTTTTCTCTCCCAAGTGCTTCTGAAGCTGCTGAATGTATACTTTCCTTTAGTTGATCATACATTTCCATTGCAGATTTATTTACATTTAAATTAAGTTTTTGCTTTAATCTTGATTGAAAAAGATATTTTATACTCTCATCATAGAGTAAACTTACTTTATATCTTTGTTTCTTCAAAGGGGTTGTATTTATTCTGTCTTCCGTTACTTCAGTATTTTGTTTTTTCCTACTTGTTAATATGAATTTTCCCAAAAGCATATAATGATCACTTCCGCAATCTGGTTTTCTATACACTCTAACATCTTTCACTATCAGATCACGTTTTTGTTTTACAATTATATAATCAATTATTGATTTGAGACTTTTTATTGGCTGTTCCCATGTGTATTTATGCATTTCCCGTTGTTGGAAGAAACTATTCATTATCATATAGCCATGTTGTTTACATAAACTTCTCAATCTATCTCCATTGTCATTTTCCACCTTTTCCCCAAATGGTACAATCACTTTATCTTTCATTCTACTTCCTACTCGACTATTAAAATCTCCTGTTATTATTACTTCTTGATGTTTTTTTTATTTTGTCCAACATTTCTGACAGTTTGTCAAAAAATGCATTTTTCTCTATGGTTGTTGCATCCTCATTTATGGCATATACTCATATTATTTTATCTAATAGTTTTAATAAAACAGAAGAAAGCTAACGAAAAGGAATTATATAAATGTGTGTGGAATTACACAATGTACCTAATAATGACAATTATACTCGATTTCGTTTACAGTGCGGTCCGTCACATTTAAATAACTGATACGACAAATTGCTGTTTTACCAATATAACTGTTAACATATTTATACTCTACTTTATTTTCTTTATCCACAAACTACTGTTGTTTAAACAAAAGAAACTCTACTGAATTAATCTGATGACTATTGGAGTTTAATGGTTGTTTCCGTTTGCGTTTGAATTCTGTGTTTGTCTCGCGATTGATAAAATTGTCGCTGCTTTTGCTTTGGAATTCATACTTAATACTCATCGAGCTCCAACCAGAAAAAATATGACAATCTCGTAAAACGTTAACTTTCAGATGTATATATTGACTTGAGTCCACCGCTGTGGTCTCGAGGTAGCATGCTGACGCAGCGGGCCCGGGTTCGATCCCGGTCGGGGCAGTTTTTCTGGATGAGGTTTTTATCGGGGTTTTTGCTCACCTGTAAGACAAATGTCAGGAAAACTTTAAGGCCCAAACGGTCCCCGAAATCATATGGCCATCATAATCATCCTTATCATTGTCATCATCATCATCCTTCACCGGTGTGGAAAGTAACGGGAAGCTACCACACCTATAATTCCCTAGTAAAGCTGCAAGCATAGCATGAAAATGCTATGATTGCAGTGAAGGACCTGTCTTCGGGCAGAATTACTATGGATGGATATTGACTTAGGTTTTCACGGCCGGAGTTACTATGATGATCTTGTAGAAGATTTCCGGGCTGTTGGCCATGGTCTTGAGGCTTGTAGTTCCCCGACGTTTCGCCAGAGACTGCGTCCGGCATCCTCAAGGGTTGTCTCGAGATTGGCAATTTTGTCGACTACCTGCCCTATTTATACATTTATCCGCGACGTGTTCTCTGCGCGGTCCGTTATCTCGTTGTTACGGACCGCGCAGAGAACACGTCGCGGATAATTGTATAAATAGGGCAGGTAGTCGACTTCCAAATTCTAAATTCACGTTAACCAATGATCAGCTTAGCCCGAAAATGGTCGTTTCTCATTGGAGGATGTGGACTCTGGGGACGTGGCCGGGTCGTCCTCGCTTCGCGGGATAGTGGGCGACATTCGCGGTTTTTCGCGGTTTTCCTCTTGGCATGGCAGCATCATCATCATCAGCAAACCAGCAACAGAAAGGTCAGAGAAGCTTCATCGCCGCGCTTCCTTATCCTGGACTCTCCCACAACGGCGAACTGGCACCTAGGCGGATGAAATATTCTATCTGAGACTTAGAGGCACTTATAAAATGACAGAATTCATTAATTTCCTTCCATATTTACAAAGAAACTGGACTGAAGAGGGCAATCATAAGACCCTAAAACAGTCTGAGGGCGACAGAATTATCTCTGCGCTTTCAATTCTACTCCTAGACAAAATTGTCAGTTTCAAGACAACCCTTGAGGATGCCGGAAGCAGTCTCTGGCGAAACATCGGGGAACTAGAAGCCTCAAGACCATGGTCAACAGCCCGGAAATCTTCTTTCAGATGTATATTTACTGGTGCCTTTTTGCTTTACTTTTTATCCTACATTTTGGACCCTCACTTTTAATACATCCTATATTAAAACAATATAGTTTGAGATAAAAATTGCCATAAAACTTTAAAATTTGTTCTATTAATCCAGTATCTACCATGTTTTGGATCCTAGGTTCACGGATTCAAACCGAACAAGGTTGATGGATTTTATTTATTTTGTTTATTTAGCAGGTTTCACTATGTTTCATAACTACCTGCGCCCAATTAATCTACTGTAATTCTTCTCCACACCTTTCTATCACTCCAGAATCCGTCGTTCAAGCCAAGAATTTGATGAGATTGTAATAAGGAGGCCACTAATCAATGTAGTAAGGAAAAGGATTTTAGTTGAATTATTAGAGATTAGAGAAGAGAGGCTCTTCCTCTATATAAAGGAATATTAACAAACTCACGGGCATTATCGAACCCATAGGTTCATGGCAGCGCGGACATAAGCTCTTCATATATCCCTATCCTGAGCTAATGTTTTGCAATCAATCTCTGTATAAAATACTTCTCTCAAATAATGGTTAATCCTATTCTCCCACCTCATTCTTAGTCTACCAACTGGTCATTTTCCCTCTGGTTTTCCTACAAGAAAGCTTACTTGCACCTCTTTCATTCTCCATAAGTGCCACATGTCCTGCCTATCGCAGTCTACGAGATTTAATTGTTCCAATAAAGACCATGTCGCTCACTTATACATCTCTAGACAAGAAGCATATGTAGACACAGATCGATAGGTTAAGATTTAAAGTACATACTAACTCCGGGAATCGTAAGCCAGGTTGGCGTACATTTTATCTATCTAAGTCTTTGAAATCTAGGCTACAAAGTAAAATTTAGTCATATATTATATGAATAAAGTATCCATGGAATTTCTTCTACATATGGAAATTATGCAAGAGATCTTACGAAAATACCATTTCACACAAGGAAGGACACGGTTTCAACTTCCACATAGCCCGAAATCTCTTAATATCATGATTACCGGCTACTAACAAAACATTTTTTCGTTCAATTTATGTAAATACATGTTCATTACTAAAGTGCAAACGCTTGTTTTTTCTATTAACATTTATCAGCACCCTATTTATCACGAGTATAACAACACAAATATTACATCGTTGTTATTGGAATACGCCTCTGCACAGCTTTGCCTCTTTTATACACAATCAAACTTGGAAAAGAAGAAATACTCCTGATCCTTCTGTGGTAGATGTGGAGTGAGTAAGATGTAGATTATGTTCGTTCCACCCCTTTTCCCCATCGCTGCATTATACCTACCTAAGTTTTTAAAATATACAGCACAAAGATAGGCAGAGAAATACTATCTATCTTGGACTAACAAAACAAGATACAAAATTAAGCTAGATATTTAGTTTGCTAGATATTTAAATACAGGGTGCTCTAAAATTCCCCTTACAGACTTCTAGGATTTGTAGAGGGGACTGAGTTCATAATACTTAGAATTGGAAACCATGTCCGGAAACTTACCGTTTGCGTGCTTCAGCCGTTTGAAAACATGTTTTTAACGCGACCACTTTTACAAGTAATTTATTTATGAGGCGTGACACAGTACATCACTTGTTTTACAATTCAACTCATTAATAACCAAAGAAACTAAATAAAAACTGAACATGACTTGCATTAATAATCCCGGATAAACCCTCCACAATCAATTTTTGCAGTTTTCAAAATTTCGAAAAATTTTGACATTTAAAAAAAAAACCAAGTCTTGGAGTATTCGATAGGTAAATTTTCGATTTAGACGAATTGCGAAGTTATTACTTGTTGAGACACGTGGCGTACGTTCAGGCAATGCTTGTTTTCAAAGGGCTGTAGCACGGAAACGGTAAGTTTCCGGATATGGTTTCCAATTCTAAATATTATTATCAACTCAGTGCCCTCTACAAGTCCTAGAAGTTTGTAAGGGGAATTTTTTAGCATCCTGTATAGTGTAGAGAGCTAGTTTCAGTTGATTGTGCAGTTGAACATTCCTAGTGAAAGTACACAACAAATTGCAGAAACATACATTTACGATTGAACATCCGATATATATTGAGAACATGGAATGCTAGTAAACAAATGAGTGTACTTTGTAACTGCATGTCCCTAGAGTTTAAGTTCCATGTTGTCTTGAATACAAATCAATATATGCACCTCTTGTTGATCAGTAGACGTCCAAATGATATTGACCTCCGTCTACATGTCATGATAAATTCCCTCTCTCTTTCTTTCTGTCTCAGATTTTTTCTATTTTCTCTTCAGAGAAAACAAGTAAGTTAAACGAATTCTTTTACCCCGCATTTCTTTGCAGTCACTTTGTCGTTGATGCAACGTTTAGCGGTTCGTTGCTTGTAGAAAACATGAGCACAGTTTAAGAAGGTCCGGCGACTCGGGTTCGATTCCCGGCGGGGTAGGGGATTTTTAATCTCCACCTTGGGTCTGGGTGTGTGTCTTGTCCTTGTGTCTATGTGTGAGAATAACAGAAAGTTATCAAAAAGGTAAAACAAAAAGGTAAAACAAGAAGGAAAACAGTGTAAACGAAAAAGAGGGGGGAGAAAAGGGGGGCACCATGCTTAATGCAGTGTTTGTAAACGTATATTCACTCTCTTCTCAGTGGAATTAATTTATTGTCCGTCGCCGTGGCGTAGTCGGCACAGTACCTACCTTCCACTCCGGCGACCCGGGTTCGATTCCCGGCGGGGTAGGGGATTCTAAATCTCCACCTTGGGTCTGGGTGTGTGTCTTGTCTTATGTTTGTATGTATGAATAAGATAAAAAGGTTAACAAAGGTAAAACAAAAAGGAAAAACAGTGTGAACGAGAGAGAGAGAGAGAGAGAGAAAGAGAGAGAGAGAGAGAGAGAATATGATTTCCGCAAAATAAAATTTCTTTCAATTTAAAATAATTTGAAACAATAGCAACTTATTCATTGAAAAGTTGGCACATGGATATCCTAATCTAATAATATCAAAGTTAAAAACACGCTTTACCCATACATTAATGATCATGCGAGAAACAACAATGTGTGTGCATTAAAACCGGGTACCTTGACCAGTCCGCAGAACCCATAAACGATGTGTTTAGAAATAGAGTATGCCCATATGTTACTTACCAAAAAATGCAGATAAAGACACAAGTCATCGAAATTATAATTTTTCAAGGAGAAATTCACGTCCGAAAAATGACATCTATGACATACAACGTCCAATATCACAGCGCTTCTGTTAAGCAAAACTATAAATTGAATACATTAAGGAATCTAACTTCTTCTTCACTTCACGCGCTAGGCAAATTGCCTGTTCCGCCTCACAGTTGTTCTGTCCATCTTTTCACTGGCCTTTCTCCATTCCTTAAACCTCTTGGCTTGTAGTTAACCCTTAAATTCGTAATGTATCCTTTTGGATACATTAGTTGGTTTAATTAATTTAACATTTTAAATAAATCAGAAGAAAACGAACAAAAAGAAACCACTTAATTGTGTGTCTAATTATACAATATACATAATAATAAGAGTTATACAAGATTCCGTTTTCAGTGCGGTCCGCCACATTCAAATAACTAACGGAAGAAATTTGTGTTTTGCCAATTTAAGGGTTAAATGCTGATTTTGGTAACCTTGTTACATTCATTCTTTCTACGTGACTAAACCATGTATCTCTGTATTCTTTGATTCTATCATTCATTGGATATATATTTAACTCTGTTCTTATACCTTCATTTTTATCCGATCCAATCTTGTGCAGCCTATTGTTCTTCTAAGGAAGTTCATTTAAAAGCTTTGTATTCTACTTTGTAATGTTTTGGTGTCTGCCGCGGTGGACTAGTGCTTATGTTCCTTGCCGCTGGTCCCGAGGGTCGCGGGTTCAAACTCGGCTGGGGTCGATGGATTTTTTTAGGAGCAAGTCCTCCGGGAGGGACCTTAAGCCGTGGGTCCCGAGTCTGAAGATTTTCAGGCTCGTTAAAGATCCTTAAGCCTGAATGAAAAGGCCTCTAAGCAAAATTAACCGAATTTTTCCGTCCTAGTACTACCTTGGTTTCCTAGATTTCAGTATGAGGCAGAACGCTGACCATAGACCACTCAAATGACATCTATACGAAAACAAGTGTAACTAAATTAGTATGGTTCAAATTCTTCCCTGAAGGTGGAGAGTGCCTTAATCTCTGTTAGGGGAAACATGGGCTTACAATAAGAAGAATGTGTTGGTCATTACCCAAGTTTCACTCCCATAAAGTAATGCAAGAACTGCCAATGTTTTATAAAACTTCAATCTAGTATCTCTTCTTGTTTTGTTCTTTAATGTTTTATGTATAGTTCCGCATATAATTTGAAATTTCAACAGTTTTATATGTATGTCTCGTTCAGTTCTTGTGTTTATAGTAAAATTACAACCCAAAGAATTGAAATTTGTTACTTGTTGTAGAGATTTGTTGTTTATTATAATAATAATCTGTTACAAAAAATTCTCTCTCAAAAAATTCTCACTCCATGCCACCACGATTAGTCTCAGAGCAGAAATGAGTGGCGTTGAACTTATTACAAGCTAACTTTCCTCCACTTACTCAAATGTCATATTATGTTTCTGGAATGTTATTTGTCAAGTAATTTAAGTGCATTTTGGAGTCTGGTTCATTAACTTATGCATAAAATTATATACGTTTGTACAAAATGTATTGTGTAATGTTGTGTTGTGATTATACTGAAATGCAAGAGTTTTGAAGTTCAGCATGCAACTTTAACACAATGACATGCAGCACTGCGAGAGGCAGACAGTGTGCAATTTTGCGACTTCTCTACTCAAGACATCTGTCTGCTGCACCTGTCTTTCCAAATTACTCTCATATGCTTGCTTTCATCATATCTCCCACTTACAGCTGATAGAAAAGAAATTATCTTTGACTATTTAACTCATGCCCCAAATGGGAGTCAATGACCAATCACGTTTCAATGATTTTTTATTTACAACCAATCACAGTCGTGTTTCGCCTAGAATTTACCAACTAAAGTTTATCATAATAAAGAAAGCACTTCCTTTTTAACATTCTGAATAGGTCATGTCATTATTTTGCAATGACTCCGTAAGAAATACGGCTACCAGATGGTATATATAGTGCATGAAAGTCAGCAGAAAGCGCATGCGATAGATAATACAAAAACATTTGTAAGAATTGATTATACCACAAAAAAACGCTATTTGCACTTTCTTAAATTAATTATTTTCCAGGAAATGACGTTGCAGAAAAATATAATTGACATATTTACACCATAGGAGATCAGAAACTTATAACGTTGGTTATAAATTTCTCCACTAGGGTGCATTCTTACAATATTGCGATCCTTTGGCAATAGATAATATGATCTGGCTGCAGTGACAAACAAAAGAAGCAAATGAAGCGTATCAATCGTTTCTCATTTGTTTTCAAACATCGCCGTTTACATTAAATATATAAATATTTAAAAATAACTATGTTTAAATAATGATTTGTGAATAAACAGCTTAATTGTATTCGTTAAATAGTCCTAACAATGCCACTCTTGATTTCCAAATTCTCTAGATAAATTGGAAATCACTCGTGACATTACTTATGATAATTTTTTTTCTGTATTGTCGTATGTATATTTAACTAAATGTTCATTGGAATTATTTCAATATCAAATACATATATTAACATATATTAAATGATTAATTATTAATTATAAAATACGATCTATATGTTATTATTTACAGTACTCTATACATAATTTTAATATAATTGCAAAAAGGTACAATATGGAAATCAATACAAAGAAAACTAAAGTGATGGCGTTTTGTGGGAAATACCCTATACCTAGCAAAATTGTTTTGGACGATAAAATTTTAGAACGAGTAAATTAATTTAATTATTTGTGTTATAATTTAAAATTTCAAGATGAAGCTGATATATCAAAGAAAATCACAAATTTCACAAAAACAACGGGGATAATTAACAGTATAATGAAACAGAAGAACACAAGATTACGGCTTTATAAGGTTTTCGCAAGACCAGTATTAAGATATGGTAGTGAAGCATGGACAATTCGAAGAACAGATGAAAGCCGAATAACAGCAAATGAGATGCGATTTATGCGCCGTACAGCAGGCTACACAAAGTGGGAGCATAAAATAAATGAGGAAATTATGGAAGAGTTGGATGTAGAACCCATTCTTCACCATATACAAAACTACCAGAACAACTTGAAAGTCCATCTTCAATGAATGCAGTCTCATAGAATTCCAAAAGCCGTGCTTCGTTACTGCCCCAAGGCAAAAGATCGCTGGGATGTCCAAAAAAGCACTGGAAGGAAAACTGCTCTTTGATATCGTAACAGGCCACACGGCCTAATACTTGCATGGATGATGATGATGATGATGTTATTATTAACATGGTGTATCTTCGAATAGTACCATGTACAGAATAATAATAATAATAATAATAATAATAATAATAATAATGGGGGCACGCCGTAGCGTAGTGGTTTAAGGCACTGCGCTACAAGCCGGAAGATCGAGGTTCCGAGTCCCCGGTGAGATCAGGATTTTTGAACTGACCCAAACTTTCTGGCGGCACTATGACCCTGGGGTCGACTCAGCCTCTAACGGAAATGAGTACCAGATGCTTGTTCTGGGGTAAAGGCGGCCGTCACGCAGGTCTGATAACCCGGCTGACATCAAGTGCCGATTGTCAAGAAAAAGTGGGAGCCTTAACCTTATACTACCCCCGAGGATCTCCTGAGGCCTGTAGTGGAATCACTTTACTTTACTTTACTTTACTTTACTTTACTTTACTTTACTTTACTTTACTTTACTTTACTTTTAATAATAATAATAATAATAATAATAATAATAATAATAATAATAATAATAATAATAATAATTCCTTATTCTTAGTTTAATGTCTCATTTGAGGTAACTTTACGAATTCCATGTCATCCAAGTGTCACAGTGACATGATCTGTCGGGAGAGGGTATTTAAACTGTTTACCACTTACACACTTTTATGGCCCCACATGCATATGCAGGGTTTCCCGGCTGAGGATCAGCTCAATTGAGGAGCCACCTCCGAGTCATCACACACACTATTAAAGCAAAACACAACATTCACTTGTATAACACAATAAAGACGAATGTGATAGGCTTTAACCGATGAATTAAACACAACAATAGTTAAATACAGAATAAATTGTAAAGAACGCTTGGCAAGGATGACTGAGGACAGAATACCAAAAGCAACATAAAAATATTCACCAAGAGGAAGAAGTTTGGGAAGACCAAAGAAAATATGGAAAGAGCAGGAATTTGGAGTCGAAACAGGCTAGATTATTCTAGAAATTGTTGAATTATAAAATGAAAATCTTTCAGTAGTAGAAGAACCGTGAAGAAGAAGAAGAAGTTTCTCAGCAATTGTCTTACAGGTAAGGAAAACCTCTGTATTTGTCTCGACCGGGGATCGAACTCAGGCCCACTCCGTACTAAGTCAACGACATTACCCTGAGACCACAACTGTGGAAAATAATAGGCTAATAATAATAATAATAATAATAATAATAATAATAATAGCTGTTGAAGCCAGAGGGAAAACGCCCAGTTGGTAGACCAAGAATGAGGTGGGAGAATAACATTAACTATGATTTGAGGGAAGTAGATTATGCAGGGAATGATTGGAAAGCATTAGCCCAGGATAGGGATGTATGGAGAGTTTATGTCCGCGCGGCCATGAACCTACGGGTTCGATAGTGCCAGTGAGTAAAGAAGTAAGTTGAATGAAGATGCAGAACAGAATATAGAATATGATAAATTTGCATGCAAAAAAAACAGTAGAGTCACGAGCCAAGTACATTAGAAGCTGAAATGGGCATAGAAAAATTAAAGATGTATAAAGTATCAGAATCAGATATAATCCCGGCAGAACTCATAAAAGCAGGAGAGGAGTAAATTGATCGACGAGTTACACAGTTTGTTTGTATGATTTAGGAAACGAAACTGTTCCAAATCCCAACTTTAAGATATGAGATATAACTGATTGCAATGAGTAACGAACTCACTGGCACTATCGAACCCGTAGGTTCATGGCCGCACGGACATAAGCTCTCCATACATCCCTATTCCGAGCCAATGTTTTCCAATCATCCCCTATATAATATACTTCCCTCAAATCATAGTCAATGATATTCTCCCACCTCATTCTTGGTCTATCAACTAGGCGTTTCCCTCTGGTTTTCCTACAAGAAGCTACCATGCACGTCTTTCATTCCCCATTCGTGCCACATGTCCTGCCCATCGCAGTCTACGAGACTTAACTGTTCTTATTATATCTGGCTTCCTATGAAGACCATGTAGCTCACTATTATGTACTGGAACTGTTCGAGTTAAAATGCAGAAGATGAAACATTATTTTTGAAAGGCCTCCATATTGGAATAACTTGAATAAGTTTAATAATTTATTTGAGGATGGCTGGCTTACCAGGTACTAATTTTATAATTAACATCTTATAACCACAAAATCTCGGAGCCCTTATTAAAATTATTGATAAGACTAGAAACAATCGAGAAAAATTCTTCTTCTTCCTCTTCTTCTTTAAATGAGTTTTAACTGTTTAACAACACATTTGACAAGATTAGTTCAGCAAAAATATGTTTGAATAGAAAAATGGATATTAAGAAATGTAATAAACGTTTAATAAAAAGATTAGTTTATGTTGGATATAAATATGTTAGAAAATAAAAATGTGGAACTAGAAAGAAAGGCTGATACAAATGTACGAGTAAAACATAATGTGAAAGAAGCAAAACTCAATTTCTGTAAAACTTATACTTGAGAGATGATGATTATGATGTTCAACTGTAGGAAGAGATTATCTTACAAACGATGCAAGATTTATAATTCAGTATGTTGTCCTAGCAGCTTAGAATCTTAGATCTTGAAATCTGACCGTTAAAGTTAGCTGTTGGAATAACCCCAAGCTTTACTCAAGTAATAGTAAATACAAACCCCGACATTTTATTTGAGAACATGCTTATACGTACGTAGTGGTTAAGAATCGCTCACCTGATAAAGTGGCTGTTCAATATGGAAAACACATCAAGTGAAAGATTCCTACCGACCAAAGTCTTTAAAGAACAACACTAGGGATTAGGGGAAATAACTAACTCACTGGCACTATCAAAACATAAGCTATGCATGCATCCCTATCTGAGCTAATGTTTACCAATCATTCACTGTATAATCTACTATCCTCAAATCATGGTTATTTATTCTCCCAACTCATTCTTGGCCTGCATACTGGGTTTTCCTACGAGCTTCCATGTCCCTCTTTCATTCCCCTTCGTGCCACATATCCTGTCTATCAGTCTATGATACTTAACTCTTCTTATTATATCTGATTTCCTACAAAAAAAACATGTGTCTCAATATAAAATTTCAAAACACGCGCGTATTCCAATTCAACGTTGTGTTAAAATTTTATTTTAATATAAAACACGCGCTTATTCGAATGCACATGGTGTTAAAATTTCAAAACACACGCGTATTCGAATTAAACGTTGTGTTAAAATTTCATTTTAGTATAAAACACGCGCGTATTCGAATTCAACGTTGTGTTAAAATTTAATTTTGATATAAAACACGCGCCTATTCGAATGCAACGTTGTGTTAAAATTTCATTTTGATATAAAACACGCCCGTATTCGAATTCAACGTTGTGTTAAAATCTCATTTTAATATAGAACACGCGCGTATTCGAACTGAACGTTGTGTTAAAATTTAAATTTAATATAAAACACGCGCGTATTCGAATTCAACGTTGTGTTAAAATCAAATTTTAATATAAAACACGCGCGTATTCGAATTCAACGTTGTGTTAAAATCTAATTTTAATATAAAACACGCGCGTATTTGAATGCAACGTTGTGTCAAAATCTCATTTTAATATAAAACACGCGCGTATTCGAATGCAACGTTGTGTTAAAATTTAATTTTAATATAAAACACGCGCGTATTCGAATGCAATGTTGTGTTAAAATTTCATTTTAATATAAAACATGCGCGTATTCGAATGCAACGTTGTGTTAAAATTTCATTTTAATATAAAACACGCGCGTATTTGAATGCAATGTTGTGTTAAAATTTCATTTTAATATAAAACATGCGCGTATTCGAATGCAATGTTGTGTTAAAATTTCATTTTAATATAAAACATGCGCGTATTCGAATACAACGTTGTGTTAAAATTTAATTTTAATATAAAACACGCGCGTATTCGAATGCAACGTTGTGTTAAAATTTAATTTTAATATAAAACACGCGCGTATTCGAATGCAATGTTGTGTTAAAATTTCATTTTAATATAAAACATGCGCGTATTCGAATGCAACGTTGTGTTAAAATTTAATTTTAATATAAAACACGCGCGTATTCGAATGCAATGTTGTGTTTTAAAATTTCATTTTTAATATAAAACATGCGCGTATTTGAATGCAACGTTGTGTTAAATTTCATTTTAATATAAAACACGCGCGTATTTGAATGCAACGTTGTGTCAAAATCTCATTTTAATATAAAACATGCGCGTATTTGAATGCAACGTTGTGTCAAAATCTCATTTTAATATAAAACACGCGCGTATTCGAATGCAACGTTGTGTTAAAATTTAATTTTAATATAAAACACGCGCGTATTCGAATGCAACGTTGTGTTAAAATTTCATTTTAATATAAAACATGCGCGTATTCGAATGCAACGTGGTGTTAAAATCTCATTTTAATATAAAACACGCGCGTATTTGAATGCAATGTTGTGTTTAAAATTTCATTTAATATAAAAACATGCGCGTATTCGAATGCAACGTTGTGTTAAAATTTAATTTTAATATAAAACACGCGCGTATTCGAATGCAACGTTGTGTTAAAATTTAATTTTAATATAAAACACGCGCGTATTCGAATGCAATGTTGTGTTAAAATTTCATTTTAATATAAAACATGCGCGTATTCGAATGCAACGTTGTGTTAAAATTTAATTTTAATATAAAACACGCGCGTATTCGAATGCAATGTTGTGTTAAAATTTCATTTTAATATAAAACATGCGCGTATTTGAATGCAACGTTGTGTTAAATTTCATTTTAATATAAAACACGCGCGTATTTGAATGCAACGTTGTGTCAAAATCTCATTTTAATATAAAACATGCGCGTATTTGAATGCAACGTTGTGTCAAAATCTCATTTTAATATAAAACACGCGCGTAATCGAATGCAACGTTGTGTTAAAATTTAATTTTAATATAAAACACGCGCGTATTCGAATGCAACGTTGTGTTAAAATTTCATTTTAATATAAAACATGCGCGTATTCGAATGCAACGTGGTGTTAAAATCTCATTTTCATATAAAACACGCGCGTATTTGAATGCAACGTTGTGTCAAAATCTCATTTTAATATAAAACATGCGCGTATTTGAATGCAACGTTGTGTCAAAATCTCATTTTAATATAAAACACGCGCGTATTCGAATGCAACGTTGTGTTAAAATTTCATTTTAATATAAAACACGCGCGTATTTGAATGCAACGTTGTGTCAAAATCTCATTTTAATATAAAACATGCGCGTATTTGAATGCAACGTTGTGTCAAAATCTCATTTTAATATGAAACACGCGCGTATTCGAATGCAACGTTGTGTTAAAATTTCATTTTAATATAAAACATGCGCGTATTCGAATGCAACGTGGTGTTAAAATTTAATTTTAATATAAAACACGCGCGTATTTGAATGCAATGTTGTGTTAAAATTTCATTTTAATATAAAACATGCGCGTATTTGAATGCAACGTTGTGTTAAAATTTCATTTTAATATAAAACATGCGCGTATTCGAATGCAACGTGGTGTTAAAATTTAATTTTAATATAAAACACGCGCGTATTTGAATGCAATGTTGTGTTAAAATTTCATTTTAATATAAAACATGCGCGTATTTGAATGCAACGTTGTGTCAAAATCTCATTTTAATATAAAACATGCGCCTATTTGAATGCAACGTTGTGTCAAAATCTCATTTTAATATAAAACACGCGCGTATTCGAATGCAACGTTGTGTTAAAATTTCATTTTAATATAAAACATGCGCGTATTCGAATGCAACGTGGTGTTAAAATTTAATTTTAATATAAAACATGCGCGTATTCGAAAGCAACGTTGTGTTAAAATTTCATTTTAATATAAAACATGCGCGTATTGAATTCAACGTTGTATTAAAATTTCATTTTAATATGAAACACGCGCGTATTCGAATGCAACGTTGTGTTAAAATTTCATTTCAATATAGAAAACGCGCGTATTCGAATTCAATGTTGTGTTAAATTTAATTTTAATATAAAACACGCGCGTATTTGAATGCAACGTTGTGTTAAATTTCATTTTAATATAAAACACGCGCGTATTCGAATGCAACTTTGCGTCAAAATTCCAAGACAATCGACTGAGTACTTTTCGAGTTTTGCGAGCACAAACTTACGCCGGCTGAATTGTTATATATAAAGATGTTGGTTATACGTAATGTTTAAGAAACAATAGAATTTGTATCCAATCAAATAACAATTCATTATTGTTTACATAGTGTTATTTGATATTGAACAATAAATCACAGACTTACATG
This sequence comes from Diploptera punctata, assembly GCA_030220185.1. NCBI lineage: Eukaryota > Metazoa > Arthropoda > Insecta > Blattodea > Blaberidae > Diploptera > Diploptera punctata. The sequence goes on from JASPKZ010003882.1 coordinate 3,554,995, forward strand.
AATTTGTTCGTGTTTGTTTTAATAATGAACTCGATGATCGAATAATGAGTAGCTTTTTTATACTTCCGTTTTATATCGAAACATTTGACATTGTTCTACCATATCTAGAAAATTTAGTTGTATACTTTTATCTGTATATATCAGTGGCGTGCGATGGTCATAGCAATTACCCCAGCTGTATGACGAAAATGTGACTTATAGTTTATAAAATCTTTTCTTCCGAATTATTCAGTGTACAAATAGTATAAAATTCCTTGTATTTTTTTTATTAGATTCGGTAAATCTGGAAGTGACCTATCTTGTTGTACAAGGTATTTTTTCTCGTTGAAAGATCTGCAAGAAAAGTTCCCATTTGTAAATTTTACAGTCACTAACATTCATTTTTACTAAATTGGCAAATCACATTTATCAGTAACACTTTAAAACTAGTAAAATCGCATTAATAACGCGTTTGAACGAACTCAGTGTCGATATTAAATTCAACTGTTGCTTTCCACAAATAATATCTACACTTTCGTAATAATCCAATTATTGTTTTTCAGTTACATAATATAAATAAAGCTTCTTAAATTGACAGATTGCTGTAGCTGTGCCACATCATTTTATTTATTTATTTTTGTATTTTGTAAAAATGTAACTAGCATAAATTAAAATTATAAGTTAGGAAATGCTATTTCGAAAAATTCTATTATTTAGGAATTGGCGCTTCCTAAATCAGCCATTCGCGTTTCTTCGTCAAATGAATGTGTCATGAATCGATAGGTCGAAACATCATTCGACCTTCTGTATACTTATTCGAGTTGTGACGTTAACCAGGTACTGCTGCTATTCAATAAAAAGTCGATGGAATAAGACACAAGTTTCGTCTAGTGAATTACATTGAGCAACAAAAAATAAACTTTTTTTTTGTCTCAGAAAGAAAAATATGTAATTCTGATAGTATTTTTTCTCCTGAATTCAAATGTGATATTGGTTTTTCTCCATCACGCAAGGTTTCCGAGAGAACAAACATTTATAATTTCAAACACTTTAATATTGTCTACATTCGTAACTACACAATATTCGAACATTCGGACTCACCTAGAAATGACGATTTTCTGCTACATTTCGCCTGTGGAGCATCCCTCTGATGGTCCAACAATAATCGGCCAGCATATTAGGATTCCATTTGCCTTGATATTTCTTTTCCATAGCTGAAATCTGAAGCTGAAAAGTGTTCCCCGTGCTCATCGTTCACTGCGCCAAGATTTTCCGGAAAGAAATCTAGGTTTATTAAAAACGAATTATTTAAATCCATTATTTGAAATTGAAATAAAAAAAACCGTGGGTGATGGAGAAATTCCGAATACATATTTGAAAACAAGATGAAAGATTGCATTAAGTACAACTATTGGTACTCAAGAGACAAAAATCATGTTGACCAGTGTTATTATTATTATTTTAGTATTATTATTATTTTTTATTGCTGATTAGCCCATCTGCCCTACAATTTTGAACCTAGGACCTTAGAGAGTTTTCTTTGAGCCCAAATTTCTTTCATTCTTTTGCTATGAGCTTGTATTCTATCATCTGTCCAAGTTGTTCCAGTTTTTTTCTTCGGTTTGTCCTCTTGGTCAACTTGCAACTTATTCACCTTAATTCTAAATATATCTCTGTTTGGGATATCTTCTTTAGTAATTCCTGCCAATTTTAAGTCGTTTTTGACTTCATCAATCCACTTCATAGTATACACTGGAGCTTTACTTCTGTTTTCGTAGAATTCCATTATCTGTTTTGTAAGAGTATTTGAGTTCATTCGTTAAATATGGCCATAAAATTTTAACCTTCGTTTTCTAATATCACTATGAATGTCTGTATATATTTTTGTTTCCTTTTTACTTCTGGGTCTATGACTTGTGGACCTAAAAGTTTTCTTATAATTTTGCATTCTTTTTTCACTATATTTTCGATATATTTTTTCTGTTCAAAATTAATGTTTCTGCTCCATATTATTATTATTATTATTATTATTATTATTATTATTATTATTATTATTATTATTATTATTATTATTATTATTATGCCTTAAATTAGTGTTGTCAGTGTGTATGAAATCAAATGATATTGGAAAATCATTCCATGTTGTCTAGTAGCTTATATTATAATGAACAAAGTGTATGTTGACAAAAGAACTCGCGCTGTTGTGAACCCCGCTGGAAGTATGTTGCTCCTCACTGCACACACATCGTGGCTCAGTTCTCGCCGGACCGCCGCGCCGCGTGGTCAGACATGTTGTTGTGTTGTGATGGAGGATGAGCTAGATGACTCGTGCTGTTCCAGTGATAACCGGGGGCGGCCACTTTACCGTTCCCGGAGCCTCCCCCATCTGCCCTACAATAATGAACCTAATCGGGGGCGGGGAAAACAAAGGCTTGTGGCGGCGGCAGACGTGAGACAACTGTTAACTCTGAAACAACATTATTATCCTGAGGGCGGTTGGGGGTGGATCGTAGTCATTGTTGGCATGTTGGTACAGTTGCTCAGTCATGGACTACACGTGGCTTCTGGAATTCTGGTGGGAGAAACTGTGCGACGTTTCGGCAACGACATCGCTACGCCGGCCGGTGAGTTACTATTGTCAAATTTCAGGGGTGTCACCAGTTACATTCGCCTATAATTTTGACTGAAGCGCCTAACAGCTTTTGTAATAAAATGCAATAAATAAAACAATGCCTGTTTCAGTGAATACGAAAAGAAAAATTATCAATTAAATAGGGAAAAGGACATTCTTTAAACATATAGAATCTCTGCAGTGCATTTTCATCGTTAATACAGATTGTACTTTTTATAAACAAATCGGATATGCATTAAGCTACTGTTATAGGAAATGTTCTAGATTGCCAATAATCAAGAATCAAAAACATTATTAAAAATTAACATAAATAAGTGAATAAATATTATTCGTTTAAATGCCACTTAAATATAATTTAATTATGAATATTTTCTAGACGGTAAGTTAATGTTTTTGTCTTAAGAAAATTTATTTTTCTACTTTTTTAAATGATGTATGTGAAGAATCTTAAATAATAGATCTGTTCGAATTTTAAATTCTTACATGAAAGATATTGGAACCCTGTATTTTGTTTTCGAACCTGATCAAAAATAGTTGGTACTTCATTTCTCATTCGTTATATTCTTTAAATGTTATTGTATTTTTAGTCAATATTTATTTATTTTCTTTATTTAATAAAGAAGGCCATATGTAATTTCTGAAATCAATGCTGACTCACTGGAAGTAAAAACCTAGTTTTGACAGTTCTCATGTCGATTCTCAATTGTTTTAACTGTTTTCATGTCGATTCTTAATTTCTTTGAAACATATATATTTTTACAAACAATTTTACTAAATAAGTTTCCATTTTATAAGTCTGTTGGAGAAAATGTTTGAATTAAATAGTAAATTAATATCGATTTATGAATTTCCATTTATTTTATTATTCTTTTTAATTTATTATTAATTAATTAATTTAGGAATTTACGTGATTCTACTGGCCCTATATCTATATACATACAGTTCTACTAATTAGTTTCCATAATTACTTCTAAAAATTCTACCTGAAATCAGTTTTAAAATAGTTAATTTCCTAAAAAAAACCCGTATCAAATTGTATGCTTCTTGTCTAGTTACATGGTAGAGGATAGCCATTTTTCTCTAATCATCCAATTTCGATAATTACTTTGTGAATATAAGCGTAAGATGGGTTAAGTGGATAATTTTATGAAAGAAGTATAATTTTCCCAGACTCTTTCCCACATGAATAAATGTTAGGTTAGGTCATGTTTGCTCCAGTTTGATACATTTTACTTCACATATTAAATATCAGTTACTCTATTTTTACTATACGTAGCACAACCCTCTTTATTAAATATATAATTGCATTATCTTATTTATTCACGTATTGTGAGTAGTTAGAAATTCCATGTAATAAATATCTTCATTTCTCACCTCACTACATCTCATGACGTCATTTAAATGCCGCTTGGAATGTGGCGTGTAACAATCAGACATAGTACAGTGTTATATTTTACTTCCTTACTTACATGTTAAAAAGCAAGCTGCTTTAATCGCTAATGTATTAGGTAGAATTATAATAGTAACTCATACTTTTATTCAGTATGTAGTGTTTCTCGTAAGTGCCGACTTTTGTAAAATGTATAGCCGGAAGGGGTCGGGGATGTACAACCATTTAAAATTTAGAGAATAGAAGCTGTAACGACATCACTAACACAAACTTCAAAATTTGCAATACGTTAATGATAATCTTTGTTAAATGTTTGTGTTAACATGTAGGTTGGAATGGCAATTTAACCACTATTTTCTCGAGGCAGTTATTAAAATTTGGCGGACCGCCGTGAAAACGAAATAACTGTTATTATTAGATATATTGTGTAATTCCACACACATTTAGATAATTTCTTCTCATTCATTTTTTCTGCTTTATTAAAATATTAAGTAGATTAGACCAAATTATGTACCTTATAGGATACAGTGCCAATTTAAGGGTTAAACCTGTAATAAACTAAAGAAAGACTTGTATATTGTTCCTATTAATTGTAAATCTACTTAGATTATTTTGTTATTATTATTATTATTATTATTATTATTATCAGTTATTCTTATTCTTACTATACGTAGCACAAACCCTCTTTTATTAAATATATAATTGCATTTATCAAACACATTTGAAGAAAGAAATAAGTATTTGGGAAATCTAAAAGTACTAAAGATGGACAAAAAAAGAAACAGAGTATACAGAAGAAGGAAAAACAGGTTCCAATATAGGAGGAAAGTATGCTATATCTGCCCTAAATGGAATATTATGGACACAAACATATCTTTTAAAAGAAACAAAAAATATATTTTTAATACAATAATCAGAAGCATTATTACCTATGGAGCTGAGGGATGGGCTTTTTAATGCACAAATGAAAAAAAAAAATTTGGCTGCCCACTGAAATGGAACTAATGGAGACGTGCTGCAAGAATATCAAGGAAGGATTAAAATCAGAAATTTCATTATATAAAGAAAAAAAGGCAGGTACAATATTTAATATTAGATTTTATAAAGAAGAAAGAAACAAATAAATTGGTACGGACACATTAGAAGAATGGAAGAAGGAAGACTACCTAAAGATAATCCTGGATTGGGAAACAACCAAGGAAGGAAAGAGAAGGGTATAGACCAACTATTGACGTGGATTCAGGGAATAATGATGAAGCTTAAAGAGGGCGGGGGGAAATAGAAGAAGATGGTTAGATTGATTATGAGATGAACAGACAAGAATGGAAAAAAAAAAATGTGTTGATTAAAACAAATGTGTAGTTAACTGTGAACATGGGTACCGGAAAAATGTATATTCATTGTAAAAGCCGGATAATAAAATAAATAAAGTAGGAAAATATACATTTCAACAATGGAGAAGAACTAAAACCTAGTATTGAATGTACTTATGAATGTACATTCATTGTAAAAGCCGGAATAATAAAAAAATATTATTATTATTATTATCATTATTATTATTATTGTTATTGTTATTATTATTATTATTATATTATTATTATTATTATTATTATTATTATTATTATTATTATTATTATTATTATTAATCATCATCACTCCAGGGATTAATGCATCAGCCCAACGTCTTCTAGGTCTTCCAACATGACGCCTTCCTCTTGCTTGATAATTTCTTGCTAACAATGGATATCTCTCCTTACTCATTCCATCCATATGATCAATCCATTTCCGTCTGTAATTCGTGACTTATTATTATTATTATTATTATTATTATTATTGTTATTATTATTATTATTATTATTATTATTATTATTATTATTGATAATATTGTCATTAATAATATTGGGGGATTCGACCCTTGTGTAAACTTGGGGAGGGACTCTGGACCATTTGACCCTGCGGGTCAGCCTCTATGGTGTTCATACATATGTATTTATTAATAGCAGATATTTGATATTTACTTTTAAAGTTCGCAATAATCAGTGAGCCTGTGAATACCCTTTTTTCTGTTTTCAGTGTGTGGGGAATTTTCGCATCAAGGTGTTAACAAACAGCACTTTCTTGACCATTTATAGAATTTAAAAATATATTAAAATATCCGAAATTTCATTAAATTTACGGTAATATGTTTATTTATAGAAACTTTCTGGTTTATCAAACTTAATATCTGTAGGTATAAATAAAATTTACTATTCAAAACATGTTGAATTTTTTTACCTTATTAACGTTTTGGTCTGCCATTGTGTTGCAATGGATAGCGTGTATGACTAATTCAGGTTCAATTCCCAGATATACCATATATAGTTTTCGTGTATATAGAATCCGAAACGGGATCCACTCGGCCTTCTGGTGACAAGAGATTAAGTTGGCCTACTCGGTATGAAAAGTAACAAAATTCAGTAAAAAAAAAGACTGAAACTAAGATTGAGAATCATGTGACTCCTCATACCAACTTGTTTCAGGAATCATCTCGCTTGACCTTCCGAATCTGACGTTCTACGGATTATTTATTTATTATTATGCATTTGTTTGTCTTATATGCTGAATGTTAGTAATGTATAAAATATATTTTAGAATGTCTGTCACTGTGAGGAAAAAAGGAGGCCTTCGGTAACTTAGGTATGATTTTTGCTATACTAGCTATTGGTCTTCTAGGTTTTATTTTTTAGAACTTATTTATAGGTTATGGAACTTGTATATGAAAATAGATTATTTTAAGTCTAGTATAGGGGATATTTTGATCGGTAGAGTTTATACCTTCCACTTCGGCGACCACCGTTCGATTCTAGTGGGGCTAGGGGATTTTAAGTTTCCAAGTTCGGTCCGGGTATATGTACTATGTATGCTTACTTAAAAAAGTTAAGAAGTGGAAAATAAAATAAATAAATAAAAAGTGGAAAAGAAGAAAGAAAAACACGATTATAATAATAAAGTATAAAATGGTTTTATAAATATAGGCCTATTTATATTAATAAATAGGATCTTCTTGATGGTAAAATTATATTACATATAGTTAAGGCTGCAAAAGATACATCGATGTTTTAAAACATTGATGTATTGTTTATAAAACCCCGAACATCGACGATACATCACTCCTTATGAACGGTATTTTATGAACGATATTTTGTCATGCCTAGCGCCATTTATTATATTATTTCAAAGATGCGACAGCTAATGGTAAAATCATCAACCATATTAAAAATTACTTAACCAGCATGCAAGCTGCAGTTCTACTGAGTCTTATGACGAATCTGAAATGGATCTAAATAATGAATCCGAACGTGGCATGCGTAGTTATCACAAACAATATATTTCCATCCATAGTAATTCTGCCCGAAGGCAGGTCCTTCACTGTAATCATAGCATTTTCATGCTATGCTTTCAGCTTTACTAGGGAATAGTGTAGGTGTGGTAGCTCCCGTTGCTTTCCACACCGGTGAAGGATGATGATGATAATGATAATGGTAAGGATAAGGATGATGGCCATATGATTTCGGGGACCGTTTGGGCCTTAAAGTTTTCCTGACATTTGTCTTACAGGTGAGGAAAACCCCCGATAAAAACCTCACCCAGAAAAACTGCCCCGACCGGGGATCGAACCCGGGCCCGCTGCGTGACAAGGCAGCACGCTACCTCGAGACCACAGCGGTGGATACAATATATTTAGAATAGATTAATTTATCCTGGTGGAGTTAAGGTCACGTGGCCTTCTCTTCCACTCACCAGGACAAACATATGTTACATATAAATACAAAAAATTCAATAATAGTACATACTAAACAATAAAGTATCTGTCAAATTGAATAATAATGAAAATAATGTCTAATAATACAATAATATTAAGTACAATTAAAATTAAATTAATGATAGAATGAATACAGAAAGGAATAACAGCTCAAATCTATTATTTATAAAAAGAAAAGAAAAAAATACAAAGAAAGCAATAAACTATATTGAATTAATCTAACGCTTATTATACAAGGAATTAGGTAAATATATTAACAAATCTTAAAACTATTTTTATTAAATAATGAGAAAACAAATTATTAATTTTTAAAAAGTAATATTAGTGAGTTGTTTCTGTTAATAATTTTATTTTCAATTTGTTTCTGAACGATGGTAAAGTTTCGCCGTCTCTGACATAGGGCGGAAGGGAAATCCATGTTCTAGCAGGAGAAACTGTAAAAGATTTCGAATAATAGGTAGTGTGATGAGGAGGGATATAAAGGACACTGCGCTCAAGGGATCGGATATCTAATTTATGTGTAACCGAGAGTCTAGTGAAGCGGTGTGATAAATAAAAAGGTAATGATGTGTACACTGTTTTATAGAGGAGGCATAGGGAATGAATGGTTCTACGATCTTGTAGACGAGGTCATGACGATTGTTCCGGGGATGGTGTAACGTGATCAATTCTGCGTATACCACAAATAAAACGTATGCAAGAATTATGAACAAGTTGAAGTCTTTGGGTAAGAACAGTATTTAGGTCAGTAAAAGAGTATCACGATATTCAAAATGGGGCATTACAAGTGTTTCTAACATTTTCCTTAGAGCAAACGCACAACATAAAAAATAAAACGACAAATAAAACAAAAGAATCGTCTCCTGTAACTCCTATAAAAGCAGATGTTTTAGAAATGTGGAATGACATGAAATGTTTATTTCCTGGGCTGTATAAACTAGCGATGATGAATTTGCCTATCGGTGCCCAGTGAGCGGCTGTTTTCAGAGGCTGGAGCTACAATTACCCACGAAAGAAACCGCTTACGGACACAAGATTGTCAAAATTGTTGTTTTTAAATTCTATTTTGCGAAATAAATAATTAATAAATATTTTCAACATTCCTTTGTGTTTTTATCTTTTTTTTCAAAACATCGAAAAAAATCGATATATTGTTCATTATCATCGATATTTTACCTTTCAAAACATCCATGTTCTAACATCCACGTTTTTTATAAGCGATTTTGCATTCCTACATATAGTCAATAAAACCCAAATCGCCAAAAAGAGTCAACGCGTTTCATTAGCAACACTAGCATTATCAATAGTAAGGCTTGATGATGATAGTGTTGCTATAGAAACGCGTTGATTTTTTTAACTTTTTAATTTGGTGATCTGGGTTTTTATTGACCACTAGCTAATACCCGGCGTGCGCTGCTACTCCTAAATAAATTTAAATTAATGTGTTTTTATGTTTAGTTAAATAACTGAAGAGAAAAATAATTATAAATTTATATTTTTAGATACTCCGTGCTGTTACCCAGCGTTGCCCGGGAATCTACTTATCCCGGTCTTCTTGACATAAATAAGCTGAAAAACGAAAATTAATGTGTTTAATATTTGGTTAAATAATTAAGAGGAAACATTTATATCGCAATTATTTTTAGATACACCGTGCTGTTTACCCGACATTGTCGGGTAATCTACTCATCCCGATCTTCTTGGCATAAATGAGCTGAAAGGCAAACATTAATGTACTTCTTATGATTGGTTGAATAAGTATAATGAAAAATAATTATAAATGTATATCGTAAATTATTTTAAGACTACCCGTGCTGATTATCCGGTGTTGCCCGGGAATCTACTTATCTCGATCTTCTTGGCATAAATGAGCTAAAAGACAAAATTCCTAATTATGAGTTATCCGTAATAGAATACCCCGTATTTGTCTCGATCTTCTTGGCATCAATGAAAGACAAAAATGGTTATTGTAAGTTATCCGTAAGAGATAAACATATGCTGTCGCGGACTTTTTTGAGATATTCAATTCTGTATACATTAATATTGTGTACTTGTTATGGTTTAGACAGCATAAGTCATTTAAGCGTCCAAAGAGCTACTTTTTTCATGTTTTCCACTACAAAGGGCGATTTTTAAGGGTGTAGGAGTTGAGTATCACAGCTCTCTTATAGCCTATGTTCATCCCGGGAATCACCTGAACATTTTGCAAAAGGCTCCATCGTAATCAAATCAAAGGTATGGTCGCGTACAAAGGACAAACAAACAAACAAACAAACGTTCATTTTTATATATTAGATGTGAAATACGAAAGTATTACAATGTTTAGTTTACTGCTCTGTTGGATAAACCACCGTACATTGTCATTCCTGTTAGCTTGGAGAATACATCGTGATGGAGCTGTTTCCACGTTGTCTCAAAAGTTTCACCAACTCAACCAAATCATCGTGAACAAATACAGACACACGGATCCCCCAGAACTGTGACAGAGGAGGGATTAAGGAGAATATGTTAGAGTGAAACAAGTCTCCCACTATTGATTTTGTTTGAATAGAATATTATAAATGTGTGCACTTCTTCTAATCCGACTGGATAAACCATGAAAAAGTATGATTTAAGGATAGCCATGAGTGAATTTTGAAACTCCGAAACTAATAGAGATATTTCTTTCAAATTTTTACCACAGATGTCTGCCTGTATGAATAACATTTATGATAAATTTCTTGTAATTTGTTATATTAGTTCGCTAGTTACATTATTGTTTTCGCTTTTTTATCTTAATTAATTATAAAAGTTCCTCCAATTTTCAATATTTTGTCAGGATATTCGTTAGACTCATTGTTTCTAAATTTGCATTGGAGTTTTCTCTGCTGTTAATACTTTTGAGAAAAAAAAAGTTTTTAAACTAATTTTTCATGTTGTTGGAAATCGAGATAAATATGACAATAAAAGTATCATAACTCATGAGCATTTTCACTATGATTCAAATCCAATGCAATTTTAGTTCTTTGTATTCTTACAGATAAGTACTGAAAATTTCAATTGAATGAAGCAGAACTTACAGTACAAGGAACTTTTTTTAAATGGGTATGCGCTTGATAAATACTCTTTGAGAAAAAAGGCTACCAAGTTTTTCATGCTTCTGACTGCTTTAAACCTTTGATTGGCAATGTATCCTATAGGATACATCAATTGTTTCTTTTAGTTAGTATTATTGACCCATTTACTTCAGGTTTAAATACTCGATGCATTTTCCCAGAAACCAGATTTAAGTTACCGTAAATTATATTGTCTATTTTCATACATTCAAAACAAACAAAATATAACGGTACTTGAGATCACAATAAGAGTGAAGGTAAAAGCACATTCCTCTACCGTTCATAAATGTTAACAAAAGATTACCCTGCCAAGAGATTTACAAAATATTAAATATATAACAATAGAGATAAGCGAGTGTACCTCGTTTTCTGAGTTGAAGACCATTTAACTGCCGGCGAGTCTACCTCGTCCTTTGAGGCGAATGGGTTAATGAAACAGAAGAAAACGAATGAGTAGTAATAACTTAAATGTGTGTCGAATTACACAAAAACATAATAATAACAGTCATATGTGATTTTGTTTTCAGTACGGTCCGCCACTTTTAAATAACTGACATGAGAAATTAGTGTTTTTGCCAACCCAAAGATCGGTTTAAAATCCGAAACTATTATACATACCGTAATGACCGTCTTGACGGTCCCCTTGGAGGAACAGCCATCTGCATCAAAAGAACCATCAGCCATAGAGTGACCAACATTCCCAGGCTTCAATTTATTGAGGCTACTGGAATATTAGTCCCAACTTCCCCAAATCAAACCACCTTCATCGCCTCTATCTATAAATCTCCTTTAAGGCAATTAACCAGACACGACCTCAATATCATAACTTCTGTCTCCCGCAGCTATTTGCTTGCGGGAGATTTTAATTCTAAACATCATTTCTGGAATTGTCGTGTCCAAAATGCCTCAGGCCTCATACTTCAAAATTATTGTCAGCTTCAAAACATAGAAATCTCTGCTCCAAGGGATCACACTTTCTTCCGTCACACAGCTTTTGGCATTCGATCCGATATCCTTGACATAGTCCTTTCGAAGAATGTACCTATATCAGCACACATTAACACCATTGAAAACGCATTGGACTCGGATCATACACCCATACACTTTAAAATTACACCATCTTTCAATTATCGCCACCTTTTTCTATACAAAAAGCGCAAATCGACTGGCAGAAATACACTTACATGCTCAATCAATGGATTGAGCTACACTTTCTGTTGAGTCTCCACAACAACTTGAAGACGCCATTCTAAATTTTCAGGCGACGATAAAAACAGCTGTTAGACTATCTACAAACACCAACAAACTACACTGCACCACAAAAATACACGGACCCTACACTTCAACATTATTTATCAACAAAGCGCTACTATCTTCGATTATACAGACGTTTTGGCTCCCGTCAACACAAACAAGTATACAATCGCTATGTTCATCTGGTACGAAGCCGATTGCAGCAACTTAATCACGACCAATGGGAAGAGTCTATGACTCAACAAAATATTGATCGAACTCCTCCGTGGGATATCCTTAAAAGGATCAGAAGGAGTAGAGCTCCTGCTCCTCCTTCTGCAATCAGCAGCAATGGTACCTGGGTCTATCACCCTGGCGATAAGGCCCAGGTCCTTGCTACACATCTGGTCAATCGGTTCCGACCACATGAACTCACTACTCCAGTACATGAGGCTGAGGTAAATGACGTTGTTACTACGTTTCTTGCTACTCCAATCCCACATGTCCTTCCAGATATCCACCTTACAGAGGTGCGTACAATTATACGTAACCTGAATCCTAACCGTGCCCCTGGCAGCGACGGTATCTCGAACCTTGCTGTCAAAAATCTACCCATCAAACCCTTACTCCTTTTACTCCAAATCTTTAAATATTGTATTAAGTTACAGTATTTTCCTAACGTATGGAAACTTGCCAAAGTCATAACCCTCTCAAAACCCGGCAAGAATCCATCAGACCCAGACAATTTGCGACCAATTAGTCTGCTGCCTGTACTGGGCAAAATTTTGGAGAAAATAATTTTGGTAAGACTCAAAATTGAAGTTACAGACAAAGCTCTTTTACCAAACCACCAATTTGGATTTCGAAATTTACATAGCACTCCGCTCCAGCTAGCAAGACTGGTTGATCATATTGTCACGGGCTTATAACAGGAAACGTAGTACCATCGCTGTATTCCTGGACATTGAGAAGGCATTTGATACGACCTGGATAAATGGGCTTATCTATAAACTAATCAAATTTCAAATTTCGGCACCACTTATTAAATTAATTGTAAAATACCTCACTGGCAGAAAATTCTATGTTTCGATCAGTGGGTATAAATCGGACTGCAAGGCAATCTTGGCGGGAGTTCCCCAAGGTGCTGTCCTTTCACCCATACTGTATACGTTATACGTATCAGACCTTCCTACTATCCCCTACATCCATACCGCATCATTCGCCGATGATACCTGTTTCTTTTACCAGACTACCTTCAAATCTCTTCCTAATCGAATCCATGTATTCCAACCCGCTCTCAACCGTATCTATATTTGGTTCCAGTTATGGAACATAAAGATAAACACGACAAAAACCCAGGCGATCCTTTTCACTAAATCAACCAGACGGTCACCCATCCAACTAACCTTGGGAACTCAAAATCTTCGCCTAGAACCTTCAGTGAAGTATCTTGGGGTCCATCTGGACCCCAAGCTTACGTTCAAAATTCATATTCGACATCTACAACATAAAGCAAATGCAGCAATTGCAATTTTATACCCATTTTTCAGGTCGAATACATTGTCACGTAAGATCAAGCTTTTACTGTATAAAAGCGTGATCCGCAGCATGCTACTGTACGGATGTGAGGCCTGGGAGCATCCTCGCAAAACAGCATAAACGAAGAATACAAATTATACAGAATAAGTGTTTGAAAATAATTTTTCAAGCACCGCGTTTCACAAGGATGACAGACCTACACAACGTAGCGCAACTTCCCCATATTGATGCCATGATAACTGAAAATGTAAGCAAAATGCACAAATTTACATCTTTGCATACAAATTTTATGGTACGCAGTATTGGACGCTTGCCCCAGTGGCGTGCTGTACATAGAAACATGTTCATCCGATTTACTCCTCATTAAATCCAGCCAGAGATTTGGCGATGTGCTCTCACCTGGAGTAGCGTGGCTCATTCCACAGTGCTGGATTTCCGACTCTCGGCTTGAAAGCAATGTGGTTTCTGATGTCCTGCTTCAGGTCATCACATCCCTATCTCTGTACAAATTTCATCACCATTTGCACACAAACGCTAGCGTCGCCAAATAGGCTCGGGTTAAGTGAACTACAACCCCGTAATGATAGCCACTATTAATATAGCTGCCAAAGAGCCCTAGTGGGTTCTAACATACGCAGCACACTGGGTGAAGCTAGACTTCGCCTTATCCAGTCCAGTCCAGTGTTTTGCCAATTAAAGTGTTAATAACATAGAGTTCCAATTTCTGTGTTGAAACAAATATTTACTTTGGATATTTGTGCCAAACTGTATGGTAGAGACTCTCATTACCATTTTGGATTTTTCATTTTTTTGTGCCTCTCTCCAATAATACATCTGATGCCAATTTTTTATATATTGGTATCATTTTTGCCACTAGTTCTGGGGGAGTTAAAAATTGCCGCCGGGCTTTAATAGTGGCGAAATAGCGATACGTTATATATTTTATTCAACAGGAAGCTTAGGAGAATTTTATGGAAGATAAAACACAAAATGTGTGTTTCGATCAATTATCATAAGTAATGCCACGAGTGATTTCCAAATTATCGATAAATTCACGACTCACGAAGTGAGGAGTGAATTTATCTAGAGAATTTGGAAATCAAGAGTGGCATTTGTTAGGACTATTTAACGAATAAAATTAAGTTGTTTACTCACAAATCATTATTTAACTATAGTTATTTTAAAATATTTATATATTTAATGTAAACGGCGATGTTTGAAAACAAATGAGAAACTATAGGTACGCTTCTACTGCTTCTTTTGTTTATCACTGCAACCAGATCATGCTATTTATTGCCAAAGGAACGCAATATTGTAAGGAGGAGCTTTCTTTAATATGGTAATTATAACACTGATAAATATTTGGTGAAACACGACTCTGATTGGTTGTAAAACAGAAATCATTGAAACGTGATTGGTCATTGACTCCCATTTGGGGCATGAGTTAAATAGTCACTCAAAATTCACTTATGGCTACACTTGAAAATCGAATAACTACCCTGAGCAACAAAAAAAAAACTTGTTTTGTCTCAGAAAGAAAAATATGTGACTCTGATAGTAGTTTTTCTCTTGAATTCAAATATGATATCGGTTTTCCTCCATCTCGCAACGTTTCCGAGAGACAGGAATTTATAATTTCAAACACTTTAATATTTTCTACATTCGTAACTACACAATATTCGAACATTCGGACTCACCTAGAAAGTTATAAATGACGATTTTCTGCTATATTTCGCCTGTGGAGCATCCCTCTTGATGGTCCAACAATGATCGGCCAGCATATTAGGATTCCATTTGCCTTGATATCTCTTTTCTATAGCTGAAATCTCCTGATGAAAGTGTTCCCCGTTTTATTTTACAATGGACAAATATTTATGTATTTATTTGTGTTAACTTAACGATTATTACTTCATAAATTATATAATTTTCCTATATAGTTCAAGATCCGGCTGCAAGATTACTACGTTCATCGAGTGTATGAACAAAATCAATTTCTTTCATAAAATTGTGAATTACTGAATACATTTTTGCCGAGTTGCCTATTACAATTTGGCCGCCAGTATGTTTAACTAAAATATAATTTATTTATTTATTTTAAACAATTTGATTCACTTGTTATTAAATTAATTATAATCCAGTTCGCAGAAATCGATGTATAGAGCTTATAAAATTTTGGTTGCCATTGCATACTCGGCCGTAAACCTCCTCGCGGCTACAGCAGGCTGTGACACCAATCAGTAATAAAATTGCGATAAGTACGTATTTATTGTTTTATATTATTCCCTCAGAGCGGGAAGTTAAACCACTGCCCTTTATGTACTGTATACTATTTACAATGTATATACAGAAATATACCCAAAAGGTAGTGTTAATATACATTATACGAAACAAATCACAGCATCTTAAATGAACCGAACTTCATTTGAAACAATATAAAACAATAAATACGTACTTGCCGCCATTTTATTACTGATTGGTGTCACAGCCTGCTGTAGCCGCGAGGAGGTTTACGGCCAAGTGTGCAATGGCAACCAAAACTTTTCAAGCTCTATACATCAATTTCTGAGAACTTTATTATAGTTTATTTTAATAACAAGTGAATAAAATTATTTCGAATACTTACTTACTTACTCACTGGCACTATCGAACCCGTAGGTTCATGACCGCGCGGACATAAGCTCTCCATACATCCCTATCCTGAGCTAATGCTTTCCAATCATTCCCTGTATAATCTAATTCCCTCAAATCATAGTTAATGTTATTCTCCCACCTCATTCTTGGTCTACCAACTGGGCGTTTTCCCTCTGGCTTTCCTGCAAGAAGCTTCCATGCAAGTCTTTCATTCCCCATACGTGCAATATGTCCTGCCCATCGCAGTCTACGAGACTTAACTGTTCTTATTATATCTGGCTTCCTATAAATACCATGTAGTTCATTGTTATGTAGTCTTCTCCATTCACCTGTCTGTTCATCTCTCTTTGGTCCAAAAATTTTCCTAAGTACTTTATTCTCAAATACTTGTAATCTCCTTTCCTCCCTTAAAGTAAGAGTCCATGTTTCGCACCCATATAATATAACTGGTAGAATAATAGTTTTATATATTTTCAGTTTAACATTTTTTGAAAGGAGTTGGGACATCAAGAGTCTCTGCAATGCATAATAGCAGCAATTTCCAGAATTAGGCCTATGTTTAATTTCTTTGAGCATCTCATTCCTATTTGTGATTATTGTTCCTAGGTATTTGAATTCAGCCACTTCCTCAAAATTTCCCTCATTTGTCATTAGCTGTCCATTTCCATTACATAATGCATTTCTACGTGTGACCATATATTTTGTTTTATTGATATTTACTTCCAGTCCTAATTCCTTAGTATTGTTCGTACTCCATGAGTGTGTGCGTTTTGTTCCTTTAGTACTCCTCCTCGCTATCGGCAAATAGCACTACATCATCAGGCTTAAACTAACAGCCTATTAATACCATTCAGTTTTGTAGCCTTCCTCATTCTCTAAAGAGTTGATTGCAATTGCTCTAGTAATACAACATTAAATCGTAGAGGGAGATAGTGGCATCTCCTTGCTTCATCAACCAACTCAAACCCATTCTGGATGTCAAAAGTCTCCGAAAACTGTTTGCCTAAACGCTCCCCACTACTCGTTGTGCCATAATAGACACATTCTTATAAGTCTAACTTTTTAGGAATTCCGAACTCGCAGCAGGATACTATATAACTTCTCCCTCCTTAATTGATCACTATATGCTATTTTAAGTCTACGTATAGTTGAATGTACAGTACCATTATATTCCGCGCATTTTCTTTTCTACAATCTGTTCCCCCCCCCCCCTTTACTAAAAATCTGATCTGTTGTAGACCTGTTTCTTCTAAATGCACATTGATGATCTCCTAGAATGTCATCAATATAGGGAGTAAGTCTGCTTACTAATATATTTGTTAGGATTTTGTACGAAGTTGAAAGTAATGAGATGCCCCTGTAGTTGTTGCAATCATATCTCCTTTCTTATAAATTGGTACGATAATTGATTCTTTCCATTCATCTGGAAGAGCTTCTTTTTCCCAAATCATACAAGCAGCCAGCGTATCTTGTCCATCAATTTTTCTCCCCCTGATTTTATCAGTTCTGCTGGGATCTCATCTGAACCATAAATTAATTAATTATATTTTAATTAAACATACTAGCGGCCGAATTTTAATAGGTAACTAGGCAAAAATGTATTCAGTAATTCACAATTTTATGAAAATAATTAATTTTGTTCATACACTCGATAAATCTAGTAGTCTTGCAGCCGGATCTTGGACTAATATAGTTTATGTCTGATGTTGATATGTATAAACGTAATAAAGCCTTTAACAATATAGCTATAATGAGCTACGGCCGACTGATACGGTTATTGCCGAAGCAGATGACGGTTAGGGATGCAACATCGCTCATAAAAAATCGATGTTAGCACATCGATGTTTTCAAAAGTAAAATATCGATGTCCAAAACATCGATGTTTATGAACGATATATCGATGTTTTTTCGATGTTTTAGGAAAACAATAACACAAAATAATGTTAAAAATGTTTATCAATTTATTTCGAAAAACAATATAAAAACAACAATTTTGACATACTTGTGCCTAGTAAGCGGTTTCTTTCTTGGGTAATCGTAGCTCCAGCCTCTGAAAACAGCCGCTCACTGGGCACCGACTTTGGTATGGTAGGCAAATATATCATCGCTAGTTTATACAGCCCAGGAAATAAAACTTTCAAGTCATGCCACATTTCTAAATAATCTGCTTTTGTCTGAGGAAGCGAATGAGCAGCGATAACACAATACATGATAAAATATCGTTCATAAAACGTCGTTCATAAAACGTCGTTCATAAAGAGCGATGTATAATCGATGTTAGGGGTTTTAACATCGACGTTGTTTATGAACGATACATCGATGTTTTAAAACATCGATATATCGTTTGCATCCCTAATAAGGAATTGCATGATTAGTGTGATGCAATTCCTCAACTGTAGTTTAAATTTTCTTGAACAGATATCGCTAGTTCTAGTTTTGCTAAATAGTATATTGTCCTCTCAAGACTGCGTGGATCTGATGTTTTACATTGAAATAGAAATATGTTAAATTGAGAATCAAAGTTAAGGGCTTTGGGATGCAGACAGATGGTTATTCAAATTGTAAAATCAATGCTAATACATACGCATTAATAATCTTTCTATGAGAGGATGAATGAAATATCAAAAAATATTAGTATAATAAAAATTTAAATAGTTAAACTAAATTTATATTCTCGTGCAAGACCAGGTTAATAGTTTTGTGGTCAGATCTTCTGACTACTGTTCATGAGATCCCGGGTTCGATTATCGGTCAGACCACAGAAATATTCCATTAAAGATGACACTGACCAACAAAAAAGAAACTTGTTTGTCTCAGAAAGAAAAATATGTGATTCTGATAGTATGTTTTCTCCTGAATTCAAATATGATATAGGTTTTTCTCCATCACGCAAGGTTTCCGAGAGACAGGAATTTGTAATTTCAAACACTTTAATATTTTACTAAATAATTATTTTTTTAATAACGTTTTTTCTTCCATTTATTATCTTGGCGCAGTGAGCATGGGGAACACTTTCATCAGGAGATTTCAGCTATAGAAAAGAGATATCAAGGTAAATGGAATCCTAATATGTTGGCCGATTATTGTTGGACTATCAAGAGGGATGCTTCACAGGCGAAATATAGCAGAAAATCGTAATTTATTACTTTCTAGGTGAGTCCGAATGTTCGAATATTGTGTAGTTACGAATGTAGAAAATATTAAAGTTTTTCAAATTATAAATGCATGTCTCGCGGAAACCTTGCGTGATGGAGAAAAAGCGATATCATATTTGAATTCACGAGAAAAAATGCTATCAGAATCACATATTTTTCTTTCTGAGACAAAAAAAAAGTTTATTTTTTGTTGCGCAGTGTTATCTACATTATATATGTCCACCGCTGTGGTCTCGAGGTAGCGTGCTGCCTTGTCACGCAGCGGGCCCGGGTTCGATCCCCGGTCGGGGCAGTTTTTCTGGGTGAGGTTTTTATCGGGGTTTTTCCTCACCTGTAAGACAAATGTCAGGAAAACTTTAAGGTCCCCGAAATCATATGGCCATCATCCTTATCATTATCATCCTTACCATTATCATTATCATCATCATCCTTCACCGGTGTGGAAAGCAACGGGAAGCCACCACACCTACACAATTCTCTATAAAGCTGCAAACATGGCATGAAAATGCTATGATTGCAGTGAAGGACCTGCCTTCGGGCAGAATTACTATGGATGGATATATATATATATATATATATATATATATATATATATTATATATATATATATATATATATATAGGCTAAATAATAGTACATATGACATTAATAATAATAATAATAGTAAAACATAATAATAATGATAACGTAATTGGTTTGGTAAAGGAATTGAAATGTTATGTTTAATATAATCATGTATAAACAATAATAAAAGTATACATGGAACACGATTGTATATGATATTGTGTAAGGGGAATATTTCAGGAGTATGTTTTACATAGTTATATTTAAATTTCGAGAGAAGGTCATAAATTTATTAAAAAATATGGAAGGTAAAATGCACAATTTATTTTTGGATAGCATAACTGCTGAAACCAATGCTAAAATACTGTGATAAATAAATGCGAAAAAAAATGGAAACAGACACAAAATATACATTTTAAATTATATCTCTAAAAAGGAAAAGGAAAGAAAGACGGGCTTATAATCGCAAAAAAAAAAATATATAGAAAAGAGAGAATTGTAATAAATTTAATTTGTTAGAGGATCTTGTATTGCATTATTAAAGAACTTAATAGAAATAAACTATTACTGGAAACACATTTTTACGCGGAAAATCAATAACCTTTCACAAAGCAAGTTGTGTTATCCCGCAGCGATTGCGACTCATTTGTAGAGAGTCCCGGTTTCAAATCCAGTTGCCGACCAACTCAGGTTTTCTTCTTGTTTTTCCTCAATCGTGAAGACAAGTGGTTGCTTGGAATTTCATTACCAGGTCCCATTTCTTCGCAAGCACCATTTCTTAGTATCGTTAAAGTTAAAATATTTTTTTTAGAAAACATAATGACAAACAAAAATGTAAACCTTACATATTCAAAATTCAATATAACTTTAAATATTAAAAGTCTATATATAATAATTAAATAAAATCGGTTATATAAAATAAATAAAAAACAAATTTAGTCTTATATAAGTACAAATCAACATTACTAACGACATATGTATGTATGTATTTACCCCATTCGTCCCTCGTGGGGACACAGGTGCTCCCTAGTGGAAGTTTCTTAACCAAGCTAATTTAGTTACGCTTATTTACCTACAAACTGCCTGCTGATTGATGCCCTAGAAGGAAAAGTAAGTTAGAGGCAGAAAATGATATCAGATGATAGACAATATTAAAATAAACAGTTTGTATGAGATACAAAAATGAAGGCTAAGATAAGGAAAGAGTGGAGAATGCTGAGTTTGCAGTGAAATACCTACTCTTGGGCAGAACACTATGAATGAATGAATAATTACCTACATATGTGAATGAGAGGCATATAGTTAGCATATAGCCTCAATAGGCCTATCTGGTAGGCAACTAAAAGTAATACTTGGATGAATGAAGATCGGTTAAATTTCGCACAGAGACCTTTTTATTCAGATTTGCGTTTATTTTACTTACCTGAAAATCATAAGACTTGGGACCCACGGCTTAAAGTCCCTTCCCTAGGACTTGTCCCTTGAATTGTTGCATCCTGAAAATCCATCGACCCCGCCAGGGTTGAACACACGATCTTCGAGACTAGAGGCAAGGGACATAACAACTAGACCACTCGGCCGACTTTAACAATACAGGGCTATTCAGAAAGAAGGAACAGACTTCAAACATTTATTTCTTGCAAACTACAAAACATAGAAACACAATTCCAACGTTCCTAGAAAGAGAAAAGATTGAAGTTCCGATCATGGCCGCATTGGTGCTGTTGCTTGTCATTTTATTGTTCGTATTAAAATGGCGACACAATAGGACGATGGATTGGAAGAGGAGGAGCAGAAAATCAACTTCATCGCCTGTGGCCTCCCAGGTACCAGACCTAACCCCGTGTGATTTTTATCTGTGGGAATATGTAAAATACATTTTTTATCCCTCTATACCTGACCCACGAAAGCGATAATGAATTGTAGAAGCCGTGAATTCGATAACTGGATACCTGCTGATTCGTGTGTGGCAATAAATGAGCCACTGTTTTGATATTAGTCGTGTAACACATGGTGCTCATATTGAATGCAAACATTAAAATATACAATTATGAAATATTTACCTAAACGTTCCGTCACCTCAACTTTAAAAATTATTCATTATCTGTAGCGCTTTCGGGACTAGTCCTATCATCAGCAGAAGTTATTCCCGAAAGCGCTACAAATAATGAATAACCTTTAAGATGAGGAGACAGACCTTTTAGATAAATATTTCATAATTTTATATTTTAATTTTGAATAATACAACAACGGAAATTTTATCGTGAATTTTATTAATGTTGACTATGCATAAAATAGTGAAATTTGAACTTTTCTCTTTCCAGGAACGTTGGAATTGTTTTTTCTTCTTTTTTTTTGTAATTTGGAAGAAATATATATTTGATATCTGATCCCTCTTTCTCAATAGCCCTGTGTAATAACTATAAAATATAACATACTATGTACTAATATTTTCTCTTTATCTAATAATTGAAGGGTCTAGTGAGAGAGGGAGCTATGCCACTTTGAGAATAAATGGAAATAATCAGTGTTATTTATATTCAAATTTATGTTTTTCCTCTTGCATAGTTTACATAACAGTAAGTTAAAAAAAAAAAAGAAAAAAGTTACCCCCTTTATTGTACAAATAATTTCATAATATAATGCTTTATAATATACATTTATTAAACATAGTGTGTACAGTACATATTGTAGAGACTCTTGAGGTCCCAACTCCTTTCAAAAAACGTTAAACTGAAAATGTACAAAACTATTA
This sequence comes from Diploptera punctata, assembly GCA_030220185.1. Classification (NCBI taxonomy): domain Eukaryota; kingdom Metazoa; phylum Arthropoda; class Insecta; order Blattodea; family Blaberidae; genus Diploptera; species Diploptera punctata. The sequence goes on from JASPKZ010003882.1 coordinate 3,577,770, forward strand.
TTCTACCAGTTATATTATATGGGTGCGAAACATGGACTCGTACTTTAAGGGAGGAAAGGAGATTACAAGTATTTGAGAATAAAGTACTTAGGAAAATTTTTGGACCAAAGAGAGATGAACAAACAGGTGAATGGAGAAGACTACATAACAATGAACTACATGGTCTTCATAGGATAGATATAATAAGAACAGTTAAGTCTCGTAGACTGCGATGGGCAGGACATGTTGCACGTGTGGGGAATGAAAGACTAGCATGGAAGCTTCTTGTAGGAAAGCCAGAGGGAAAACGCCCAGTTCGTAGACCAAGAATGAGGTGGGAGAATAACATTAAGTATGATTTGAGGGAAGTAGATTATACAGGGAATGATTGGAAAGCATTAGCTCAGGATAGGGATGTATGGAGACCTTATGTCCGCGCGGCCATGAACCTAGTTCGATAGTGCCAGTGAGTAAGTAAGTGTACAATACATATGATATACATGATTCTGCTATTAATTGGTTTAGAGTTTGAGTTCTTTTTTCGCACTTCATTAGGTGTTACTTGGGGCACGGTTTGTTACAGAGTTTGCAGACGCAGTCTTCCTCGGGTTCATGGTATCTTTGTTTGTGACATATTTTCCCATGGAAGCCGTGGGCGGTAAACATGTGTATAAGTGGCGAAGTCGAAAATTTGGTCCTTTCCATTTGTCTGCGTTTAAAGCTTCCATTTCCGTGATTTCGTTCGGAATCTTCCTGGCTTTTCTCTGTCTCTCCTCAATTACTGTTTTGTAGCCTGCGTCTCTGGTAGTCCGAAGTATTTTCTGATGTCTTCTATGAAGTAAGACTCCTTTGCTATTATGTAGGCATAGCTATGTCTTGTGAATTTTGAAATTGAGAGAGCCATCTTTAGGAATCTGGCTTTTATGCTTTCAAGCTTCATGAGATTTTTTACCGTTAGATAGGTCCATATTAGCTGGATTCCATATGTGGCAGCCGGCATAACTTTGAGGTTGAATAACTTTATGGCAGTTGGTAGGGATAAGTTTTGTAGCTTTATAAAACCCAAATTATTTCCATATCTTCTCAAAGTGGCACAGCTCCTTCTCCCACTCTACCCTTCAATATATTCATTCTTGCAGAGAGTTAAGACCATCATATTACTAGTACACTCCTCTAAAACTAATATCAATGACACGTGATCTGAAGAAAGTGACCAAGTTAAGTTTTTAGTTATCTTATACACAGTTTATGAAAATATAATTGTGAAATATGTAAAGGAGGAAATATTCTTCATTGGGCACAGTGTTGGTGTTAAGTGTGCAAAAAATATCTTAAACAAGCTGTACCAATGTAGCTTTAGTGTATATAATTAAATGTTACAATATCCTGTTGCGTGTTACATTAGTAACATACTGTCATTACATCCTTTCTTCACTCTAAATACCCCTCTTCAACTTTTCGTGTTTTTTATGCACTATTGCGTTATTTCCTCCATACATAATCTCATTCTTTCATATTTATCTTCAATATCTTATAAGTAAATGTCAAAGGGATATTATTACATAATATTTATTTAACTCACGCCCCAAATGCCAGTCAATGACCAATCACATTTCAATGAATTTTGATTTGCAACCAATCACAGTCGTTTTCACCTCGATTTTATCATTTTCATTTTATCGCCCTCATTTTGGCAAGTGGCTCCCAGATTGTATATATATAGTGCACGAATGTAACCAGATCCTGCTTGCGAGATATAATAGAAAAAACATTCGTAGCAATTGGTTATACCCACAAAAAAAAAAGAAACCACTGTTTGCACTTTCTTAAACGTATTATTTCCCAGGAATTAACGTTGCAGAAAAATATATTTGACATATTTACATCATAGAACATCAGAAATTAATTAATAACATGTTATGACGTGTTTCATTTTTCCTCCACTAGGGTGTATTCTTACAATATTACGATTCTATTTGGAAATAAATACGATCTGGTTGCAGTGATGAACAAATGAAACATAACGTTTCTCATTTGTTTCCAAACATCGCAATTTACATTAAAATATAAATGTTTTAAAATAACTGTATTTAAATAATGATTTGTGAGTAAACAGCTTAATTTTATTCGTTAAATAGTCCTAACAAATGCCAATCTTGATTTCCAAATTCTCTAGATAAATTTGTAAATCACTCGTGTCATTACTTATAATTAACTAGCTGCTGGTAACAGAATTTTAATCAAGCATTTATTTTGACGTATGAGGAAAGATAGAAAGAGTCATATTGGTCGGCTATAGAATTTAAACTAAGACCTTCGAAGTTCGAATTTCAAACGCTAGCACCTGAGTCGAATCATTATTATAAATTCTCATAATCATCGCAATTTATAACTTTACATTATCTCATATTTCCCTCCATCAGTTCATAAAAATTTTAATTGACTATTTAACTCATGCCCTAAATGGGAGTCAATGACCAATAACGTTAAAATGATTTTTTATTTACAACCAATCACAGTCGTGTTTCGCCTAGAATTTACCAACTAAAGTTTATCATAATAAAGAAAGCACCTCTTTCTTAACATTCTGAATAGGTCATAGCATTATTTTGCAGTGACTGACTCACTAACAAATACGGCTACCAGATTGTATGTATATAGTGCATGAATGTCAACACTTACCGCATGCGGGAGTTAATATAAACACATTTGTAGCAATTGATTATACCGCAAAAAAAAACACTGTTTGCACTTTCTTAAATGTATTTTTTCCCAGAAATATATAATTGTCATAGGCCTATTTACATCATAGGACATCAGAAATGAATTAATATACAGTTTGGTGTGTTTCATTTTTTCTCCACTAGAGTGCATTCTTACAATATTGCGTTCATTTGGCAATAAATAATATGATCTGGTTGCAGTGACGAACAAAAGAAGCAAATGAAGCCTACCAATCGTTTCTTATTTGTTTTCAAACATCGCCGTTTACATTAAATATATAAATATTTTAAAATAACTATATTTAAATAATGATTTGTGAGTAAACAGCTTAATTTTATTCGTTAAATAGTCCTAACAAAGGCCACTCTTGATTTCCAAATTCTCTAGATAAATTCACAACTCACGAAGTGATTTGGAAATCACTCGTGGCATTACTTATGGAAAACATAGCACTAATTATGTTTCATTCGAAAAAAATTTGAATAAACTCCACTACTACTACTGAATGAGGGCTCCATGGCGCAAGAGGTTAGACGCTCGCCTCTCACCTTCGGGGTCTCGAGATCGAGTCTCTGTTATTCCATGTGTATTTCGTGGTGGACAAAACGGAGCTTGGGCATTTTTTCCTCAGGGTTTTTTCCCGTTTTCTCCTGCCACAAATTTCATTCCACCATTTCTCCATACTCATCTCATCCATTTCGTTTCATTTCGTTCATCCGCCCCTGTGACGGTGCGTCAGGGATGGTCAACCGGCACCCTTGTAGTTTACAGATCTCCTTAACCCATTCGCTTCAGGTTTAATTCCTCAATGCATTTCCCCAGAAACCGGATTTAAGTTACCGTAAATTATATTGTCTATTTTCAGACATTCAAAACAAACAGAAGATAACGGTACTTGAGATCACAATAAGTGTGAAGGCCAAAACATATTCCTCTACCATTCATAAATATTAACAAAATATTACTCTGCCAAGGGATGAACAAAATATTGCAAAATATATAACAAACAGAGTTAAGCGAGTGTACCTCGTCTTCTGAGGCGAATGAGTTAAATATAGGGGCCTCGACCCGACCGCGAGTTTGACATGAGTTGAGGATATTTTGTTTATATTTGTTGCTACTACAAAATTAGACAGTAGTCGCGAACTACTTGCTATGAGTTGTCGGTATTATTTTGAATCAGCCTGTATGCAAATTTGTAATATACCGTACAAGTGTAAAATTATTCTCACAGGTAATGTTTGTGTTTATAGTCAATAATAGATTCCGATATAATGCGTCGTGAAATTGCGTGATGATTGGTTATTTGCGTATTTGGTACGGTGACTAACAAGCACGAGGTAATTCCAGTTACCCTGACCGGGGCGGAGAAGCAGAGTTTGTTCACCCACCATTATCGAGTCCCACAAGTACTTAATAAACATTGAATCTTGTCGGATAGAGGCTAAGCTCTAAGTCACTAACTAACAATACGTTAGTGCGCAAACACACTGTGAAATGTATAAATGTTCTCTGGCAGTTTCAAACTAAACAGACATCAACTCTTTTATGGCAGCTGTAATGAACATAATTCATATTACACATTATATTCTATGCTCATATAATTTATGATTTACGTTGATCATTCAGACACTGTTATATTCAACATACTGAATCATCAGTGGTATAAACCCTAGTTATGTTAAATTTCCTCAGATTCCGGTCCTAAATTTTAATGTCAGAAAGCATTTACTACCATCAACTGTAATGATGCATCTCCGTTCTTCCAGCTCGTAACATGGATGCTCCCCTAGTGAAGAATTTTTTAAACAGACTAATTTAGTTACTTTTTTTCCTATAGATGGCATATTGTTCGATATTTAATATTAAATATATCACTTATCACTCAACGACAAATTAAATTTGAAGAGGAAAATATCATCCCGTTTCCAGTATCTATCCTCAAACCATAACTTAAACACAAGATCACAACATAGTCTCTTACTTAATATACCGCAACATAGGACATCACATCACTCCATGTCATATACCATCTCCACTTCTCGCAACTGGAATTCCCTACCACAAGAAATAAGGGGCTGCCGGACATTGGCATCTTTTAAAAGAAATCTAAATTTATATTTGCTCTAAACTCGACTTCATTATTATCCAGTGTAAGATATATATATATATATATTAATTGGTGTTTCCCGTATAATGTATCATATTTATATTATTATTATTATTATTATTATTATTATTATTATTATTATTATTATTATTATTATCGTATCATTATTGTTATTGCCCTATAAAATGTTGTTTGTACATGACATTTACATTGCTACATTTATTGTATCTTTAACTGTTTATAATTAGTATAGTGTATATCTATATTTGTCGAATATTTATTTGTATTTGTGCTGGTTGAGTGGAAGAGAGGGCCTTATGGCCTTAACTCTGCCAGAATAAATAAAGTATTATTATTATTATATTATTATTATTACTGTATACGCCTAAATCGGGATTTGAATCCAATATCTCTGGTTCTGTGTACAGAACACACCAGTGCATCACGATTTAGAGTCAATTTCACCAACAGAGGTAACTGTATTACGCCAGTTTTCCCCGTGTATAATGCATAGCTTAAACTGGCGTAATACACAAGATCACTGTTGGTGAAACCGATCCTTAAACATAGATTTTTCTCTTATACTAATAGCCCTACTATTCCCGTGTGCCGGGTAGCAGTGAAATTTCGTTCCACTATTGCCATCTAGCGGTCTCTTAAATAAGAGCACTCTTAAAATGGAAATCAACACATTACATTTCTAGCAAGTAAAGCTAATATTCGATATTTAATATTAAATTTATCACTTCTCACTCAATGACAAATTTAATTTGAACAGAAAAAATATGCCTAAATCTGGATTTGAACCCAATACCTCTGGTTCTCTACACCTGTGCTTTAACGATTTAAGATATTTGGTATCTCGATTTAGGGTCGGTTTCACCAACAGAGGTAACTATATTACGCCAGTTTTCCCCGTGTATAATGCATAGCTTAAACTGGCGTAATACAGTTACCTCTGTTGGTGAAACCGACCCTTAAACATAGATTTTTCTCTTATACTAGTACGATTCCTGTTCGCCAGGTAGCAGTGAACTTTTGTTCCACTAACGCCACCTAGCGGTCTCTTAAATAAGAGCACTTTTAAAATGGAAATCAACAAATTACATTTCCAGCAAGTAAAGCTAATATTCATTTAAATCCATGTTTCACTCCTATACAGCCAGGAAGGGAGTGAGGAAAGATAAAAAATAAATGTACAAAATGACCGAGATTAGTGTCGAATCCACAGTTTTGGTATTCGCTGAGCTGATTTCTGAGAGACCAGAGTAATTTAACATAAAGTGTTGGGGTGAGAGGAGATTGTTCGTAAAAAGTAATCTAAAACGACCGATATTAATGCCGAATCCATAGTTTTCAGGGTCGCTAGGCCTATTGATGACAGTCTCCATGTCATTTAAGATAAATTTTGACCCTTAGCATCCCGGGGTATGAGAGGGGATGACTTTGTGGCAAGTAAAACTGCCGTATATTTCCGAATATAAGGCCCTTTTAACTGAATTATTGGGTCCACAAAATCGGAGTGCGCCACATATATTAGCATGCCGCCTTACATTCGCATATAAATGATAAAATGTTAGGTTATGCTAAGCCTCCATCGTCGGATTTTTTTCGGCATATAAGATAACTTGTCTTAAATTCGCATCGAAAGGCATTAATTTGGTTAGAGTTCTCTCCATCACAATTAGCCTAAATAGAAACTTAACCTTACGTACTTACTTCTGAATTCTTACTAATTCACATTATCATGTCGAAACGTCAGAATCAGTGTCTAGAGACCAACCTTGAATCCATGACGTGGAAAACCCAAGAAACATTTCTTAATCATATATATATATATATATATATATATATATATATATATATATATGTCATGATAAGAAAAATAAATGCTTGGAGGGGATGAAGGTATTGTGAAGCATTTATTTTTCTTATCATGTCATATTAGCTTGCATTGCTCAATGTCAAAAATGTAATTACAACATCGAAATAAACAAGCGTCACTGCTATAAAGTAAAAATTCTCTCTGTTGTCCGTCCAACGGATCTGTGCCCCCGTATGATATGCGAACTAAAGCCTACTTCCTTTTCCGCCTCGACAAAACTTTTCCCTCCCTCTATTCATATCTCTCTCTTCTCTATATCTCTCTTGCACTTGTACTCCAGTGTTGTCAACTCAACTCCAACCTTGCATTATTCAATATTCAAGAACCATGACACTGGGGAAAGTTTGGCAACATCCCTACTCGATAAGGTACCTTGGTTGCCATCTGACCTAGGGGAAGGGTGTACATTTCTAAGAACAATGTCAGCGTTGTAGGGGCACAGATCCGTTTGTGTCAGTATAATTTGCTTACTTGTTATAGGAGCTATTAGAGGGCAGTGGAGACCTAGTTACCGCTACCTCTCGTATTAGGGAATATATACAATATATATGTTTGTACTAGATTTGCTTGAGTAGCGTAATCGGTAGCGCATTGAAGTATCAATTCAGAGGTCCGGGTTCATATCCCCGTCCAAGCATTTATTTTTCTTATGTCATATTAGCTTGCATTGCTCAATGTCAGAAATTTAATTATAACATCGAATTAGAAATATATATATATATATATATATATATCCACCGCTGTGGTCTCGAGATAGCGTACTGCCTTGTCACGCAGTGGGCCCAGGTTCGATTCCCGGTCGGGACAGGCTCCAGGGTGAGGTTTTTCTCGGGTTTTTTCCTCACCTGTAAGACAAATGTCAGGAAGCTTAGGGTCCAACGGTCCCCGAAAATCATCCGGCCATCATCATCATCCATATCATTACCATCAACATCCTTCACAGGTGTGGAAAACAATGGGAAGCTACCACACCTACAATTCCCTAGTAAAGCTGCAAAGCATAGCATGAAAATGCTATCATTGCAGTGAAAGACATGCCCTCGGGCAGAATTAGTATGGATGGATATATATCACAGTCAATTTTTCGGTGTCTGCTACATAAGATCGGTAAAGATCTGTTAATTTTATCTTTTCGTAAAAACCTCAATACCTTCCTTCGGAATTAGCTAAAAAGCTAAAAATCCAAAAGCTCTGTGTCACTGTAGATTTAAAATATTCAAGGACTCTTTAAAACTCACATGTAAGACAGGATGTTTTATCCTTAGATTAACAAATCGTAGCAGTAAAAAAGAATGCTTCGTATGGTTAGTAATGTTAAACGAATTTTTTATAGGCTCTAATGTAGATTCTTTGTGTCACTTTACATTCCAAAGTAATGGACTGAGAAATAAAATATAATTTGATAAATGACGTGAGGATAATATGTTGTGCTCATTCATCACAGATAATCTAATGTATAACGTTATAGATTAATTTAATTTCCTCAATAAAAGTTACACTGGTTAGATTAGTTGAAAAGTTTATAACCTCTTAATGAGAAACTGGTATTTACGACCTTCTCCTCGCCCCATACACGCGAGATTCTAACCGTTCCTACTCCCACAAAATGGGTATGAGATACTCTCTATTAAATTAGTACACATATTAAATTCAATTGAAAGTTTTAGTGCTAATGAGGTTTCCGGAACCCCCTATAGGGAAAAATGTTATCAATGAAAGTAATGTGTTTCCTGGTTTTATTTAATCCTGTTGTTATACCTAAATAAAATTGTATCGAATAATTTCTCGGAATAAAACTGTAGCATTCACAGAGTATTTTCTGAGACTATTTAACTCATGCCCCAAATGGGAGTCAATGACCAATCACATTTCAATGATTTTCGATTTACACCAATCACAGTCGTGTTTCGCCTAGAATTTACCAACTAGAGTTTATCATAATAAAGAAAGCACCTCTTTTTTTAACATTCTGAATAGGTCATAGGATTATTTTGCAGTGACTAACTCACCAAGAAATACGGCTACCATATTGTATATATAGTGCATGAATGTCAACACATAGATGCAGGAGTTAATATAAAAACATTTGTATGAGCAATTGATTATACCACCAAAAAAAGAAACCACTGTTTGCACATTCTTAAATGTATTTTTCCCAGAAAAATATAATTGTCATATTTACATCATAGGACATCAGAAATGAATTAATATACAGTTTGATGTGTTTCATTTTTTTCTCCACTAGAGTGCATTCTTACAATATTGCGTTCCTTTGGCAATAAATAATATGATCTGGTTGCAGTGATAAACAAAAGAAGCAAGTGAAGCGTACCAATCGTTTCTCATTTGTTTTCAAACATCGCCATTTACATTAAATATATAAATATTTTAAAATAACTATATTTAAATAATGATTTGTGAGTAAAGAGCTTAATTTTATTCGTTAAATAGTCCTAACAAATGTCACTCTTGATTACCAAATTCGCTAGATAAATTCATTCCTCACTTCGTGAGTCGTGAATTTATCGATATTTTGGAAATCACTCGTTGCATTACTTATGAAAATTAAATGATACATTTTCGCAACTCCAATATTACCGTAATTGAGGGAGGAGTCTAAAGCTCAGAACAATTTGTTACGACCACCAAATTAGGAACATATATGTGAAATTCTGAGCAGACGAGGTTAGGAGAGAACTCCAAAAGATTGGCATTGGTTGGGTATGGGAAAAAGGAACTGAAAATCGCAAGAATGTATGGAGAAAAATAAGGAGGAGGTACTTAGATATAAGCCAAGAAGATATTTTCGCTCAATGTACGGGAAAACGCTCACTGTTTTTACAAAGAGACCTAAAACAAGTTTGGGAAAAATAATCCTATTTACTTAACCTAGGATTTAAAGTGAGATCAGGGCTTGCTTGGTTTAGGCTAGGGGCATGGAAATTTCTAAAAATTAGCGACGTTCACGATATGCGAATATGTCCAATGTGCGTTAGCTTTGAAGACGAGATACATATATTAGGAAAATGTAACGATTAGGAATATTGGAGGCGTCAGTTATTGCTGGAAAGATTTCTAAATTCAAATCGTGAAAGATTGGCATGCTACGAGTTAATGGTAAATCCATAAAATTGTATAAATTTGTGTAAATTTCTGAACAAAAGGCGGAAAATAAGAACTATGCTCATTCATGCATAAATAAATATGTTATCAAAATGGAATACTATTAATTCTTAATAATTCTGCATAACTTAATTAGTGTATAATGCTTTTTCTAATGCCACCAGTTTTTGTCATTTTAGACATTTCTGGTTTCTCTCCTGGCAATTGCGTAATTGTAACCCACTTCTGAGGTTGGGGTGCCTGGAAGGCGGGGTTACGTTGCCCCGATGATATGATGGGTGATGATGATGATAATGGTGTGCCAGGAGAGCCCCTAATACTAAGCTTAATCTAAGAAGAATATGAATGATCATGATTGCGATGACCATATGATTTCGGAGACCGTTTGGGCCTTAAAGTTTTCCTGACGTTTTTCTTACAGGTGAGGAAAAACCCCGATAAAAACCTCGCCCAGAAAAACTATCCCGACCGGGGTCGAACTCGGGCCCGCTGCGTGACAAGGCAGTACGCTACCTCGAGACCACAGCAGTGAATTTAATGTATAATGTTATTGTATAATTATCAAATTGTAATATTATTGTGATTTATTTTTTTGTTTTACGTTATATTATTACCAAACATTACTCTATTGTAACGGACTGTCAACAGCACGTACGGCTTACTGTCACCGCCATGCGACCCATATTTGTAAATAACATTGTATATATCTTGTCTTTTAGTCTAATAAAGTGCTACTTATATAATAAAACATAAGAATAGCAGGTTTCTCCATTTAAGAGATAGATGGATTACATAAAGAATAATATGACTTCAGTTGAGGAAATTCACTTCAGTGGCTCACTTTTAGTGTTAGTGCGCCATAGCGTGAAGCTAGATATCAAATCAGATGCAACATATTTCTCTTTATATACAGAGTGTTTCTGAATAAGAATTGCAGACTTCTAGGGGTTATATAGGGGAATTAGTAGATAAAGTTTTGATAAGAAACCCATGTCCGAAAACGTACTATTTCGATGTAAAATAGATTTGAAGATCGAAACACAGTGGGCAGATATAGTGTGTCTTATATTTCACAATAAGTATTAGTATTATAGAGTTCTAGGTGTTGTACTACAATTGTGGTTCCACGTGGCGACCCTGTTGTTCGTTGCAAAAAGTGCACCTGCGACGCATGTTTTCATACACAGCCCCACAGGACCTGGTGTATGCTCAATGATTTCTATTGCCGCCAGAATTCGTGCAAGAATATCTTCCTCCGACTCTACAGGTTTAGTACAATTCTGAAACACAGGATACACCATATCAATCCATTGTGTTTAGATCTTAAACTTATTTTACATCGGAATGGAAGTGAAACACATATGTAAAAAGACTTTCTCCATCTTACATTATCTTAGACGTTTAAAGAATTTTCTCCCAGTTTCGTTAAAACAAATCCTAGTGCAGAATCTTGTGTTACCACACTTCGATTATTGTGACATTATATATAATGATCTAAACTATGCCTTGTCGCAGAGACTGCAGCGTGTTCATAATGCTTGCGTTCGATTCATTTTCAATATCCGCCGTTATGACCATATTTCCGAACACTTTAATAACCTCTCTTGGCTCCGTCTTACTGACAGACGTAAATTGCACTCTCTTTCGCTACTTTTCAAGCTTCTGAATTCCTACATTCCTACTTACCTGGCGTCCAGATTTGAGAAGTTATCCTCCTACCACAATATTGACACTAGGTCACAAGATAGCAGTCTGCTAACAATTCCTCTTCATAGCACTTCCTCCTATTCTACTTCCTTCACAGTAGCCTCCGCCCGCTCCTGGAATCTCCTTCCTCAAGATATCAGGGGTTGCCGCACACTTGGCACCTTTAAGTCACGCTTATACAGTTACCTGTTGTCTAATAATTATTTTTTCTCTATTTATTTAATTTTATACTATGTCATTAATCTTTTCCTCGTTTTTTTATATATCTTGTACATATTATATATTTAATTCGTTAAATTTAGAGTAAATCAAAATACATTATAAATATCAATTGTATTGTATTCATAACTTGTAATCGTTTATATTTATATATATATATATATATATATATATATATATATATATATATATATTGTAATTTAGATTTAAGACTTTTCTTTTGTATTTTTTTTAAACCTGGTTGAGTGGTAGACAAGGCCTTAAGGCCTTAACTCTGCCAGGTAAAATAAAGCTATTATTATTATTATTATTATTATTATTATTATTATTATTATTATTACGTTTCCGTACATGGATTCCTTACAAAACTTTATCTACTAAGTCCCCTCTACAACCTCTAGAAGTCTGTAATACAACTATATTCTGAAACATCCTGTATAATGTTAAATATAGTGTCGACGGCTAGTCTGAAAAAAAAATACTAACAAACATTTTTAATTTGTTTCGAATTGCTCGTACTGTCTGTGATGTTCTATATAGGTCGTATCTGTTGCATGCTGTAATACAGAGAGTTGACCAGTACACGACGATACTTTACGTTAGTCTATTTGTCTTTTTTTATCTGAAATTAAATTTTGTTTGTTTGTTCCACCATCAAACAAAAACGGCTGATTGCATTTTTGCTAAACTTGGTAACTATAATGGGGATTCTGCACACAGCTTAATACGGGCTACATTTCATTTCAAAATAATTAAGAATGGTGGCTCTGGTGACGTCAAACTATTTTCTTTTCAGTTTTTTGCGTTAATTCTTGAATCAGGATTCAAAATCGTAATCATTATAACAGTGCAGAGTATTCCTTTTACCTCTTTATTTATATTTGTTCATGGGTATCAATACTTCTTACTTGTAGCATGCAATTTGATAGCATTGTTCATTCCTGGTTTTAATGATATAGTAATATTAAAATGATATTGTGAAAAGAAGAATTAATGTTTGAATCAGGAATCGAACCGTGGACCTTTAGTTCTCCGCACTAGTATGCAGCCCACTACACCATTTTAGACTTCGCACAAACATTAATAATTCTTTCCACATATACAAATCTATAATTCTCGTTTCGTCCGCTGCCAGGTAGAGGTCACTACCATCGCCAACGGCCGTCATCGTTTAGAAGTATCTATGTTTGAGAATTTTACACCACCACTTTTATAAGCAGTAAACGATGTTATTTAACATTTTTTAATACTGTTATCTTTAACACAGTTACAATAATGAATCATATTATAATATTATAATGATATTGTGAAAAGATTATTAATGTTTGTGCCAAGTCTGGAATGGTGTAGTGGGTTACACTCTAGTACGGAGAACTAGAGGTCTACGGTTCGATTCCTAGTTCAGGCATTAATTTTTCTTTTCACAATATCATTATAATATTATAATATTATCCATTATGGGAACTTCTAAGGTAATGGCATTCCAAGGGAAAAATCAAATCAGATCGAAAATAGTAATAGGAAACAAAATCATTGAACAGGTGAACCATCTCAATTACCTAGGATGCGACATTTCATTTAATTATGATAATGATATAAATAATAAAATAGCAACATTCCAGGGAATATGTGGTACGATAAAACGAACACTAAATAACAAAACAACAAGAGAGACCCAACTGAAATTTTATAAAATGTTGGCAGTACCGGTACTGCTCTATGGTTCAGAAGCCTGGATACATAAAAAACAAGACCTAAGTAGGATAACGGCGGCAGAAATGAAATTTTTGAGATCTGTTAAAGGGTGCACTAAGGAAGACAGAATCAAGAACACAGAAATAAGACAGGAACTTGAAATATTTGCAATAACTGATAAAATGGATACATATAGACAAAAATGGAAGCAACACATAGAATGAATGAAGATAGATATCCAAAACAAATAACAAAATACAAACCTAAAGGCACCCGAGATGTGGGCAGACCTAGAAAGAGATGGGCTGAAGTCGGAACGGGTCAACAGACCTAATCCATGAATGAAGATGATGATGATGATGATGATTATGGGAACTTGTTAAAAATTACAGTATTGGAAAATGTTAAATTAATAATACAGCACAGAAATAAAATATGAGTTACCAACAAAGGTTTTTCAGGGATGTTCAGGTGTTTTAAGAAACTCAGTACTTATTTTATTAGATAGTATTTTTATGCTATTATTTCAGACCTCTTTCGTATAGTCTATATTTTTTTATTTATCTGTTGCTTATAATTTGAAATACGTAGGCCTAAGGAATGGAATAACAATATAATTTATTCTGTGGATTTTTATTTTAAACAAATCTTGTAAAGATAGGCCTATTATTAATATTAATTTTTAACAATGCCACCTGGTTGTCTTTATGATATTTCCGATATTTTTTCCTGACATTAGTGGAATTGTAACCCACTTCTTAAGTTGGAGCGCCTGTGAGGCAGAGTTACGTTACCCCGATGATATGATAGGTGATGAATGATACAATGAAGCACCAGGAGAGAGTCCTTAAACCTAAATGTAAACCAAAAATAAGATAACCTTTTAGAGCTTCAAAAAGGAAATATATCTCTTCATAAGTCTCCAAAACTTGTATTTTAAATAAACTACTCCTTGAAATAGTTAAATTAATTATTTTAATTTAATCTAAATCCAGACCATGGGCGTTCACAGTAATAATTCGCACTAAAAAATTGCTAAGATCTGACCGGGAATCGAACCCGGGATCCCATAGTTTTTCAGTTTTGAGAGTCTTTATCTAGGGTTACGCTGTGATAAAAAGACGGTGATGTCGCCTGTTCTAAAAATTCTTTTGTGTCTAAGATCTTGAACGGCAGCGTGGGAAAATATTTAATAGCGAGTTACATGACATGATAGCCGAGAGACGAAATAGTCCTACACTCTGACATAGGAACATCAAATTGTTTCTGGTATGATATTCTTTCACTCAATATTATTAGTTAATGATTAGAGTTGCAGTTGTTGAAAACTTTTTAAAAAATGTATGTTTTTCCTTTAAATATTTCTATACTCTATCCTGACTGACGTGTAAAATGAAGACACGATAGCTCATGGAACATAGATGAGACAATCTAGTTTATTTTGTCCAATTGTTGTTCATATATTGGTCGTTATGCGTGTCCTCTTTATTTTTATAAAACTGGTCAACATGATTTTTGTCTCATGAGTACCAATAGTTGTATTTAATGCAGTTTTTTATCGTGTTTTAAAATATTTATTCGGAATTTCTCCATCGCCCACAGTTTTTTTTTATTTCAATTTCAATTAATGGATTTAAATAATTATTTTTTAATAAAAGTTTTTTCGTCCATTTGTCCATTGTAAAATAAAACGGGTAACACTTTCATCAGGAGATTTCAGCTATGGAAAAGAGATATCAAGGCAAATTGAATTCTAATATGCTGGTCGATTATTGTTGGACCATCAAGAGGGATGCCCCACAGGCGAAATATAGCAGAAAATCGTCATTTCTTACTTTCTAGATGAGTCCGAATGTTCGAATATTGTATAGGTACGAATGTAGAAAAAATTAAAGCGTTTGAAAATATAAATTCCTGTCTCTCGGAAACCTTGCGTGATGGAGAAAACCCGATATCATATTTGAATTTAGAGAAAAAATACTATCAGCATCACATTTCTTCTTTTCTGAGAAAAAAAAAAGTTTATTTTTTGTTGCTCAGTGTAATCAGTCCAGGTGAGATACTATAGGAACTAATGAATATATGGAACTGAAAAAAATAAAGAGGCACACATACTTACAGAATTAAATAGAATAGCATTACATTAACAGAGGTATCGACAAAAATACTTACAACATATATACATGTATATAACCGACAGATTTGGGTTAGAAACTAGCATTTTACACTTGTATTTGGTACTAAGTTCAAATTCCGGAGCCGACCAGTGTGTGTGGGTTTAGTTCTTGGTTTTCTTCAGACTTCAAGAAAAATTCTAGCTTGGGATTTCATTATTATGAGCCATTCAATCGTTAATTATCATTTCATATCTTTAAATATTTTCCAAAAAAAGGTAATTTTATAGAATAGCATTACAAAACCTACTGGATACAAAGATTCGAGACACAATTTGATCTTAGATGATCAAGCGCCAATAAATAAGAATGAAATAACAAGTGATATAGAGCTATTTGTTATTCATTTGAAATAGGTGATTTTGAGGCATGATAGTTCGTGGTCATAAATTGTATTGCCTTATATTGGATCCTTATTTTATCCTAATTTTGACAGACGTGAAAATCTTCTTAAAGTTTAAATGTATATCATAATCAAATAAATCATAAATCTATTTTAAAACTTAATATACACACATATGTCATCATTTATACTAAGATAATGCTCCCTTTATGAAACCAGCTGTTTAAAATAAATTTCCGAACGACTGAAAACTTAAATAGCATTCTGTTACAGAAGCAAAATGAAATATTTGTTCAAACGAAACGTAAATTGTCCGTTTAAACTACTCAATCGTCTTGCAAAGTGTTTACATATGTTTTACATATGTACACTAATATTATGGCTCAACATTATCAACTTTTATGATCTTCCCTTTCTGACGGCCAACTTCCGGCGCACAAGCTGCAAATTAGTTTGTGACATAATTATTAGTTGCTATTTATACTTGTTAAGTCATAAAGAATGTATTAACGAGTTTTGTAAATACCCAGCATGTGTTAGTTGTGTGTTTTTGTGTGCCGCTTGCTTCATGAACCACAGAGATGTTAAATTACATTATTCTAACATTAAAATTTCCTTTTAATGTGAAATCATCATCATTGACATCAAGGTTTATGCCCTTTCTCCTGTTCCAGTTTAAAACTGGTCACGCCATCTATTCGTAGGTCGGCCAACACTTCTTTTTCCTATAACTAACTAACTCACTGGCACTATCGAACCGGTAGGTTCATAGCCGCGCAGACATAAGCTCTCCATACATCCGTATCCTGAGCTAATGTTTACCAATCATTCCCTGTATAATCTACTTCCCTCAAATCATAGTTAATGTTATTCTCCCATCTCATTCTTGGTCTACCAACCACAAGTGTTGGAAATATATGGTTGTGATTATCCAGGGGGGGGGCACATTCGTGTAGTTCCTCAAGACTCGGGGACTATGTAACAACTTAGGGTAGAATATGGCCAAAGGGAGAGTTGTAGCCCCTGCTCGAAGCCCTGGACCCCAACCCAGAAAATGGCGATGTGAGTCATGTGTGATTGCCTGTTGTCTCGAAACCAGGAACGCCATAACAGATTACATAATACCATAAAATAATTTTATTTCCATTGATAACAAACAACGATTGTGCTATAATACGACGAACCTATGCAAAATTTCCGTGTTACGGGCATTGATAACTCGAACCCATATGTTGTTCCAATACAGCGGTTCCCAACCTTTTTCGACTGGCGAACCCCTTCCACAACGATCTGAGTTGGGTGAACTACTGACTTTTAAATATAAGTTACATACAGTAGACATGCATAAAATGTAATTCCAAGCAAAAGATTTAGTAACCCTAAATTAACTTAACCCTTAACGGTTAAAAGCTAAAGTTACTCTAGTTATGGCTTAAAAGTTACACAACGTATAGGTCTAGTTGTTGCAATGTCAAATGCATTCCTAACGTTGTTACATAACTGTAAATGAGGCATTCGCGGTAAATATAATTTATTGTGGAAATAATCTTATAAATTCTCGATCTTACACATATGTTACAATGGACATTATAGGGTTAATTTAATTTTAAAATAATAATAATAATAAAATTATTATTATTAATATATTTATTAATATTATTATTATTATTATTATTATTATTATTATTATTATTATTATTATATTTATTATTATTAGTAGTAGTAGCATTATTATTAATATTCCATTCATAGTAATTCTGCCCGAGGGCAGGTCTTTCACTGCAATCATAGCATTTTCATGCTATGCTTTGCAGCTTTACTAGGGAATTGTAGGTGTGGTAGCTTCCCGTTGCTTTCCACACCGGTGAAGAATCATGATGATGATGATGATGATGATGATGATGATGATGATGATGATGATGATGATGATGATAGCCATATGATTTCGGGGACTGTTTAGGCCTTAACGTTTTCCTGACATTTGTCTTACAGGTGAGGAAAACCCCGATAAAAACCTCACCCAGAAAAACTGCCCCGACCGGGGAACCTGGCCCCGCTGCGTGACAAGGCAGCACGCTACATCGAGACCACAGCGATGGACTTATTAATATTATTATTATTGTTATTATTATTATTATTATTATTATTATTATATTATATTATATGCTGCAGAAATGAAGGAAATAATAATAGAGCTAACCTCGAAACCCGCCATTACGGAAGAGTAACCACTGATAGGAAAACGATATATCTAATATAATACAATGTACTTTCGAAGTAAACCGTACTCAGGATTTTTACGTACTAAAAAAATCCATTGACTGCGACTGGGGTTAAATCCTAGTTAATGGTTACTAATTAATCGGGACTGACAAAAAAATAGCAAAGAGAATAAGATTTCACTTCACTCTGATGTAAGTCATTTATGTCATATAACCCTCTTGTTCCATTCCATTATCTCAGTTTACTGGTACTTTCACATGCCACACGCCATCTGGGAGAGAGATTTTAAACTATGGATCACACACATACTGTTTTGGCCACACAACGACATGGATGGCCTCCGCGAATGAGTGATCAGCTCAATGCCAGGGCCTCCTCCAAGACAACATTAAGACGAAATGCACCGTTCACACACCATTCATACTAAAACATGTTGAATATGGTATGATTATTATAATGGTCAGATGATGTCCGGGGACCGTTTGGGTCTTAAAGCTTCCTGACATCTGTGTAAGGTGAGGAGAAACACCTCAAAATAACCATCACCCACCACGATATCCAAATGGAGTGACCGAGACTCGATGTCGGGACCCCAGCGATGAGAGGCGAGCGTCTAACCGCTTGCGCCATGGAGCCACCTTCGATCAATATGATCTTTTAAGAAGAAGCATATTTTAAAGTGTCGTGGAATTTGTAATAATATCGGGCTTCCAATATAAACCCGGACCGGCCTCACGGGGTTTCACCCGTCAGGTAGCGCTCTCTCCTCGTCCGCATTTCACTCTGCCAGCCGCTCGTCCTTGAACTAGTCAGTTTACTATCGTTCGACAAGATGAGACGTCAGCTGACATTAGAGCAGCGCATTTATGTGTGTAAATGTTATTCTAAATACGAATCAGCTCGTCGCGTTCGCGAGGAATTTATTCGGAACTTGCCTGGACAATTACCTCCTTCCAGATCGACAATCCACGATCTTGTGACTAAATTTGAGACCACTGGTTCAGTACAAAATAAGAAACACTCGCTCCCCAGATCTAACAGTGTGTGATTTTTATTTGTGGGGTAGCCTGAAAGACAAAGTGTACAAAACAAATCCGCACACATTGGAAGAACTGAAGAACAACATAAGAAATGAAATCAGAAACTTGACAGTGCCCGAACTACAGCGTGTCAATCTAAATGTGTTTACTCGGTATAGTGCCTGTTTAACTGCGGGAGGACAACATTTCCAGCATTTTCTATAAGGTAAGAAACGGTTCAAGGACGGGTGGCAGGCAGGGTGAATTGCGGGAGGAAGAGACAGCACTGCGTGCCGGGTGAAACTCCGTAAGGCCGGTCCGGTTTTATATTGGAAGCCCGTTAGTAGGCCTAATAGTAATAGTAGTAGTTGTAGTAATAGTAGAAGAAGAAGAAGAAGAAGAAGAAGACAAATATATTCAATGACGTTCATGTAGCCTACATATCAGATCTTAAGCGACACAATTCAAACCTTGACTTGAAAGTGCCAGGGAACTTGACCCGGCGGGGATCGAAACTGGCCCGCTGCGTACGAGGCAGCGACGATAACCCGAGCCACAGCGGTGTATATATAACCCCTTATCCAAATACAGGGTGTTGGGAAATGTATATTCCAAACTTCTAGGGCTAGTAGAGGGGACAGAGTAGACAATATTTTGAATAGGAACCTATATTCCGAAACCTACCGTTTCCGCGCTACAGCTATTACAATCTGTCGGATTTACCAGTCTTGTTTTGCAACCGAATAGGCAGTATATAACAACAGAATATCGCGTAATTGCATGTGACGTTTACCCTGCCATTGATTGTCCGTCAGGAACTGTGGTTTCAGCACAATGGCGCACCGCCGCACTTCAAACGTGACGTTCGAGGACATCTTAACAAAAGATTCGTACAAAGATGGATAGGTCAGGTGCATGGCCCCCACAATCACCGGATTTAACGCCATTGGACTATTTCTTGTGGGATAATATATAGAGTATGTACGAAACTCCTGTAGAGGCCGAGGAAGAACTGCTGGCACGAGGTATGATAGTTGCACAAAATATTAACGGAACTCCAGGTGTGATGGAACGAGTGCACCGGAACATGATTCGTCGGTACAATGTGTCCAACGACATTGGTGGTCGTTACATCGAACTTCTGTTGTAGTGAGCAGTTTCATATGGGACACATCCAGTGCAGAAGACAGGAACAATTTTTTTTTTCCACTGTTGACACAATGCTATTGTGTTTTTGTTACTTTGGCATTGTTACCAAATAAATTTGACTTTCCTCTCTAATGAGTCAAACGTCTATTAAGTCTATACCTTACATCACACCTCATTTGGTATATAGTGCTCTTCTGATGTCATGTACTGTCTATCCGGTTGCAAAGCAATATCAGCAAATCCGACACCGTAATGGCTGTAGCACGAAAACGGTACGTTTCCGGACATGGGTTCATATTCAAAATGTTGTCTACTCAATCCCCTCTACTAGCCTAGAAGTTTGTAATATGAATTTCCGAACACCCTGTATATTGTTTTTATAGAGGTATTTTGTTTATTTGTTAATTTTTCTTCATTAATTTCCTTAACGTTCCTCTTGGTTATTTTTTATGTCTTATTACTCTTTTGTCCCTATATTTATATTTTTTTCCTTCCTCTAACTTTCTCTCTCTTTTTTATTTATCCCTTCGTATTATATATAATATATTTTTTTTAGTTTGTTTAATAGTTCTTAACCGAAAATTATTTTATTATGTGGCTTTATTTTATTTTCTCATGTACATTAGATACGTATAGTCTGCCAAACAATTTAATGTATCTTCTTGCTTGTATACATTTTATTATTAGTTTTCGTCTTAATTATAATTATCATGATTATGTTATCGATCTTAATCTTATATATTTAACTTATATTTTATTCTATAGATATTCTGCCCGAGGGCAGGTCTATCACTGCAAACATAGCATTCCCATGCTATGCTTTGAAGCTTTACTAAGGAATTATATGTGTGGTAGCTTCCCATTGCTTTCCACACTGTTGTGGGATAATGATGATGACTATTTAACTCATGCCCCAAATGGGAGTCAATGACCAATCACGTTTCAATGATTTCTGTATTACAACCAATCAGAGACGTGTTTCACGAAATAATTATCAACGTTAGGATTATCATATATTAAGCAAAGCTCCTCCTTTTTAATATTCTGAACAGGTCTGACCGTTATTTTGCAGTGACTGAGCCTATAACAAATACGGCTACCAGATTGTATATAATAGTGCTTACATGTCAACATTTGTAGCAATTGATTATACCACCAAAAAAAGAAACCACTGTTTGCACTTTCTTAAATGTATACGACATCAAAAATGAATTAATATACAGATGTGTGTGTTTCATTTTTTCTCCACTAGAGAGCATTCTTACAATATTGCGTTCCTTTGGCAATAAATAGTATGATCTGGTTGCAGTGATAAACAAAAGAAGCAGTAGAAGCGTAGGCTACCTATCGTTTCTCATTAGTTTTCAAACATCACCGTTTACTTTAAATATAAAATATTTTTAAATAACTGTAGTTAAATAATGATTTGTGAGTAAACAGCTTTATTTTATTCGTTAAATAGTCCTAACAAATGCCACTCTTGATTTCCAAATTCTCTAGATAAATTCACTCCTCACTTCGTGAGTCGTGAATTTATCGATAATTTGGAAATCACTCGTGGCATTACTTATGATAATGATAAGGATGATGACAATGGCCGGTGATTTTCGGGGACCGTTGGGTCCTAAGTTTCCTGACATTTGTCTTACAGGTGAGGAAGAACTCCGAAAAAAACCTCACCCAGGAGCCTGTCCGGACCGGAAATCGAACCCAGGCCCGCTGCATTGCAAGGCAGCACGCTACCTCGAGACCACAGCAGTGGACATATTTAACTTAATGATCAAATTTGCATTTAGTTTTTAATATTAAAGTTAATTGTGATTGCTATATTCTAATGTAACATATGTTTGTCCTGGTGAGTGGAACAGAAGGCCACATGGCCTTAACTCCACCAGGCTAAATAAATTAATTTTAAAAAATAATATTTTTTATAATCTGCCTATTTGTATGCGGATAAAAAAAGGAAATCTGAATTAAGGAAAGAGTGGAGAATTCTGAGTTTGCAGTGAAAGACCTGCTCTTGGGCAGAATACTATGTATGTATGTATAGTCTCCCTCTCATTCTATCCTCTTCCCCATTTATTATTTTTTTATTCCCATCTTCAACATGTGAACCTGTTTTGTAATAATTATATGCGACTATAAAACCAGCTTTTTTTATAAGCTGTGGATTTATGTTGCTGCATAAAGTCTTAAAATTATTACATTTTGCTGATCAATTAATTCTAAAATTACAATTAATGATGAAGTGAACAGCGTTGCAATAAAATTCTTTCTATTGACGATTTAGGGGGAAAAAATGAGAAATCCAAACCAGATAGGTCAGCCTTAAGACATGACCCGACACCTCTCTCAAATACGAGTCTCAAACGCTACCTGTCTTAGCCAACTTGCTCAGTATTTAAAACTGTGCTAGTTTTGAAAATGCTGTGTTTGTAAGTAAAACACTGCATCATATGTTAGGAATGTAGCTTCTATTACGTAGTATAAAATTCTTCAAGATTATTACATGCGTAATTCGTTCTTTATTTCTCAATTGTTATCTCAAAATCAAATGCTGTGCTCGCAAAATACTTAACAAATGAGTTCTCGGTTACAGCAATACTATAAATTTTACTCCTTGAAAAGTATATAAACCTACTTGTAATAAAAATAATAGTGTATTGTTTAAATGTGCAATACTTTATTTCATGCAATACATCAAATATAAACCACATGCTGTGTTTCAAATAAAAATTCATTAGGTATCTTGCTAGGAAAACATTCATCACCGCGTGATACGTTATTTATTGTGTTCCCGCTTAGTTTCAACCGTTTGAGAAGTCAAACATATAGTATTAGGTCAAGTCAACTTTTTTCAGGTCCTGTTATAGCATGATAAAGATAAAAAATAGAAATAAAGGCAATGTATTCAAATAATAAACCTGTTAACATTATCGTACATTTCTACGTAGTATATTTAAGATAACTGTAGAAACGTTGCACTTATACTTCCGACTTCATAATCCAAAATGAAGAGGGCGGACCTATTTCGGATAATACATGGAAACGGTTTTGGTTATGAAAGAACAGACTATATTGTATAGTATACAGAAAAACTCCTGGCGCGACAGCCCTACAAGGCCCTTAGCCTACCAGCCGGCTGCTGGCCTCACATCCACATGTGTCAATCACAGAGGTAGATTATCAACAGCCAGTGATGGGGTGATATGTGGTCAGCATGTCGAGTCCCCCAGCCGTTACAGCTGGTTTTCTCAACCTGGAACCGCTACTTATTGTAGCTACCCAAATGCATCACGATGCTGGGTGAGCACCGGTCCCATACTGGCCGAAATACCATGAGAAAATTTCTTCCCCCATGGAGACTCGAACCAGCGCAAGTCCCGTAGCTCTGCGCCAAGGCTTCCTGCCTTATCCAGAGTCAGTCTATATTTCCCTTACAGCGTTTGAGGACTTGCAGTAGGGACCAAGACAATTAAGTTTAGCATAGAAACCACTGTCCGGAAACGTACCGATTTTCCGCTATACGCAAAATCACCTAACACGATTTTTTGGCGCCACTCACTAGGATATTTTTGACTAAGATAGTCCATATGTCATTCCCCGCTCACCTGATGTTCCATGTTCACTGCAAATTTGTATACATGCTATTCAGTTGAGTTTGTGATCCGCCCAGATACGTTTGTATCTGCACAGTACAGTAGTAACCCTTCACGGCAGCACACAGCAGAATTCAAGGTACTGTGTTGCTGTTATCCATGGCATACACGTTTGTAGAATACGCAGACATGATGTTATTGTACAGTGAAGCTGGGTTCAATGGCAGGTCCAATTGCTTGCCTGCACATTCTACCGACTTGACCCCATTAGACTTCTACCTGTGGGGTCGCATGAAACCCTTAATTTACGAGACCCCTGTAGAATCCGACGAAGGCCTGCTAGTACGAATTATGATTGAGGCGGATGTTGGAGGACAGGGATTGGTGATAGTATGTACGAGAACTTGATACGGAGGTACCGCATCTGTGTTGAAGTCGATGGTCGTCACATCGAGTCCTTCTTGTAAGTGGTTCACAGGCAGCAGGAGTCGGAGAGAGCAACATGTGCTGTAATGGTATTTTGTGTGTAACGGAAAAACAGTATGTTTCCGGACATGGGTTCCTATGTTAAATTTAATCGTCTTGGCCCCCTCTATAAGTCCTCAAACTCTTAAGGGGAATTTAGACGCACTCTGTATAGACTAGTTTGTTCCAAACGTAATTTAAATTGTATTATAATAAATATGTTTCCTCACCCGTAAGACAAATGTCAGAAAAAAGTTAAGATCCAAATGGTCGCTAACATCATCTGGCTATCATAATATCATTATCATATTAGCCATGTTTAGTTGTAGTAGTAGTAGGAGGATTTTATTAGACTAAAAGTAAGATTTATACAATAGTGTTTACAAATATGGGTCCCACATCTATAGTGTTACAGATAAAATCAAATTTGAATGGCTTAATTTCATGACATAGAAGAAGAAGAAGGGTCGCACGAGCAGCTAAGCCGTACTTGCTGTTGACAGTCTGTATCAATAAAATAATGTCTAGTAATAACAGAAAATATATTGTATTGTAAGCCTATGCTTTCCCTTTACAGAGATTTAGGCGCTCTCCCCCTACAGGGAAGGATTTCAACCATACTAATTTAGTTACACTTGTTTTCGTATAGATGTCATTTTGAGTGGTACGTGGTCAGCGTTCCGCCTCATACTGACATCTAGGAAACCAAGGTACTACTAGGACGGGACAATTCGGTAAATTTTGCTTAGAGGCCTTTTCATTCAGGCTTAAGGATTTTTTACGAGCCTGAAAATCTTCAGACTCGGGACCCACGGCTTAAAGTCCCTCCCGGAGGACTTGCTCCTTGGATTTTTCCGTCCTAAAAAATCCATCGACCCCGGCCGGGTTTGAACCCGCGACCCTTGGGACCAGAGGCAAGGAGTGCACCGCGGTCAACTAATAACATAAAATAGATACAATAAAAAAACACAATATATAACAATACAATCGAATTATATATTAATTAGGTTACGTAAAATCATTAAGTATTAATGATTTTACACTTTGCGTACATATTTATTTATTCACGAATGAGTGTTGTTCTTATTTTCCGCGTTTTGTCCAGAAATTTACCCACGTTTATCCAATTTTCTAGCTTTAGCATTAACTCAAAGCATTCCAATATTTCACGATTTGAATTTAAAAGTTTTTGGTAACAATTGACGCCTCTAATATTCTTACACGTTACTGAATGTGTGTGTGAATGACGTGTTTCGTCTTAATGTTGTGTTGTCTCGGAGATGGCCATGGCATTGAGCTGATCACTAATTCGGAGAAGCCCTCCATGTGCTTGTGTGGTCGGGGCTCTTCCTCACCAGTAAGTCAAATGTCAGGAAACTTTAAGGCTCAAACAGTCCCCGAACATCATCTGACCATCATCATAATCGTTATAACATACGCCATGTTTAGTATAAATGTGTGTGAATGGTGTGTTTCGTTTTAATGTTGTATTGTCTCGGAGATGGCCATGGCATTGAGCTGATCACTCATTCGATGAGGCCCTCCTTGTCCTTGTGGTCAAAAAGTGTGTGTGATCCATAGTTAAAATGCCTTTCCCGATAGGTGTGCCACTGTAAGGCCTGAGTGGCATGTGTTCCTGTAAGGCGAGAGGTTAAATGGAATGCAATAATTAATATGAACTCCAAGCGAGACAGGCCTAGAAGGCTCTTGGCCTACCATCCGGCTGCTGGTATCGCATCACATGTATTAATCACAGAGGTAGACGATCATAAGCCTGTGTAGGGGAGACATGTGGTCAGCATGTCGGCTCCCCCAGCCGTTATAGTTGGTCTTCTTAACCTGTAGTCGCTACTTATTGTAGGTACGCAAATGCCTCACGAAGCTGGGCACCGGTCCCATACTAGCCAAAATGCCATGAGAAAATTTCTTCCCCCATGGGGACCCGAACCAGCGCAAGTCCCATTGCTCTGCGCCAAGGCATCTTACCTTAACCACTCGGCTACGGCGCGGTACGTCGGACATATAAGGTATATAATTTTATAATTTTAATCATCGGCCGCGATGGACTAATGGTTAGCCTATGCTCCTTGCTTCTGGTCCCGAGGTCGCGGGTTCAAACTCGGCCGGAGTCGATGGATTTTTTTATGATGGAAAAATCCAAGGAACAAGTCCTCCGGGAGGGACTTTAAGCCGTGGGTCCCGAAGATTTTCAGGCTTGTAAAAGATCCTTAAGCCTGAATAAAAAGGCTTCTAAGCAAAATTTACTGAATTGTGTCCTTTCTTAGTCTTACCTATGGCTTCCCTCGATGTCACTATGAGGCTGCAGTACTCAATTTACCTCTATTCCACCTATACATTCAAAAAGTTATTAGCTGACAAAGCAGCTCTAATGGAAGGATAAAAGATTTTCACACATTTGTACGAAGGAAAAAAGTTTCAGATAATCTTGTTTTCATAACCTAAACCTCTATAATTTTTTTTTTTACGTTTTACATCATCATCATGTTCGGTGCTAAAGCCTATTGCAGGTCTTGACCGCCCCACTAAGGGAATCTGTTCATGTCTGTCCTCCGCTTTCCTTCGCCAACCTGGGCTCCCATAACTTTCAGATCCTGTTCCACACTGTCAAACCAACTGGTAAGAGGTCTTCCAACTTTTCTTCTTCCCTATATTTTGGAGAATGTGACTCTATGGGCAATGTCTGTTTCTTCCAATCGTTGTAGATGGCACAGCCATCTCAGCCTTAAGAGATTATTATTCTGACCACATCAGTATCACCATATAGGTCTAAGTCATATATGACTTGTATCTACAGGCACACATTTGCCATTTTAATTTATCAACTCATATGTTATGTTCTTAGGGAATTTTCTGCAAATTACTTTTCATTTATTTTCATAATTTTTATTTGGGGCCTAATACGAACGTATTAAGTGAAAATCTATTTTTTGCGAGGTTTCGGTTCAAGGAAGTTCGGTTAATTGGAGTTTTACTGCATAAACTTTTTTAAACAAAGTATATTATTTTGTCTTCTTAATTAATACTAACACTGAAAAATAAAACTTTGAGGAACACACAATTAAAATTTTATAATATTATGGCAGTGCCTGTCTTAACGTATATAAGTGAAAATTGGACTCTTACCGTTCAGACAGAAGAAAAATAGAAACTGCAGAAATGAAGTTCTTAAGTTCAGGAGCAGGTGTGACACTTTTGGATAGAAGAAGAAATGAAGATATTAGGAAAGGCTTAAATATTTTTAATTTTACAAATAGAATTGACAATGTAAGAAACAACTGGTATGGACATGTTAAATGAATGCCTACAAATAGACAGTTACTAAAGTACACGCCAATAGGACATAGAAGTGTTGGACGCCCATTTACTAGATGGGAAGATTCATTAAATGCCGCTTATTGTGAAAACTTGTCAAAAAGCCTAATTTCATGAAGAAGAAGAAGAAGAAGAAGAAGAAGAAGAAATACTACAAATTTATTATAACTTCCATGGTAATAAATATATTACTATATTCACAAAAGATTTATTTCTTGATCACCTAGAATTTTATCAACTTACACCGACACCTTGCCGCTACTAGGAGGGCCCTAATCAGTGACACTTGCAATAGGTAGAACTTAGTGAATTTATAGTATGGACGTTACAATATACTTAAACAATTGGCAGAATTATGACGTAGCCATTAGGCAATAAGTCGGCTTCTGTTTCTCAGAAACGCCAACTTATACTCACTGTTTTTAGAGCTGGACATCGCATCAGATGGCCCTTGTACATTTCCTCTTCTTGTTCACATAGGAAATTAATATAGGCCTAATTAAATTATTTTATACTAGCTAATACCTGGCGTGAGCTGCTACGCCTAAATAAATGAATTCATGTGTTTTTATGTTTGTTTGGATAAGTAAGAGGAAAAATAATTTATAACTTTATATTTTTTAGATACCCCGGGCTGATTACCCGGCGTTGCCCGTGAATCAACTTATCCCGATCTTCTTGACATAAATCAGCTGAAATACGAAAATTAATGTGTTTTATGTTTAGTTAAATAAGTAAAAGGGAAAATTTATATCATAATTATTTTTAGATACCCCGTGCTGTTTACCCGGGGTTGTCTGGGAATCTACTCATCCCGATCTTCTTCGCATAAATGATTAGATGAATAAGTAAAATGAAAAATAATTACAAATGTATATCGTAATTATTTTAAGATCACCCTGCTGATTACCTGGTGTTGCCCGGGAATCTACTTATCTCGATCTTCTTGGCATAAATGAGCTAAAAGACAAAATTCCTTATTGTGAGTTATCCGTAAAAGAATACCCTCCATGTGCTGATATGATTTCATAGCAATCTACGTACTTGCTCTCGATCTTCTTGGCATCAATGAAAGATAAAAATGGTCATTGTGAGTTATCCGTAAGAGATAAACATATGCTGTCGTGGACTTTTTTGTAGAACTTTTCGAGATATTCAGTTCTGTATACATTAAATTTGTGTATTTGTTATGGCAGCGTAAGCCATTTAAGAGCTACTTTTTTCACGTTTTCCACTACAAAGGGCGATTTTTAAGGGTGTAGGAGTTGAGTATCACAACTCTCTTATAGCCTATGTTCATCCCGGGAATCTCCTGAACATTTTGCAAAAAGTCGCATCAAAATCGGATCAACGGTATGGCCGCGCGTAAAGGACGAACAAACAATCACATATTTTTCTTTCTGAGACAAAAAAGAAAAATTTATTTTCTGTTGCTCAGTATAATATGTTCTCCTCCATTTAAGTAAGAGTCCATGTTTCGTATCCATATAATGTGAGAGAATACAGTTTTATATGTTTTCAACTTAATATATTTTAGAGAAGTTTGGATAAGAGTCTCTGTAATGCGTAATAGCAGATATGACCTATGTTTAATTTCTTAGTGCACCTCATTTCTGTTTGTTTCTAGATATTTTAATTCAGTCACTTCTTCAAAAAAACCCTCATTTATCATTAACTGTCCATTTCCATTATGTAATGTATTTCTGTCTGAGAGCATGGACATTATATATTACATCAATTCAATATAACAGCTAGAAAAATAACTAAATTCAATTTTTTAAATAATTATAGAAAATACTTAAAGGGCAGATCTAGGTTGATAGATCTATACTTGTTTGATGTAATGTGTGTCGACTGAAACATGATGTATTATATAGCTTTATTTGTAATTTCTTGCAGTGTGTACTATATTAATTTAATATTAGAGTAGGCACACAATACTGTTAGATTAATAGTATGTTACCTCATCTTTTCTCAAATAAGTGGCAGGTTTTCAAATTCCTTTTGAGTTTTATAGCCAATTGAAGTTATTCCGGGATTTCTTAACCGTAAGGCGAGAAAATTTAGGTCACATTTGTCTCATTTGGCCGTCATACGTACATGAAACATCTAATTAACTGTTTTGCCCCAGGAGGATGCCACATCTGCAGAGCTATGGTTCGGTAAATGTCGACTAAAGCCCAGTTATATAACTTTGGTACCTAAAGTTCAATGTTGGCATTTTTCCGTCATTGCAATACATTTTAAAATTATCGTTGTTTTATTTGTTATTCAGAGTGAAAGTAATATAGTCTAAATACGCAGATTTTTAAGTAAACATTACTTGTAAATATAATTAAAATGTCTTATAGCTTTTAGTCGCAAATCTAAGATTTAAACAGATATAATTGAAGGCCCTTTAGGGTAATAACATGATAAGCCAAATATTGTTCTTTCTGAGATATAAAGATTTTAATGTTTCAGAAAAATTATTAATACGAATTGGGTAGTATTTCTAATACATTCCATCCATCCATAGTAATTCTGCCCGAAGGCAGGTCTTTCACTGCAATCATAGCATTTCCATGCTATGCTTTGCAGCTTTACGAGGGAATTATAGGTGTGGTAGATTCCCGTTGCTTTCCACACCGATGAAGGATGATGGTGATAAGATGAATATGAATGATGATGATTGCGATGACCATATGATTTCGGGGACCGTTTGGGCCTTAAAGTTTTCCTGACATTTGTCTTACAGGTGAGGAAAAACCCCGATAAAAACCTCACACAGAAAAAATGTCCCGAGCGGGGATCGAACCCGGGCCCGCTGCGTGACAAGCCAGCACGCTACCTTGAGACCACAGCGGGTGTGTCTATAGCCTATTTTGTAACTTACTAGCTAATAATACCCTGCGTGCGCTGCTATGCCTAAATAAATTAATGGTTTAATTTACATAGTGGTATTATATTATTACTTAAGGATTGAGGTCTCTACAAGAATTTCAAGAAGGGATAAGTTCAGAAACAACACAATAAGGGAAATTATGCAAGTTGAAAAAACACATTAAGAAAAATAGAAGAAAAACATTTGAAATGGTATGGGCACGTCATAAGAATGGAAGAAGATAAAATACCAAAGATCCTTGATTGGAAAGCTAATGGAAGAAGTGGAAGAGACAGGCCTAGAGAACGTTGGATAGATGGAGTGAGGAGAAGTACAGAAGCTAAAGATATGAGGGAAGAAGATGCTTTAGACAGGAACTTCTGGCGATAAATCACTTTGGGTTGAAGGATAAACACTGTATTATGGAATATCCCTAATAAAAAATTGAGGTTGTGTACTTTTGGGTTCAGTTAAAGTCTTACATGTATTCTATCTAGTGTTGTGATTACATTCCAAACATTACTATAAATAATATAATTATCCCTTATTCTTCTTCAGTAATAGATCTTGGACTACATCTAGACGCAAATTTAACCTGGCAAACACAAGTGAAACACATATGTAAAAAGACTTTCTCCATCTTACATTATCTTAGACGTTTAAAGAATTTTCTCCCAGTTTCGTTAAAACAAATCCTAGTGCAGAATCTTGTGTTACCACACTTCGATTATTGTGACATTATATATAATGATCTAAACTATGCTTTGTCGCAGAGACTGCAGCGTGTTCATAATGCTTGCATTCGATTCATTTTCAATATCCGCCGTTATGACCATATTTCCGAACACTTTAATAACCTCTCTTGGCTCCGTCTTACTGACAGACGTAAATTGCACTCTCTTTCGCTACTTTTCAAGCTTCTGAATTCCTACATTCCTACTTACCTGGCGTCCAGATTTGAGAAGTTATCCTCCTACCACAATATTGACACTAGGTCACAAGATAGCAGTCTGCTAACAATTCCTCTTCATAGCAGTTCCTCCTATTCTACTTCCTTCACAGTAGCCTCTGCCCGCTCCTGGAATCTCCTTCCTCAAGATATCAGGGGTTGCCGCACACTTGGCACCTTTAAGTCACGCTTATACAGTTACCTGTTGTCTAATAATTAATTTTTTCTCTATTTATTTAATTTTATACTATGTCATTAATCTTTTCCTCGTTTTTTATATATCTTGTACATATTATATATTTAATTCGTTAAATTTAGAGTAAATCAAAATACATTATAAATATCAATTGTATTGTATTCATAACTTGTAATCGTTTATATTTATATATATATATATATATATATATATATATATATATATGTATATTGTAATTAGATTTAAGACTTTTCTTTTGTATTTTTTTTAAACCTGGTTGAGTGGTAGACAAGGCCTTAAGGCCTTAACTCTGCCAGGTAAAATAAAGCTATTATTATTATTACATGGATCAGATTTGTAACGATTATTATTTTGTGATAATCGATCAGTAAAGTGTTATAAATTTGATCAGAGCTATTAACAATAAATTTTGAATAAATAAGCATCGTTGGGTATGGCCTAATTTTACGTGTAACTGACACAAATGAAATCTTGCCTACAGATGTTATTCATACTTGTAAGGTTCAATAATTTTCTATGAATTGTTATTTGACGCGGAAAATTAATTTTAACTTCCTGTTCGATGTTGATTACTCGTAATTTTCCATCGCGCTCGCTCGGTTTTAGGCACAGTGACCCCTTGGTTAGAAGCAATCTCATTCACGATGAAAAAGTTTAAAATAGTTCTGCTTACATTGTAACATAATGGAATTAATATCTAGTAATTACACTATGTAACACTTACTGGTAAAAACCAGTAATATTATTATGCAATTTTAATTGATAACTCAGAAAAAAAAAGGAATTTAAATTACAAAAAGCAAAACTCGAAATTAAAACTAATAAGTTGTTCTGGAGTCTGATATACCACTCGATTCAATTTACGGTTAAAGTCAAATATTCTAAAATTAAAAATTAAAATATAAAATTAAGGAATATTGACCTGAAAGGTCCGTCTCCTCAACTTAATTAATTATTTAACTGTAGCGCTTTCGGGACTTGTCCCATCATCGGCAGGATTCAAAACAGGTGTTTCACTGAAGATCTGGCAGAGGGGGTTACATGTAACCAGATCTCCAGTGAAACACCAGTTTTGAATCCTGCCAATGATGGGACAAGTCCCGAAAGCGCTACAGTTAAATAATTAATTAAGTTGAGACGGACCTTTCAGGTGAATATTCCATAATTTTATATTTTAATTTTGAATAATACCTCAACGGAACACATCTTGAATCTTATAAAAGTTAATTCTAAAATTAATTTTAGCATATATATTCCTTGAGAGAAGTAATTTACCTTCCCTAAGATAAATCGCATATTTCTTGAAGCATATTTATTCCTCTGGCGTTGAATATAGGAAACATCCTATCTTCCAGTCTATAATGTCAAGGTCAATCACTTCATTGCATCTCTAAAGGATAACCACTTCTTTTATCTGTAGTACTAACATGTAAAAGTAAGTAAAACAAATTAATAAAATAATTATACTATGTTATAAAATGGCTCTGACATAAACAGATGTTCATAAGTAATGTCACCAGTGAATTTATTTAGAGGATTTAGAAATCAACAGTGGTTTTTGTTATGACTATTTAACGAATAAAATTAAGCTGCTTACTCTAAAATCATTATTTAAATATAGTTACCGGTATTTTAAAATATTTATACACTTAATGTAAACGGCGATGTTTGAAAACAAATCACAAATGTGAGGTTAAGTTCATTCATTGCAACTTGATCATATTATTTATTGCCAAATAGGATCGCAATATTGTAAGAGTGCACCATAATGGAAAAATAATAAAACACATCAAAATGTATATTACAATCAACATTATAGGTTATTCATGTATTGTTTATAGTAAACAACTCAGAAAAATCAAGGAATCTGTTCAGAATATTAAAAAGGAGGAGCTTTCTTTATCACAAAAACAGGAGCTGATAGAAAAATCGATAAAGAGCGAGGAGAAACACGACTGTCATCGGTTGTAAAACAAGATTCATTGAAACGTGATTGATTATTGAGTATCATTTGGGGCAAGAGTTAAATAGCCATAAGTAATGTCACGAGCGATTTCCAAATCATCGATAAATTCACGAGTCACCAAGTGACGATATATATACATTTAATGTAAACAGCGATGTTTCATAACAAATCAGAAATGTGAGGTTATGTTTCGTACATCCACTGCAACTTGATCATATTATTTATTGCCAAATAGGATTGCAATATTGTAAGAATGCATCTTAGTGGATAAAAAGTTAAACCCGTCAAACTGTATGTTATAACTAACATTATAGGTTATTAAATTATTTTTTAATAAACAACTCATTGTTTAAAACACAATTATGAAAGGCAATTATCAAATGTAAAGTTCTGAATATTAAAAAAAGATGGAGCTTTCTTTACCATTAAAGCAGGAGCTGGTAAAGAGAAATCCATAAAGAGCGAGGTGAAACACGACTGCCATTGGTTGTAAAACAAAATGCATCGAAACGTGATTGGTCAGTGAATTAAATAGTCAAAAGAAACCAATCATTATTTATGAACAATTATTTATAAAAATTGTGTTAACGTAATAAGGTGTGTGCAATAAAAGTCAAAGGTGATAAAAATTAATTAATATTCTTAAAATAGGGCAAATATAGTAAAATATACGAAATATAATACTATTCATGAAAAGCGACTGAACATTAGACTTCCTAACATTACACTACATATTGTTAGAATATCTATCTATAATAATAATAATAATAATAATAATAATAATAATAATAATAATAATAATAATAATAATAATAATGTTTTATTTATTCTGGCATAGTTAAGACCACTCAACCATACAAATAAATATTTGATAAATATAGATACACAGTCCACCACTGTGGTCTCGAGGTAGCGTGCTGCCTTGTCATGCAGCGGGCCCGGGTTTGATCCCCGGTCGGGGCAGTTTTTCTGGGTGAGGTTTTTATCGGGGTTTTTCCTCACCTGTAAGACAAATGTCAGGAAAACTTTAAGGCCCAAACGGTCGCCAAAATCATATGGCCATCATCATCATCCGTATCATTATCATCATCCTTCACCGGTGTGGAAAGCAATGGGAAGCTACCACACCTACAAGTCCCTAGTAAAGCTGCAAGCATAGCATGAAAATGCTATGATTGCAGTAAAGGACCTGCCTTCGGCAGAATTACTATGGATGGATGGATAGATATACACTATACTACTATAAAGAGTTAAAAATATATTAAATGTTGCATTGTAAATTTCATGTAGAAACAACATTTTATACGATAATAACAATAATAATACTTACGATAATAATAATAATAATAATAATAATAATAATAATAATAATAATAATAATAATAATAATAATAGACTAAATATAATAAATTGTACAAGGAACACCAATTAATATAAGTACCTTACAATGGGTAATGATAGAGTCAAGGTTAGAGCAAATGTACATTTAGATTTATCTACTGTACATTATTATGAAAGCAATATTTTCTTCTCCTTGTTTTTTTAATTCGTATATGTCATTCTGTTGGAGGAGCCCTTGGCATCGAGCTGATCATTTCATCCGGGGAGCCCCTCTATGTCCTTCTGTGATAGAAAAGTATGCTTGTGACAGGTTGTGACGCTATAAGACGCAGGAGGTGTTGAGCGTGTAAAAGTAACTACAAAGGGAGAGGTTAACAAAGGGAATAGGAAGGAGTGTATGTTATTGTTACCTTGATTATGATGCTTCAGTATTCGACAAAGATGTTGATTAAAGGAGACAATTTAATATTAATGATAATACTTGAAAATTATAAACCGAAATTAAATATTCTACATAAGTTGTATAAAATAAAGTGTTTCAATGAACGATACGAAAAGTCATGAGAACTGTGGAGCATCAAGAACTCATTATTATTATTATTATTATTATTATTATTATTATTATTATTATATGTATTATTATTATTATTATTATTATTATGATTATTTTATTATTGTTGTGTTGTTTTTGTTGTTGTTGTTATTTATTATTATTATTATTATTATTATTATTATTATTATTATTATTATTATTATTATTATTATTATTATTATTATTATTATTATTATTATTATTATTATTATTAATTATTATTATTAGTAGTCGCGGTGGACTAGTGGTTATGCTCCTTACCTCTGGTCCCAAGGATCGCGGGTTCAAACCCGGCCGGGGTCGATGGATTTTTTAGGACGGAAGAATCCAAGGAGCAAGTCCTCCGGGAGGGACTTTAAGCCGTGGGTCCCGAGTCTGAAGATTTTCAGGCTCGTAAAAAATCCTTAAGCCTGAATGAAAAGACTTCTAAGCAAAATTTACCGAATTTTCCCGTCCTAGTACTACCTTGATAGATGTCAGTATGAGGCGGAACGCTGACCACGGACCACTCAAATGACATCTATTACGAAAACCAGGTGTAACTAATTAGTATGGTTGAAATTCTTTCTACATGTATGGGGGGGAGAGCGCGTAAACTCTGTAAGGGAAAACATGGGCTTACAATACATTATTATTATATGTATTATTATTTTATTATTATTTTTATTATTATCATTAGTATTATCAGTATTATTATTATCAGTATTATTATTATCATTATTTTTATTATCATTATTATTATCATTATTATTATCATTATTATTATTATTATTATTATTATTATTATTATTATTATTATTATTATTATTATTATTATTATTATTATTAACAGAGTGTGGTAAAACATCCGTCGTTATACCTGAACAAAAGAACTTTTTACTTTTTTTAAGTAAACATAATAAAAAAACATTGTCACTAGTTCTCTATCCTACATAGTTTATTATGTGATTACCATTTTCGACAATTACTATATTTTTAAAGTTTTTGAGTATAAAATTAGAACAGTTTATACTTATTAATTATTATTGGAGTTGTCTGGAGTATTGAAGTCGGCATTTGCTGTGGATCCCTATCGTAAAATACCATTTCATCGCAGTTTATTGATTTCGCCTATGAGATACAGAGTACGCTGTATGAAGGCTAACTGTGTGCTTGCATTCTAATTGTCTATTATATTTTTAATGATAGATTGAATAATATATATTTTTTGTTGTACTATTATTATTATTATTATTATTATTATTTATTATTATTATTATTATTATTTCTATGCAAATATGGAATTATTTAATGTGATGAAAATATTAGCAACATAAAATAAAATGTCTACTATAATTAATGTTGTGATTATAATAAAACTTTGTAATACCTGTATTATTATTATTATTATTATTATTATTATTATTATTATTAGTAGTAGTAGTAGTAGTAGTAGTAGTATTATTATTATTATTATACGAAGATGGCATTATTTAAATGTGATGCAAATATTAGTAACATTAATTAAAATAAATCTATAATCTCTTGTGATTATAAACTTGTAATAAGTATATTAATAATAATAAGAATAATAATTATTATTATTATTATTATTTTAATTTATCATGTATAAATTACCCTGGATTTCTAAGCCTCTATTGTATCTG
Organism: Diploptera punctata; assembly: GCA_030220185.1. Taxonomy (NCBI): domain Eukaryota; kingdom Metazoa; phylum Arthropoda; class Insecta; order Blattodea; family Blaberidae; genus Diploptera; species Diploptera punctata. Next base: position 3,615,091 of record JASPKZ010003882.1, read on the forward strand.
TGATTAACAATCTCGAATTTCAAATTAATCATTATTTTCCTTACAATAAAATGTCTTATCAGTTTAACCAATAAACCAATACTAATTACTTTAACATCCAATCAGTCCTCCATTACAACATGTTCTAAATCAACTATGCAGATATAAAATATTCGTGAATTTTTATACCCATTCACAGTTCGAGGGATGATTTAATTACTGACTCCAGAAAATTCTAGACTTCTATGTTCACAATTTTGGTTAACGTCATTGTCGATCATACATCCAAATATGAGAAATGACTTTCCGAACATATTATACGTGATTTCTATATTATGGAATCTATAACCCTAAATTCAAAATAATTTTGTCACATTGCTTGCACTTGTAGTGGGTGATAGGAATGTAATTGCTGTCTCTTTCAGTAAACTTCGAGAAATATTCTTCTAAGTATGCATATCGCGCCAAGTTTTCAGGGCCCACAAGAAACAACATTCTCTTCTTAAAGTATGTTTTCTGAACTATTCACGTATCTTGTAGTTTCTAGATCTCGTGTCACCTGAAATATGATTTTTGTGACAATTGGTTTCATATCTAAAAATTCTCAATATACAGTCCTCTAACCTAAAGGTAGAGAGAGAAAGTGTGTTTGTGTGTGTGTGTCCGTGCCTGTATGCATTGTATTTTCAGGCTAACCTTTTAACCCTTAAATAGGCAAAGCTCTAATTTCTCTTGTCAGTTATTTGAATGTGACGGACCGCAGTGAAAACGATATCGTACATTACTATTATTATTGTTATACTGTGTAATTCGAAACACATTTAAGTAATTTCTACTCATTCGTTTTCTTCTGTTTTATTAAAAATATTAAATAAAATTAACTAATTGATGTATCTTATAGGATACGTTGCCAATCTATGTGTTAAAGATAGCAACTCTCATAAATTACATTTATAAAGAGAGAAGTATTTGTAGGCGTATTTTGATGAAACATGGTTGAACGTGTGTTTCAGGTGCGAGAAAACTATTTAGAAGGTCTCGACTTTGCGATAAAATAATCTGTATTTTCCGAGTCTTGTATGTAGCCTATGTACATATCCATTCATCCATAGTAATTCTGTCCGAAGGCAGGTCTTTCACTGAAATCAAAGCATTTTCATACTATGCTTTGCAGCTTTACTAGGAAATTGTAGGTGTGCTAGCATCTCGTTGCTTTCCACACCGGTGAAGGATGATGATGATGATGATGATGATGATACGGATGATGGTGATGATAACGGCCATATGATTTCGGGGACCGTTTGGGTCTTAAAGTTTTCCTGACATTTGTTTTACAGTGAAGAAAAACCCCGATAAAAATCTCACCCAGAAAAACTGCTCCGACAGGGGATCGAACCCGGGTCTGCTGCGTGACAAGGCAGCACGCTACCTCGAGACAACAGCAGTGGACTATGTATATGTATACATATATATATATATATATAATAATATATTAATTTTTGACATTGAGCAATGCAAGCTTAATATGACATCATAAGAAAAATAAATGTCTGGATGAGATTTGAACCCGGATCTCTGGATTGGTACTCCAGCGTGATATCCATTATACCACCGGGCAAAACTAATACAAACACTTATTTTTCTTATTATATATATTCTCCATTATTACGAGATGAAGTGAGAACTCTGTCTTCGCTTCATTTCGTAATAATGGAGTATATATATATATATATATATATATATATATATATATATATATATATAATAAGAAAAATAAGTGTTTGTATTAGATTGGTGTAATGGATATCACGCTGGAGTACCTATCCAGAGATCCTGGTTCAAATCACGTCCAGACATTTATTTTTCTTATCATGATATATATATATATATATATATATATATATATATATATATATATATGGTAATGGATATCACACTGAGGTACAGACTCAGAGATCCGGGTTCGAATGCCGTCCAGGCATTTATTTTACTTATCATACCATATTAAGCTTGCATTGCTCAATGTTAAATATTTAATTATAACACACACACACATATATATATATATATATATATATATATATATATCCCATACGCCCCGCGTGGAGACATGTGTGCTCCCTAGCAGGAATTTCTTTAACCAGACTAATTTAGTTTCGCCTATTTACCTACAGATGTCAACTAGTGACATGTGGTTAGCATATCGCCGCAATGAGACATCTAGTAGGTAACTAAGACATTACTTGGATGGATGAAGGTCGGTTAAATTTTGCACAGAGGCCTTTTTATTCAGGCTTGAGTTTTTTTTACGAACTTGAAAATATATTCCATGAGTCTTGCATATAATTAAATATTTTTTTCTTTATAAAAACATATTTTGTAAACAGTATTTAGGGTGATAACCGAAATATGATGCGTGAAAACAAATTTTAGCATTCGTACAACCTCAACTAACCTAAATCGCTCTGATCAGAGTGAACACTATAATGATATAAGAATAAGAGCTATAATTATTTATAGTTATGAGATATTAATAACTTGTATTAATCTCCTTAAACAATACAATATACTGTCCATTTATTTATAAGGTAATTCAAATTTTAAGCAACGCTGTAGATATAATACTAGATATTGCAGTACCAGTAATATTTTCCTTTCCGGATTTTGGAAGAGAATGCAAACAAAGTAGGCCATCTGGCAGAAGGTGAAGAATGCAATATTTATGTAATAGAGGCATCAGATTTTAGTTGTATACCCCTGTGACCCGCTCCCAGCGCCCCGCTCTGTCCCGTTACTCGAACCGCTACAGTGCCCGTCCACCAGTGTTCCTTCTGCCTTCCTTCCTTCCTCGTCTTCTTGTTTTTAATATATACGTTTCATTTTGTTTCGTTTTTTCTTGCACGTATAAAAACCTCGACTAGCCGTATTCTCTCATTTTTTTACCCATCTCTTATCTTTCACATTTTATTAACTTGAAATAGTTTCTGATTTTAAAAATGTATAATATCATTAGACATTAATCTCCGCTTTTCATTTTTGTAACATATACACATTCTCTTTCACTTATTTTACAGAGAGTTTTTTTTTTAATTACTAGAGATTGATAGCTGCAAATGCTTCATTTTCCGTGATTAAAAATGATTTGATCTCTACACCATAAAAGATGTCTAGCTGTACTTGTATTTTTTTATATAGGCTACTCTAAGTCTTTACGAGTATTTGAGAATAAAGTTCTTAGGAATTTTTTGGACCAAGGAGAGACGAATAGGCTGGTGAATGGAGGAGATACTTAACAGTGAGCTACATGGTCTTTGAGGAATCCAGATATAATAACAACTGTTAAATCTCCTAGATCATGTGGCACGAATGGGGAATGAAAGAAGGGCATTAATCCTCATTTTTTAGATCAATGATCGGCATTTTACTGCTACGATTTTATTTTTTTAAATGTTTTATCCATACTACAGTAGTTTCTATTTCATCAATTAGAAATATAGGTTGGGGACTGAATATAAATTTACAGAAAGCAGAATATATGTGTTTGGGAAAGGATGTGGATGACCTCATACTTGAAATAGGGAAAATAAAAAAATGTGAATTTTTTAAATATCTTGGGTCAATAATTACAAGTTTAGGTACCTGTGAGAGAGATGTACAAACTAAAATTGCAATGGCAAAAAATGCAACTAACACATTACATGGAGTAATTTGGAACAAAAATATTACATAGGAAACTAAAATGAAAATTTATAAGAGCATAATACAGAATATTTTGTCACATGGAAGTGAAACTTTGTCTTTGACGGAATTTGAAAAGAATAAAATTAGAACAGTTGAATTTGATTATTTTAGAAGAAGCCTCCAAAAAATAAGACAGGATAAAATAAGAAATGAACTCCTTTGGAGAGAAATGAATGTCAAAACGTCTGTTGTTAAGAGGATTGAAAATCAAACGCTTAAATGGTATAGCCATGTACAAAGAATGAAAAAAGAAAGATGGCCAAAAAATATATATCAATGGTCACCCCCTGGAAGAAATAAACATGGCAGACCATGATGTAAATGGAAAACCTACGTCAGAACTATAATGGATGATTGGAATTTGGAAGAGGGAGATTTGAATGATAGAGATAAATGGAAACTGAAGACGGCAAACCTATAAGTGGGTGAAAGCCGAAGAAGAGAAGAAGAAGAATTAGAAGAAATATAGGTGATGATTTTGTGGTGTAACGGTTAGCGCATCAGACTGGGATTCCAGGGATACAATTTAGATTTGAGGTTACAATACAAGTATTTTTCTTTGAATGTAATGAACTAAATTTAGTATTATGAGGATAAAATAATAGCTATTTGATGCAGTAAATAAAACCCGGTTATGAAAACTAAAACTAAGGTTAAGGAACTGCGTCATGCTAACCGTGTGATTCCATCAGCTATCCAGTGACACCAATCACATCGCTTGGTTTCGAGCCATCGGATATTTTGGGTCAGGGATTTATTTTTATACAACTGGTAATATGATTGTTCTTTCAGAAAGTATCTTGGATTTGGTCTGATAAAATTCTAGCTCATAAAAGTGAAGATCACGGATTCAATTCCAGGCTTAGATGAAATTTTCAGTTAAATCATATTTTGCCAAAACAGCCGATGTTTATCAGATCTCTACAGTTTTCTACTTACGAAGAATCCGTAACTGTGACATTGTATGGACACAAAAATAATGACTCACGCAGTTGAAGAAACCTCGCTAAAGTGTTTAAATGGGATTTACGTGGACTCAGATATTAGAGATAGAAGCTTAGTCCGGAACATCTATTTTAATAATTAAATTATACGTGGAGATCTATAACACTTAGCAACAAAAAAATAAACTTTTTGTTGTCTCAGAAAGAAAAATATGTGATTTTGATAGTATTTTTTTTTTCTCCTGAATTCAAATATGATATCGGTTTTTCTCCATCACGCAAGGTTTCCGAGAGACAGGCATTTATAATTTCAAACGCTTTAATATTTTCTACATTCGTGACTACACAATATTCGAACATTCGGACTCGCCTAGAAAGTAAGAAATGACGATTTTCTGCTATATTTCGCCTGTGAAGCATCCCTCTTGGTGGTCCAACAATAATCGGACAGCATATTAGGATTCCATTTGCCTTGATATATCTTTTCCATAGCTGAAATCTCCTGATGAAAGTGTTCCCCGTTTTATTTTAAATGGACAAATGGACGAAAAAACGTTTATTAAAAAAATAATTATTTAAATCCATTAATTTAAATTGAAATAAAATAAACTGTGGGTGATGGAGAAATTCCGAATACATATTTTTAAAAAATCGATAAAAAACTGCATTAAGTACAACTTTGGTACTCATGAGACAAAAATCATGTTGACCAGTGTTATTCTAACCTTAGCCCATAAGCATTTTTTCTCCAAGGAAACATTAACTAGTAGTATATCTAAAGAACTTTAATCGCAAATACAGATTTTAATTTATTTATATTTTACTGTATATGCGTTTCCAAATATGGATCTAATTTACTCAATATTAGTGTCCTTATAACCATATGTTCACCGCTGTGGTCTCGAGGTAGAGTGCTGCCTTGTCACGCAGCGGGCCGGGTTCGATCCACGGTCGGGACAGTTTTTCTGGGTGAGGTTTTTATCGGGGGTTTTACTCGCCTGTAAGAGAAATGTCAGAAAAATTTTAAGACCCAAAAGGTCCCCAAAACCATATGGCCATCATCTTCTTCATCATCATCATCATCATACTTATCATCATCATCATCGTTCACCTGTGTGGAAAGCAACGGGAAGCTACCACACCTACAATTCCATAGTAAAGCTGCAAAGCATAGCATGAAAATGCTATGATTGCAGTGAAAGACCTTCCTCGAGCAGAATTACTATGGATGGATGCATAACCATACTCCACATCAAATTACTAGGGCTGAAAAATAGTATGGATTACAGGCTAGGCTGCATCGTACTTAGAGCGTTGTGTTTACAAACGTTGATACGTGCTACTCGGGACAGACTTCTAGTACAGTACAGTCCACTTTGTGTAAGAATGGACTCATCTTTGCACAATTTTTGTTTCGACATTCTGATATAACCTCACGTCACGTAAACAGGTCTATTACTGAGGAGAGTCGAACATACAAACTCTCCGCTCCGAGCAGGCAGTGGAGACGCTCGACAAAAACATGAATTTTATAAACAGTGTGTATAGAAATTAGTTACTAATCTGATACCGATACTTTTTTCAGCCCTACAAATTACGACCGCATTCGCATTTGATGCTTTCAGTCTAAAGAACAATACTGGATGGATTCCTGTCGCGATTTCTATTAAAGAAAATAATATTTCGGTATAAAGTCCACCGCGCGCTGTGGTCTCGAGGTAGCGTGCTGCCTTGTCACGCAGCGGACACGGGTGTTCCCCGCTCGGGACAAGTTTCTTGGGTGAGGTTTTTTCGGGGTTTTTCCTCACCTGTAAGACAAATGTCAGGATACTTAAAGGCCCAAACTATCCCCGAACATCATCTGGCCATCATTATCATCAATATCATATTCACCTCATTATATTAAGTTTAGGTTTAAGGCCTCTCCTGGCGCATCATTACCCATCGTTATCACCCATCGTATCATTGGGGCAGCGCAATCTCGCCTTCCAGGCGCCCCAACCTCAGAAGTGGGTTACAATACGTCAATGCCAGGAGAGAATACCTGAAATGTCGAATGACAAACAGGTGGCATTAACAAAAAAAATCACTATAATATAAATAGACACATTATTTTTATTACTCATATGTATGTATGTATGTATGTATATATATATATATATATATATATATATATATATAAAGTGATCTGTTTGCACATTACAACTATCGACTTTGAACCTTTGTAAGAAAGTGAGTAATGTTGTTTCCGGATAGTTCTCGATTATAAAAAACCCTCGAGTAGTAAAATGGGCTATGTCCATTGTGTCATATTCGAGAAAACTGAAAATGGCTTCTTTATATGGTTTAAATGATATATTATAAATAGTATACATAGGCCTAGAACAAATATTTTATTTGTTTTAATACACTCTTGTTAACACTAGAAAAATACAATTATAAACTTAAATATACTCGTGAGGCATCAGTAGATGTGCTCGCTTGAAAATGCATTTTAAAACTCAAGGGCTCAAATAATATCAAACATGTAGCCAGATTAATGTTCCAATGTTAGTAAAATAATTCTATGAGTATTCGTATTAAAACTTAAAATATTATTTTTTGTAAAAGAGAATTCTTAACAATGTGGATATATTTTAATTCATTAACTGGTGAATATATATGGGGGTACGCCGTAGCGTAGTGGTCAAGGCACTGTGCTACAAGCCGGCAGGTCGAGGGTTCGAGTCCCGGTGGGGCCAGGATTTTTAAACTGACCCAAAACTTCTGGCGGCACTATGGCCCTGGGGTCGACTCAGCCTCTATCCCGTTGAGCCTAAAAATCTACAATTATTGATAATTACAGATTATATATATTCCAACTTAAATTCTATGGAAATGAGAACCAGACGCTTGTTCTGGGGTAAAGACGGCCGTCACGCAGGGCTGACATCCAAGTGCCGTTTTATCCAGAAAAGTGGGAGCCTTAACCTCTAACTACCCCAAGGGCTTCCTGAGGCCTGTAGTGGAGTATCTTTACATTTATATATATATATATATATATATATTATTTATATATGCCTAATAGAAATGTAGATATTGGCCTGTGGGCTAAGCTTCCAGTTGTATCGATATTTCAATTGGCGGGTAGCCTGTGGCTTCTGGATGCGTCTGGGGTGGAGTGTCTCGGGAGATGGAGAGATTGGCGGCCAACAACTAGCCTTCTGGTTGGGAACAACGGGAGCATAGCTCCTCAAGAGGTGATGCAGACGGCGACGGACAGTGAAACATTCTGAATATATCTGGGTAGAACTTCTCGAGAGTTCAAGCGCCCGCTTTTTGGAATTTATGAAACCTTCTGGCGTCCTTCGCTCGTTATAAAAGAATAACTAGAGATCCCGGTGGGTAGTTGTGAGTTAAAAGACAGCGTGCGAAATAGTTGTGAAACGAATCTCAGTGCGTGAAATCCACGGTGATTTTGGGTGGCTACCATTATCAATGAACTATAGGAAAAATCATTAGTGAACTGTGGAGCGTAAAGAACTGATAGAAGAATTGTAAAGAAATAATAGAACTATTGTAAATCAAATAAAGGAAGATTAAAGTTTTCAGCCAACTAGTGGTCTTATTTAAAGAACTTTTAGCTGGTATAAGGTCATCCCCACTAGTTACAAAATTATTTACTTCCTTTCTGAGGATTTCCGTTTAACCCTAAATAATAGACGCGTTTACATAAATTTTGTTCTGTATTTACTATATAATATTGTAATTTTTCTATCACTCTTGGGTCTTCTTGATCCATGGTTTGCAGATTCGAACCTGGAAATGATCGATGGCTTTTTCATAACGTAAAAATTTCGAGTTTGGCCCCTTCGGAAGAAATGTAAATGAACCCCGATTTGTAAGACATAAACGAAGCCCTGGACCAAATTTACCGTCCTTTCACGTCGTGCATTGAATCGTGACAACAGCGACTTGAAATGTTAGAGCGCTATTAAATAAAATTCGTCTATAGGCCTACTTACTTACTTACTCACTGGCACTATCGAACCCGTAGGTTCATGGCCGCACGGACATAAGTTCTCCATACATCCCTATCCTGAACTAATGCTTTCCAATCATTCCCTGTATAATCTACTTCCCTCAAATCATAGTTAATGTCATTCTCCCACCTCATTATTGGTCTACCAACAGGGCGTTTTCCCTCAGGTTTTCCTACAAGAAGCTTCCATGCACCTATTTCATTCCCCATACGTGCCACATGTACTGCCCATCGCAGTCTACGAGACTTAACTGTTCTTATTATATCTGTCTTCCTATAAAGACCATGTAGTTCATTGTTATGTAAGTCTTCTCCATTCACCTGTCTGTTCATCTCTCTTTGGTCCAAAAATTTTCCTAAGTACTTTATTCTCTAATACTCGTAATCACCTTTCCTCCCTTAAAGTAAGAGTCCATGTTTCGCATGCATATAATATAACTGGTAGAATAACAGTTTTATATATTTTCAGTTTAACGTTTTTTGAAAGGAGTTGGGACATCAAGGGTCTCTGCAATGCATAATAGCACGCATTTCCAGAATTGAGCCTATGTTTAATTTATTTGTGCATCTCATTCCTATTTGTGATTATTGCTCCTAGGTATTTGAATTCAGCCACTTCCTCAAAAGTTCCCTCATTTGTCATTAGCTGTCCATTTCCATTATATAATGTACTTCTACGTGTGACCATATATTTAGTTTTATTGATATTTACTTCCAGTCCTAATTTCTTAGTGTTACTCAATAGTGTGTGCGTGTTGTCATTTAGTACCTCCTCGCTATCGGCCAATAGTACTACATCATCAGCATAAACATTCGTTTATACTGTGAAATTAATTAATTTTTGTTAGTCAGAGATACGGGCTATGTTGGGTCGATATTCACCGGAACTCAGCATCACTAGTTACAGAATTATCCGAAGAGAGCACCAGATGTTCTAAAACATGAATATCTATGGCGGGACATATCGGCTTTTGCAAGACCAAGTTCTTCCATTTGTTTCAATTAAAATTATATAAGTTAAAATGTACAGTATAAGTATAGTATATTGCAACACGACTGTGGTAAACACTTGATACGGATCGAGGAAAAGTTTAAAAGAACGAGGGGCTTGCGCCGAGTGTTTTTAAATTTCCGAAAATCCGTTATGTGTTTACCACATGAGTATTGTATACTATTTTGTGCATTATGTGTATTTATTTTAATAAAATATTCTTCTTCTTCTTTTTCTTCTTCTTTCTTCTTCACTTCATGGGTTAGGCAAATTGCCAGTATAACTTTTCTTCTTCGATTTTCCGATGGGGTCATGATTTTTTCCTGCTCTAAATCTTGTCCCAAAGTCTACTCTGGCTCTAACCGAAATTAGTACCAAATGTAGCCTATGCTTTGAGGGTAAAGGCGTCCATCACACAGGGCTTAAAACCCGGTTGACATCTAGTGTCGCTTGTCCAGAAAATCTGAAGCTACTGCCCTAGAGGCATCCTAAGGTCTGTAGCGAGATCACTTTACGTTATTTACAACATTCCTTTGAGCTGGTCTGGAAATTTTTAAATCCTTAGGTGAGTACCGGTATTCTGATTTTCCAATTAAAACTCTGAGGGTTTATTACGTATATCCTATTTGGAGGAGTGCAAACAAAATTAAATATATTATTATATTTTGTCAGAAACATATTTCCCAATTCTAGTTGAAGGAACCTGTCACCCCACAGTTTTCCATCATTTTTCTTTACTATATTTTAATAACATTTTTTTATCATAGTCCACCAACAAAGTATAACACTTCTTGTCTTTGTTCCTCTAACCTATTATATTTCAAAAGCACACATCTTTCATCCTTTTTTTATCAAGTTCTAACAGTCTGTTCCTTGCTTCCCATTCTTCACCGTTTTATGTACGCATTTATTATTTTCGCTTTCTAAGACAGCCTTCCAGCGAAGCACTGCTTGTCTAGTGTTGTCTTCTTTCTCAAGTACAGTTTCTCTAACTTCTTGAATAACTTACCAAGAGGGTCCTTCAAATATATCTCTTCCTGTTCTTTCTCTTATTTTTCTTGCAGGGGAATGTTCAAAGTGAAAGATTGTTTAAGACTCTCAAATTGTGAACACTGGAAGATCTTATGGAACGAAGATTTTTTATAAATGCAACTGCGAAAATAAAGTAAGAATGAATTTTTTATTAGTACAAAAGTATCAAATATTGTGATTGTTAAATCCTTAAATAAGTTTATAATTGAAATAATTCAATATTTTTACAATGAAAATGTAATGTTTTAAGTAAATACCTTTATTTCTTACTACTACTGCTATTACTACTACTACTACTACTACTACTACTAATAATAATAATAATAATAATAATAATAATAATCTTCTTCTGCTTCATGAAATTAGGCCTTTTGACCTGTTTTCACATCAAATGGGATAATAATAATAATAATAATAATAATAATAATAATAATAATAATAATAATAATAATAATAATAATCTTCTGCTTCATGAAATTAGGCCTTTTGACTTGTTTTCACATCAAGTGGGATAATAATAATAATAATAATTAATAATAATAATAATAATAATAATAATAATAATAATAACAATAACAATAATAATAATAGACCTCCTATTTTATCACTTATGCCTGATAATGTAATATTTCTATTACAAGTAACATTGAAATCATTTATAATAATTTTTGTTAGATTTGTTTAGGAAAATTTATTGCAAGTACACTAAAATTTTCGCTATGATTTTTTTAAAACTAATACATAGCCTATTAATGTATGTACGACGATCGAATAGGCGATAAAAATATAGAAATTCAAGTGGATCAAAATAAAATTGAAATAAAAAATAGTATAATTCATCATTAAAAACAGAATCGGTACTTTCAAAAAATCTCTCTCTCTCTCTCTCTCTCTCTCTCTCTTCTCTCTCTCTCTCTCTCTCTCTCTCTCTCTCTCTCTCTCTCTCTCTCTCTTTCTATCTATCTATTTCTCTATCTATCTATCTCTATCTGTATGTCTATCTATCCCTATCTCTCTCTCTCTCCTTTTTTTCTCCCCTATATCTCTCTATATTACTTAGTTTAGTCAGCCCTTTTCGGTACGGTACTTTTACGTTCCTTGCGCCTCCCTTGCCTTACCGGGGCACTATTTATCGCAACATAATTTTAATATAGGTTATATAAAAACTCCAAGCGCGACAGGCCTAGAAGACCCTTAGCCTACCAGCCGACTGCTGGCTTCACATCCACATGTGTTAATCACAGAGGTAGACGATCATCTAGCCAGTGTAGGGGTAACATGTTGTCAGCATGCCGTGTCGCCCAGCCGTTAGCGGTCTTCTCAGCCTGGAGTCGCTACTTATTGTAGCTACCAAATGCCTTACGATACATAAATTATATTAGTCTACATTCTTTCTTTACCACAAAGGATCCCTGAATTGGATGATGAGATCATTTTCGGGATATATCTCCGAGACAACAAGAACGTTTAAGAAAAAAACACACCATGCATTCATACATTCCTACTATACGAGGTTAGTATGAAATAGGTGATCATCATTATCAGATGATGTTCTAGGACTTCTGCTTCTTATACAACACTTTGTCCACCTCATCACCCCTTTATATTTCTACTCGCTTCCATTCACTATCTTTCCACCATAACTTAAACATACGACCAAGAAAAGATTCAACTCTAGCTGTTCCTCTACATCGAACATCTCACTATTCCTCGCCTTCCTTGTTTCAGCCACCTGACTCTGGAATTTCCTCCCCTCATATATCAAGAACTGCCCGACTCAAAAACAGTTAAAAAACTCACTACATATTTCCTAAGACAGTATACTATATAACCGTGTTCCATGTATATTTTTATTATTCCTTAATATTTTAAACTTCCTTTACCATGTCAATTACTTAATCAAATTACAGGTTATTATCATTATTATTATTGTTATTGCTATTTTTCTCTTATTTCCCTTGTCAACTCTATATTATGTATCATTAATCAACTTGTAGATAATTCATAATTTGTTCTTCTTCTTCTTCTTCTTCTTCTTCTTCACTTCACGGGCTAGGCAAATTGCCTGTTCCGCCTCACAGTTGTTTTGTCCATCTTTTCACCTGCCTTCCTACGTTCCTTGAATCCCTTTGCTTGTAGTTAAATGCTGCTTTTGGCAATCTTGTTACATCCATTCTTTCTACATGTCTAAACCATTTTTCTCTATATTCTTTGATGTTATTATTCAATGGATATATATTTAACTCTGTTCTTATATCTTCATTCATTTTCCGATCCATTCTTGTGCAGCCTTGTTCTTATAAGGAAGTTCATTTATATGCCATAATTGTTATTATATACATAATTTAACCCTGGTGAAGTGGAAGAGAAGACCTTATGGGCTTAACTCCGTCAGGTAAAATAAATAAATAGGACTATTTTGGCCTAAACGTTTCCTGAGATTTATATTGCAGTTGAACAAGAAACACTGTAAAACCTCTTTCAGGAAACTTTTCCCCACGTAAATTAAACCCGAGCCCTCTGCGACTGAGGTAACTATCTTGATCTTCATTTTATATTTCTCCCAGAAGACCTACTAGATATATATCTTATGGAAAATACAATTTAAATATTTTTCTAAAAGTGGGGACTCTAGTATTTTCACTGGCTACAAAAGTAATTTTTGACATTTTTAATATTCATTGTTATCACTAGGGAGCGGATTTAATGTTTTAAAAGTTAAGATTCCAACATAGTATAGCGATAAAATTAATATAATAAGATCTTTATATCCAATCAACTGATGTTTTTATAATATAATTTACAAAAACGGTTCTTACTCATTTTTGTGTGGAATGTAGCATTATTACATCTATATTACACGTTTTACTTTTAAATTAAAAAGAAATAGTGTTCTATTTACATTATTTATTTTTTAATTTAAATGTAAGACGTAAAATATAAATGTAATATTGCTAGATCCCACACAAATATTATTGAGAAACGGTTTTGTAAATTATATTATTTAAAAAATCAGTTGATTGAATATAAGTACTTATTAAATTAATTTTATTGTTATACTATGTTGCAATCTTACCTTTTAGAACATAAACATCATATCAAAATTGAGGTTACGTATTAAAATATTTTAAATAATATTATAGTACCTTTTTAACCGTATTCTTCAATTAGAATTGATTCTTATTTTTTAAATATTCGTTAAATTATTGTATCATGAAGGCCTTTCAAAAACTTGTTTCATCTTCGGCATGATAATTGGTACTGATGCGTACTATAAATTATACGGCGACATCAGAACCAATTAGCATGCCAAAAATGAAATATGTTTTTGAAGGCCTTCATGATTTAATAATTTAACGAAGTGTTTTTTTAATGAAAATCTTTTATAATTGAGGAAGACGGATAAAAAAGGTACTATATTATACTATTTAAAACATTTTAAAAGTAATTTTATTTCAAATAAAATATTGTTGAAACAATTAACATGTCTAACTTGCATTCCAGGAGCTCCGGGTTCTATTTCCGCTGTCTTAAAAATTGTATTAGAGTAAGGGATTCACTTAGACTTGTGATGTGACCTCACAAGGGAACTGTCAGCCATTGCATGCCGAAAACTACCTTGAAATTTCTCCCAGAGAAGCGTTGTGATGTACCAAGATCATGTCCAAAATAAATCTACCATTTTAACTGCAAGGCACAAACATCGATACCATAATCCAGCTATGGCAACACACTGTGCGAAGTAGATGGACTCCCTGCGTCAGTCAAAAGGAGTACAGTGTGGCGGGACGGAGTTCGGGAGGTTGTCAGGGTTATCCAGTTCACCAATTCAGAAGTTGTATTGCTTCTCAGTAGTTTAAACGAGAGCTTGACGCTGGATTTTTTGTGTCTTGCAATTAAAAACGGCAGATTTTTTTTTTTTGACACTGCTTTTGTTCACAACCTTTAGCAGTTCGATTAGCAGCTAATATAATTGCAGGGCATTTACTATTAACTCTTTTAGGTAATTTTATTTATTCTGCCATTCTTCAACTCCAACTTTCGAGGAATTCAATTTTACCCTATCAATCAAATGCTTCTCTGGGAGAAATTTAAAGACAGGTTTCGGCACGCAATTTTTGACAATTCCCTTGTATCTAGATACTTGAATTAAGTACAATAGAAGTGAAATTCGGCTGCGAAAAAAGAATATGAAATAATTTGATAATTGTATTTCCTATAGGCCAACTGTATCTGGAAGTCAGTGATTGTCATTTCAGTAGGCTCGACTACTGCGACATATTACTGATTAATCTGACGACTGATATCTGACAGACTACAGCTTGCTCATAGTGCTTGTATTTAATCTCCGTCGTTATGACCACGTGTCTCCTTCATTTCAGGATTTATCATGGCTACGCATAAATGACAGAAGAACTTTACGTTCACATACCTTACTATTCCAAATCCTGCACACATATTTACCAAGTTATTGATCAACACGTTTTCAAAATTTATCGGCTCATCACAATTTAGGAACAAGATCACAAGACTCTTCTTTAGTTTTAAAACCACAGCACAAAACATGTCTATACTCTGAATCTTACACAATATCTATGACTAGAGCATGGAACTCACTTCCCAGTCATGTCAGGGACTGTCAATCACTATCATTATTTAAATCCACATTAACTGATATCTTAAGTTTGACACAATGAAAACATTAACTGCATAACAACTATATTCAGCATTTTGTAAATGATCGATCATCTACGAAGTTTTACTTGCCAATCGGTATATTTTAATTTTTAACTTTTATCTTATGAAGTTTTACTTACTTTATTTTATTTTATATCATTCTAATTTTCTTTTCATGTTTTAGTACTAGATCACATCTCCATTGTCTTTTGTTTAGTCTGTATTTTAATAATATCTTAAAATTGTAATAAATCTGCAATTTTTTTACAATTTTACTACTCGCTGGTTGAGTAGAAGAGAAGGCATTATGGCCTTAACTCTGTCCAGCTAAAATAAAGCATTATTATCATTATACTTATTAATAATAATAATAATAATAATAATAATAATAATAATAATAATAATAATAGTATTGTTGTTGTTGTTATTGTTATTATTAGGTTCTTCCAGCTGTACTAGGCATATATTATTAGTCCATCATTTAATATAACTAGTGTTGGCCAAGTGGTCTAAATTCGACCATAAATAACACGTCACTTTATATAATATTAGACATTGTTAGTTTTAAATTGTATTATACCATAATCATAAAAATATAGGGTATATATTTATGTTGAAGTATAACTGATGATGGGGGTGATAATTTTCTAATTAGTACCCAACATCGTGAGGAACTTGGGTATCTGTAATAAATAACGGTTCAACGTTGAGAAACCCAGCTATAACGGCTGGTGGACCCGATATGCTGACCACATGTTACTCCTACTCTGGCAGGATGATCGTCTACCTCTGTTATTAACACATGTACATATAATACTTTTCCATAGTTTAAACGGGAGCTTTGGCGCTGGATTTTAACGCCTTGCAATTAAAAACGGCAGCTTTTTTATATGGCCTTTGTTCATAGCATGCTTATTTGTAAGAAATTTAACTCATGCACCATGGAGATTTTCCATATACGCTGTCTTGCAGTTGAAAACGGCAGAACTGTTTCCAATTGTTTTATTGATAACGATGAAGCTCATCAGTAGTTACTAAAAAAATCGGCTGACAAACGGAGGAGAAAAGATACTTAACTGTTTTTTCTTAGACTATTTATATGTAGATACTCGAAAACAATGGATTCAAACTTCTAGAAGAACTATATACCAAATCACAAGGTAACTTCAAGTATTGCTGTTTATCACTTTGAACTTCGCGGTTCTCAGATTTTTTTAAATTTTAAATTTGAAGTGGAGAGTAATATTATAATACATATGCTTTGGTTCTCTCAGGGTTTCACGGGTTCAATCCGACCAAAATTGATTAAATGTTTCATCTAGAAAAAATTCAAAGATTATGTTTCCTTCGGAGGGGAAGTTGGAAGCAGACAGTCTTATGTCTTTATAAAATTATACTCCTGAAAATATCCAGATTTAGGAGCGGTAAAACTTCTAAATGTAAAAGTGTATAAACATTTGGTTTATTTTTACATCATCATACATTTCTTTCCTTTTTCTGACAACATTGACGCCAAATTCTTCCTTACCTTTTTTTTTATTTCCTAGTCATCTATTTGTTATTTTAAATAAGTTATAAAAACACTTATAAAACTTGAATGCAAGTGCACTTGTTTTAAATGTCTTTTTCCTCTTTTATTTGAAAATCTCAACATCAGAGTTTTCATTTCCTTCATTTTCGCTCTACGGTACACCACACTTCCTTCTTTTTTCTTTATTCTCTTAACAATTTTTTTGCAATCTACTTAGAATTTCTGTTGTTTCTACTCTTGTTTTACTTTGCTCCATTACATCATTTCTATTTTTATTATTTCTATCTTCATTTGTCTCTATGTTGTGTGACATTTGTTTTGGCGCATTTATTTTGTTTCTTGTTTTGATGGCGCTGTCATGACGACGCCTGTTGATTGGGTCCCCAGGACCCTATGCCACGATATACGAGCAAGAGCGACACAAGCACCGACGTAATTATTGTCATTCACTTAAGCTTTACTTAATGGTGGGTGATCGTTTTGCCTTGCTGGATTTCCAATGACTATACTAAATCGTTGTGGGTAGAAAAACGGGACACAAGGCTCATCTGTCGTGTAATCTGGTTGCAATATCGACCTTACACTAGTGTGGGTGGGTTGTCCTGCGTCAACGTGCACCGGTACAAATGTTACTCTGCACCCCGAGCACTGAACCCGTCTCCCCGCCGGATCGTAAAATTTTTATGCTTCACATATTTTTAACAGGAAGTCGTAAAATTCAGCGGGGGGTGCGAAACTGGCACAACTGGGCCCTCCACGTGCCAGTTAGACAACTCACGTGACAAATTTCCCCTTGGAATCAGCAGGTGACAAACAAAAGCTAATCAGTTTAACCTCAAATAAGTCACGTACATGTCGGAGGATAAGTCTATCAAATCACAGCGCTGTGCTGCATTAAAAAGGATTGAGGGCAGTTTTTATTGTTTGAAAACTTATCGTCTGCTTGCGTTTAAATTATTAAGGTGGATACAGCTCACATGCGACGAGAAAGCATGCGCTTCTCACAGTTTTCAAAGCTCATAGGATAAGGTTTCTATGAATGGACCCCTCTAAGAATTTCTGCTTATATGTGACTAATCAAATACATTACAGTTTGACGTATCCCTCTATTTCCTGCTTATGTGTGAATAAATCAATAAATATTTTACTGTTTCTCTTGCTAGAACATGGAATTCCCTTCCACCATATGTCACGGACTGCCAAACTTTACCATCTTTCAGAAACAAATTGAAAATAAAATTATTAACAGGGACATCTCACTAATATTATTTTTTAAGCAATTAATAACTTGTTTTCCCATTATTTAATAAAAGTAATATTAAGATGCATAAGCGATAGATTAATTCATTAGGCCTACAGTTTATTACTTTCTTTGTACTTTTCCCCCTTTTGGTCCGAGATGTTATTCCTTTGTGTATATATACTCTTCTTATTAATTTTAATTTAATTGTATTTAATTTTATTGTATTATTAGACATTTTATTATAGTTCAGTTTGGCCAGATAATAAATTATTTAGTATGTAATATTATTGTTTTTTTATATAAATGTAACATGATCCTTCCGGGAAAAATTCTCGTATAAGACTTGAAAGCATAATAATAGCCCCTTCGATTGGTTGCTGGCCAAAGGAAGGCAAGACCAGTGATGGGCTGGCTGCCATCTTATAAAGCCTCTAGTCAGCTTTTCTTTTTCTGGAGAAGAAAAGAAGTGATAAAGGAAATACGAAGATGGAAGAAGAAGGAAAGACTTCCGAGCCCTCGCGATGCCCTAATAGCGTCGGGGTCGAAAAAAACAAGAGTTAACCAAGAGAGGTTAGATAGTAAAGTTAAAAGAGTGCAAAACACAAGTAAGTGGAAGAAATGTTTTACTCAGCTTGGGCACCTTGTGGTCGCCATCTACATATCCCCTAGATGAGGACCCCTGAAGACGAAGATCACTGGGCCGTCCTATGAAACGCTGGAGGGAAAATTTTCTATAGGATCGTAACAGGCCTTGGCCTAATACGTGGAAGGAAGAAGATAAATGTAACATATTTTTGTTCTGGTGAGTGGAAGAGAAAGTCAGATGGCCTTAACTCCACTAGGCTAAATAAATAAATTAATAAATAATGAAATACATTAATATTCGAGTATTAAGGAGTAGCGTACAGTTATTTATAACGAATTCAAAAATATTTTTAAAGATTACATTACACTTTCTACGGAGTTTTGTTTTTAAAACAATTTTATGGGTTCGCTTGAAAAAAACTGGTTTCCTCGAATGAACCAATGAGTTCCCGTGAATGAATAATTCGCGCCATATTAAACGTAACCTAAATTATCATTCCTCTTTTATGGGAGTAGGTACTTTCTTGTGGAAAATTTCAAATTTGAAGTCATGCATTTGCTATGAAGCACCTATACGAAATAATTAGTGTGTTATAAAAGAAATGAAATTTGCTTAATACCAGTTGGCAACGATTAATTTTGTATTGCACTCGTTTTAATTTTTCAAGCATCGACATTCCTGTTGCTACTGGAACTGAAAGTCGTTGTTATGTAGCATTACGACAGACAACTTCTGCTATATCTGAGGCTTAAGAACGCTATTTAACTCATAGATCGATAGTTTTGCCTCTTCTTGTTGATAATCTTGCCTCTTCCTGTTGATAATATTACCTTTTCCTGTTCGTAATGAGAGATATCTCCGAAAATTAACTTATTTGACAAGGATATCGATTCAACAATGTACAGCAAGAAATGTCAAAAGAAAAAACTTCAAAAAATACAAAAAAAGGATACGGTAGTTCTGTTGCTCTAAAAAATTATTATATATTGTATAATGAATCTTCTTCTTCTTCTTCTTCACGGTTTAGGCTTTTTTACTAGCCTGTTCCGGCTCCAAATTGCTGCTCTTTCCATCTTTTGCTTGGTCTTCCCAAACTTCTTCTTCCTCTTGGTGAATAGTTGTATGCTTCTTTTGGTATTCTATTCTCAGTCATCCTTGCCAAGTGTTCTTTCCAGTTTGTTCTGTATTTCTCTATCATTGAGTTTAATTCCTCTATTTTTAGTTGTGTTATTTTTGTGTCATGTTTTTTATCTGTTTTTGATATCCTGCTTTTGGTCTGAGGAATCTCATTTCAGCAGCTTGTATCCTGGCATATTGTTGTGTTGTGTTGTCACTGTCTATGTTTCGGATCCAATAATGAATCTTCATTATTGTTAATAGTTATTTCTCATCCAATCATCTGTTATTGATTTTTCCCAAGCCCAAAGAGATTTAACAGTAAATATGTGCTATTTATAACTATACAGCCAGCTTAGAAATCTCCCGGAAGTAAGATCGGAATTCATAACCTCACATTTGGTAAATATTAAATATTATAATAATTTTTAGTTTCTGATGTTGTATTATTCGCTAATAGTCACTCCAAAGCCAACGCGAGTTTGAAATTTTTATTAGGCAACATCACTCGTGTTAGATTACTATTGATGATTTTCCCCCACTTTAAACAAAGCCTACAAACAATATTTTGGAATAGAAAATCGAAATCAATATAAGGATTGTGCACCATATACTGTATCATTTGTTGTGCAACTTGTTATGTTAAATTGATAAACTGACGGAGGAAAAAGTAACTCGAATGTAACGTAAAACT
The DNA here is from genome assembly GCA_030220185.1 of Diploptera punctata. NCBI lineage: Eukaryota > Metazoa > Arthropoda > Insecta > Blattodea > Blaberidae > Diploptera > Diploptera punctata. Next base: position 3,635,646 of record JASPKZ010003882.1, read on the forward strand.
TTCTGGGAAGAAGAAGAGCTAACAACTATGTAGAATTGCTTCAACAAATAATAAATGCACATTGGGATTGAAGATGTCATGTATCTGTGAAAGCGTAATTCATAGATTTATATCTACATTATTTTCTTGAGAGGTGCAGTGATGTATCCGACAAACATGGTGAAAGATTCCATAAATATATAATGGCGTGAAAAAGCAGTATGAAGGGAAATGGATGCCTGCAAACGATTACTGACATCTGTTGAAACGTTATTCGAGACTGCATAATTAATCATAAAACAAAAAAATAATTCTTTAAATTCTTGAAAAAATACTTTTTTTTATTTTTCAATTTGAAATACGCTTTTTCATACAATATACGATAATGTTCAGATGTCGTGTAGTTTTTTTTATATAGGCCTACTGTATGAAGTGTTCCTAAATAATCGTCATAAAATCATGTTATGATAACAGCGATAGTTACATGTTTTGCAAACATGTGGAATAATATATATATATATATATATATATATATATATATATATCCATAGCAATTCTGCCCGAAGACAAGTCCTTCACTGCAATCATATCATTTTCATGCTATGCTTGCAGCTTTACTAGGAAATTGTAGGTGTGGTAGCTTCCCGTTGCTTTCAACACCGGTGAAGGATGATGATGATGATGGCCATATGAATTCGGGGACCGTTTGGGCCTTAAAGTTTTCCTGATATTTGTCTGACAGGTGAGGAAAAACTCCGATAAAAACCTCACCCAGAAAAACTGCCCGACCGGGGATCGAACAGCGGTGGAGATAGGCCTATATATATATATATATATATATATATATATATATATATATCTCCATCCATAGTAATTCTGACCGAAGGCAGGTCCTTCACTGCATTTTCATGCTATGCTTGCAGCTTTACTAGGGAATTATAGGTGTGAAAGCTTCCCGTTGCTTTCCACACCGGTGAAGGATGATAATGATGATGATAAGGATGACGATGATTATGATGATGATAACCATATGATTTCGGGGACCGTTTGGGCCTTACAGTTTTCCTGACATTTGTCTCGCAGGTGAGGAAAAACCTCCATAAAAACCTCACCCAGAAAAACTGCCCCCACCGGGATCGAACCCGGGTCCGCTGCGTGACAAAACAGCACGCTACCTCGAGACCACAGCGGTGGATATATATATATATATATATATGTTATGAAAAGAAAAATGAATGCTTGAGTCGGGATTCGAACTCGAACTTTAGAGACTCGAGTTCGAATCCCGACTCAAACATTCATTTTTCTTTTCATAACATATTTGCCTTCATTGCCAAATGTCAAAAGTATATTTATAATATCTATATATATATATATATATATATATATTATTTAAATTGCATATGACTTCAAAACTAAGCTTGGCACAGAAAAAATAATTCCATCAGACTTCAATTCAGAAGACAAACTTCCATAAGAATTACGAATGTGACTATCAGAAAAAGTATTTTTTTAGAACAGTTTTTTGTTTGTTCGGTGGAAGAAAAGATAGTATGGTTTTCAATCGCCTTATTATTATTATTATTATTATTATTATTATTATTATTATTATTATTATTATTATTATTATTATTATTATTATTATTATTATTATTATTATTATTATTATTATTATTATTATTATTATTATTATTATTATTGTTATTATTATTATATTTCACATGCCGATATGTACTTTGATAAATTCCTCCATCGCCACGATCGGTGTATTATTGTTTCAACTTGTTCGTTGCAATAACTTTGATTGAATAACTCGTGTCTCTTGTGCTTCTTTTCCCCAGTTTATAATGTCGAGTAAAAGGAAAGAAAAATAATTAGTACCGAAGAGAAAAAAATTAGTGTTGCCGCCTAAAGAAAAATAAAAATGCTTGACGCGTTGGCTAGTCGTTTGCGTCTATATCACGCTGTTTCAATGTTAATGAATCAAGAAATCCGAAGACAAAATGAGGAATTATATCACAGAATTCACAGCTGAATATCAATCTTAATTGAAAGGCCTTCTAAAAGCGGCAAAACAGGAAAAAATTACTAAGTTCTTTAGCCCTTGCCTAAACCTGACAGTAATAATTAATAGAAATTGTTCAAAATCTCTCATTAATTTATTTTATTTTGATAATTTTTATTTTATTCTGTAACCTTGAGATGTATCCCATATATACCCATGCAAATTACCATTCCATATTCGCGGCATATTTGCGGAACATACCCCTCGCGAATAAGGAGCTTTTGCTGTATAGATTCTACCTGCCTCATTGCACACACAGTTAGTCTTGCAAATAACAATTGCGCTGTAAAATCTTAAATTAGTTAAGTTCTGAGACCGATCTTTCTCAGGTAGCGTTCTCAATTTACGGAATAAAGATGGCTGAAACGTACGTATCATTCTCATTAAGCGGAAACGTGAATGTGATTGAAGATCTCCAAAACATTTTCGAACCGATGCTTCAAAGTCAAGCTCTAGCTCTTGTTAAATCCCTAAGGGAATAACGATTTCAAGGCATCTTCAGGTTGGTTGGACAGTTTTAAAAGACGACACAATGAAGTGTGGAATGAAATTTGCGGGGAATCAAAGAATGTGGACGAAAGTGTAGTTAGTGAGCGAAAACCGAAACTGCATACTTGAATTTCAGGATACGCTCCTAAGAGATATTTTTAACGCTTACGAAATGGGACTGTTTTTTCGAGCGTTACCGTCGAAATCGCTCATACATACTAAACTTCACTTTTCAACGGCAGCCAAACTACAATTAATCCAAGGTACATAAAAAGACATATACGGTACTCTATAATCTTCTTCTCTTCTTCTTCTTCGGCTTTCCCCCACTAATAGGTTTGCCGTTTTCAGTTTCCATTTATCTCTATCATTCCAATCTCCATCTTCCAAATTCCTATCCTCCATTACTGTTCTGATGTAGGTTTTCCATTTCCATCTTGGTCCGTCACGTTTATTTCTTCCAGGGGGTGACCATTGTTATATATTTTTTGGCCATCTTTCATTTTCCATTCTTTGTATATGGCCATACCATTTAAGCGTTTGATTTTCAATCCTCTTAACAACAGATGTGGTGACATTCATTTCTCTCCAAAGGAAATCATTTCTTATTTTATTACAGTAAATTAACTCTATAATCTAAAATTATTAATAAGTTTTAGTTTTTTTATAATGCGGAGTTTTGTCTAATGTGGAAAAAAATTGGTCCCATGAGATTCCGCTTCGAGCAAGTTTTACTGTGTAATCTTGTGCCGAACGTAGAATATTGAAGAAATATTATGGAATACAAAAGGTATTTGTAATATAAACGGTGAAATAAGAATGTTTAAAAGGAATGTCCTTCACAGAAGCAAGTTTTATTAACATCACTTAGAAAATTTAGATGTTATTAAGGGAACACGCAGACGCTGGTGATTCCAATGCCTTCGACATAAACACGACATTACGTATTCAGGGCACGAGCCTCTCGTATTGTGTAAATACTACAATAAGCACAGCTAGAATCCATAAGCCTAAATAATTTATCTAAATCCAACCACACATGCTTTTGTAATTGTGATTCAATGTTGAAATTATCTTCATACACGCATTTAGATTTAACTGCCATAAACCGGGGTAGATTCCCCCTTCAAGTAGAGTAATAAATGCCATTTTAAATCCCACATTTTGCTGCATGTTTATGCTTGGGTTATTTTATTTTTAACTATCAAACAATGGATGTGACAATATTATAAAATATTATTTTCCTCGTTTTAATATCAATAACCAAAATTGTCTGATCCTGTGGTATTAGTTTAGAGAATTTATTTTGTTAATTTTTTAAATGTCGCTTATTTTTACCGTTATTCCTTTTTAAATAAATGAGCAGGATCTCTACGAACTATTCTAAATATAATGTTTTTTTTTAGTGTGTGCGTGCGTATCACTAATACAGATAATTACATAATTCTGATAATTATAGTAATAATAATAATAATAATAATAATAATAATAATAATAATAATAATTCCGGCTTTTACAATGAATATACATTTTTCCGGTACCCATGTTCACAGTTAACTACACATTTGATTCAACACATTTTTCCATTCTTGTCTGTTCATCCATATATCTTCTTCTATTTCCCATTCCCTCTTAGTTTCGTTGATTCCCTGAATCCACGTAATATTTGGTCTACCCTTCTCTTTTCTTCCCTGTGGTTCCCAATCCATGATTATCTTAGGTAGTCTTCCTACTTCCATCCTTCTAATGTGTCCGTACCAATTTAATTGTTTCTTCTTTATAAAATCTAATATTGAATATTGTACCTGCATTTTTCTTTTATATATGGATTTCGGATTTTAATAATAATAATACCGGTAATAATATTAAATAACAATAAAAACAAAAAATTATATAGATACCGATTTAGTTAATAGGATATATTCCATTCCTTTGACTTAAATAATACTCACATATTATACAATATTATTTTAAAAAAATATTATTTTCATAATAACAATTCAATAGTGATTAGTGATGATTCAGCTCTTTAGAATGGGCTAAATATGTTTTATATATTACTAGAAGTCCCGGCCATGCGTTGCTGTGGCTAAGGTATACGTTAAAAATTTTAATTAAGTTGCTGTATTTCAGCCAGATTACTTAAAACTAATACTTACACACGAAATTAATAATATTGAAAATAAAATAAACATTGAACACACTTAAATTATGAAATAATCAATATTTGTAATTCAATTAAAATTCGCGGTTGCAACAAAAAGCACAGCCATCTGGATCTCTCTTTGTTAAATAATAAACAAATTACCTTACCAAAATTACTTTACACCGCCATCTGTTGGAATCGTATGGAACTCACAGATAATTATAACTCTTTGTTAAATAATAAACAAATAATTTGCAATAAAAAAATAATGCGACTATAAATTTAGTTATAAACTACCCTAAGTCTCAAGTTGCTTCAAACTGCACACAGTGTGCAAAATTTTATTAAAATCGGTTCAGTAGTTTAGGATTCCATCGCGGACAAACAACGTAACACGAATTTTTTATCAGTGACGCTTCAGTTCGTAGTTACTAGGTAACAAAACATAATACTCTATATTCTAACAAGACATAAAATACGCTATCAGACATAACATACAGGTTCATCAAAATGTAATATACATTTTAATGACGATTTCGAATAACTACATAAAAAAGCTTTGCTTGGCATTTCTGGAAGTATATTAATAGTTACATAAATATTTTCCTGATGAACCGTGAAAAATCACCTTCTCCGCTCATTTTTACTTGTGAAACTTGCACCCATACTTTCAGAATATTGCAACAATGTTGACTTATCGTATCTTTTTTTTTCTTTCCAAAGCCCACATTATTCTGTCTGTAAACATATCGTTTCCGCACTAATTAAATTTCATGAAATATACTAAAATACTCTGAACGTAGATAAAATATTGTAGACAACACGTTACAAAATTAGGTTTAATAACTCGCTTCTCTTAGGACATTCCCTTATGTTGTATTCTAACTTGAACATCTTGTTACTAAACTAATTCTTTTGTAACAAGTCGTCTAAATAACTATTCTAATTGTATTCGCTAAAACAATGCGATGGGCAGGACATGTGGGACGAATGGGGAATGAAAGACGTGCATGGAAGTTTCTTGTAGGAAAACTAGAGGGAAAACGTCCAGTTGGTAGACCAAGAATGAGGTGGGAAAATAACATTAACTATGATTTGAGGGAAGTAGATTATACAGGGAATGATTGGAAAACATTAGTTCAGTATAGGGATGTATGGAGAGCTTATGTCCGCGCGGCCATGAACCTACGGGTTCGATAGTGTTAGTGAGTTAGTTAGTTAGTTAGTTAGTTAGTTAGTTAGTTAGTTAGTTAGTTAGTTAGTTAGTTAGTTAGTTAGTAGTTAGTTAAAACAATGGCAGTTGCCTTCTTTACAGTATTCTAAACGGTATTCAAAATTCTTAAAATAACAGAAGACATTCAATTCACAAGAACTCTAGATTTGAACCTAGGACTTCAAGAAACCCATTTTCGAACGCTAGTTTTCGATTTAACTAGCTCAGTATTTAAACCTAACTGACTAAGGAATATAACATAAACGTGTTTTCCTTCATTCAAGACTCAAAGAAATCACAAGAGATTTGATATTGTGTGGGGGAAGTGATATAAAAAAACAGGCATAAACGAAAGGCTGACAAAGTTTTGATAATCTTAGAACTACACGGATGAAGGATACCAATTTCAAAAGCAAATAAAAATACAACTTATATATACACCACGTGCGCACATTCAATAACTCGCTCGATTTTATACTTGATTTTGAATTCCCGAAAGTTGGCTTCACATGGGCGGACTACTTTTTTTGAAAGTGATATTGCTTCGACATGAGGCAGAGATGTCAAACGCCTCTTGCATGGTTAGATAATGCAAACATAACAACATAAGTTAAGGTTAGGAAAATGTACAAATTTTATTGTAAGTATGTCGAGACCTAAAATTCAATCCTTTGTAGTTCTTTGCCATTCTGTTATATGTACACAGCTTATCTAATCCACTATGTTTCATCTGATTGATATTTTCTCTATAATATGTCGTTACTAAGATTATGCCTACCAAACCATGTCCATATTTACTTGTCTGATAAGATGGACTCCACACCTGCGTTTCAAAAAAATATACGAAGCCAATTAACTAACTCACTGTCACTATTTAACCCTGAGGTTCAGGGCCACAATGAATTCAATGATGATTTGAATTATTATTATTATTGTTATTATTATTAATTAATTTATTTATTTATTTAGCAGGTTTCACAACATCTTCCTGCGCCTAATTAATCTACTATCATTCTTCTCCACATATCTGTGTCATTCCAATCCCCATCGACAAATCCTTTTTGCCTTATGCTGCTCAAAACACGTTATTTTTTGCCGTCCTCTTCTTCTATCAAGTAGCACCCATTCTAATATTCTTCTTGGGAATCTATCCTCGGTCATTCTTTTTACATGACCATACCATTTTAATTGTTTTTATTTAAATAAATCCACAATTGAAGTTTCACCATTCACATTTTGTTTAATTACACTGTTTCTTATTTTATCTCATCTATTATTATTATTATTATTATTATTATTATTATTATTATTATTATTATTATTATTATTATTATTATTATTATTATTATTATTATTATTATTATTATTATTATTATTATTATTATTATTATTATTATTATTATTATTACAAATTTTAAATTGATACATATAAATTATACCCTATATTATTTTCTAAAAATATTTCTTGAGTATTTTTATTAAACAATAAATGTTCCGATGCACATATGTCTCAGTTATGTAGTATACCCTACAAATATTGCTTATGAAACTGTTATTTCTCTATAATTGTAACCCAAGGGCCAAAGTGACCATGCCTTTACACAGAGTTCCAGGATGCGCGTTGCATCAAATTCCCATAAAAAAAGTCACGAAATTTTCCAGTGCAATGACAACCATCCCCAACAAGCATAGTGAGGAATTTTTATTCATACGCAAAATAGCAGCTCCAGGTTGAGAAAACTACCTATATCATGGTGACAACTGTCTATAAGGTTTGTGATTGCATCATGTGAATATTAGGACAGCAGCCGGCAGGCAGGCAAAAGGGTTGTAGACCTGTCATCCCATGGAGTTTTGATTAATTTTACATTACCACATACCTAACCTAATAGTATATAGGGGCCTACTGATTTATATAATTAATAAATATAATTTAAAATCTTGCATTATTTTTATTACCATGTAATAATTGCAACCCCTGTCGGGTCGATGGATTTTTAGGATGGAAATTCCAAGGAACAAGTCTTGCGGGAGGGACTTTAAGTTGTGGGCCCCGATTCTGAAGATTGTAGGCTCGTAAAAGAACCGCAAGCCTGAATAAAAGGCCCCTGTGCAAATTTCTACCGACCTTCATCCATCCAAGTAATAGTCAACCTTAGTTGATACAGCTATATGTATTTATATTCACTTTAAGATCAAACGTCACATCAAACCTATAAACTTTGTATCAAGAAAGTAATTTCTATTTATGTGTTCTTCAGTTGTTATCTACATAAGTTGGATGGGTTCTTTAATGAAATTTCAGACCAATATTTAGCTTGATCCTTGAGGGGGGGAGAGTGCAGGTGATCGCCCAGAATTTGATTCTGGGATCTGCAAATACGAATTAACACGCTCGGTGGCCATTTATTGCTTTCAATTTTATAAGATAACTAGCTAATACTCGCCTGCGCTGTTACGCCTAAACAAATTTATTGTGTTTCTATGTTTAGTTGAATAAGTAAAAAGAAAAATAATTATAAATTTATATCGTAATTATTTTTAGAGATCTTCTTGGCATAAATGAACTGAAAGACAAAAATGGTTATTTAGAGTTATCCGTAAAAAACAAATACACGCGGTGCGCTGCTACGCTTGACCGGGAATCTAGTTATCCCGATCTTCTCGGTATCCATGAGCTGAAAGATAAAAATAATTATTATGAGTTATCCGTAAAAGATATAGCATATATTGTCGCAGATTTTTGTACATATTTTTAGATATTCCATTCAGTGTACATTAATTAGGTGTAAATGTTATGGATTAGGCAGCGTAAGCAATTTAAGCGTCGAAAAAGTTCCGAAAAAAAGTTTTTCTAAAAAAGGGTGATTTTTATGGGTGTAGGAGTTGAGTATTAGAACTCTCTTATAACCTAAACCCTTCCCGCAAAACTCCTGAACATTTTGCAAAAAGCCCTTTCACAATCGGATGAATGGCGTAGTAATGCATAAAGGACAAACAGACAGACATTCGTTTACAACACACACACACACACACACATATATATATATATATATATATATATATATATATGTCCACCGCTGTGGTTTCGAGGTAGCGTGCTGCCTTGTATCGCAGCGGGCCCGGGTTCGATCCCGGGTCGGGACAGTTTTTCTGGGTGAGGTTTTTATCGGGGTTTTTCCTCACCTGTAAGATATATGTCAGGAAAACTTTAAGGCCCAAACGGTCCCCGAAATCATATGGCCACCATCATCATCCTTCACCGGTGTGGAAAGCAACGGGAAGCTACCACACCTACAATTCCTTAGTAAAGCTGCAAGCATAGCATGAAAATGCTATGGTTGTAGTGAAGGACCTACCTTCGGGCAGAATTACTATGGTTGAATATATATATATATATATAACGCACATCGTTGTGAGATATTTTACAGTACAGGAATTATGTGAATTCAATTAGTACCGGATTTATTTGTTGGTGCGAAATCATCTACATTTTTAATTTTGCTTTTATTAGAATTAGATTACAGTCCCCAGATAAACGCAAATCTAATTTATGTTCTGGAATGTATTATATTGACTTCAATAAGCAGAGAGAATGCAATAAAGAATTCATCTGCAAAGACGTGTGATGATAGGACCACCCAAATGAAAATTGGTATGTTGATGTCACCTACTCCTCCTACGGTTCCATATATGTCAGAGAGAATATTAGATTATTATTTATTAGCATATATTATGACATGTTTTTCATTTGACGTTTCTGAGATAGAATAAGCAAGCTAACATGATTCTCTCCGTTGTCAGTTGTCACACTTTAGTTCTTGTACTGGTAATAATAATAATAATAATAATAATAATAATAATAATAATAATAATAATCCACCCATAGTAATTCTGCCCGGAGGCAGGCCCTTCACTGCAATCATAGCATTTCCATGCTATGTTTGCAGCTTTACTAGGGAATTGCAGGTGTGGTTGCTTCCCGTTGCATTCCACACTGGTGAAGGATGATGATGATAATGATGATGATGATGATGGCCATATGATTTCGGGGGCCGTTTGGGCCATAAAGTTTTTCTGACATTTGTCTTACAGGTGAGGAAAATCTCCGATAAAAACCTCACCCAAAAAAACTGCCTCGACCGGGGATCGAACCCGGCCCGCTGCGTGACAAGGCAGCACGCTACCTCGAGACCACAGCGGTGGACATAATAATAATATAATTTTTAGTTTTTTACCTGGCAGAGTTAAGGCGTAAGGCCTTGTCTACCATTCAACCAGGTTTAAAAAATACAAAAAATGATTATTGTATCTAGTTACAATAAAAATAAATATTACATACTATGTCTGCAATATAATTATTATTTACAAAATATTTTGAATTTAATCTTGATTTGTCCACCGCTGTGGTCTCGAGTTAGCGTGCTGCCTTGTCACACAGCGGGCCCGAGTTCGATCCCCGGTCGGGGCAGTTTTCCTGGGTGAGGTTTCATCGGGGTTTTTCCTCACCTGTAAGGACAAATTGTAAGAAAACTTTTAAGGCCCAAACGTTCCCCGAAACCCGCAATAATATGGGGACCATCATAATCTTTATCATTATCGTCATCATCATCATCCTCATCATCCTTCACCGATGTGTAATGCAACGGGACGCTAGCATACCTACAATTTCCAGTAATGTATTAAACTGCCAAGCATAGAATGACAATGCTATGATTGCAGTGAAAGACCTGCCCTCGGGCAGAATTACTATGGATGGAATCTATATTTAACAAATAAAATATAAAATATACATCATCATCATCATCACCATCCGGTATCATGGCAGCTGCCGCCGTCTTCCGGAAACCAAACGCCATTCCTCTCTGTCCATCCATTGATCTTCCTCCATTCCTCTGATATTCATAGCTGCTTGTACCCCTTCTATCCAAGTTTTCTTCGGTCTTCCTCTCTTCCTCCTTTCCATTGGCATCCATTCCATAACAATTTTTGGCAATCTTTGCTCTGGCATTCTTTTGACATGACCATACCACTGCAATCTTTTCTTTTCTATGATGTCTATGATGTCTGGCTCCTCTTGTACACCCATAATTTATAAAATATACAAAATAGAAAAAATAAAAATATATTAATGACCAGAATAAATTTAACTCTAGAGAAAAAATAATTATTTGACAACAAGTAACTGTATAAGCGTGACTTAAAAGTGCCAAGTGTGCTGCAACTCTTGATTTCTTGAGGAAGGAAATTCCAGGAGCGGACAGAGGCTACTGTGAAAGATGTAGAGTAAGAAGAAGTGCTATGAAGTTATATGTAACTCATTGATACTATCGAACCCGTGGGTTCATGGCCGCGCGGACATATAGTACCCCTATCCTGAACTAATGTTTTCCAATCATCCCCTGTAAAATCCACTTCCCTCAAATAATGGTTAATGTTAATCTTCCATCTCATTCTTGGTGTTCCAACTGGCCGTTTTCCCTCTGCTTTACGTACTAGAAGCTTCCATGCCCTTCTTTCATTCCCCATTCGTGCCTCATGTCCTGACGATCGCATCTACGACACTTAACTATTCTTATTTTATCTGTTTTCCTATAAAGATCATATAGCTTACTGTTATGTAGTCTTCTCCATTCGCCAGTCTCTTCATCTCGTTAGTAGGCATAAATTATTATTCTATAATATTCTGCCCTAGGGCAGTTCCTTCACTGCAATCATAGCGTTGCCATGCTATGATTTGCAGCTTTACTAAAAAATTATAGGTGTGGTAGCTTCCCGTTGCTTTCCATCACCGGGGATGATGATGATGGCCAGATGATATTCAGAGATATTTTGGGCCTAAAAGCTACTTCACATTTGTCTTGCAGGTGACGAAAAACCCCGGAAAAAATCTAACCCAGGAAACTTGTTTCAACCGGTGATCGTTGTGTGGCAAGGCAGCACGCAATTCGAGACCACAGCCGTGGACTTTTTTCTCGCCGTTCCTCGGATTTTATTTATCCGAATTTGCAAATCTCTCATCAACTTAGAATCCCGAAAGCCATGGATTCGACACTGATCTTGATCGTTTCGTACATTTTATTTTTGAACTTCAACTTAACTGAATCCATATTGTACTAATCATCTCAAAGACACCACAAACTGTGAATTTTACATTAAAAACAGTTTCGTGGAAAAAATAATCCTACATTAATAATTGAGAATGTGATGAAAATAACAACAGAATTTACAGGGGAATCAGAATGAAAGATAAATTCTATTCGTGTTGAAATTGCAAATAAATGATGTCTATGACATCATAGAAAATTCATAAATGTCTGATTTGGTAGGCACATATATATATATATTCTGACATAAATAAATAAGAAATAGATGTTCCTAATTATTTATACCATCTTATCTTGTATTCAGTCAAAATTCCCGTAAAGAACGATATTGCCTAAGAACAACGTTTCTATCCATGACAGTTTCGTAAAATGCAATCATATGGCGGGTAAAAATAGCACCTCGCTTCCCCAATACCTTATACAAGTTTGTTTACAGTACAACCAGATCTGAGGTCGAATATATTATAATACCAAATTGTTAACTTACAAAGAAATTAAACAATAGTAAATAAGGAAAAAGGCATACCTACTCAATAGCCTATACCATCTATCTCATCAAATATAATGAATATAATGTTCCATATGGTGCTGAAGTTTGGCAAATTCCTACCAGGGAAATGAAAAGAATTTTAAGCACAGAAATGGATGTTTTAATAAGATCAGCTGGAAAATCTAGAATGGATAGAGTACGAAATAAATAAATAAGGGAAATTATGAGTGTGCAAGAGGAGCCGGACATCATAGACATTATAGAAAAGAAAATATTACAGTAGTATGGCCATGTCAAAAGAATGCCAGAGAAAATATTGCATAAAATTGTTATGGAATGGATCCAAACGGAAAGGAGGAAGAGAGGTAGACCGAAGAAAACTTGTATAGAAGGGGTACAAGCAGCTATGAATATCAGAAGATTGGAAGAAGATCAATGGATGGATAGAGAGGAATGGCGGCAGCTGGCATGATACCGGAACATGATGATGACAATGTTCCAAATATGTTCTATCTTTCGAAACATTCTACATGTAAAAAAAAAGTACACAAACGCTTTATTTCTTTGCAAGAGTTTTTTTTTTCTTGTTGTGGACCGCGCTAGCCTCTTAGCCGCGGGCGCGGCTGGTTGGAGGACAATCGTGAACCACGTGTATAGATCACACAGGCATTCAAGCACGACCAGATTAGCACGTGTAACACTCACCTCGCAAGAATTTAACACGGCGAGGCGTGAATGTTGTCTCCTATATTTTCAAGAATAGAATATTCTATTATATGAGATCATCGTCCTTTTGTTTATTCTAGTTATATGTTACATAAATTGCATTAACTCGATGCACCCAAGGTTAAAGTTGTCTAACCTCGTAAATCTCAGAATACGTAACGAGATCACAATCTCTCATTTTTATATTAAATATCTCGCATATCCATTATAAACTGTTTACAAAAGCTAATTTATTATAATATTAAAAATTAAAATCATTATTTATTTACATTTGAGTTTAATATATATCTTAATATATAAAAACTTCGTGTCACGTTGTTTGTCCGCGATAGAATCCTAAACTACTGAACCGATTTTAATAAAATTTTGCACACGTGTGCAGTTTGATCCAACTTGAGACCTAGGGTAGTTTATAACTAAATTTATAGTCGCATTATTTTTTATTGCAAATTATTTGTTTATTATTTGTTTATTATTTAACAAAGGGGGGCACGCCGTAGCGTAGTGGTTAAGGCACTGAGCTACAAGCCGGAGGGTCGAGGGTTCAAGTCCCGTTGGGGTCAGGATTTTTAAACTGACCCAAACCCTCTGGCGGCAGTATGGCCCTGGGGTCGACTCAGCCTCTAACGGAAATGAGTACCAGAAGCTTGTTCTGGGGTAAAGGCGGCCGTCACGCAGGGCTGACAACCCGGCTGACATAAAGGCCGATTGTCTAGAAAAAGTGGGAGCCTTAACCTCCTACTACCCCAAGGGCCTTCGGGCCTGTTGTGGGATCACTTTACTTTTTATTTAACAAAGAGTTATAATGATCTGTGAGTTCCATACGATTCTAACAGATGGCGGTGTAAGGTACAGCTCGGGTCCAAGCTCTGTGTTTTTTGCGGGGGGAAGTGTGGAGGAGGTATATTCCTCTGCTTCGCATAGTACTAACAGCTGAGTCCAGCAAATTCCTTTCAGACACACGGAGCTGGGTCCCGAGCTATAATTTGTTAAGGCAATTGGTTTATTATTTAACAAAGAGAGATCCAGATGGCTGTGCTTTTTGTTGCAATTTCAATTCCATCCATAGTAATTCTGCATGAAGGCAGGTCCTTCACTGCAATCATAGCATTTTCATGCTATGCTTGCAGCTTTACTAGGGAATTGTGTAGGTGTGGTAGCTTCCCGTTGCTTTCCACACCGGTGAAGGATGATGTTGATGATGATGATAATGATAAGGATGATGATGATAAAGATGATGGCCATATGATTTCGGGGACCGTTTGGGCCTTAAAGTTTTCCTGACATTTGTCTTACAGGTGAGGAAAACCCCCGGATAAAAACCTCACCCAGAAAAACTGCCCCGACCGGGGATCGAACCCGGGCCCGCTGCGTGACAAGGCAGCACGCTACCTCGAGACCACAGCGGTGGACAATTTCAATTGAAATACAAATATTGATTATTTCATAATTTAAGTGTGTTCAGGGTTTATTTTATTTTCACTATTATTAATTTCGTGTGTAAGTATTAGTTTTAAGTAATCTGGCTGAAAGACAGCAACTTAATTTAATGTTTTAACGTATACCTTAGCCACAGAAACGCGTGGCAGGGATTTCTAGTATATATATATATATATATATATATATATATGACTTCTAGGGGTTGTAGAGGAGACTTAGTAGATAAAGTTTTGATGTGTAACCCATGTCCGGAAACATACCATTCCGATGTAAAATAAGTTTGATTATCGGAATACAGTGGGTTGATATCGTGGTCTTGTGTTTCAGAATAAGTATTACAGACATCTAGGGGTTGTAGAGGAGACTTAGTAGATAAAGTTTTGATATAGAACCCATGTCCGGAAACGTACCATTCCGATGTAAAATAAGTTTGAATATCGAAATACAGTGGTTTGATATCTTGCGTCTTGTGTTTCAGAATAAATAATACAGACTTCTAGGGGTTTGTACTACACCTGTCGAGTCGGAGGAAGATCTTCTTGCACGAATTATGGCGGCAGCAAAAATTATTGCGCACACACCAGATCTTGTGGGCCGTGTGTATGAAAACATGCGGGTAGGTGCACTTTGTGCAATGAACTACAGGATCGCCACGTGGAATCACACTTGTAGTACAACCCCTAGAAGTCTGTAATACTTATTCTCAAACACAAGACACACGATATCAGACCAATGTGTTTCGATTTTCAAACTTTTTTTTACATCGAAATTGTTCGTTTCTGGACATGGATTCCTTATCGAAACTTTATCTACTAAGTTCCTAGGCCCTTTACAACCCCTAGAAGTCTGTAAAACATATTCTGAAAACCCTTTATATATATTACCTAATACCCGGCGTGCGCTGCAACGCCTAAATAAATGTAAATTAATGAGCTTTTATGTGTATTGAATAAGTAAAAGGAAAAATAATTATAAATTTATATTTTAGATACCCCGTGTTGATTACCCGGCGTTGCCCGGGAATCTACTTATCCCAATCTTCTTGACATAGGCTAATTGAGCTGAAGTACGAAAATTAATATAGTTTATGTTTAGTTAAACAAGTGAGAGAAAAAATTAATATCGTAATTACTTTTAGATACCCCGTGCTGTTTACCCGGCTGTTGTCTGGGAATCTTCTTGGCATAAATGATCTTAAAGACAAAAATTAATGTACTTCTTATGATTAGTTGAATAAGTAAAATTAAAAATAATTATAAATGTATATCGTAATTATTTTAAGATTCCCCGTGCTGATTACCCAGTGTTGCCCGGGAATCTACTTACCTGGGTCTTCTTGGCATAAATGAGCTAAATGACAAAATTCGTTATAGTGAGTTATCCGTAAAAGAATACACACCATGTGCTGCTATGCTTGCACAGGAATCTATGTACTTGTCTCGATCTTCTTGGCATCAATGAAAGAAAAAAATGGTTATGAGATATCCGTAAGGGATAAACATATGCTGTCGCCGACTTCTTTGTAGATATTTTTGAGATATTCAATTCTGTGTACATTAATTTTGTGTGTTTGTCATGGTTTAGGCAGAGTAAGCCATTTAAGCGTCCAAAGAGCTACTTTTTCACGTTTTCTACTAGAAAGGGTGATTTTTAAGGGTGTAGGAGTTGAGTATCACAACTATCTTATAGCGTATGTTCATCCCGGGAATCTCCTGAATATTTTGCAAAAAGCCCGATCACAGCCGATCAACGGTATGGCCGCGCATAAAGTACAAACTAATAAACATTCATTTTTACATATTAGACTAGCTAATACCCGGCGTGCGCTGCTACTCATAAATAAAAACTAATGTTTTTACCACCAGCCGTGCAGTGTTCGGGAATCTGCTCATCCCGATATTCTTGGCGTCAATGAAAGACAAAAATGGTTATTGTCAGTTATCCGTAGGAGATAAATATATGCTGTCGCGGACTTTTTTGTAGAGTTTTTTGAGATGTTCAATTCTATGTACATTAATTTACTGCATTTGTTATTGTTTAGGCAGCGTAAGCCATTTAAACGTAAAAATAGGGACTTTATTTCAAGTTTTTCACTACAAAGGGTGATTTTTAGGGGTTAAGGGAATGAGGATTAAACTCCCTCATAGCCTACGTTCATCCTCGGAATCTCATGAACATTTTTCAAAAAGCCCCATCTCAATCGGATGAACAGTACGGCAGAGCACGCTTTGTCCGGGAATCGACTTATCCCGATCTTCTTGGCATCAATGAAAAACAAAAATGGTTATTGTGAGTTATCCGTAAAAGGTAAACGTATGCTGTAGCGGACTTTTTTGTGGAGTTTTTTGAGATATTCAATTCTGTGCACATTAATTTGGTGTATTTGTTATGGTTTAGGCAGCGTAAGCCATTTAAGAGTCAAAATAGAGACTTCAGGTTATTCACTACAAAGGGTGTTTTTTAGGGGTGAAGGGATCGAATATCACAACTCTCTTATATTCTATGTTCATCCCGGGAATCGTCTGAACATTTTGCAAAAACCCCATCAAAATCGGATCAACGGTATGGCCGCGCATAAAGTACGAACAAACAAACATTCATTTTTATATATTAGATTTGAGTTTAACATAAATACCTCTTATGAACTGCGTTCCAGTTGTAATGTAAACAAACCAGATATACGACTGCATTTTAATTGGTCGAAGAATGGTTTTACTTTTAACTCCCAATACGGAGTGGTCAATTTCTTCCAACTGGGAGAGTTCCAAAACATATAGGCCTATAACTTGTCAAAATTATACGCCATATCCTGAGGAAACTCGTAAACCCTCTTTTTTATCACTTGAATTACATACCATTGTATAGAGAAAAAACGGTACTTTTCTTTCTGGAATACCCTCACAGGTCTTGTGTGTATAGACTAATATATTACATCCTTTATTAGACCATTGAACACCAGGACTGTTAACAAAAACACAAAAACAGATTACTTCGTTAAAAGTGTCTGGTAAAGGAAAGTTTGTAGCTGTCTTATAAGGAATGCTAAATTGTTCCCCTTTAGTATTGTGTTGTTATAAGATCTTTACGGTTGCACATAAAAGTTACGTCATATCTTATAATATAAGCCTATATTGTAAAGTAACAAAAACACTTAAAATATAGCTTTACTTGACCTATGTTTAATATATTTCAATATTGTTATAATAGTAAAAATATTTTGTTTTATATCCTCAACCCGTGTTCAACTCAGGATCGGGTCGAGGGATGAGATGAGATGAACCACTATATAGCATTTTCATGCTATGCTTTGAAGCTTTACTAGGGAATTATAGGTGTGGTAGTTTCCGGTGCTTTCCACACCAGTGAAAGATGATGATGATAATGATAAGGCTGATAATGATGATGGCTGGATAATTTTCGGGGACCGCTGGGCCCTAAGCTTCCTGACATTTGTCTTACAGGTGAGGAAAAACCCCGAAAGAAACCCCAATTTCTCTCAAAGATTTTCGTGATTTAAAATGACTATTTAACTCATGCCCCAAATGGGAGTCATGACCAATCACATTTCAATGATTTTTGATTTACAACCAATCACAGCCGTGTTTCGACTAAAATTTGCCAACTAAAGTTTATCATAAGTAATGCCACGAGTGATTTCCAAATTATCGATAAATTCACGACTCATGAAGTGAGGAGTGAATTTATCCAGAGAATTTGGAAATCAAGAGTGGCATTTGTTAGGACAATTTAACGAATAAAATTGAACTGTTTACTCACAAATCATTACTTAACTATAGTTATTTTAAAATATTTATATATTTAATGTAAACGGCGTTGTTTGAAAACAAATGAGAAACTATAGGTACGCTTCATCTGCTTCTTTTGTTTATCACTGCAACCAGATCATACTATTTATTGCCAAAGGAACGCAATATTGTAAGAATGCTCTCTAGTGGAGAAAAAATGAAACACATCAAACTGTATATTAATTCATTTCTGATGTCGTATGATGTAAATATGACAATTATATTTTTCTGGATTGTTACCTGGGAAAAAATATATTTAAGAAAGTGCAAATAGTGGTTTCTTTTTTTGGTGGTATAATCAATTGCTACAAATGTTTTTATATTAACTCCCGCATGCGGCATGTGTTGACATTCATGCACTATATATACAATCTGGTAGCCGTATTTCTCACGGGCTCAGTCACTGCAAAATAATGGTCAGACCTGTTCAGAATATTAAAAAGGAGGAGCTTTCTTTAATGTGGTAATTATAACACTGATAAATATTTCGTGAAACACGACTCTGATTCGTTGTAAAACAGAAATCATTGAAACATGATTGGTCATTGGCTCCCATTTGGGGCATGAGATAAATAGTCATAATAAAGAAAGCACGTCCTTTTTAACATTCTGAATAGGTCATATCATTATTTTGCAGTGACTGACCCTCCAAGAAATACGGCTACCAGATTGTATATATAGTGCATGAATGTCAACACATAGCGCATAAGAGAGATAATATAAAAACATTTGTAACAAATGATTATACCACAAAAAGAAGAGAAACCACTGTTGCACTTTCTTAAACGAATTATTTTCCAGGAAATGACGCAGAAAAATATAATTGACATATTTACATCATAGGACTTCAGAAATTAATTAATGCCTATAACGTTGGTTATAAATGTCTCCACTAGGGTGCATTCTTACAACATTGCGATCTTTTGGCAATAAATAATAGTATGATCTGGTTGCAGTGACGAACAAAAGAAGCAGATGAAGCGTACCTATCGTTTCTCATTTGTTTTCAAACATCGCCGTTTACATTAAATATATAAATATTTTAAAATAACTATAGGTAAATAATGATTTGTGAGTATACATCTTAATTGTATTCGTTAAATAGTCCTAACAAATGCCACTCTTGATTTCCAAATTCTGTAGATAAATTGGCACTCGAGGCATTACTTATGATAACTTCATCTCTTGCAGATTGTCCTCTTTGGTGCCTCATACTTCAATGTTATCTTTGCAACAATTCTTGAACGTTAACTATACTTCCAAATAGTTGGAGGTGCATTTGTTGAACTCTGTGAGTTTTATTTTGACGTATCCACCACTGTGGTCTCGAGGTAGCGCGCTTTCTTGTCACACAGAGGGCCCAGTCGGAACAAGTTTCCTGGGTAAGGTTTTGTTCGGGGTTTTTCCTCACTTGTAACTCAAATATCATGAAACTTTAAGGCCTAAACATCATATGGGCATCATAATCATCATCATTCATATTCGCCTTACATTAAGTTCAGGATTAATATCACCACCCATCATATCATCGGGCAGCCATAACCCAGCCCTCCAGCTGTCCCAACTTTAGAAGTGTTATAATAGCAGAAGAGAACACCAGAAATGTCAAAATGACAAACTGGGGTATTGAATAAATAATTTTCTTCTCTCTCTATCTTCGGGTTTTTACAGCTGCTGCCGTCTTCCCGTGCCAAACCTCCAAAGCCTACGGTCTTGGGCATCTTCGATGCTTAGCCCTCTAGCTTGCATTACTGTCTTCATGTTTTCCTTCCATGTTAACCTTGGTCTCCCTCTTTTCTTCTTTCTGTTCGGATGCCATTCATATAGTTGCTTCGGCCATCGCTCATCTTCCATTCTTAAGACATGTCCTAACCACTTTAATTCCTTCTCCTCAATTCTTTCAATTATGCTTTCTTCTGCTTCCATTATGTTTCTAATTTCCTTATTTGTGACATGTTCTAATCTAGACTTTCTGGCACTTCTCCGTAAATAATCAATTTCTAGAGCTATTAGTCTATTCTTGTAGTACTTACTGATTGTCCATACCTCAATTTTGAAATAAATATTTCGACGTTGTTTATGCACTCTCTAGTAAACAAACCTATAACAATTGCTTTATGTAGGAATAATTTGTGTTACCTACGAGTAAGAGGCCCACTCAAGCTTAAGACACGCTTATTTTAATTAGAAATATTAGATTGAAAAATGTAATATTAATTCACCGTTATAACGTTATCTAATATATAAAAATGTTTGTTTGTTTGTTTGTTTGTTTGCTTGTTTGTTCGTACTTTATGCACGATCATACCGTTCATCCGATTGTGATGGGGCTTTTTGTAAAATGTTCAGGAGATTCCCGGGATGAACATAGGCTATAAGAGAATTGTGATACTCAACTCCTACACCCTTAGAAATCGCCCTTTGTAGTGGAAAACGTGAAAAAAGTAGCTCTTTTGACGCTTAAATGGCTTACGCGGCCTAAACCATAACAAATACACAAAATTAATGGACACAGAATTGAATATCTCAAAAAGCTCTACAAAAAAAGTCCGCGACAGCATATGTTTATCTTTTACGGATAACTCACAATAACCATTTTTGTCTTTCATTGATGTCAAGAAGATAGAGGCAATTACGTAGATTCCTGTGCATGCATAGCGGCACACGACCCGTCGGGACGGGTATTTTTTTTTACGGATAACTCACAATAACAAATTTAGTCTTTTAGCTCATTTATTCGAAGAAGATCGAGATAAGTAGATTCCCGGGCAACACCGAGTAATCAGCACGGGAATCTTAAAATAATTACGATATATATTTATAATTCTTTTTCATTTCGCTTATTCAACTAAACATAAGAAGTTTATTAATTTTTGTCTTTCAGCTCATTTATGCCAAGAAGATCGGGATGAGTAGATTCCCGGACAACGTCGGGTAAACAGCTCGGGGTATCTACAAATAATTACGATATAAATGTATCCTCTCACTTATTCAACTAAACATAAAACACATTAATTTTCGTATTTCTGCTCATTTATGTCAAGAAGATCGGGATAAGTAGATTCCCGGACAACTCCGGGTAATCAGCACGGAGTATCTAAAAAATATGAATTTATTATTTTTTCTCCTACTTATTCAACTAAATATAAAACACATTAATTTTCATTTATTTAGGCGTAGCAGCGCACGCCGGGTATTAGCTAGTAAGTAATAAAACAAAACCATTAAGTGGTATGAGTTTGACTCACTGTATGAGTTAAAAAAAATATTGTATTATAAGATGATTTATGTATTGATATAAAGTAAAAATAAAGAGGAAACTACGGGTGGCCTCCCCGCTGCTTGTAGACCCTGGCATTTTGCCTATAGTTACGCCCCTGCATTTTAATAGAAGCATTTATTTCCTGCAAACAGTTCTGTGTCTATGGAATTATTATTATGCAGTATTGAACGATCAGCATATGGTCTGCATTTTTAAAAGTTGTAGAAGGAATATATATATATATATATATATATATATATATATATATATATATTCAGATTGAATATTTGTATTTTAAAATACTGGCGAGATCCATATCATATCTGGTTCGATTTCCTGTCGGTATTACAGGGGATTTTAAATTTCCATCGTGAATCTGAGTTTATGTTGATTATGTATTATTAGGGGATAGTGAGGAAATACTAAGGGTTAACATGTACGTAACACTGAACTGAGTAACACTAAGAAATCAAGGCTGAAAGTAAACATCAATAAAACTAGTATGGTCATATACAGAAATAGGCCCTATATTATGTAATGGAAATGGACAGTTAATGACAAATGAGGGAAATTTTGAAGAAGTGTTTGAATTGAAATACTTAGGAACAATAATTACAAACAAGAATGAGGTGCAAAAAGGAAATAAACATAGGTTCAATTCTGGAAATGCATGCTATTACCCAACTTTTCTGAAAAAAAAAAAAACATTAAACTGAAAATATATAAAACTGTTATCTTCCAGTTGTATGGATATGAAATAACTGTAAGGAAGGAGAAAATATTAAGAATATCTGAGAATAAAGTTGTTGAGAAAATTTGTTGACCAAAGAGAGATGAACAGACAAGCTAGTGGAGAAGATTACATAATATTGAGCTTGATGATCTTTATGGAAAACCAGATATAATACGAACAGTTAAGCCTCGTAGACTTTGAGGGGAGGACACGTAGCACGAATGGGGAATGAAAGAGGGACATGGAAATTTGTTGCAGGAAGACCAGAAGGAAAGCGCCCACTAGGCAGGCCAAGAATGAGGTGGGTTAATAACACAGACTCTTATTTGAAGTAAGTAAATTATACATATGGGGCCCATGCCTCCACCCCTTGGGATACCTCAAAGACCATACTCCCAAGTCCCAGTATCTTGTCCTCCCTATGTATTCGCGTCCACGTTCAAGAGTTCTCAGCTTAAAACCAACACCTCAGGGAGAAGATGTTGGAGTCGCAACTTCAGGGAAATTGCTGAGCTACATAGAACGTCAGGTAGCTCATTCCTGACGACCTCACAGTTGGTCCACGGGCTCCTCGCGCCTAGTCGGGAGGACTGCTGTTGTAGATCCACCGACCGTTCCCCTGTTCTACCTCCAGGGACGCATCCTGCAGCCGTTGTGAGACCGGCTAGGGCTTGAATCCTCAAGCCCCGCAGTGTGAGACTTTAGTACATCCAGGTGCTCATCTCCTGGTGACCCCACAGTTTGTCCACGAGCCCGTAGGCTTAGCCGGGAACCAGCACAGTTGCTCCCCTCTGCACTGGCCCTTGCCGTGCTCTGGTGTGCCCCAGGGACGTGTCCTGTTGCAGTAGTGGTCCAGCACGGATCTCGCAAGCTCCAACAGGTGAGCAATAGTACGACAAGGCGCTCAACTCCTGCCGACCCCACTAATGGTTCACGAGTCCCTTGGACTTAGCCGGGAGGACTGTCTAGCAGATCCACCTACCTTTCCCCCAGTTCACCACCTGGGGATGTGTTTTGTTGCTGAAGTGGGTCCAGCCTGAGCATTAGTACGTCAGGTCGCTCAACTCCTGACGTAAATTATATATGAAATTATTGGAAAACATTAGTTAAGCATAGCGATGTATGGAGAGCTTATGTCAGCGCGGCCATACACCTACGTGTCCGATAGCGCCAGTGAGTTAGTTATGCTGAATCTGAATGTGTATGCCTTCTCTTATGTTATCCTGTGCTGTCTTCGGTTGTATCCCTAACATACCGCTATAATAAATTGGTTATATAATGGCAGATGCATCGTTGCCAATCATAGACATTCTCTAAGTTACTAGCTTTTTCCCTCTTCCTCCTAATCACTATAGTTTAACATATAAATTTAGCCATACTAATGTGCTGACATATATTATCGCCTCACTAAGATGGCTGTCCGTTTATATAAAAAAGGGTACCGCGACAATGCTTAACAATATTATCATCAACAACAAGGATTAAGCCCAATGGCCTGTTCCGATCTCATTATATGTCGAATTGGTCCTTCCATCTCTTCAATGGTCTTCCCAACAATCTTCTCCCTTTTGGTTTATAATTATACATTCTTCTTGGTATGCGCTGTTCATTCATTCGTAATACGTGCTGAAGGTAAGCATTTTGATAGTATTTTATTCTTTCACAGAGATTAAATATATTTAGTTCTGTTCTTATATCTTCGTTTTTCTTTTTATCGGTTCTTTGGTATCCTGCTATCGCTCTCAACATCTTTATTTCTGCAGCCTCTATTTGTTCACTATCTGTCTTTGTTAATGTCCAGGTTTCACATCCATAGATAAGAGATGGAGCTGCCAGTACTTTGTAAAATTTTAAAATGAATGGTGATGATGATGGTAATGATGCGCCAGGAGAGGCCTTAAACTAAATTTAATCTAATGAAGCTAATCTGAATATGATGGCCAGATGGTGTTCGGGAACCGTTTGGACGTTAAAGTTTCCTGACACTTGTCTTAAAGGTGAGGTAAACCCCGAAAAAACCTCAGCCAGTAAACTTGTCCCTACCGGGGATTTAACCCGGGCCCGCTGCGTGACAAGGCAGCACCCTACTTCGACACCACAATGGTGGACTGTATAATTTACTAGTTACCAATAAAAAGCAGCTATGCAAAATCATGTTCATTCTAATAGGCATTGGATTAATTTTCAGGCAGTAATATGTTTAATAATAGAATTTGGCAGAAATTGTTCAATTTTCCCCACCAGAGATTTTTTTACATTTATTTGTTTGTGTCAAGTCTAGTTTCTGAAGACGGTAGTTAGTTTATTGGTATTTACTTAACGATACTTTTAGTAACTGGTCTTTACTGTCGCAGTTCAAATCTAGGCGTGAAAAAGCGAAAACAAATTTCGCTCATATACCTCCTATATCATGATTAAGTTCTCTTTATGTTCCTAAATATACGGCATGGATTCCAGAGCATTATTTCTCTTCCAAAGGAAGCCATAATTAGATTTTTACGACTTTGAAATTCATCTTCATGAAACTTGGCCGGGTTTGAACATGCAAATTCTAAACCAAAAGCAAGTAGCTATGGTAACCATCACCACCATCCTAGGATCGATTCACCCTTCTCCTTAGGTATTTGGTTAGTCTTATGGATTTTAATGGCGTTCCAATGCTATACTTTAACCATTACGTCCTTATTAAAATAAATTTAGGAGATTTATTTGTTCAACAATATATGTAACACGTGAATTCTATTGTATTGACAACACATTTGAATAGTGAGAAATGAAAGTCTGAAATTACTGTAAAAAAAGTTTTTGTTGCAAACCTCAATGAATAATATTAAACTAGTATATTATAATATTGTATTTGGGGTCATTAAAATGTTAGAAAGTTAATGAAGTCCACATTAAAGCAGTTTACGAAATCTGAAACTTTCAATCTTTTATGCTAACAGAAGAAGGTCGCGCTGAACTCACGAAGGTCCGACATTGAAAATCTGTGTAACATTTTGTTTATAGAATTGAAATAATCTACAAGATAATGGTGTGTTCCGAATACAATATTACGAGTTTTATTTTATGAATCTATTAGTTGACTCTTTCTGTGGATAGTGTAAAACTTAATAATAAGAATCATCATCATCATCATCATCTACTTTATTTTATGAATCTATTAGTTGAAGACTCTTTCTGTGGATAGTGTAAAACTTAATAATAAGAATCATCATCATCATCATCTACTTTATTTTATGAATCTATTAGTTGAAGACTCTTTCTGTGGATAGTGTAAAACTTAATAATAAGAATCATCATCATCATCATCTACTTTATTTTATGAACCTATTAGTTGAAGACTCTTTCTGTGGATAGTGTAAAACTTAATAATAAGAATCATCATCATCATCATCTACTTTATTTTATGAATCTATTAGTTGAAGACTCTTTCTGTGGATAGTGTAAAACTTAATAATAAGAATCATCATCATCATCATCTACTTTATTTTATGAATCTATTAGTTGAAGACTCTTTCTGTGGATAGTGTAAAACTTAATAATAAGAATCATCATCATCATCATCTACTTTATTTTATGAATCTATTAGTTGAAGACTCTTTCTGTGGATAGTGTAAAACTTAATAATAAGAATCATCATCATCATCATCTACTTTATTTTATGAATCTATTAGTTGAAGACTCTTTCTGTGGATAGTGTAAAACTTAATAATAAGAATCATCATCATCATCATCATCATCTACTTTATTTTATGAATCTATTAGTTGAAGACTCTTTCTGTGGATAGTGTAAAACTTAATAATAAGAATCATCATCATCATCATCTACTTTATTTTATGAATCTATTAGTTGAAGACTCTTTCTGTGGATAGTGTAAAACTTAATAATAAGAATCATCATCATCATCATCTACTTTATTTTATGAACCTATTAGTTGAAGACTCTTTCTGTGGATAGTGTAAAACTTAATAATAAGAATCATCATCATCATCATCTACTTTATTTTATGAATCTATTAGTTGAAGACTCTTTCTGTGGATAGTTGTAAAACTTAATAATAAGAATCATCATCATCATCATCTACTTTATTTTATGAATCTATTAGTTGAAGACTCTTTCTGTGGATAGTGTAAAACTTAATAATAAGAATCACATCATCATCATCATCTACTTTATTTTATGAATCTATTAGTTGAAGACTCTTTCTGTGGATAGTGTAAAACTTAATAATAAGAATCATCATCATCATCATCTCATCTACTTTATTTTATGAATCTATTAGTTGAAGACTCTTTCTGTGGATAGTGTAAAACTTAATAATAAGAATCATCATCATCATCATCTACTTTATTTTATGAATCTATTAGTTGAAGACTCTTTCTGTGGATAGTGTAAAACTTAATAATAAGAATCATCATCATCATCATCTACTTTATTTTATGAATCTATTAGTTGAAGACTCTTTCTGTGGATAGTGTAAAACTTAATAATAAGAATCATCCATCATCATCATCTACTTTTATTTTATGAATCTATTAGTTGAAGACTCTTTCTGTGGATAGTGTAAAACTTAATAATAAGAATCATCATCATCATCATCTACTTCTTTATTTTATGAATCTATTAGTTGAAGACTCTTTCTGTGGATAGTGTAAAACTTAATAATAAGAATCATCATCATCATCATCTACTTTATTTTATGAATCTATTAGTTGAAGACTCTTTCTGTGGATAGTGTAAAACTTAATAATAAGATCATCATCATCATCATCATCTACTACTTTATTTTATGAATCTATTAGTTGAAGACTCTTTCTGTGGATAGTGTAAAACTTAATAATAAGAATCATCATCATCATCATCTACTTTATTTTATGAATCTATTAGTTGAAGACTCTTTCTGTGGATAGTGTAACAACTTAATAATAAGAATACATCATCATCATCATCTACTTTATTTTATGAATCTATTAGTTGAAGACTCTTTCTGTGGATAGTGTAAAACTTAATAATAAGAATCATCATCATCATCATCTACTTTATTTTATGAATCTATTAGTTGAAGACTCTTTCTGTGGATAGTGTAAAACTTAATAATAAGAAATCATCATCATCATCATCTACTTTATTTTATGAATCTATTAGTTGAAGACTCTTTCTGTGGATAGTGTAAAACTTAATAATAAGAATCATCATCATCATCATCTACTTTATTTTATGAATCTATTAGTTGAAGACTCTTTCTGTGGATAGTGTAAAACTTAATAATAGAATCATCATCATCATCATCATCATCTACTTTATTTTATGAATCTATTAGTTGAAGACTCTTTCTGTGGATAGTGTAAAACTTAATAATAAGAATCATCATCATCATCATCTACTTTATTTTATGAATCTATTAGTTGAAGACTCTTTCTGTGGATAGTGTAAAACTTAATAATAAGAATCATCATCATCATCATCTACTTTATTTTATGAATCTATTAGTTGAAGACTCTTTCTGTGGATAGTGTAAAACTTAATAATAAGAATCATCATCATCATCATCTACTTTATTTTATGAATCTATTAGTTGAAGACTCTTTCTGTGGATAGTGTAAAACTTAATAATAAGAATCATCATCATCATCATCTACTTTATTTTATGAATCTATTAGTTGAAGAGACTCTTTCTGTGGATAGTGTAAAACTTAATAATAAGAATCAATCATCATCATCATCTACTTTATTTTATGAATCTATTAGTTGAAGACTCTTTCTGTGGATAGTGTAAAACTTAATAATAAGACATCATCATCATCATCATCTACTTTATTTTATGAATCTATTAGTTGAAGACTCTTTCTGTGGATAGTGTAAAACTTAATAATAAGAATCATCATCATCATCATCTACTTTATTTTATGAATCTATTAGTTGAAGACTCTTTCTGTGGATAGTGTAAAACTTAATAATAAGAATCATCATCATCATCATCTACTTTATTTTATGACATCTATTAGTTGAAGACTCTTTCTGTGGATAGTGTAAAACTTAATAATAAGAATCATCATCATCATCATCTACTTTATTTTATGAATCTATTAGTTGAAGACTCTTTCTGTGGATAGTGTAAAACTTAATAATAAGAATCATCAATAATCATCATCTACTTTATTTTATGAATCTTATTAGTTGAAGACTCTTTCTGTGGATAGTGTAAAACTTAATAATAAGAATCATCATCATCATCATCTACTTTATTTTATGAATCTATTAGTTGAAGACTCTTTCTGTGGATAGTGTAAAACTTAATAATAAGAATCATCATCATCATCATCTACTTTATTTTATGAATCTATTAGTTGAAGACTCTTTCTGTGGATAGTGTAAAACTTAATAATAAGAATCATCATCATCATCATCTACTTTATTTTATGAATCTATTAGTTGAAGACTCTTTCTGTGGATAGTGTAAAACTTAATAATAAGAATCATCATCATCATCATCTACTTTATTTTATGAATCTATTAGTTGAAGACTCTTTCTGTGGATAGTGTAAAACTTAATAATAAGAATCATCATCATCATCATCTACTTTATTTATGAATCTATTAGTTGAAGACTCTTTCTGTGGATAGTGTAAAACTTAATAATAAGATCATCATCATCATCATCTACTTTATTTTATGAATCTATTAGTTGAAGACTCTTTCTGTGGATAGTGTAAAACTTAATAATAAGAATCATCATCATCATCATCTACTTTATTTTATGAATCTATTAGTTGAAGACTCTTTCTGTGGATAGTGTAAAACTTAATAATAAGAATCATCATCATCATCATCTACTTTATTTTATGAATCTATTAGTTGAAGACTCTTTCTGTGGATAGTGTAAAACTTAATAATAAGAATCATCATCATCATCATCTACTTTATTTTATGAATCTATTAGTTGAAGACTCTTTCTGTGGATAGTGTAAAACTTAATAATAAGAATCATCATCATCATCATCTACTTTATTTTATGAATCTATTAGTTGAAGACTCTTTCTGTGGATAGTGTAAAACTTAATAATAAGAATCATCATCATCATCATCTACTTTATTTTATGAATCTATTAGTTGAAGACTCTTTCTGTGGATAGTGTAAAACTTAATAATAAGAATCATCATCATCATCATCTACTTTATTTTATGAATCTATTAGTTTGAAGACTCTTTCTGTGGATAGTGTAAAACTTAATAATAAGAATCATCATCATCATCATCTACTTTATTTTATGAATCTATTAGTTGAAGACTCTTTCTGTGGATAGTGTAAAACTTAATAATAAGAATCATCATCATCATCATCTACTTTATTTTATGAATCTATTAGTTGAAGACTCTTTCTGTGGATAGTGTAAAACTTAATAATAAGAATCATCATCATCATCATCTACTTTATTTTATGAATCTATTAGTTGAAGACTCTTTCTGTGGATAGTGTAAAACTTAATAATAAGAATCATCATCATCATCATCTACTTTATTTTATGAATCTATTAGTTGAAGACTCTTTCTGTGGATAGTGTAAAACTTAATAATAAGAATCATCATCATCATCATCTACTTTATTTTATGAATCTATTAGTTGAAGACTCTTTCTGTGGATAGTGTAAAACTTAATAATAAGAAATCATCATCATCATCATCTACTTTATTTTATGAATCTATTAGTTGAAGACTCTTTCTGGTGGATAGTGTAAAACTTAATAATAAGAATCATCATCATCATCATCTACTTTATTTATGAATCTATTAGTTGAAGACTCTTTCTGTGGATAGTGTAAAACTTAATAATAAGAATCATCATCATCATCATCTACTTTATTTTATGAATCTATTAGTTGAAGACTCTTTCTGTGGATAGTGTAAAACTTAATAATAAGAATCATCATCATCATCATCTACTTTATTTTATGAATCTATTAGTTGAAGACTCTTTCTGTGGATAGTGTAAAACTTAATAATAAGAATCATCATCATCATCATCTACTTTATTTTATGAATCTATTAGTTGAAGACTCTTTCTGTGGATAGTGTAAAACTTAATAATAAGAATCATCATCATCATCATCTACTTTATTTTATGAATCTATTAGTTGAAGACTCTTTCTGTGGATAGTGTAAAACTTAATAATAAGAATCATCATCATCATCATCTACTTTATTTTATGAATCTATTAGTTGAAGACTCTTTCTGTGGATAGTGTAAACTTAATAATAAGAATCATCATCATCATCATCTACTTTATTTTATGAATCTATTAGTTGAAGACTCTTTCTGTGGATAGTGTAAAACTTAATAATAAGAATCATCATCATCATCATCTACTTTATTTTATGAATCTATTAGTTGAAGACTCTTTCTGTGGATAGTGTAAAACTTAATAATAAGAATCATCATCATCATCATCTACTTTATTTTATGAATCTATTAGTTGAAGACTCTTTCTGTGGATAGTGTAAAACTTAATAATAAGAATCATCATCATCATCATCTACTTTATTTTATGAATCTATTAGTTGAAGACTCTTTCTGTGGATAGTGTAAAACTTAATAATAAGAATCATCATCATCATCATCTACTTTATTTTATGAATCTATTAGTTGAAGACTCTTTCTGTGGATAGTGTAAAACTTAATAATAAGAATCATCATCATCATCATCTACTTTATTTTATGAATCTATTAGTTGAAGACTCTTTCTGTGGATAGTGTAAAACTTAATAATAAGAATCATCATCATCATCATCTACTTTATTTTATGAATCTATTAGTTGAAGACTCTTTCTGTGGATAGTGTAAAACTTAATAATAAGAATCATCATCATCATCATCTACTTTATTTTATGAATCTATTAGTTGAAGACTCTTTCTGTGGATAGTGTAAAACTTAATAATAAGAATCATCATCATCATCATCTACTTTATTTTATGAATCTATTAGTTGAAGACTCTTTCTGTGGATAGTGTAAAACTTAATAATAAGAATCATCATCATCATCATCTACTTTATTTTATGAATCTATTAGTTGAAGACTCTTTCTGTGGATAGTGTAAAACTTAATAATAAGAATCATCATCATCATCATCTACTTTATTTTATGAATCTATTAGTTGAAGACTCTTTCTGTGGATAGTGTAAAACTTAATAATAAGAATCATCATCATCATCATCTACTTTATTTTATGAATCTATTAGTTGAAGACTCTTTCTGTGGATAGTGTAAAACTTAATAATAAGAATCATCATCATCATCATCTACTTTATTTTATGAATCTATTAGTTGAAGACTCTTTCTGTGGATAGTGTAAAACTTAATAATAAGAATCATCATCATCATCATCATCTACTTTATTTTATGAATCTATTAGTTGAAGACTCTTTCTGTGGATAGTGTAAAACTTAATAATAAGAATCATCATCATCATCATCATCTACTTTATTTTATGAATCTATTAGTTGAAGACTCTTTCTGTGGATAGTGTAATACTTAATAATAAGAATCATCATCATCACCATCTACTTTATTTTATGAATCTATTAGTTGAAGACTCTTTCTGTGGATAGTGTAAAACTTAATAATAAGAATCATCATCATCATCATCTACTTTATTTTATGAATCTATTAGTTGAAGACTCTTTCTGTGGATAGTGTAAAACTTAATAAGAATCATCATCATCATCATCTACTTTATTTTATGAATCTATTAGTTGAAGACTCTTTCTGTGGATAGTGTAATACTTAATAATAAGAATCATCATCATCACCATCTACTTTATTTTATGAATCTATTAGTTGAAGACTCTTTCTGTGGATAGTGTAAAACTTAATAATAAGAATCATCATCATCACCATCTACTTTATTTTATGAATCTATTAGTTGAAGACTCTTTCTGTGGATAGTGTAATACTTAATAATAAGAATCATCATCATCACCATCTACTTTATTTATGAATCTATTAGTTGAAGACTCTTTCTGTGGATAGTGTAATACTTAATAATAAGAATCATCATCATCACCATCTACTTTATTTTATGAATCTATTAGTTGAAGACTCTTTCTGTGGATAGTGTAAAACTTAATAATAAGAATCATCATCATCACCATCTACTTTATTTTATGAATCTATTAGTTGAAGACTCTTTCTGTGGATAGTGTAATACTTAATAATAAGAATCATCATCATCTACATTAGGGTATGGGCCGTAAGGTCCGTTACAACTCCAATGAAAACTGGTCCCGCCATCTTTGTGTAGGAATAATAATAATAATAATAATAATAATAGTAAAGTGATCCCACAACAGGCCTTAGGAGGCCCTTGGAGTAGCAGGAGATTAAGGCTCCCACTTTTTCTAGACAATCGACACTTAGTGTCAGCCGGGTTTGTCAGCCCTGCGTGACGGCCGCCTTTACCCCCAAAACTAGCGTACTCGTTTCCGTTAGAGGCTGAGTCGACCCCAGGGCCATAGTGCCGCCAGAAGGTCGGGGTCAATTTAAAAACCCTGACCTCACCGGGACTCGAACCCTCGACCTTCTGGCTTGTAGTGTAGCACTTTAACCACTACACTACAGCGTGCCCCTAATAACAATAATAATAATAATAATAATAATTTAATGTTAGAAGTAAATATCAATTAACTACATATACAGAGTGCAGTATAAGTCAGTTAATCGAAACTGCAAATACATTACTTATGTAGATTATAATATTTATACAAAAAAATACTTATTTTTCGCTATTTAGCAAATTTCCTCAAGCAGTAGTGTTTGAGATTATATTGTGAAGGTCCCGTATTCAAACCCCAGTTTCAACCAATCTGATTTGTTTTCTTTCAACCATAAGCAGTGATTAACTGATTTATGCTGCACCCTCTGTGTATCATCGAAATTTAACCGATCTTCATAGGCCTATATCAAAGTAATACCTTAGTTACCTATTAGATGTCTCATTGAGGCGATGTGCTAACCATATGTCATTCATTGACGTATGTAGGTAAATAAGTGTGACTGTATTAGCTTGGTTAAGAAACTCCCGCCAGGGAGCAACTGTGTCCCCACGCAGGACGAATAGGATATATACCTACATGAATACATACTTACGTATGGTCGGGGCAAGCTGAAGCAATACGCTTACAAGCCAGAAGGTCGGGGGCTCGAATCACAGTAGAGGTCAGGATTTTTAGATTGGCTTATATCTTCTGGCAGAATCATGGTCCTGGCGTCGAATCAGCCTCTGACAGAAATTAACCCCTGTTCTGGCGATAAAGGCGATAGTCACACAAAGCAGAAAACCTGACTGACATCTCGCCCCGATTGTCTTGAAAGGTTGGAAATTTAACCTCCTACTACCACAAGGACCTCCTAAGACCTGTAGTAGGATCACTTTATCTTTTACCTTTTATATGTATGGTCACATGTAGAAATACATAATACGCGGGAATAGACTTTGACAACAAATGAGTGAATAATAATAATAATAATAATAATAATAATAATAATAATAATAATATCAATAATAATAATAATACTTACTCACTGGCACTATTAAACCCGTAGGTTCATGGCCGCGCGGACATAAGCTCTCCATACATCCCTATCATGAGCTAATGTTTTCCAATCATTCCCTGTATAATCTACTTCCCTCAAATCATAGTTAATGTTATTTTCCCACCTCATTCTTGGTCTACCAACTGGGCGTTTTCCTTCTGGCTTTCCTACAAGAAGCTTCCATGCATATCTTTCATTTCCCATACGCGCAACATGTCCTGCCCATCGCAGACTACGAGACTTAACTGTTCTTATTATATATGACTTCCTATAAAGACCATGTAGTTCATTCTTATATAGTCTTCTCCATTCACCTGTCTGTTCATCTCTCTTTGGTCCAAAAATTGCCCTAAGAACTTTATTCTCAAAAACTCGTAATTTCATTTCCTCCCTTAACGTAAGACTCCATGTTTTGCACCCATATAATATAACTGGTAGAATAATAGTTTTATATATTTTCAATTTAACGTTTTTTGAAAGGAGTTGGGAAGTCAAGAGTCTCTGCAATGCATAATAGCACGCATTTCCAGAATTCATCCTATGTTTAATTTCCTTGTGCATCTCATTCCTATTTGTGATTATTGTTCCTAGGTATTTGAATTCAGCCACTTCCTTAAAATTTCCCTCATTTGTCATTAGCTGTCCATTTCCATTATATAATGTATTTCTATGTGTGACCATATATTTAGTTTTATTGATAGGCCTATAAATGAGGTAAAATTTAAAATAGTGAATAATAATAATAATAATAATAATAATAATAATAATAATAATAATAATTCCTAGGAACAATAATGAAAACAGCAATAAGGTGCAGAAAGCTCATGACATAAATATATGAAAAGCTTATTACCGCGCACCCATCAATCTCCGAATTCAATAGTGCCAATGAGTTAGTTTACAATAATAATAATAATAATAATAATAATAATAACAATGATAGGCAATGATTTATTTATTTATATTGTGACAGGTTGAACGTTGTTAGGTCATAGGAGAAGCATAGACATCAGAAATTAACTCAGTATACAGCCAATTACAGCAGTGATAAAAAATATAGGTCTAAAACAATTACTTCATCTTAATCCTTCTATACCTCTAGGGCATCATCAATGGAGGGGCTGCTCCTTTCTTTGGAGAGATCATGTTCAACGCATGTCACCAAGTAGAATAGCAAAAGCCGTTCTCAATCATAATCCAGGAAAAATAAGTGTTGGCCGACCTATGAAGAGATGGCGTGACCAGTTTTAAGCCGGAACAGACCTTAAACCTTAATGTTGATGGTGATGATTTTTTATTTATTCTTATTGGCAGGCTTAAGGTCATGAGATATTCTCTTTTACTCAACCATACTTGATTGGATCATTCTTTTAAATGTCCACACAATACCATATTTAGATTTGAATTATTCTTTCTACGATTAGGATGAATGAGCTCTATCGGGATAGGTTAGATGGTCTTATGTTTTGTTTAATAATAATAAGTGGTTGCCTCGTGCCCCTCAGCCGACATATAGTGACGACGTGGAGAGCACAAAGTAACTGTCGAATTCTCAGCTACAGTACATACATCCTTCTTACTGTACAACAGTTCGATAAAAACTGAACTTGTCGACACTACTCTTGGCTGAGTGACACGCGACATCCATTTACGGATTATAACGAAACATACCAACCATTGATGCTATAAAGATGCTGCTACTTTATCCTAATCGTAGAAAATTTTCTTTGTATAACGCATTACTATTACCCTTATGACTGGCGTTTATCGCGTGACATTCCTTAACACCTTAATTGCAATCCTTTTATCACCCAATCATTTTCTGAAGAGAGAAAGAAAAGTTGAAAGGTAATAGAATGAAAATGAAAACTAATATTTTTCTTAATCGGATTTCGATAATTCTCTTAACCAAATATCAGTTGGCATCATTAGACTTAGTTAACTTACGCCTAAAGGAAAATTATATGGCATAGACGGGAATCAAAACCGAGACTCCCGAGATAAGCTAGTCAGAGATGCTAACGTATATATATATGTACATACACATAAACCCCATATGTTCCCGTGATGTCACGGATGCTCCCCAGCGAGAGATTTTAACAATGCATAATTTAGTTGTGCTTATTTAATTACATATGTCAATGAATGGCTTGTGATCTGCTCATCGCCTCAGTGAGACATCTAGTAAGTAACTAAGGTATATTACTTGGATGGAATAAATTCGGTTAAATTTTGTACAGAGGCCTTTCTATTCAGGCTAGCGATTCTTTAACGAACCGGAAAATCTTGAGACTCGGAACCGATGGCTTATAGTCCCTCTCGAGATTTTTCCATCATAAAAATCCATCGACTCCGGCCGAGTTTAAACCCGAGGGCGTTAGGGTCTAGAGGCAAGGAACGTAAACACTAGACCACTGCGGCCGACACACACACACATAAATAAATAAATATATATATATATATATATATATATATATATATATATATATATATGACATGATAATGAAAATAAATGTTTGGACAGGATTTGAACCCGGTCCTCTCGATTGATACTCCAGTGCGCTACCGATTACGCTACGAAGCAAATCTATTACAAGCATTTTTTCTTATATATACATATATTCTCTATTATTACGAGAAGTAGCGGGAACTCGGTCTCCACTGTCATTTAGTAGCTCCTATAACAAGTAAGCAAATTAAAGAGAATATTTTTACTTTATAACAGTGGCGCTTTTCCAGTGTTATGATTAAATGTTTGACATTGAGCAATGCAAGCTTAATATGGCATGATAAAAAAAATATTTGGACGGGATTTGAACCTGCACCTCTGGATTGATACCCCAGTGAGCTACCGATTACGCTACTAAGCAAATCTAGTACAAACATTTATATATACATATATATATATATATATATATATATATATATATATATATATGCTACTAAGCAAATCTAGTACAAACATTTATATATATATAAGAAAAATAAATGTTTGTGTGTATGTGTGTGTGTGTGTGTATATATATATATATATATATATATATATACATAAACAGTTTAGATGAATGGAGGAGAAAATGGGTGAAATTGAAGAATTTTGCAAAGTGTTAACGCCTCTGCGCCACAGCTGGTGTGTGGTATATTAAATCTGTCCTGCTCAGAAAGATTAAAATCCACATCCCGTGGAGATTTCATATCGACCAACTTGAGCATTTAATTTACTTCTCCATTAAATGTATTGTAACTGTGCAGTTTGTGTTTAATTAATAAATGGACAAACTAACCAATGAATTAACAAATGAATAAAGACAACTAAAGAGAAATGACACACAATGAAATATGCAGACCTCAACACTTACAGTAATTTTTTGTTAGTCAAGCATTTATACCCTATTCTCTTAAAATAACTACAGACGAACTATACTGTAAATGATTCTTCTTCTTCTTCACTTCACGGGCTAGGCAAAATGCCTGTTCCGCCTCACAGTTGTTCTGTCCATCTTTTCACTGGCCTTCCTACATTCCTTGAACCTTTTGGCTTGTAGTTAAATGCTGTTTTTGGTAATCTTGTTACGTTCATTCTTTCTATATGCTTAAACCATTTTATCTATATCCTTTGATTTTATCATTTAATGGAAATATATATTTAAATCTGTTCTTATATCTTCATTCTTTAACCGATCCATTTTTATGCAGCCTCTTGTACTTCTAAGGAAGTTAATTTCTACACGTTGTATTTGTACTGTAAATGATACATAGTGAGAAAGAACACTTTTAATTTGCACTTTTAGATATAGTTGTAAGATCATACGCTGTCCTACCCTCAGTACATTTAAAATTCATTTTAAAGCATCGTTGAAGTTATGTAATAAAATATTAAAATATAAAATTAGCTCCTGATAAATTAGTCAATTGGGTCCACCGCTGTGGTCTCGAGCTAGCGTGCTGCCTTGTCACGCAGCGGGCCCGGGTTTGATCCCCGGTCGGGACAGTTTCCTGGGTGAAGTTTTTATCGGGGTGTTTCCTCACCTGTAAGAGAAATGTCAGAATATTTAAGGCCCAAACGGTTCCCGAACATCATAGGGCCATCACAATAAGCATCATTCATATTCATCTTAGATTAAGCTTAGGATTAAGGACTCTGCTGGCGCATCACTATCACCATCACCCATCATATAGTTAGGGCAACGTAACCCCGCATTCCAGGCGCCCCAACCTTAGAAGTGGGTTACAATTACACCAATGCCAGGAGAGAATACCAGAAATGTCCAAAAAGGACAACCTGGGACATTTAAAAAAATGAGTCAATTGCTAGCAGTTTAAATGCAGAAGATGAAACGTTGTTTTGAAAGGCCTTCATATTTTAACTACTTGACGAAGTTTTACAACAGAACTTTATTTTAGTTAAGGACGACAGATTTATCAGGTACTAATTTTATATTTTAATATTTTATCTATTACCCTGTTTCAAAGTAATTACTATTTTTCTTTATTCTAGTTTAACCTCTCACTTTTTATGCGCCCCATGGCATCGGGCCTTGCAAGGACAAGAACTCACGGGAAAGGATTTTAAACTCTTTATGACACACATTCCTTAATGGATGAGTGATCAGCCACCTCAGAGACAATGCGAATAACAAGATACACCATTTCCTTACACATTCATAATAAAGATGGCGAATATCATATAGAGGACGGTTATGATGAGATG
This sequence comes from Diploptera punctata, assembly GCA_030220185.1. Classification (NCBI taxonomy): domain Eukaryota; kingdom Metazoa; phylum Arthropoda; class Insecta; order Blattodea; family Blaberidae; genus Diploptera; species Diploptera punctata. The sequence continues at coordinate 3,674,406 of JASPKZ010003882.1, forward strand.
GTGTTCGGGAATTATTTAGGTCTTAAAGATTTCTGATATTCGTCTTATATATATGAAGAAAAAAATATAAAAAAAATTCAGCCAGGAAAATTGCCCGCCTGGGGATCAAACAATGCTATTACTAAGGCTCGGAAGTTGTGGAAAATCCCTTTTTTTTATGTCTATAAACGAGGCCTAAACAAAATAGAGGAACTTCGGGTAATGTGGATCCCTATTTTGAATTTGTTTTTCTCCTTTTAATTAAAGGATTTAAATTTTGTTTAATTGCGGTGATTATCATTAGTGTTATAACTATGAAATAGCATTGTTATTTTATTCAAAAATCGAAACATCTTTATATAAACTTTTTACATTACAAGAAAAGTCCACTTTAACCTCCATATCCGGGTAAAGTTGACCCCAGAGTCCATCCTAGCTTTTGGACTATTTTTAAGTTTATTTATTCTTTTAATTTATACAGACAGGCACAAATTAATCTGAAAGTATTTATGGCTGATCGTAATTAAAAAAGTTGATATTTATTAAATGTTTTGAAGAAGTATTGTTAGTTATAACATTCACACGTCATTCATCTGCAGACAGCGATTTGGGTTTAATAAAATTACAAGGATATTATCATCATCATCATGAACAAATTCGTTTTACGCCATGTGGCCTGTACGGTAAACCTAGCGAAGATGGTCTTGATCTTTCCACCGATGTTTTGGTCTTCCTTGGTCCCTATGTCCAGTTGGGGTATATTGGAATGCCAATTTTGGAAGTCTATTTCTTGGGATATTAAATAAAATGAATTAAGTGCATCATTTTTACATATAGCATCCTCATTGATAAAATGTACATATTCGTGTAAAGTGGATCCAGGTCAACATTAACCGCCTCGTGGAGGGCCCATATTAACCGAATTCCTTTGTTATGTTTAATTACACTGAACAACAAAAAACAAACATTGTTTTGACTCGGAAAGAAAAATATGTGATTCTGATAGTATTTTTTCTCCTGAATTCAAATATGATATCGGTTTTTCTCCATCTCGCAAGGTTTCCGAGAGACAGGCATTTATAATTTCGAACGGTTTAATATTTTCTACATTCATAACTATACAATATTCGAACATTCGGACTCACCTAGAAAGTAAGAAATGATGATTTTCTGCTATATTTCGCCTGTGGAGCATCCCTCTTGATGGTCCAACAATAATCGGCCAGCACATTAGGATTCCATTTGCATTGATATATCTTTTCCATAGCTGAAATCTCCTGATGAAAGTGTTCTCCGTTTTATTTTGCAATGGACAAATCGACGAAAAAACGTTTATTAAAAAAAAATATTATTTAAATCCATAAATTGAAATAAAAAAAGCTTTGGGCAATGGACAAGTTCCGAATACATAGTTGAAAACACGATAAAAAATACTGCATTAAGTACAACTATTGTGGTACTCATGAGACAAAAATCATGTTGACCAGTGTCATGTCACATATAATCAAATCAAATCCGTCAGTATTATAAAACTGGATCTACATAATATAATATATTCAGGAAACGTTTAGATATCTATAATATTCAATAGCAGAAATGAATAATTAATTCTTAGCTTCAAATACTTTTCAACTCGTATTTTCATAAATGTCACAAATAAACCCTTATTTGCACAAAGAATAAAAGAAACTGACCTAGCACGTCAAAGTTGATTAGGGGAAGAAGTTAAAATATTTTCTGATCAAGGGCAGCACCAATTAAAGAAGATATTAACTGGGTCCTCTCAAATCTAAGGGTCCACATTACCCGAACTTCCTATATATACATTTTGGATCTGTCGCACTTAGCGGAACTCTCCGACGGGCGTTCTAAATAAATCGGTATCTTGATAGTATCTCTCGATGGGTAGCGGGTCGAGGGATATACATATATAGGAATTCATGAGGTGAGAAATCAGGACTCCTAGTAAGAATTCAGGCTACTTATACTCTACATAAGGGAAAGTCAATGACACGGGTTACAAACAGTTTAATAAAACTAGGAATAAAATATATATTAGCTTAGCAAGACGAAATACGAATATGAGAACATGTCAACCATTACTACTCATTTCAACAAAATATTACATAAATATCAAAAAGTGTAATTGTCAATATTAATGTTAAATTTAGATGCACATTTACTAATAATTTTAGTTCAAGAAAGAGAGATGAAATTCAGGCTTCACCCGTAGATTAAGAACTATCATTTTTTTGGTATTAATTTTTAGAGGTTGAGTTTTTTTTTTATAAATTGAATATCCCTAAACATTCCTGCGTAACAAAACTCTACTTACGTAGACTGCCCTGCAGGACGGCTGACGTGTCGCCGGGACGCACCTCGGGACCTCACTGTCTCTATTCCTCTATGGTTCAGTTTTTATAGTATTCTTCTAGCATATTCTCTTGAGTTGTTTTGAAAACTTCCTGTCTCTTGTCGCAAGACAAACATGTTATTTATGGGAAAACTTTCGATATTTTATAAACATATTTCTAAATCTTTCTAAATGAGTTGCTACAATTTGTTTGTTCAGTAGAAGCTACAGAATGATTTAAAATTTAATACATCAATTATTTAAATAAACGATGTAAGATTAATCCGGTTAAACCCGTGATTTATCAAGTTAAGCCCTATCACAACAGGGTCACTGTAGGCCAGAAAATTGTAGGTTTTATTCATTTTTGTCCTTTTTAGACTTTTTTCGTTTATTGGTTATTTTTAGCCTTTTTTAGATCTTTATGGCTTTTGTTTTTGTAAATTTACCTTTTTGACCACATGTGTATAGAAAGCTTATGTCCGCGTGGCCATGAACCTACGGGTTAGATAGTGCCAATGAGTTAGTTTGTTAGTCACAAAAGTAAAAATTTAGTAATGAGACGATCAATATACAACACAACGTCTTTTAAAAACCGCCAATTAATAAAGTCATGTGTTGTCTACAATATGTATCTTTTTTAATGTGAAACTCCTGGGAAAAGACCATCAGGAAGGCCTAGGCGTTGGTTAGAGGATTATTTTTAACGAAGTTAATTTTAAAAATGCAGGAAATAAATACAGAATATTACAACCTAGCGGGTTGAGTCAAGCGGCAGCCTTTGGCTCTCGTATTCTGGAGTTTCCGGGTTCAAACCTGGTCTTGATTAACCGGAATAAGTTTTTTCCTTGGCTTTCCTCAGTCATCAAGGCAAATTCTAGCTGTAAATTCATTTCCAATACTCATTTCATCATATTTCCGATTGAGGGTCTTTCCACTTTTCAGCGGTTGCCCTTTTACCAGCCGGCTGCTGGTCCTTCACATCCACATGTGCCAATCACAGAGGTAGATGATCAACAGCCAGTGTAGGGGTGACATGTGGTTAGCATGTCGAGTCCCCCAGCCGTTATAGCTGGTTCCTCAACCTGGAGCCGCTACTTATTGTAGCTACCCAATTGCCTCACGATGCTGGGTGGGCACCGGTCCCATACTGGCCGAAATACCATGAGAGAATTTCTTCCCCCATGGAGACTCGAACCAGCGCAAGTCCCGTAGCTCTGCGCCAAGGCTTCCTACCTTGACCGCTCGGCTACGGCGCGGGACATTTCATCATATTTACTAATACCATTAAATTATAAAAATAAAATAAAAATAGAGCTTTACGGTCTTAGATGTTAAAGCATCCATAAAACTGAGAATGAAATATATATCACCATCATCATCATCATCATGAAAAATCAGTTTTAGGTAATGTGGCCTGTGACGGTAAACCTAACGAAGATGGTCTTTATTTTTCCACCGATGTTTAAATAATGAGTTAGAGGTCTCGGGTTCAAATCCCAGTTCAGGCGTTTATTTTTCTTTTCATGTCATATTTGACCTACTTTGCTAAATGTCAAATTACAATTATAACATGGAAATAAAGAAGTGTGATTGCTATAATGTAAATATTATCTTTAAAATGCTTACTTGTTATAGAAGCTACTAGATGGCAGTGAATCCGATATACCACTGCTTCTCGTGATTGAGAATCATATGTAAGGAAAGAAAAATGAATCTATGTGCTAGGAGCCTGAGTGGACTAATAGTTATGTCACTAACGTTAGAAGTCTCGTGTTCAAAACCCGGTTCAGACTTTTTCCCATGATATATATATATATATATATATATGTTGTGTGTGTGTGTGTGTGTGTGTGTGTGTGTGTGTGTGTGTGTGTGTGTGTGTGTGTGTGTGTGTGTGTGTGTAACGGAATATATGGCAAAAAAAAACTAAAAGAAGGATATGAATAATGGGGACTATATAAACATAGAGAAAACTAAATATCTGTGCATAGGAGAAGAAATGGAAAATATAAATTTCAACAATGGAGAAGAACTAAAACCTGGTTTTGAATGCACTAATTTAGGAGCGAAATTAGAGCATTTAGGCGATAACACAGTGGAAATTAAAAATAGAATCGCACAAACAAAACAAGCAATAAATGCTTTAAACTCTGTTTGGTGGAGCAAGAATATTACAAAAAAATAAAAAATTACAAATATATCAAACCATAATTCAAAGCATTTTAACATATGGTGCTGAAGTTTGGCACATGACAAGAATTTTAAGTACAGAAATAAATGTTTTAAGAAGACCAGCTGGAAAATCTAGACTTGATAGAATACGAAATAAAGAAATAAGGGGAATGATGGATGTGCAAGAGGAGCCGGACATCATAGACATTATAGAAAAGATTACAGTGGTATGGCCATGTCAAAAGATTACCGGAGCAAAGATTGCCTAAAATTGTAATGGAATGGATCCCATTGAAAAGGAGGAAGAGAGGAAGACCGAAGAAAACTTGGATAGAAGAGGTACAAGCGGCTATGAATATTAGAGGATTGGAGGAAGATCAATGGACGGACAGAGAGGAATGGCGTTTGATTTCCGGACGACGGCGGCAGCTGCCATGATACTGATACTTTGAAAAATGACAATCACTACAAATTACGTTGTACGGGAATTTGTTTTAGGTTTTATGTTTTATGGGAATAACCTATAATGATTAAGTCTTATTGCCTGTTAACGATAAACTAACCGTGCAGTTTCATAAAAATAGCAGATAAAAGTAATAATTACTTTTATCGGCTATTGTTATGAAATTCTTTACAACGTTTATCTTAGTCATTATAGATAAACATTGTAAAGTTGTCCCCATTGTAAAACAAATCCATGAATTTTAATTTAACAAGCAACTGTATTACTACTTAACTGCTGTCATTCAAAATATACCATTCGATAAAAACAACTGATTCTGGATATTCATTTGTGCTGGCAAAACATATTATTAAACTGAAAATAAATAAAAAGAGCTCCTTATCAATTTCTGTATTAATAATAATAATAATAATAATAATAATATTTATTTAGGAATATTCCACAATACAGTGTTTCTCCTTCAGCCCAAAGTGATTTGTCGCAAGAGGTCCCTGTCTAAAGCATCTTCTTCCCTCAAATCTCTAGCTTCCATACTTCTCTTCACTCCATCCATCCATCGTTCTCTAGGGCTGCCTCTTCCACTTCTTCCATTAGCTTTCCAATTAAGGATCTTCTTTGGTATTCTCCCTTTTTCCATTCTTATGAAGTGGATTACGACAAGGATGTAGTTTATCACCCACTTTGTTTAATATATATATATATATATAGACGATATTTTAAATAAATGGAAAGTTTTAATAAATCCAGGAATAAGAATGAATAATAAAGTGTGCATAAATAATCTTCTATTTGCTGACGATGTAATCATAATACAGAAAAATGAAGACGACTTACAGAAATCAATGCATGCATTAAATGAAATATGTAAATTATACGATCTAAAGATTTCTGTAAGGAAAACGAAGACCATGGCTTTTAGAGGAAGAGATCCAGTGAGATCCAAAATTATTTTAGAAAATCAAAGTATAGAACAGGTGTCTAGTTCCAAATATTTGGGCTGTGGTGTTGGCTACAATGTGGAAAGAGATATTGACTCCAAAATAAATAAATTTCAGACGGTGTGTGGAACAATACAGAGAACATTCAAAAATAAAATTAGAAAAGAAACCAAGATAATAATGTATAATGTTATGGCGGTTCCCACAATATTGTATGGATGTGAAACTTGGGCTCCAGTGAAAAGACAGAAGGATAGAATACAGACGGCAGAGATGCGGTTCCTAAGACAAGTTAAAGGATGTACAAGACTTGATAGAATAAGAAATGAGGATATAAGAGAAGAATTGAAAGTACAGCCTTTATTGGATAAAGTCACGAATTACAGACAGAAATGGATTGATCACATGGATGGAATGAGTAAGGAGAGATATCCATTGTTAGCAAGAAATTATCAAGCAAGAGGAAGGCGTGATGTTGGAAGACCTAGAAGACGTTGGGCTGATGCATTATGAAGTCGGAACGGGAAATTGCCTAATCCCTGGAATGATGATGATGATGATGAAGTGTCCATACCATTTCAAACGTTTTTCTTCTATTTTTCTTGTCGATCGACTCCAAAATGAAAATCTGTTTCTACTGCTAACAGCTAGTTGGCTTATTTTCTACTTACTGTTCAGGTTTCGGACATACATAATAAAATGCTTTGTAAGAGAACTTGAAATATAGTTTTCTTCGTTCTGTATATTATATTTCTATTCCAAAGCACTGAGTTCAACCTATCAATGATTCTTCTTCCATCAGTTATTCTTCTTTCAATTTCTGTAGTTGAATTCTCACTTTTATGTAAAATAGGTAATAATAATAATAATAATAATAATAATAATAATAATAATGATAATAATAGCTTTATTTTACCTGGCAGAGTTAAGGCTTTAGGCCTTGTCTACCAGTCAACCAGATTGAAAAAAAATACAACATTTATTCTTAAATCAACATTACAATAAAAATAAATAATACATGATACACCTACAGTATAATTATTTACAAAACATTACGATTTAATCTATTTACGATACAAGGACTGGAAATGAGATCATACAGATGTTGGAACATTGCTGAAGCCTAAATTTTGAATATAATTCCGACACATTTACAATCCTTGCAATCCTGTTATGTGGAATTTACTTATATTAATTGCTCCGTTTTGCGTCTAATTTTAAAGGATTTCTACTGCATAATTAGGAACCCTGTTTGATGGCATTGCGAGTAAAGATCGGTGAGTGGAAAAAATATTCTGGTAGTTGTATACCGTTAAAATATGAAATTTTGGGTATTGTATCTCAGTATGTTGTGAACAACTATTTAATTAATGTTGATGCTATCAGAAGACTCCAGAGATAGCTTTTATGGCTAAGTAATTTAAATATTTACCACACAGTTTTATTTCTGGATCCAGTACAGGATCTTTAAAAGTGTACTCACAATAAATTTTCATAAGATTTTTTTTTCTGTCTTATGACTGTAGTAACAGAAAAAAAACTGAATTTTCCAAAAAAAAAAAAAAGTTTCTTAAATTTAATTTCATAATTTCATTTAAGTAACGATGTTTTTATTTAAAAAATAATAAATAAAACAGCAGAGTATAAGCAGATAGTATATTTCGAACAATAACAACTATTACCCGTTCAAGAAGTAAGCGTAGTTGTTGACGGAGGGCGCTGCAGTCCTGTTCATGCAGGAATAGAACACGTGACACTGCTAACTACGAAGTGCAGAGGGGAATGGAAACGCGGGACGCTGACAGTGCAGGTCTAGTAGAAAGTTTGTTAGCGGGCAATATTGCAATACGTAAATTATCTTCCTGTATTGTGAATTAATTACTTTTCTTGGAGACTTTTAGGCGTCTCCATACTTATACAATACAAACATAGGTCTATAATACAAATTGTTGTATCGACATGAAATCACTGTTCAAGAGAGAACGATGTGATTACAAGTGCAATTTAAAGCCAACTGTGATTCTTTGCCCACTGTACACTGCCTTATACTACGTCACGTGTAGCAACAAGCAGTGCTTCGCGATGTGTCCGCCTGCAGAGATATTTTTTGAATGACTAATATAATAATATATAATATGCTATGTACTCCAAAAATGTATTTGTTATATTAAGAAACATGAACTGGGTATTGTTATCGAAAGTATTGCTTTGTTTTGGCCATACCATGAAATGAACATTTTTTATTAGTGTAAACTGTGCTTATGAGGGATGAGTGTTTGTATTTTTGTAAGGGTGTGCCTCTTCTAACTACCTTAAAAAACTAATTGTGGCCCTTCCTGATGAAAAATTGTCAATTAAAAAAAATCGTTTTCTTTACATGGCGCTCATAGCATCTTCTTGACCTATCGTATCCTAGGTAAGTCCTTGACCAAGGACCAAGTTCGTCTGGCTTAACTTTGCAATCAAAAAATTTGTAGTAAGAGACAGCTGTGCTCACCTCTCTAACTCGCACCAGTGTTGTCGGTGTTTCTCCACCAGATGTTAATAAGAGAAAGGGGGAAGAGGAAAACTGACAGCAGGGTGGATTCTTTTATTTTGTAACTGGGCGAAAGCAGTCAAGAATCTATCCCTATATATCCATCTCTCTCTTTGCCAAGTTAAGTCAAATATACAATTGACTTGTCACTCGTGGAAGAGGAAGGATTCATCTATGTTTTCTTGTGTCGATGATGAAATATTGGGGCAAATGTTGTTAGGCAACAGAGTGGGTATTTTAGACGCATCAACATCTTGGATAATTATAACACATTAAGTTCTCTGGTCCAAACAATGAACGAAGAAAATAACCAAAATTAAATCGTTAACACTACAGTAAAATAAATAATTGTAAACATGGTCTGTATACATATAATTAATTATTCATAAAAAAGTAGTAAAGAGGCTAATCAACGTCACTATAAGAATTATAAATCTAGTTTTAAAGAGTCCTAGAAGAAACAAAGCCTAAATCACAACAAGCTATAAATTACGTGTGCAATCTCTTGATACTAGAGCGAAGAAAAATGTGGTAAACGTGAAAACAGACACTCTCCTTGGAATTATAGTCTACGTCTCTTCCCCACCACAAATTCTATCTGGATAACGAAACTGGGTCAACACTCCATGTCGAATTTTATTGACATTATATATATGCAAGTTTGTGCATTTTTGTTTACTCTTTTCAATATTGTTCCAAAAACGAATGTTGCAGCAAGGGATGAAATTTACTTAAAAAGAAGTGTCCTAGAAAGAAAAGCTTAGCTCATTGTAACATGTAGGGGTCACTTACACAATTTAAATGACAAAATTTAAACTGCGTGATATGCATTAACTGGATTCAATAGTACAAGTTACATTTATGAATATATCAACCCGTTTTTCAAATTCGATCAACCTTATGTAGAATAGGCCTATATAAACTCCAATTAGGAAGATCTTCACCAAAAAATTTACGAAAATTTAATTAATGTAACTTGTAATATGTGGGACTACCGCTGTGGTCTTGGGGTAGCGTCGCTGCCTCATACGCAGCGGGCCCGGGTTCGATCCCCAGTCGGGACAAGCTTCCTGGATAATGAGGTTTTCCGCATTTTTCCTCGCCTCTAAGACAAAGTTCTTAGGAAAATGTTTGGACCAAAGAGAGATGAACAGACAGGTGAATGGAGAAAACTACATAACAGTGAACTACATGGTCTTTATGTGAAGCCAAATATAGTAAGAACAGTTAAGTCTCGAAGACTGCAGTGGGCAGGACAAGTGGCACGAATGGGGAGTGAAGGACGTGCATGGAAGTTTCTTGTAGGAACACCAGAGGGAAAACGCCCAGTTGGTAGACCAAGAATGGGGTGAGAGAACAACATTAACTATGATTTGAGGGAAGTAGATTATACAGGGAATGATTCGAAAACATTAGCTCAGGATATGGATGTATGGAGACATAATCCGCGCGGCCATGAGCTTACAGGTTCGATAGTGCCAATGAGTTAGTTAGTAAGACATAGGCTAGGAAACTTTAAGGTCCAATCGGTCCTCGAACATCATCTGGCCATCATAACCACCATTGTATTCGCCATGTTTAGTATGAATGTTTAGTGTGAATGGTTTGTTGTATTTCGTCTTTATGTTGTGTTGTCTCGGACATTGAGCTGATCACTCATCCGGAGAGGCCTTCCATGTTCTTGTGTGATCAAAAAAGTATGTGATCGATAGTTAAAATCCCTCTCCCGACATGTCGTGCCATTGTAAGGCATGGGTGGCGTGTGGCACCTATAAGTTGAGATGAGAGATTAAACTGAGTTAATTGAATGTAATAATATGTGGGAGTTTAATTAAGAAGTGAGCATTATTTAATTATACTTTTTTTCGGTAGTGATGGGATACCTGAAGGGCCAAGTATACGTGTTACCTCCTACAAATACTGAATATCTGTCCACACATCTTCGCTGATTGATGTCATCGTATTATATTAATAACATTTTGTTGAATTAAAAAAATCCACACATATTGAATAATCTCGTAGGGTCAGTCCGGTTGCTTTTATAAGAACATTTAGTAACGTAGATTGTCCCCCTAAAGGTGTTACTGGCACCTCGCAGGGTAAGACGATTGAAGGGGCTGCCTTCTTAAGGTTCATGTTCATAAAATGCCAAAAGAAAGATTTCCAAAATTATTGCTAAATTATAAACCATACGGAATGAGAAATGTTGGACACCCACACCGAAGATGGTCTGTTCAATTTTAACAATTCTAGCTTTCATGAAACCGGAACGAGCCAACAGGCTTAATCCCTGGATGATGATAATTATATTGAATAATCTTTAATAGTAACGTTAAATCTGTGCTATTATATACTTGAGGTCCACCGCTGTGGTCTCGAGGTAGCGTACTGACTTGTCACGCAGCGGGCCCGGATTCGATCCCTAGTCGGGGCAGTTTTTCTGGGTGAGGTTTATATCGGGGTTTTTTCCTCACCTGTAAGACAAATGTCAGGAAAACTTTAAGGCCCAAACGGTCCCCGAAATCATATGGCCATCATCATCATCATCCTTCACCGGCGTGGAAAGCAACGGGAAGCTAACACCTACAATTCTCTAGTAAAGTTGCAAGCACAGCGTGGAAAATGCTATGATTGCAGTGAAAAAACCTGTCCTCGGGCAGAATTATATACTTGTGATATCCGCGGAAATTGAAATTAAATTTCAGGTATTTATGAATAGATGCCTAAAGGAAATATGAAGAATAAAATGGCCAGAAACAATATAAAATAAAGAACATTGAAAAAAAAAAAATACCAGAAAACAAATTAAAATTGAAATAAAAAAGCGAAAATGGAACGAGGTAGGACATACATTAAGAAAAGACAATGATTCGATTGAAAAATTGCATTGGATTAGAACCCCCAAGGGCATAGGAGAAGAGGCAGACCGAAACAGACATCCGTGAAAAAATTGAAAAGGAAGGGAAAACCTGGAGGGAAGTGAAAAAGTTGGCTTAGAATAGGATCCGTTGGCAACACTAAGTGGATGCCCTGTGCTCCTGATAGAAGATGTTGATGATGGCATATTGAATAATAAAATAAACGAAACGAGTAACAAATAGTTAACGTAGTGTTCATGGAAGTGCACTTCGGAACTAGCCACGCACATTGAATTGAAAGGCAGATGTTTTCAGTAAAGTTTATAAACAATAAATGTATCTGTTTGATACGTGAAAATGTTACTTGGCCTATTTTTTGATTGTCTTACTCGTACATCCCTAACTAACTAACTCACTGGAACCATCGAAACCGAAGGTTCATGGCCGCGCGGACATAAGCTCTCAATACATCCCTATCCTGATCTAATGTTTTCCAATCATTCCCTGTATAACCTGGTTGAGTGGTAGACAAGGCCTTAAGGCCTTAACTCTGCCAGGTAAAATAAAGCTATTATTATTATTATTATTATTATTATAATCTACTTCCCTCAAATCATAGTTAATGTTATTCTCCTGCCTCATTCTTGGTCTACCAACTGGGCATTTTTCCTCTGGTTTTCCTAGAAGAAGCTTCCATGAACGTCTTTCATTCCCCATTTGTGCCACATGTACTGCCCATCGCAGTCTACGAGACTTAACCGTTCTTACTATATCTGGCTTCCTATAATGACCATGTAAATTCACTGTTATGCAGTGTTCTCCATTCACCTGTCTCTTCATCTCTCTTTGGTCCAAAAATTCTCCTAAGAACTTCATCCTCAAATACTCGTCATCTCGTTTCCTCCCTTAAAGTAGGAGTCCATGTTTCGCATGCATATAATATAACTGGTAGAATAACAGTTTTATATATTTTCAGTTTAACGTTTTTTGAAAGGAGTTTGGACATCAAAAGTCTCTGCAATGCATAATAGCACGCATTTCCAGAATTGAGCCTATGTTTAATTTCTTTGTGCATCTCATTCCTAGTTGTGATTATTGTTCCTAGGTATTTGAATTCAGCCACTTCCTCAAAATTTCCCTCATTTGTCATTAGTTGTCCATTTCCACCCGTAAGTAGGACAAAAGTGCTGCCTTGCGCAAGTGACTTAAGTTACGCTTATTTCCCTACATATGTCAACTAGTTGCAAGTGATTGGGTCATCACCTCAAAGAGATTCCAACAAATTTTGTTCTCTGTTGTTTCAGACTTGAGATTATTTTATGCTCCACATAACTATGACGAAATATCCACAGTTTCACTTCCCATCAGCAGGAGGCCGTACCCAATTTTAATTATCTCTTTTAGGTTTGAACATTCGAACTTCGGAATCATCCTAGCCATTAATTTACCGAAACTGACATATTCGAAAATCGCTTATCATTTGGGCTGTAATATTGAATTAATATAATTGTCCGTACCCGTGGCGCAGTTGGTAGAGTCCCTACCTTCCACTCCGGGGACCCAGGTTCGATTCCCGCGGAGGAAGGGGATTTTAAATCTCCACCTTGGGTCTGGGTGTGTGCCTTACCCTTGTGTTTATATGTGTTAATAAGGCAAGAAATTAGCAAACATAAAAACAAAATGGTATTATTATTATTGAATCCAAATATTTTGTGAACCTCATTTCGCCATAAAGACATGTTAGGGTCGTAGCTTACTATAACAATATTATATATTTTAAAATAGAAATATTAACTTATGGTTTTGAATGAGTTTTAAGAATTAAATAAATTGTCTATAAGAGTCTTGGCAAAATATTACATTCATGTATTTTATATCTTTCGGGCTAAATGGCCGTGGTCTGGTTTTATTAAAACTCGACGTTTCGTCTACTACTGCGGGACATCCTCAGGAGATTCTGCGTGTTATTTCACTTGTTAACTCTTCAAATGTCGGCTGCAGACATTTGAAGAGTTAACAAGTCAAAGAACACGCAGAATCTCCTGAGGATGTCTACCGCAGTAGTAGACGAAACTTTGAGTGTTAATAAAACCAGACCACGGACATTTAGCCCGAAAGACATCAAATACATGAGTCAAAATACCTGCCGTGAAAGTCTACAATTTTACATAAAATATTACATATTGTTATGAATGTATGTTATTAATTTCATAAAATGTTTCTAATAATTTTGGTTCTTAAAAATCACTTCACACATTGAGGCAGAAGCCTCATTATCGTTTAAAAGTAAGTTTAACCAGAACAGTTGTCTTTCGAACAAAATGGTAAGAATTGTAAAACAAATTGCTCAGTCCTTAAATTGGCGGAAAATAATTTCTCCGGCAAGTTATTTAATGTTCCGGACCGCAATGAAAACAGAACCATGTAAAATTCTAAGTTATTATTGTATAATTTGATACATATTTCAGTAATTTCTACTAGTTGTTTTTCTATTGTTTCATAAACAATATTAAATTAATTAAATTAATATATCTTACAGGATAGGTTAATGGTTGATATAACAATTATTAAAAGTATTAGAGATTGTATATCGTGTTCAAATAAATACTCAATTCAACTATGGAATTTTGTTACGTTTAAGAAAACATCGTACTTAGTGACATGAATTAGACCTATTTGAGGAGTTGAATGGAATATGGGCAAAGTTAAGGGGGGTGATGGGTGAAATTTCTATTTCCTACAGTTTTTAACCTACATACTTGATTTTTGTACACTCATTCATGTCATAATAGGTAATTTTATACTGATATTTCATCCTTCTAGGCTAAAAGGGTTTTGAGTTATTGAAGAAACTCCATTTAAATATTTGCATATTTAAATTTTTAATAAGTCCCATAATTGTTTAGTATTGTTTTTTTACTTTTTACTACACGACCACTGATTTATTTAGAACAACACTATGCATTGACGTTTATATATCATTATAATAAAGGAAGAAAAAAAATATATACGTCCTCTGCATATGAAAATGTTTGTTTTTTTAATTACTACACATATTTTATTTTTTATTTCAAAAACTATCAACGTTGTTTCCAAATCCATGCATAAAATTATTAACCATAGTGTGTGGGACATGCAGTTAACATTTCGTGCTTGTATCATTATATTTGTCAATGCTATTTTGATTTGAATGTATTGAAATGCAATGAAAATAAAAGTGTGGGAAAGCCAATTTGAACGTTTGCATGCAGTTAAATTAGAATGTAGCATACATGCACTCCTACAGTCAATAGGGAGACTTACAAGCGCCATAGGACACTGAAACTTCGCCAACTTATACTTTAACGTACGTAGTATTTTTAATACAAAAAAAAACAAAAAATGCTAAATTTGACCGAAAAGTCAAAAATTTCACCTATCACCCCCTTAAAAATATACGTTTTGAGATATTAGCAATTGATTTATAACTAAATGCTTAACATTGTTGTTTATTTTAATTGATACAATCAGCTGCTGAACCTGCTGTAATCGAGATATCGAAACGAAACCTTTCAGGTTATGCCCATATTTCATTCAACTCCTCAATTCTACTAAGAGCTTATTGTAAACTACTTTATTTCCCGTTGAGCTTGTGTCTCCTATATGTTAGAAATACTGTTAGTAATTTTACTATTTCCTTCCTATTTCTCTCCTTATAGAAATAGTCAAAATAGTTTAAGCATTTGAATAACATGTGGAAGTGTACAGGGTGTCTGATTCAAGCCGTCCATACAATGTAGTATCCATCCGCGTAACACAGCTAGGGCTGGACAAAGAACGCAGTTCATTTTTTTAAATTTTTACATTCAGTGAGCTTGTGTTGAAACAATAATACCAATGTAAGTGTAAGAAATGTAACAATTGCAAGATCGACAAAACCAGTTGTCATAAACATATGAGACGACGATGAGAATTCGTTACTTTCTATTGAAGATTTTTCACCAACCTCTGTTTCCATCTGCTGACCATACATCTCGACGGCTGTCTGGTTGCCTAACCAGAACATGAACGGCTGAATCAGACGTCCTCTAAAAAATATATAAATAAGTAAATTAGTTTCGGATTTTCAACAACTTGCCTGGATAAATTAAATTAAGAATTTAGCTCCCTAATTTTAAGAGAATTGTGGCTATATTTGGCTTATCCTCTTATTGTTATTAGATGAATAAATTTTATGAGTTTGTAGATTGTAATACTATTTTTTATAATATAGCTATAGCCTATAGCTACATTATTTATATCTGCACACATGGTCTTCTCATGGATTGTGCATTAATGTGTATATAGTTGTAGACATAGATTTTATTTATGTGTATTCATTGTTCTGATGCACGTGTGTAGGCACTGTTGTTTTTTTTTTCATGGAAAAATAATGCATGTATAGCCAAGCAGGCCCGTGCGCAATGCAAATACAATATATATCTCCTTCTTTTGAAAAAGGCAATAAATTCCATTCATTCATTCATTCATTCATTCATTATTGTAACTACTAATTTTATAATTACATTATTATTATTATTATTATTATTATTATTATTATTATTATTATTATTATTATTATTATTATTATTATTATTATTATTATTATTATTATTATTATTGCCAAATTATAGGTAACAAATAATATAATTATTTTTTACCAATGCCACCTGGTATTCTCTTCTGGCATGGCGGAACTATAACCCACTTCTTAATATGGGGTTCCTCGAAGACGGAATTAAGTTACATTACTGTATTTATTTTCTACTTCAAAAACAAAATTTTCGGATGGAGTAGGAACCGGTAAATTATCTGAAATGCAGTATAGGTCAAAAAGCAGATGGAAGTTTCGAGTATTGAACTGTTCTTCTTATTTCATAGACAATCCTGCAGAAATAGCAGTCACCTGTATGGTTTCTAGACTCCTGCCACCATAGGCACAGCAATAGTCATACATAATTTATTATTTATCAGCCATTCTCACACTGTAACTGAACAAGAGTGCAACATAGTGGAGCCCATCACTTATCCTGGTCCTCTACCTTCATACTGAAATAATGCTGATAGGCAGTCTTCACAAGAGGCATCAGATTGCATTTGTGTGACGGAAATGTTATTTCACCACAAATACAACAAAAATGATTCACTATATTTACACATTTTCGTGGTATTTCTTTTACAAATTTTGCCCTTTAAAAGCACTCCCAAATCAGAAATTCACAGTCATAGCAACAAAATCTATGTTTATAACTTACAAACAGTTAAAGACCATTTGTGTTTTGTTATTAAAAGTGTGCCAACTATCAAAATAAAATTTCCCCCAAATTTCCTCCAAACTGAAAATGTTGACTCTAAAAAATGAAATGTCACTTTATCTCCAAAGCAGGAGCTAATCTGTCATTTTATGGTGTTTTTTTTTTTAATTCAGCAGGTGTAAATACATATAAATGAGATATTTCTGAGCCCGAAATGTATTCATTATTGGCCAGTGTATATGGCTGAGACGATGCAAGACTTAATAGTTACTATGTGAACATATTTAACCATAAAATTTTGATTGACGTTCTTTATTCTCAGAATTTACCCTGAAACGGTCTCTTTATGACTAAATCTGGATTTGATTTATAAGATGTGTTGAGCACATTGTGTAGAATTTTATTATTTGTATTAAAATCGACACAGTAACTAGTAAAGTTGCAGATATATTCCTCCCATTCTCTGTCTGGTAAAGTTTTAACTACAGCATTCTGAATTTCACAAGTTTACTCGTTAAGCGGAGATATAGTATGCTCTCTATTTTAAAATTTTAATATTTCATTTTATTACCAATAACTCCTTTATATAAAATATTTACCTTCATACGTGCACCACAGTAGTCAGGTACACTCGTATAATTGTATTACACTTTGGATTCGAAGCATCAGTTTGATATTGATACTTTGCTGACGTATCATTATTCCCTTATATTTCAAGTCACTAACTCATTAAGTGATGTCCCCAAACTGTTGTATTGTTCAGACACTACACATTATCCCTCACAGCACAAATTTTGTAACAACTACATTGAAGCCCTCTATCTCCATCTTAAGAAATAATCTATATGATCAGTCTTCAAATCCTGTTTCTTCATTTTCCCCTTCATTAAGAACTATCTTTTCACTTGTTTCCTTGTTCCAGCTTGTTCTATACATGTTACATAAATTCAAAACAAATATGTAATGTTTCTATATTATCTAACGTTTTTATTGTTTTCCTTCTCGATTGTCGAGTGTGTTTTATCGCTTTTTTGCAGATCTTATTTGGGTAAGTTTGTTAAATAAATATCAAAATTTTAATATAGTATGAAAGGGTTAAAAATGATATTAATGAATATTGGTTAGAGTGTAGCCTAGATTGAAATTCCTTATCAAGAAAGTAAATTTTAGTTGAGTTCAATCAGGAGTACACATGATTCCCGCACCTGCACTGGCAGATTAAAAAAGAAGCCTTATTGTAAATGCAATCAAAATACCTTGTACATACGTAGGCTAAACTCTGAAAACTCGTGTTATTATTCATTACAGGTCTCTTGTCATCCCAACTTCTATCTCTCCTCTCTCTCTCTCTCTCTCTCTCTCTCTCTCTCTCTCTCTCTATCTGTCTCCATCTCTCTCCATCTCTCTCTCTCTCTCCATCTCTCTATCTCTCTCTCCATCTCTCTCCATCTCTCTATCTCTCTCTCCATCTCTCTTCATCTCTCTATCTCCATCTCTCTCTCCATCTCTCTCCATCTCTCTCTCCATCTCTCTCCATCTCTCTCTCCATCTCTCTCCATCTCTCTCCATCTCTCTCAACTCTCTCCATCTCTCTCCATCTCTCTCAACTCTCTCCATCTCTCTCTCTCCATCTATCTCTCTCCATCTCTCTCTCTCCATCTCTCTCTCCATCTCTATCTCTCTCTATCCATCTCTCTCTATCCATCTCTCTCTATCCATCTCTCTCTATCCATCTCTCTCTATCCATCTTTCTCTATCCATCTCTCTCTATCCATCTCTCTCTATCTATCTCTCTCTATCTCTCTCTATCTCTATCTATCTATCTCTATCTATCTCTCTCTATCTATCGCTCTCTATCTATCTCTCTCTATCCCTCTCTATCTCTCTCTATCTATCTCTCTATATCTCTCTCTATATCTCTCTCTATATCTCTCTCTATCTCTCTCTATCTCTCTCTATCTATCTCTCTATCTCTCCCTCTATCTCTCTCTATCTCTCCTCTATCTCCTCTCTATCTCTCTCTGTATCCGCTCTATCTCTCTCTATCT